>ML685764.1:41049658-41096116 GCA_007922175.1 Pelusios castaneus
AAGAAAGAAAGAAAGAAAGAAAGAAAGAAAGAAAGAAAGAAAGAAAGAAAACTGCCCCTGATTCTAGCTTCAGTGGGCAACAGTGAAAGCCTAGGCATCTCTGAACATGCAAATGTACTGGGATTAAAGATGAAATTGCAGCATCTGACAGGACATCATGCCATCACAAAGCTGGAACTACTATGTGTTATCCGCAGTGCCTGTCTGGGACTTGAGAGGCATAAGAACAGAATTTGTGATGCCCTGTTCTGGTCAGACAAGAACATGGATATCAAAGATAAAGTTTTCAGGCATGAAATCTGCAATCAGTGGACGAAACAGAATGTAAAAGAACCACAGAAACCCAGGAGATTCATGAGCATCCTTGATCCAAGGTTAGTGCAGATCTATCAAATTTAAATAAGGAAGATTGCTTAGCTATGTCTACATTAGCAAAGTTAAGTCGACTTTATTAAGTCGATTTAATAAGGTCGACTTTAAGTCAACCTAAAGTCTACCTTATTAAGTCGACTTAACAAAAGTCAACTTAACTTTTCTAGTGTAGACATAGCCCCATTTCGACCTTATTAAGTCAACTTAACACTTTAAGTTGACTTAATAAGGTCAATTTAGGTGCTAATCTCTGTCCACACTGACTTAAGTGAACCTAATAAGGTCGACTTAAGCGTTAAATCGACCTAAAACGAGGTGTTATTAAGTCAACTTCACTTTTCCTTAAGTTAACATAAGGAAATGCTTAAGTCGACTTAAGAAAAGCCCAGTGTGGATGCGAAGTAATTTAGGTCGATTTAAGCCTCCTTAAGTCGACCTAACTTGTAAGTGTAGATGCACCCCTTCTTATTAGTGGACAATAACTCAAATTCTTTGGAAATTGAGCTGACAGACAGCATGACCGTTATAAATATATGATATATCATATGTCATCATTCGCTCACCATTGGTTGCTGGAGGAGCTGAGAGTGGATAATCACTTACAATTCATGAGGTGCTCCTTTAGCAATTCTCTTTGATGTCTCAGTTCAGCCTCAGGCAGTCAGATAGGGATAGGAGCAACCTCAGGATAAAGGGCAAATCAACCCCTGATGGATTCAAGAAATCCATTCTTAGGATTGTTAGAACATTGCAATGAGAGTTTGGTAGAAATTCGTCATTCAAAACTATCTCCTTCCACTCTCTGGCTCCCATGGCATCTTGCCAAAATGGCCATCTTTGTTATTTCAGGGAGGTTTGGGGGGCAAAAAATGCAAACCAAAAAACTGAAAATTTTGACAGGGTTTAAAAAATGTATTTATTTTTCTTTCTTCCCTTTCCCTAGTTCTTTCTCACGTCCCCTGGGATTTAAATCTTTTTCTCCTTCAAAACATACCTGCCATTTCCTCAACAGTTCTAATCACAGCAAACCTCACAGAGCTTTATTAGAGTCACCTATCCAGAGATCCATGGGCCGAAGGACCAAAACCTGGGTGTTAACATCTGACAAGCTTCTTTGGCCAAAGGCAATTAGCCCCAAAGTAGTTAGACAAGAACGCTGCGCCAGTAGACTAGAAGAGAAGGAATATCAAAGCAGGAATGCCGAGTGACTCACCCCAGTGCAAGTGGAAGAAAACATTAGAAGCCAAACAGAAAGTGACTGGCACTCTGCCAAGGGGAGAGTTATGCCTGTGATACTAGGGAGATCAACTATACAGTCCAGGCCAGGGGACCTGACCTACCTGTGCCCGCTCACACCATCATAACCACTTAGAAGGGCAGCATGACCTGAGAAACAGACAATATCTTAACAAAACTGAGCAGGAGACAGGCTCGCTGATTTTGGGGAACATCCAGCATGTTTGTGATAGGCCCGTGACCCAACAGATGTAATGTATATGCATGCTGTGCACATTTGCAAACGTGTATGTTTGCACACATATGTGGTCACAGAGAGAATTACTGACTGGAGAACCCCAGGAGCAGCCTGGCTTTCAGATGATTGTTCCATCTCCGCAGCCAAAGAGGCGTTGCTTTGAAAACAAGTGGCAGTGTGACCAAAAAGCCACTGACAGCCAGAGATAGCTATTGATCAGTGCTCAGGAAATAGCAAAATAATCTTCTTGTTGGTTTGCAGGTCTTAGCTGTAGCTAGTATTTTACTTTATTGCATGTTATTTTCCAAAGTTAAAAAGTAAAGCGGGAAGATGTAACAGTTGCCCCTGGAATTAGGGAATACCTCCTCCTGTTGTCAGATGACTGGGTTATAACCTTTTGTAGCAATGACCCATGTCATATGACTGTGGCCAATGCATAAAGATGAGTCTCTACCCAGCACTTGTGGTGTGTCACTCCTTTGTGATATTCCAAGAATTTTTACCTATACAGATATCTTGGAACACATCCAAAATCAGATGCAAATTCTTCATTTTACCTTTCAGTTAGCCTTAAAAAGCATATTCCATTTAGCAAAATTAGCTCATCTCTTGGCTTCATAATGGCACATGAAAAGTCTGGGGGCTGTGGCTAGTTTTGTACTTTCTTAGCAGCGTTTGTCACACACACACACCCCGCCCTGAAGCTATGCAGAGGTCCCAGCTCAGTGCAGGCAGCGCCCTTTGTTAATTATTGTTACTACCTGGCACTATCTGGAGGGCCTGGGCTTCATGGTTCTTCAGTACTCTGTAATTTTTTGTCACACTTTTTCCATGCAAAATTAATTGTGGGATTAAGCAAATGCATGTAGCCCTCTAACTACCTAACTGCCCCTGCAAAAATCGGTCTGAAAATCAGGGTCCCTGCACATACAAATGTACAATAGCCTCTGCCTGGCCTACCAGCAGAGGCTAATCAGTCCTGATTAAGCTGAAGCTAGATTTTCCTAGAGAGGTTTTTAAAAAGCCAAATGTCAAGCTGTTGCTGCATTCGGCTGGTCCCACCTCTCGCCCATTGGACTAAACGTTCACAGGCACGTGACCTTTCTGGAGTTTAGCTCATGAGCCCTCACAGTTGGCATTTTTTCCTAGTCTTCTCTGCAGATCCTCATGCCAACAGCAGGAGGGATGTCTCAGTTCTGGCAGCACCGACCTCCATCAGGCCTGTGAGCTGCCTTTTGAGAAGGAAGGCAGAGGGGAGGAAAGGGACTAACTAGGGGAAAGTCTCAGTGGGCATGGCTAGGGGTGGGACCCTCAGTGGCAGAGCCATGCTGGAGCAGGATAAAGCAGCACCCTCCTCTCTTTGATTTATTTGCAGGGCCAGAAGGTGTTGTATTAGGTTAAGTATTAACAGATCTCATGAGCCTCATTAGCTGTCCCCTTTTCGCTCTCAAGCTGAAGAGTTACTGCTCCAAAATCTATGGAGTCTTGGCAGCCTCTTGGCTGATTCCCAGATGCTTTCTCCAGCTTCATGGTTAACCCTCGTCGTTCCTGTTCCCTGCCTGATGCAGCTCAAGCCATGAGCTCCACTTTGCAGAGCAAGCTGTTCGCTGTGTGCTAGGCGTGTGTGTGAGAGGAGGACCTCATGTCTGGCTCCTGCTCTGTTGCTCCCTGCCATGGGGAGGGCCTGGAGCCATGGGGGACCTGCTGCCAGCCATTCCGGTTATTTCAAGGAGCAGGCTATGGAGAGACAAATTGACCCCCAAGACCTGAGCCCCTGTGCCCCTCCCTTCCTTTGCAGCAAGGGGCACGGAGCGTAGGGGCGAGTGGGAGCTGAAGGTTGGCTCCTGGTTCAGATCATGTGGTCCCAGAACTCCCAGACTCTCCCTTTGGATTGTGGAATCAGATGAACCCCTGTAGTGAAGCCCAGATGGAAAGTGCTGGGACGGCCTCCCTGTGGGCCCCTCCTCCCTACAACAGGCCTGGGCCTCACCTACCTTTCCTCAGGTGGCAGAGCACTGGACCCACCCTCCAAAGCCTCCCAGGGGCAGCCCCCCCAGCTCTGCTCTTCTGCCTCCCCACTGCTGCTCCACTTATCCTGGCTAGGGTGCTGAGGGGGCATGAGCCGGGTCCCTCAGTCTGAGGTGCCCACCAAGGGTGAAGTGCACCCACCAGCATCAGGAAGGGGAGGATTCTCCACCCCCCTACTCCAGTGGTCAGTGACAATGCTAGTTCAGCCGGGCTGGGAGAACCTGGCCTGCTCTTCTGCCATGGCGAGAAGATCCACATACTGACCCCTATGCAAATGGATTGCTGGAACTTGTGACCCAACAGCCTCCCCCTGGTTAAACATGGACCCTTGTACCATGTGCCCCAGTGGCCTGTGCAACTCTGAAGGCCTTCATCACAGGTCTGTCTGTCCCTGTCTGTCTGTCCCTGAGTCAGTGCAGATTTAGTGCCGTGACTTTTCGGAGGGGAAGAGGGTGTGCTTATTTTCTATATCCTAACACACTCAAGATGCCAGCCTCTTAGAGTCCCATAACTCAGATGTCTCAGGTGTTCTCTGGTCCCCTGCAGGCTCAGTCCCCTCTAGGCTTGGATCAGCACTTCCTCATTCCTATTATGGGTGACAGAGGCTTACGGAGGAGGATCTAATAAAATGGGACAAAGTTCTTGTCTAGCAGTAAGCGCAGCCATGGGAGTGAATCCAAGAGTCACTGATATGAGCCTATGAGAGCATTCTATCACCAATTTCAAAAACCAAATAAAAAAAGCTTTGGGTGGAGCAGGAAAAGGAAAAGTTTAAAACCAATCTGGTGAATCAAAAAGTGAAAAGAAACTACTTTCCAATTAAATTGAGATGTCTTTTGGGTTTCAGCATTTTGATCAGCTTTCAATTAAAACAAACGAAAGGACATTTCTAAATGAAAAGTTGCTTCAAATAAAAAATTCAGAATGTTTCATTTACAAAACATTGAAATGAAACAAAGTTTGATTTTCTTTCTGAATTTCTTTTTCAGTAACATGGGCAAATTTTCAGTGTCGCCAAACCTGCATTTTTTGGCCAAAAAACCAATTGATTTTGTTGATTGAAACATTTTGCCCAGCTCAAGTACAAGCCTGTCCAAAGGTGGAGGGGAGGGAGCCTGGGCAGCTACTGCAGTCCTGGGACCTTGCATGGCATTGCACCTATCTGCGCTTACAACACAGTGGAGCAGTGTATCTGTCACTCACCACTTGCTCCTCGAGTTGTTGTTTCTGCTGTGAGTTTAGTAGCAAGCCGTGCCGGATTAGAAGCCCTGCAGCTGTTGGCCTCTGTCCCGCTATGCACCGGCTCCTGCATGAGCTGTGGCAAGGCAAGTTTTCCAAGCCCTGTGGTGGGCCTTCACCAACAACACCACTAGGGGACAGAGAATGAATTGGCCTCCAGGCTCATTCATTCTGTGGCCTCTCTGCGGGAACTGCTCAGCAATGGGAGCAGATAGTGGCAGTTTTGTGCTGTGGACACCAGTCAGTCAGCTAGGAACTGGAGGTAGATGTAGGGCTGTGTGGACTCACTAGGTAAACAGCTCTCCAGTGATAATTATTTCCAGCTACTGCTGGCCTGGGGGAGAGGCCAGGGAGAAACGTAACACAGCTTGTTACAAAGTGATGGAGCCTTTGTGTCCCCTTCGTACACCCACTGAGTGACACACCGAGCCCTGACCTTCACCTCAGCACACGAGGACTGCGCTGACGGGCTTGTCAATGGCTTTGCTGCTCATGCCCTATATTCATTGGCTATGTCTACACTTGCAACTTAGGTCGCCTTAAGGAGGCTTAAGTCGACCTAACTCAGTCCCTGTCCATACCAGACTTCCATTAAGTTGACTTAAGAAATTCCTTAAGTCGACTTAATGAAAGGTTAGGTCAACTTAATAAGAACCACCGGTTAGGTTGACCTAACCCTTAGGTCGACCCCTTAGGTTGACCTAAGCACAGTGTGGATGATTAAGTCCCCTTTATTAGGTCGACCTAAGGGCAGTTAGATCAGCTTAACAAAGTGGACCAAGTCCCCATTCAGGGAAACCACTTTGTTAAGTCGACTTAATAAGGTCGAATTTAGGTCAACTTAAAGTCAACCTAACTTTTTGTAGTGTAGACAAAGCTATTGAGTTTAAGGCCAGAAGGGCCCACTGTGATCATCTAGTCAGACCTCCTATAAAGCACAAGCCCATGCCCGTTTATTGAGCCCAGTAACTTGAGTTTGGCTAAAACATCTTCCAGAAAGGTGCACAGACTTGGTCAGAAGCCCTCAAGAGATGGGGAATCCATTGCTTCCTTCAGGAGCATTCCACTGGTGACCCACCCTCACCTTTAAAAGTTGGTGCCTTGTTTTCAACGTGAAGTTTTCTGGCTTCAACTTCTAGCCATTGGTCTTGTTCTGCCCATCTCCCTCGCACAATGCCATGACATTGACCCCACATCTGGGTGTTTGAGGTGCAGGGGAGGGGATATTGTAAGCAGAGTGATGTGCATTCAGCTGGAGGCTGCAGTGCTGGCTTCTGTCCTCCTGGAATATGCTGGCGCATTCTGCCATGCTGGCTGGGATGTCCTTCTGGCTGAAACTGGACAGCAGGAACCTCTCCAAACCAGCTGAGCAAGGCAGAAGGAACAATCCCAAGGCCCAGAACACCCTCGATGTCATGGCGTGGTTCGCCCCTTGCTTCAGCCAGTCTTGGACAGTTTTCTACAGCTCCCGAGCTGGAGACTGCACTGGAAATCTGCTCCTTCAGACCTGCTAATTGTTAAACAATTCTCGACTTTAATTAGAAAAGGAGAGGTGGGCAGCCAAGCGTGTCGTGGGGAGAGAGGAAGGTTAACAAGCTGGGCAAGGTCGTTAGCTGGCCTGCCCCTCCTCTGTCCGTCCTCCCCTCCCGCACATGCTGTGCAATCCCCACAACTGATACCTTCACATAGTTCATTAACCAGCCCCACGTTATGTGGCAATCCAATTGCCTGTGAATGCAGATTAATGATCTCCACCAGACACCCCTTTCTCTCCCCCTAATGCCAATCTAGCTCTTAGCCTCAGCATCTGTCTTCCATCTGGACATCCATTGAGGAGGCTCCAGCTAAGCTGCAGAGTGAGAAGGAAATGGGTTTCACCCATCCACAGACTGGGGCTAGGAGTCCTGCACATCGCTACTTAAATCTTACAGCAGGGCAAGGGGCTTGGACAGGATGGCGGAGCGTAAATGCTCTTCACCACTAGTAATTGGGTCAGTGGGTGGGGGCTGAGCCTGGGAGAACATGCCAGTGTGTGTATGCACCTTTATAAATGTACTGTTGTATGAAGCCATGTGGGTGTGTAAATGAGAGAGTATATGTGATAGTGGGCATGTGTGTCTATTGCTTGTGTAGGAACAGCCTCCTGACATTGCCCTCTGGGCTGGGTGCTTGGGCTCTACAGGAAGCTGGAAAGGGGCTGAGTGTCTGAGCTTTATTTATTATTAGATTTGTATTTATAGCCAGGGGAGCCATTATGGGGCTAAATCAACAGCTGATCCGGTCTTGCTTTGATATTCCTACCATGAAAAGACCTGGTTCCCATCTGTTTTCTGTGCCTGGCTTTTAGCCAGTACACCGAGAGCTAGGTAGAGATGTACATAACATAATCCATGGGAAGACAATCTTTTGTTTTATTTCACATCCATAAAATGGCCTCCTGAGGCGCAGGACATTCCTGGGAATACGTACATAGAGGTGGTTATCATTGTTATCTATTCTGCGTGCTGTGCTAGTGAACACGGACAGGGTAGCTGTCCCACAGAACAGAGATTCCAGAGTCAAGAGTTTGGAGTTTATGTGCCCTAATTACCTTAATATCTGAGCATCTCACAATCTTGAATGGTTTTGTCTTCACAACATCATTAGGAAGCAGGTATTATCCCCATTTTATAGGCAGGGACCTGAGGCACAGAAAGATTCAGACTCAGATTTTCAAAGATATTTCAGTGTCTAAGGGCAGGTCTACACATACAGTGGGAAATTCACTGCTGTCAGATCAAATTCCCTGATCGACTGAGTGGGTCTGTCATCCTCTCAAGTGGAGTAGTGCTGAGACAACAGGAGGCCATTTCCGGTCGACTCAGTGCACTGAAGACACCGCGGTAAGTAGGCAGTTGAAAATTGAAGGGAGATACGCAAGTTATTTTAAGTAACTTGCATATCTCCCTTTGCTGCCGAAACCCGCTTGCAGTGTAGACCAGGGCTAAGTGGGATTGTCCAGAGCACCCAAATCAGTTAAAGGCCTAAGTCCCACCAAAACCAGTGTGAATGCACGTGTGAGTTGTGAACTAGGCAATGCCCCACTCACAGCAGTTGTTAGGAGCACATTTGATTTTTTTCCTCTTCAGGATTTGTTGGGATGTATCTACACTGAGTGCCAACATTTACTGGCCAGACCTACTTCCCCCTGCTTCAACACTAATTAAATTCTTCTTAGTGCCCATCTGCACCTTTAGAGCACCAAAATATTTTTGAAACTGTGGCACTTAGTGAATGAGCCAAGATCACCACAGAAGCCTATGGCAAAGCTGGGACTTGAACCTGGCCTCATATATCCTGATTGAAAGGGGGTGTTGCCAATGGGGAGCCATAGGGATCAGTACAAGGCCTGACACTAGTCTACATTTTCCATCCATTATCTAGAAGTAAATAGAAAAGGATCTGGGGGTGAGGGTGGATCACAAACTAAATATGAGTCAACAGTGTGTTAGTGTTGCAAAAAAACCTAAACCTCATTGTAATGGATTAGCAGGAATGTGGTAAGCAAGACACAAGAAGTAATTCTCTTTCCTCAGCACTGATAAGGCCTCCACTGAAGTACTATGTCTAGTTCCGGGCACCACCCTTTGGCAAAAGTGTGGACAAATTGGAGAAAGTCCAGGGAAGAGCAACAAAAATGATTAAAGGTCTAGAAAACATGGCCTATGAGGGAATATTGAAAAAATGGTTTGTTTAGTCTGGACAAGAGAAAAACGGGAGGGGACATGATAGTAGTCTTCAAGTATGCAAAAAGTTGTGATAAAGAGAAGAATGATAAATTGCTCTCCTTAACCACTGAGAACAGCACAAGAAGTAAAAGGCTTAAATTGCAGCAAGGGTGGTTTAGTTTGGACAATAGGAAAAGCTTTGTAATGGTCAGGATATTTTAGCACTGGAACAAATTACCTAGAAAGGTTTTGGAATCTCCATCACTGGAAGTTTATAAGAGTAGGTTAACAAACACTTGTCAGGAATGGTCTAGGTAAAACTTGCTCCTGTGCTATTGCAGGGGACTGGATGGCCTGTTGAGGTCCATTCCAGTCCTACATTTGTCTGATTCTATAAAATGACCACAAGTAATATGTATGGCTGATGCAAAGATTGACAAAGTGATAAATAACGATGAAGACATGGAACTCAAAGGCTATGTCTACACTTGTTAATTTAAGTCGACTTTGGGGGGACCCTACAAAGTTGACCTAGAAAGTCCACACTGGATGCCTAGGTCAACTTGTAGGGGCTAGGTGGACCTGGGACTGGTCCACGGTGGCAGGGGGAGCACCCCTTGCCAAGTGCCAGGGGGCTCAGCCTTTGCCCCATTGTACCTGGGTACAATGGGGCAAAGGGGGGCAGGGACACTGGCAGGGCATAGGGGCAAGGTGGGCAGGGTTCTGCCCTGCCCTGTGGGGGGGGGGCACGCCAGGCTCTGCCTGTGCCACCCACCCTGGCAGGGAGGGCAGTGGGGGAGTCCTGGAGAGCCCTAAGTCGACTTAGAGTCGACTTAGGGCTACTCCAGGTCTACACTGGCTCTTTTCGACTTTAGAAAGTCAACTTAAGCCAAAAGTCGACTTAAAATGAGGTTTAACAAAGCTGACTTAATTTTCCTTAAGTCAACTTAGGTAGCTTGCTTAAGTCGATTTAAGGAAAGTGTAGTGTAGACACAGAGTAAATTAAGTCAACTTAAGCAAGCTTAAGTCAACTTAATTTACAAATGTAGATGCACTCACTGAGAGCAAGCTGGATCACTTGGTAAGACGGGCCTAGTCAAACACAATTTATTTTACTAGAGCCAAATGCCAAGTTACATATCTAGGAAGAGATGTATAGGTCATGCCTACAGAATGGAGACTATATCCTAGAAAGCAGTGCTTTGAAAGGGATTAGGGGGCACAGTGGTCTAAGTAAAGGCAATTGGAGCTCCCTAACCACTAGGCTATCTGACCTTTTATCTTCGCCAGTCTAAATCTGCACTTTGTGAGTCGGCACCTCCCAAGAAGGCAGAGGCAGGTTATAAACGAAGTTTCCCATTTCCTCGCAGAGAACCCAGGACAGGAGGTCCTCTGTTGACAGGAGCTGGCAAGGAGCTCAGAGCAGGAGTAGTGGAAAGCACTCAACTGGGAAAGAACCCTTTGATTCCTAAACCTCTCCTGGGTAGCTCACTAAGACTCTTTAAATAAAGCCCATCAAGCACTGGCATGAACGTTTGGCAAGACTGCGGAGAAAGTATTAGCCTGGATCAGATGACTGCCCTGGCCTTGTCCATGCCAAGCAGAGAATGGATTTCAATTCCTTCACATCCTGGCTCAGCAAATCCCTCTGCATCCTTGCCTACCAATCTCTAAAGCCTCACGCCTGGAGAGCTGAACTTTCCCCTCTGCTTTTGTTTGTACCTTTTTCTCTCTCTTGTTCTTTGAAAGCTGGCCTGAGAAGCAACAGAGTTTTCCCGGCTGTAGTTCTTGCAAATAAAAGATCTGAGGTGAAATTCACTCTCCTGGGAGTCGGACAAGGCCTGTGCATGGGGAAAAGTGGAACTGGAGTGACGCATAGCCCACTGCATGGAATGATTTGTGCTCCCTTGCATGCACGCAGTGGAGAATCTGCTGGCTGATGCCATGTTCATGTATCAGTCAAAGACTTGCCTACATCAGCCTCAGTTCATCGTTCCATGTGATGCAAAGCAAGAGAGATCAATGCAATTCCCCTGGCTACATGGAATCAAGGGAAGGGCCAGGTCAGTGGGGTACAAGTGCCAGCTTACCCATGTACCCAACTCCTTCTTCCTCAATCTACCTTAGGAAAGGCTCAGCCTGTATCCAAAACACTCGTAGCCAAGCTGGTACCTGTCATTGTGACTTCATTTTGGAAGCACTAGAGGTCACAACCTCCACCAAGCGAGGTAAATAGGTCGGTCTCTTTCCAGCTAATGACATAGGTACATCTACACAGCAACGGAAACCTACCACTGACCCATGCCAGTGGACTCAGGCGCGCAGGGCTCAAGTTGCTGCATTGCTGTGTAGACTTCTCGCTCTGTCTGAGGGCTGAGCTCTGGGCCCCTCCCACCCCGCAGGGTCCTACAGCCAGAAGCTGCTGCTGTTCAGCCTCAGCACCTGCTGCGCTGATGTTTTAGATCCATTCCTGGCCCATGTCTAGGAAGTTTGTCAAGCCTGCTGCTCTAGTCAGCTGCAGTGATGTTAAATATCACTCCTCTGTGCCCACAGCATCCCGCTGAAGAGCTCTTCCTGCGGATCACCAAGCCCTGGACCCCACGGAGGGGAGGTGACTATAGCACATACACGGTTAGTCCACACCACAACCAGAGATGGGATTGCAGCTCAGACTGGTGTAGTCTAGTTAGGACAGCTAAAAGCAGCAGGGAAGACGTGGTGCAATGGATCACAGCATGCAGTAGCAACATTGGTATGTACCCAGGGTCCCCCAATGGCTTTGTACAGCCCCCCCAAAGCCACGTCATTGCTATTTCTAGACCCTGTGGCGAGACGACAGCCAGCATGAACTAACTAGCGCCTGCTGCAATCACATCTCCAATTCCAATGTGAACATAGCCCTAATCTGCTGGGGCTAGGTTGCCTGGGTGTGTCCTCCACGCGGCTAGGGAGAGTCCAGGCAGCCCACAGGAGTTTCCATGGAGTCCTTTACCCAGTGCATTGGGCATGCAGTGTAGTGCAGGAGCTCTCATATTACAGTGCAACGCCTAATGCCTTGGGTGGAATCAGCCTGAACACCACAGACTGGAGAGCTGCATCCTTTTAAAAATAATTATGGTATGAAAAGTGCTGGTAGTAATTGGAGCCTCCATTTCAAAGATTAACCACAGCAAATGCGTTGCAGGCAGGAAGTTTATTTGACAGTGCTCCCATTGTGTATCCCCAATGCGTGTTTGTCTTCGTTAGTACAGTAATTCGTTATATGGCCTCTCACATTCAAATCAGAAGGAAGAATATTAAAAAAGTAATTATACTTTTCAAAGTAAAGCTTTATGGGTAAATTGTATGCAAATCCCTGTTTAAATCAGGGCGGCATATCTTTAGCAGATCTAAAAGTTGCAAAGCTTCCCCGGCATCATTGATATGTAATCAACATAGATGTATGATTCTGCTTTTTACTTAGGCAAATTTTAATGGCAATATTCAAGTAGGTAATTGGTATTTATCACAATGGCTGATGTGAAGAAGCTATAATCTTGTTACAAGTGGAACTGGACTATCATAAATCAAGCTGCTATGAGGTTACTGCAAGACTCTGGCACATTTCAGTTTCCAGATGCTCTTAATCACCTTTTTTAACCTTCACCTCATTTGTAATATGGGCAAATAACCTTCAGATCTTTGAAGTCCCCTTGCCCGGGTGTCTGAGCTTTCAGGAAAAATAACTAGGAGTTCTCACACCATTTTTCAACACAACAGTGACAGGTGCCTTTTCTCTAATCAAGATAGTTTAATGAGATTTTTTAAAAAAAATAGCACGAAGAATAAAACGTGAAATTGATCATTTAGCTGCACCAGGGAAATCATGTCATTCAGAACAGGATTTAACAGGACTGAATCGTTTGGCTTCCTCCGTTAATTCTGATCACCACTTCGTAGCAATATGGATAGAGATAATATCCACTTACAGGTATCTATAAAGGGGCAGAGGGGGAAAGAGAGAGAGCGAACCAACATATAGATAGAAACTGGGTAGCCTTGATTCTGCTTGTCACTGATGCTGCCTGGAGATCCTCCAAGGCTAGCAGTCAGGGACACAGTCCCTTTTAGCTCATCCATGCTCTATCTTGCTCTTTCTGTTATTGCACAGGGCTAAAGGATTGGCACAATATGGACTCACAATAATGCTGCCCATTTGCTGAGGGACAAATTCCAATATCATGCCAATGGCTAGAATATACTCCCACCTAGGAGCTAGGCTGTGCAGAGCCAGGGCTGGGAAAGACATCTGTTCCTGTCACGTTCTGAAGGCTACTCCCATCACAGTTCATCCTTTCAGTCCCACAGCCCATCATTAATCCCAGGACTGCAACTTGCTTTCATTGACGTTAGTGTGAAATTTCACCTGCTAAGGGAGTGTTTATTAGCCATCACTTTACCCCTACCTTTCATCTGCAATGACAGAGCCAAGAAACCTTACCAGAAAGGTTTCAGAGACCAGTGTGACTGGCACCCTGGAGAAATTGGCCTCCTGGCCTGTGTTCTGGGACAGGTGTCAGAGGCATGGGTTGTCATCATTAGCTTTCCCTTCCCAGGATTTTATTTCCCCCCAAAGTGTTTGGGCTCTCACTTAGTCTTAGAAGCTCCGCAGCACCCTCCAGTGTCCTTGAAGTAAAACAGCACCAGAATTGCTCCGGGGTGTCCAGAAACAATCACAGTTTAATCTGGGTATCGCAGCTCCCAGTGCAGAGAGCGGAGTCAGAGTCCAACTCTTCCTCTTCGAATCTGGGTGATATGGAACAGAGGTTTCCTGTCGTCCAGCAAAGATGTATCGCAGCTGAACACTTACACTAGGTAACAGTGCCTGCAAACACAAATACACGCATTCACGCTTACACAGTCCCTATGCACACATGCACATTTCAACACACAGCCACCTGTAACACACAGCACAGCAAGCACTCAGACAGCAATGTTAACTGACTATTAATCACACAGACGGCCTCAGGTCCAGTCACAGCCCCTCCTGCTCATCATCCTGGGAATTCTCTCTGCCAAGTATTGGGTTCACTCCCCTCTGGCAATATTTATTCCCAACAAGTTGCCCGTGGCCTCTCCCACTCCAGAGACTGCTGTCTCCTCTTCATGGCTTGAGCCCCCCCAGCCAGGTCACAAAGGTCCTCCGCTTCTAGGGAATTCCAGACCTTTCCAGACCTGCTTCCAAACTTTCCAGACCTGCTGCCTGGCAGGTGTCTCTAGCACCCTGAGCCATTCCCCAGTGGCTGGCAGGGGAGCCCAGGCCTTCTCTCCACATTGAACTCCAGGGACCCTATATCAAGCAGTCAGGATCTCTGTACCATGCTATCCCTCACTCTTGTTTCTCTCGGCTTCTTTCAACCTATCTGACACCCTCCAGATATGCCAACCACTAACTCCAGGAGTATTTATAGCTCCTCTCTGTAGCTTGCCACCTGGTTTTATACAGGCCCTGCTTGGTCCTACATTAGTGACCCTTTTCCTCTAATCAGGGCTTTCCTTTCAGCTGTCAATCACCTGGGTTAATTGGCCCATCTGACCTCCCTTAACCCCTTCCACTCCTCTGTGGGGTGGACACCTCATCACACAGCCCAACAGACAGCCTCCTACCTCTCGGTTTATAAAGAGAGGTGTTCAGAGTGGGCAGCTTTCATTGATCAGTGCTTACACTGGCCAGTACCTACCTACACACAAAGAAGTCAAGGGTCGGAGAAACGGGTGCTTCGAAAGAAAAACCCAAACCCTACAAAGCCTTATTCACATCTGTACACAGCGAGCCCTCCCATTGGCTTCAACCAGGCTACCCAGTGCAGCAAGTAAATAGACTACATCTGAAAAACACCCCCAAACTTCCTCCCGCAAAGGAACACTGCAACTTTTTGTTGGAAATAACACCCAGCCCCCAAGTTTTTGGTTTTCAGATGAAAAGTTTTTAACAAGAACTCCCATTTCTCTCCAGAAACCAGACAGTTTTCCTGAAAAATTTCCTTTTGGCAAAACCACAATTTTCTGTTAAACAGATTCAATGGAAAATTTTCAGCCAGCCATAAAATTGAGTGTGTGCATAAATTTTTGTTGGATCAGGGCGTCACTAGGTTTTCTTCCCAACAGCAGGCAGCCTCCACAGGCATCATGTCCATCCCACACATCATCAGTTGAAATGTTTCAGCACATCTACTTTAGTGGCCTTAGCACATTTGATGTGTACCCTGCCTGGTAATATCCCAGCAGTGAGTTCCTAGGCAGGGCTAGTCATAGAAAGAGTACAGGCTGCAGAATATTTGTGGCAGGGGAATTCTGAATTTGTAACTATTAATGTTAATTCTGGACACCACATTCCAAGAGCTATCACCATCCAATCAGGCAGTCGAAACAAATGCGGTACACCATGTGTGACATATGTGTTCGATGAAGACTAAATAACCCCTTTCAAATTTCCAATGTCAAACACTTGCAGTGACCTTCCAAGCGACAGGTCCAAGAATAGTCGCAGAGATTAACTGGTAAATCATTTCAAATGCCCTCCAAAACTGGAGCAAATCAGAAGCTACTTGTGGCCAATTCACGAAAAAGGAAAGAGGTGACATTTGTTAAGCAGATTGTTAATGACACATTATTCATTCAGCTTTATTAGCAGGTAAAAATGTGACACAGATAAGTGTAGAGCATTTGCGGAAAGATACAAAAGGTAAATCTTCTTCAGCCAAGTAAGACAGATTTGCAGAGAAGAACCAGGAAACCTGGGCATGAGGGCAAGTGATATGATTGTCCTGGCATGGAGAGAGGTTGCACCTTTTTTTTTTTTTGGGTGGAGGGGGGAGGTTAGATTTTTCTGTGTCAGAAATGCAACATGACACCAGAGACTCCATCAAATGACACAGCATGTCAGGTCATGTCACAACATAATTAAAACATTATATCTTGTTGATGAAGCTGTTGCCATCAATTCAGAGAGTGACTGATCCAATCCGCAAAAAGTGGAAATTTCTCTCCCCTGCTTGATAGACCAGCAGTATATCTGGGAGACGGAGTGTTGTTTTATATTCTATTTAGGGCATTAAGCCTTAATCCCATTAGAAGATTCATAGCATAACCATCCATAGATAGAGAAATAGACAGGCAGATAACTAGATAGATTTCTCCTTAGACACCTGTACCTCCCGCTGCATGAAGCGATTTGAAAAGAACAACAATAAAAAGCTCTCTCTTAGCTTTCTTCGGAGCTCTTATCTTTCCCTCTAACGCAGTTTAGTGCCAGGTTTTATAGACTGCTCACGCTGTCGGGAATGTTTGGCAGTATTCTGTTAACTTGATGCTTGAATGTTCCAACACTATTCATTTAAGGCAAGCATCTGGCATGTAGCAACAAGATGGCTGATAGAATAAAATTAGGCAAGTTTATATGATTAGCCATAGCTAGGAGCCAGCATCAGTCTCAGTTTATAAAGGGTTGTAATATATCCTGTAGATTATTTATTGAATATAGTGAAGCTGCATTCCCAAGATGCATAGTCCTGATATGGGGCACTCTGGAGCCGGAGAGGAGTACGGGAAACCCTCTTGGAGATGATGGCTATTAGTAGAGCTGGAGGAGGAGACAGAACAGGGGAAAAAACATGGGCTCAGCTCTTGTGCTGTTCACCTAGGAGCAAATATGGGAGGGCAACTGTGATGGGTTTAAACAACCTGGGCAATACCATGTGTGTGGGGGGGGAGGGGGTGACATGGGGTGGAGACACTACATAGATGGGGCCTAATTCGTGCCTTCAGAGAGACACAGGAAGAGGAGGGAGGGCAACAAAAGGTCAACACCAACTGGAAATGGGAGGGACAGGCCCAGCATGAGCCCCATCATTTCAAAGCAGGGTGGGGAAGGGAGGCCTGTGAACATGAACAAGAAGCAAAACTGGGAGCCACATCATATAGATCAAGTGCCTAAATAATACAGGGCTGGGGGTGCTATAAAGACTGGTAGGTGACTAAGCAGCCATGAGTGAAATGCAGGTTCAGATGCTGGTTCATTCTCCAAACCTTCCTGCCCCAGCTTTCTGGGCTGTGAGGCTATGAAAGCCATACGTTCTGGGGCCCAGTATGGTGCTGGGGGGCCATGTTCTGAGTAGAGAGTTGGGATGTGGGGATCTGTCCCATTGGAGCCTCTTGGACCCTACAGAGCTCCGTTCTGCTCCTGGAAAATAAAGCCACCGTGTCATCTGTGTGAAAGGGGGGTGCATGGTTTAAAGAAGGCCACAAAGGGAGGTCACTCTGCCCTTACCACCGGAGAGAACCACACAGGAGATCTATGAGTAGGGTTGTTTGTGGGTGGAGGTGAGACTTTAAACTTGAGATGCTCTGCACAGGGAGAGCTCTTTGGAGTGGGAGTACCCACAGATTCATAGACTCTAATGAAAGGGAACAATATGATCATCTAGTCTGACCTCCTGCACAATGCAGGCCACAAACCTCACCCACCCACACCTGTAATAAACCTCTAACTTATGAATGAGTTATTAAAGTCCTCAAATCATGGTTTAAAGACTCTAAGTCAGGGGCTGGCAACCTTTGCCGACACATGTGCCGGCCCTGGCTCCTCGACCCTCAGCTGGTGCCAACAGCCCATTCATGGAAAAAAGCCACCTGGAGGGGCTCCTCTTAGCAGTGTGCCTGGGGACCCCTATCCCCAGGCACACCATGGAAAGAAGTTACCTGGAGTGACTCCTTTTGGCGGCGGCACACCACAGAGAGGAGCCGCTCTGGGCAGCTTCTTTACATGGTATCCTGGGGCATGGACATGGCAGGGACCTCTGCACAGCAGCCGCCCCCCAAAGAAACTACTTGGAGTCTTTTTGGTGGCAGGAGTGGTAATTTCTGTGGCGCCACAGAGGATGCTGAGTGCCGCTCCAAATGGGCTTGTGTGCCACGGTTGGCACGCGTGCCGGGGGTTGCCTACCCCTGCTCTAAGTACAGAGAAGCTGCCCTCAGCTAGTGAGCTGTGCCCCATGCTACAGAGGAAGGAGAAAAATCCACAGACCCTTTGCCAATCTTCCCTGGGGGAAATTCCTTCCTGGCCCCAAATATGGTGAGCAGTTAAACCCTGAGCATGTGGGCAAGCCTCACCATCCAAACACCCAAGAAAGAATTCTCTGTAATAACTCAGGGTGTGTCTACACTTATAAATTAAGTTGACTTAAGGAGCTGCTCCTTAAATCGAATTAAGGAAAAACTAGTTTGAATTAATAACACCTCGTTATAATTCGAACTAGTGTCTAAGTTGACTTTATTAAGTCGACTTAGCCAGTGTAGATACCCTAAGTCTGGCCACGGCTGGCTCTGCCGGCATGAGCTGCCTGCTGCTTCTCAGTCCCGGGACAGCCAGCCGTGCACCGGCTGGCTCTGCTGGGATGAGCCGCAAGCGGCTTCTCAGTCCCGGGATAGCCAGCCTTGCAGGGCTGGCTCTCCCTCCACCTATCAAGAGAGAGTCTAGTGTAGACTCTCTAAGTCGACTTAATAAGGTCGACTTAAAGTAGACTTTAGAAAGTCGACTTAAGAAAGTCGACCTAACTTTGTGAGTGTAGATATAGCCTCAGAACCCACCCCATCTAACGTCCCATCTCAGGCCATTGGTATATCTACCATCAGTAGTCAAAGATCAGTCAATTGCCAAACTACGCTGTCCCATCATACCATCCCTTCCATAAATTTATCAAGCTCAGTTTTGAAACCAGCTAGGTTTTTTGCCCCCACAGCTCCTCTTGGAAGGGTATTCCAGAACTTCACTTCTCTGATATTTAGAAACCTCTGTCTAAATTTAAGTCTAAACTTCCTGATGGACAGTTTATATCCATTTGTTCTTGTGTCCACACTGGTGCTGAACTTAAATAATTCCTCTCCTTCCATAGTATTTATCCCTCCGACGTATTTATAGAGAGGAATCATATCTTCCCTCAACCTTCTTTTGGTTGGGCTAAACAAGCCAAGTTCTTTAAGTCTCCTCTCATAAGGCAGGTTTGCCATTCCACAGATCATTCTAGTAGCCCTTCTCTGCACCTGTTGCGGTTTGAATTCATCTTTCCGAAACATGGGGGAACCAGAACTGTATGCAATATTCCAGATGAGGTCTCACCAGCACCTTGTATAACAGTTGCTTACACCTCCCTATCTCTACTGGAAATCACAGTTAATACTGAGCTAAATAGTAACGCTGGTCTCCCTCAAGTGGGATTCATTACATGTGTGAGGCAGAGAGAGCTGCAGGCTCTCCTTCCATAGGCTTCCTACGTGATCTCCTTTGCATTTGTCATCTCTGTGTCTTTGCATTGCCACGTTCCTGCACCAAACCTGTCTGGCCTGAGACTACTCCAAGCATGCTGAATCCAAACCTGCTCCATCTTTATATCATTAGACCCATCTCTGCTTAGAGACTCATCTCAGCTTTGTTTAGTCCCTTGTGCGATCACTGAAGAAGAGCGATTTCAATATCTCTGAAAAGATACTCAGCACTTGAAGCCATGATCAGGGCAGAGCACTCACCAGTGAGTCAGCACAGACCTGTGGGCCATTTGGTCTCCTTTGGAGGCTCCACAGCAGCCAGCCACAACAGGGCCACAAATAGTCTGTCAGAGAGCTTTGTGTCACTGCTGTCAGTCTTGGAACATGTGATTGCATGACTGGATCTGTCCTCTGGGGCTGCTCTGGACAGGTGTTCTGGATGCTGCATGGAGACCATTAAGCCTCTGGAACTAGCCCAGATTTCAAGATCTTTTCCCATCATGCACTAGAACAAAAAATTGAAATCTCAACAATCTGTGGAAACCAACAATCCAAAATAACAAGAATAATCAATCATTTCTGTTCACGCTGATCAGAAGGGGGTTTTTTGGATAATTTAAAAATATTTCATTTCAATTTTGACCATTTTAATTTTTAAACATAATTAACTAAATTTGTAAAAAACCAAAACTCACCCACATTTGTAAATAAAAAGTCAAACTGCGCACATGGAATTTTTCATTTGAAAAATGGGAAAAACGAGACATTTTAACAATTCTAAAGCTTCCAAGATGCGAAATTTATTAAAACAGCCCCTTTCTAGCCAAAAGTTTCAGTTTCAACTACATTAATTGGAATTTTCCAATGGAAAAATGTTCCATTGAAAAATTCCCAACCAGCTGTAGTAACAAACTATGAATGAGTCATGTCACAGTGCGGTTTCAGCCTTGTCAGGACATTGTCTATCAAAAAATTTAGCCATTTTACTCTCACTATTGAAATAATGAGTAATAACAGGATAACAACACTAATAAAAAAAGCCTGGACTTCTCTCACACAAATTCTATCTACCAAAATAGTATCTGAATGCCTAAAAACCTCCCAACTTTTAAAGTATACATGTGAACAACACCCCTGTAACATATTATCCCCAGGGCTTTTTGGGGAAGGTACTCAGGGGCACTGAGGCCAGAGGTGTCGTTGTCGTCGGGCTGGCAGGGCGCCAGCCCCGGGTAGAAAATCCTGAGCCCCGAATCTATTTTCCCCAGCAGGCACATGCGCACCCAGGCGGAACGCTGCGTTCCACCCAGGGGCCCCAGCGAAGCCACAGACTCCTGCTGCGGCCAGGCTGGGGAGATTCAAATCTCCCGCCCTGAGCAGGCTCAGACAGAGCATGCTCAGGGTGGGAGCAGCCTGGCCCAGAAGCAGCTCTGCCAGCCGTCCCTGCAGCTCTGAGCCTCTGGCCAGGTAAGGGGGCTGGGAAGGGGCTGGAGGGAGGCCTGGAGAGGGGTGGCGGGGACAAGGAGACTGGCTGGGGGCTGGGTAGTGGTGGAGAGGACTATGCACGGCAGGAGTGGGGACTTTGTGGGGGGCTGGGGAGGGATGGATGAAGTTAAGAGGCCTGTGGAGGGGGCATGGGGAGAAGGAGACTGGGTAGGGGCTGGGTAGCAGTGGAGAGGACTATGGGCAGCTGGAGGGCGGGATGGGTGGGGAGCTGGGGAGGGATGGATGGAGTTAGAGGCCTGGAGAGGGGTGGAGGGGACATGGGGACAAGGAGACTGGTGGGGGCTGGGGTGGAGGGGATTATGGATGGCTGGAGGGGGACTAGGTGGGGGGCTGGAGAGGGATGGAGGAGGTTGGGGGATGAGTGGGGGTTAGGGACAGAGGGGCCTGGGGAGGTGTGGAGGGGGTTTGGGGGCTGAAGGGGGGTGGAGTGAAGATGGGGGAAGCTGGGGAGTTAGGAGGGCTGGAGTGAGGGTTTGAGGGCAGGGGTGGGCTGGGGGCCAGAGCCCTGGATCTTTTTGCTATCCAGCAACGCCCCGGACTGAGGCCCAGCACCCTTTTTTCCACAGCTATGAGGCCCCGCCTCCTGCTGCCACCACCAGCGGTCCCAGGTCCTTGGCCGAGTACCAGCACTTTTTTTTTAAACTAAAAAAGCCCTGATTATCCCTGTTCTGCAACTGAGATCCTGAGAGTCCAAAGTCACAGTCAGTGTTAGTGCAGGGAATTAAAGCGAGGTTGGAGGACAGTGCCCTAAACCCTGGGCCATCCTGCCTCTCACTGTGCCCCTTAGCTCTTTCCTCTCTCATGTACTTCACCTTGTCCTTTCACAATGTCCATTCTCAATGGAACATGAAGTCTCAATCTCCATCTGAGTCACAGCTTCCCCTACCACAGAACCCTCGGTCTGGTACGCAGCACCCCCTATGGGGGGCTGATGACTGCCCTGTAGTGGCAGTCTGGGAATCTGGGGATTTATGATCTTTGCTGACTAATTCCCAGAAGTTTTTTTTACTAGTATTAAGATCAACTATTTTCCTCTCCTTCTAAAAGAGAATTAAGTGACTGAGCCGCATGCTATAGAGTCAAACTCCCCCCCCCCCCAGGTTATCTATTTACCTATCTATTTACATGTATTTTTTCCCCTGGTGAATTACATTGGTGAAGCAGTAAAGTGTTATGTATTCTGAAGCCCCATAATCTTTAAAAGCACAGTGATGCATGCTCCAGATGAGAAAAGAGCCTCCATCCTGTATGTTAATAGATAGCATTAGGGCAATAATGAAAAGCACTTGAGACAAGTAAGCCCCTATCAAAAGCTGAGTAATAGGGCTGCACAGAATGAATCACATGCACCTCCTCTGCAGAAAGATATTAAGACGTCTGCTTTAGTGCAGGGTCTATTCACTCTAACAGCTGCTTCATTTTGCTGATTAAAATGGGAGTGGGAAGACCTTTTTCAGCTATTTCCCTTTTTTACCCACCACCTCCTCCCACCCAACACACTACATACCTAATGCAGACACTACACACATACACTGAGTAACACACCCATGATATTACGGGCACACACATAGGTACAGACACTCTGCACACACTAATGCACATGGCCAGCAACAGATACACACACTAAGACAGAGCTACATGCATATACACACACAAATCTCTCTCTCCTCTTATGCGCACAGATACAACAGCAATACACGCACAAACACCCACACGCAACTGTACACTACTACACTACATAGATACACACACACAGATACACTCTCAGAACATGTTACACCTTCACACATTCCATCACACACACATGACTGCTATGCAGAAACTTCACCCCAGTTCTAGGCATGAAGCCCCAGCTTCTCATTTGTATGTTGCAGACAGTCTGTCCATCCATCCAGCCTTCTCTGGGCAGTGTGGACAACTAGATTTTTCCATAAAGATAGTGTGCAATGCTTATCAGCCCACACAGTCCGGCTAGCGCATCGTTTGCTCCATGCAATCTGACATGCACTTGTGTCACAGCGAGAATGGAACTGGCAGCTGGAGGGGGGGAGTGGGAAACAGCTTCCCCAGTGACGCTCAGGAGAACAAGGACTGGAGATGAAGAGACAAGTGTGAGAAAGCGAGACAGCAGCAGGGAGGAACTGCAGTGCGATATCCACTACCAGTTATTATTAATTATCGCTATTAGTAGTAGACCTCTGAGCAGTGCACCAATCGGGTGGGGGCTATGCTAGGCGTTATACCCCCAGAGAATAAGGCAGTCCCTGCCCTCAGTATGGTTTACTGAAAAACACTGACCTGACCTTGTGACTTACCCTTCTCTGTATTTATTCACCTGACATGCTACAGCTTCCATTTCATGGATCTGACCAAGTGGGATTACACCCACGAAAGCTCATGCAATCAATACATTTGTTAGTCTTTAAAAGTGCCACAGGACTCCTTGTTTGTTTTGCTGACCTAGACGAACACAGCTACCCCCTCTGGAACTTGTCACTGTCCACATAGTTGATAAGAAGTGAGATAGATGCATACGTGTGCGTGGGAAGAACAGCTGTAATCCAAAGAGGAGTCAGCAGCAGTCCTTTCGAGGACGGGCAAGGTGATGGCTCTGCAGGTTTGGCTGTTCCCAGGAGAGCAGAAGTCTGAGGCAAACTGGACTAGCAGCCAGAAAACCATAGGCTCAGTCGGCACATCAGTTGGTAGGCGGGACAGGGTTCAACCCTGGTGGGCCGTAAAGGTAAAGGACGTAGTTTGTGTTTGCTCGGTGGAGAAGGGGGATCCAGTGGGGGGCAGGAAGGGAGAAGAGAGGGTGCCTGACAGTGAGCCAGGAAGATTCTCAGAGCTGTGGTGTTTCAAATGCACTTGAGGGAGGGAGAGGGCCTTTGTGTTGGTACTTTACAGTCCCACAGCATAGGCTGCGTAGGACGTTCCCAGGCCATTTTCTATTGCCCTGCTCAGACTCCGTTGCTGACTCTGTCAGTTGCATGCAGCCAGCTTGGTGTGCTCCCTTCACTGAGACATGGGCCCGAGCTGCCTGGACTGAACAGGCCCGTCCTTCCTCCTATGTCATTGACTGGAGAGCCGCTGATCCCTGTGGCTCTATGGCTGGTTCGTCGGGCTGCTCTTTGGGGCAGTCCAATTGCCATCTGAATGGAAAGGCAAGTCAAGAGCTTCTGTTCCTTGCCTCGCAGCAGGAGAGCAAGGAGAAGTTCTTGGAAATGAAAAGGTGTTATATTCACAGCTGATTAAAGGGAGCCCTTTGCACACAGAATGCCATTAGATGCAGAAACTCACTGCCACAGGAGGACATTGCCAGGCTCAGTAGCTCTTCCCCTTAGGCTGGAGTAGGGGCTTTTAGCTGTGGGCAGGGTTGTGCCCACCCATCTCCTGGTACCCAAAGAGACTTGATGTCATCGAGGCCAAGAGCTTAGCACAAGTCAGAAAGGGATTGGCTATTTGGCTGGATGACAAGAATATCCAGAGTTGTATTAATGATAACAGCAATTCTGGCAGGGAAATTAAATCTCGTGCTTTAGCTGCTCTCTTGCTATTCGATCCCAGCTGAGACCTAATGTAGGGACACATTATCCCACATCTGCTGCTGCTGGCTTCTCACACCTTCCTCACAAGCCTCTGGCTCAGGTCACTGTCAGTGATGGGGTTCTGGCCAGGGTGGACTCTGGGTCTGACCCCATCTGGCACCTTCCATGTTCCTAGGAATTGTCCCATCATTCTCTAACAAGCCAAAAGCTGTTTGCACTCATGTGACTGTGCAAGTCTGGGATGTGGGCACTGGTTCTTCTGTCCTTCCATCTCTGCTGAACAGAACTAATTTGTGATGCTCGGTTCCTCGATTTTAGATTTAGGAATCAGAGGCTATATCTACACTAGAAAAAGTTAGGTTGATTTTGTTAAATCAACTTAATAAGGTCGGCTTTAAGGCAACGAGCCAACCTTGTTAAGTCGACTTAACAAAGTGGACTAATAAAGTCGACTTAAGGATTACTCCCTGTCCACACCATCCTTAAGTCAATTTAAGGAGTCAACTTAAGCCTTAAGTCGACCTAATGGGCGGTTCTTATTAGGTCAACTTAAGCTTTTCATTAAGTCGACTTAAGGAATTTTTTAAGTCGACTTAATGAAAGTCAGGTGTAGACATTGAGTAATTTAGGTCGACTTAAGGGTCCTTAAGTCAACTGAAATTGCTAGTGTAGACATGACCAGAGAGCCAGGCTGGTGCTGATGACAAAAGCAGCATTTGTATCCCGGAAGTGCCAGGCCCAGATTTAAAGATGGTGTTGGGTCCTGACGAGGATGAGAGAAGAGCTAGCTCCTATGTCCCAACCTTGGCCTGTTCCAGAGAAGGTGGAGTCCCAGTGACTAGGACAATGTGTTTCTAATGGGCCAAGCCCAGCCCTCACTTTGGGGCATTGGTATGTACATGGAGAGAAGGGGGAAATTTGACTCTAGATCTGACTTCTGGATTGAGCTGTGGTTAACGGTACCCAGGAGTCCAAAGCACTCACAATCTAGACCTACCTGGGGAAAAAAAAAGGAGGAGAGAGAAGCCTGCACTAGCAAGTGCCACATTGTCAAAGCCCATTGGCTGGGGCTGGTCCCAGTGCCCAGGGTGTTTGTGGGAACGGCCAGGACATCCAGAGCCCACTCGGGCCCCCCCTCCACCATGTGTTCCTTACTGGCTGGTCACAGAGGCAGCACAGATTGGCCCAGCAGAAGCTCTGGTCTGGAGCTATCCAGAAGAGGGCTGTGGGAGAAAGGAATAGCCTGACAGAGGTGCCAGCAGCAAATCTCCCAGAGCAGAGCAGACCCTGTGCATTGGGTCGAGTCCAAGGCCAGTTAGGCAGTAGGAGTTTTCCCATGAGCCGCAATGGGAGCTGGGTCAGAGCCTTGTCCTCCCCAGATCTCCAAGCAGGCCTCAGGTGGTTACATGCTGGCAGAGCCTTGGGACAGATGCATGGGAGGCACTGAGAGTGGTACGCCATGTGACAGTCCAAGAACCGTGTGTTAATGTTTGGGAAAGGCTTTAGATCCATCCACATGTAGCTTCTCAGTTCCAAAGGGGCAGGAGGGAGGGAATGACCCCATCATCCTTTTCAGGATGGGTTTAGTCACCTTGATAGGTGCTGGGCAATCACCCAGGGGACCCCAGGTGGCACTATCCCTCTTGGAGATCCCCACAAGGCAGGAGGTCAGCTGTAATCTAGTGGCTAGGATAATGTATTTCTAATGGGCCAATTGTGGGCTGAGGAGAGGAGCAGGAAAGAGCAGGCTGGGCCCCCAAAATGACTGGAACTGCAGCTGGGACTGCAGGGGGAGAAGCTGCTCCGCATTTCACACCCAGCACCATTGGGCTTTATCCTGGACTGTGGTCCCTAGGTGCAACTGTAACATCTTATAACAATACCAGCAAACTGCTCTTTGTGCCTTTGTCCAGGACACGCTTTGCTTGACTGTAGGCACTGGAGAAGCAGCACTATCCACATCGAAATCAAACGCAATCCCCAGATGCATCGTCTTCCAGCCAGAGGTTGATGGCAGGAGACGGACAGGAAGGTTAGGAGAATAACTGTTTTCAGACGTCTGAGAATGATGCCCACCGGGCAGCCTGGCCTGGAAATAAATCCCACAGGTCTCTGGCACCAGACTGCCATCATGTGTCTTGGGATCCTCATGCTACTGCTTTGAGAACCCAAGGGGGAGTTCAAATAACAAAACCAAATTGGTCCTGTAACGAGAACCTGGGGGAGGCAGCAATCAGCAGCAGCAGCCAGAGAATTAAAAGCTGCATAACGAGTTTGCTGGGAATGATGTAACTCCCAGCTCCGCCATCCATGTGGCACTCACGCTACCTCAGCAGCTGAGAGATGGAGGGTGAGAGTCCTGTGATGGCAGCGTGTGAAATATGAGGCCCATGCTCAGGGTTCTGTGGCTGTCTGCACTGGCTCTTCCAACCCATTCAATTGTTCGGCTGGAGAGGAAGGCGCAGGGGGCAAGCTGCCAATGAGACTGGTTATTCGGTGGCCGTGCTCCAGCGCTGACATCACCCGTGGGAAGCACCAGATGTGGATGGGAATCAGCCTGTCCTGCAACATGTGCAACATCTTCAGAGAGGCTGACAACAGCTGCAATGCTCCAGAAAGAGCAAACACAGGCATCAGCAGCCACCTCCTGGAGATCCAAAATGCTCTGTATGGGGGATTGTCCATATATAAACATGTCACCGCTACACGCACGTACAACGGGGTGTACTATGGTGGGGCATGTGAGACAGTAAAGGGGGCTCATGCATAGCTCTTGATCTTGCATGTCATTGCAGAGGAGAGAGCAGAGGCCATATGTAGGCACAAGGAAGTGTAAGTGTAACCCATATGCCTTATTGAAAGTATCTCTTTAAGGGATCTCTTGGGGTTGGGTTGTTGTTCCTATTTGAATACTGGGTGGTGGGCGAGTGCAAGCCCACCCACTACTAAAATCCCTTCCCCAGCCTGAGGGGAGGAATCACTGGGCCTGGATTCAACTGATTTCCGGGAACAACAAAGGAAGAAAAGGGACAGGTGTGAGTTTACAGGTGCAAAATGAGGCATTCAGAAGGGGATACCGAGCAGATAACCCTGGATAGTACTCACTGCTCCTGGAATGTGTCTAGGGGCTGAGTTGCTGTTCCTATTTGAAAGGACTGGGAAGTGGGCGGGCACAAGCCCGCCCACTACTAAAACTCCTCCCCCAGCCTAAGGGGAGGGAGCACTGGACCCAGCTTCAATTAGATTCTTGGGACAACTAATAACAAACAGGGAATGGGTGTAAGGGTCAAAGGTTCAAAATAAGGGATTCAGAGGGGGACACCGAGCAGAGAACCTTGGACAGCGCCCACTGCTCCTGGAAGGTGTTGAGGGGCTGGGTTGCTGTTGCTGGACAGATTTAGTTTCCCAGAGCCAGAAGTTTCTGGAAAATAAATGTGGTAGCTTTGAGCATGCTCCACGGGTTTTTCTGCTGCTGGGGTGGGTAGATGCCATGAGAGCAGCAGCCCAGGGCAGTGCATTTTGAGAAGAGCCCATATGCTCAGTGTGTAACAGGGAGAAGCGGAGGAGCCAGGAGTGGACAGCAAGATGTTTTCTCCATACTCTGGAGCATTTTGCAGCAGAGTTTCTGCATTTGTATATGTGACTGGGTGCTGGTTAATCAGTGAGCTGACTGGATGGTGCTGGTTCCAGCAGAGGAAGAAAAGGATCCTACATGGATTTCCACTAAAGATTCTTGCAACCAAACAAGAAGGAGCTGCTTCATTCCACTTAAGCCTTTGGACTTGGTGAACGAAGACTGTTCCTGAGATTCAGGTGAACTCCCCCTATACTTTGGGAACTCTGAAGTTGCATCTCACAGTATTTCTATGGGGACTATTCTGTTTAAATTCAAATTGTTTTCTTGTTTATGTGTTGTGGAAGGAAAGCTGTGAAATGGTGAATGTGGGTTTACAAAATAGCCACATTGTTATGAACATATAGTAGTTATTATTATATATTATTATATATTATATTATATAAATATTATATTATTTCCTTATAATAAGATTTATAAAGTTAGTTAATAGAGTTCATTATTACTTTTGTTCTTAGTAACAATTGAATGTGGGGAGGGTAAATCTGAACAGTCTTTAAAGACTGAATCCTGGGTCTCCAGCTGCTTCTCCCTAGGAGTTGGACTTTTTTCTGTTAAGGCCCTGGAGAGGGGCAATGAGGTAAACTCTAGCCCACCCAAAGGTTACATAAGCACCAGGTGTAGCACGGTAGCAGTGAGCAGCAGTAACTGTTCACTCCTTGAATGCGTATGTAAGCAACAGGGTTTGCATGAACTCTCCCTGGCACCTAGGGTGCATCTACACTTACAAATTAAGTTGACTTAATTTAATCTGCATCTACACAACATTTTCCTTAAATCGACTTTATAAAACTTAGTATAAAGTAGACTTTACTGGCTAAGTCGACTTTATAAAGTTGTCTTAGCCAGTGTAGACACAGATTAGCCCTAAGTCGACTTTAAGTCGACTTAAAGGGCTCCAGGGCTCCCCCACTGCCCTCCCTGCCAGGGTGGCTGGCACAGGCAGAGCCTGGCATGTCCCCCCATAGGGCAGGACAGAGCCCTGCCCACCCTGCTCTTATACCCTGCCAGTGTCCATGTCCTGCTCAGCCCCCATTCTACCCAAGTACAATGAAGCAAATGCTGAGCCCCCTGGCACTTGGCAAGGGGTGCCGCCCACCGCCACCGTGGACCAGTCCCTGGTCCACCTAGCCCCTACAAGTCGACTTAGGTGTCCAGTGTGGATGCTCTAAGTCAATTTGGCAGGGTCCCCTCTAAGTTCACTTAATTTTTGAGTGTAGACATGCTAAGTCGACTTAAATTAACAAGTGTAGACATAGCCCTAGTGCTGTGCTGGGGGAAAAGCCTTGAGGAGCAGACCTCGTTTGCAGAGCCACACCTGCTAAACACACAGCAGATGGAGCTGCTTTGCCATAAGATCCATTTTGGCTGGTCTGGGGTTGGAAATTACTAATATTCAAATGCAAACGAGTTCTCCTGATTGTACCAGTCCAGTGCTGAGGGCGGGGGTCTCCCCAAACTGCCCCTCACTTGCTAAACCCTAGTGAAGCTCAGCGTGAGTGGGGACTGGTGTTTCTACCTGGCAGGAGGGTGCCCAAAGAGTCCAAGACACTGCTTGCCCTGCCCTCTCCAGCATTGACTGACAGCTGATTAGACTCAGCCAGGAGTCCTTGTTTCCAGCTGGTGATTCCCAGAGCTTTGCCTTGGGGCTAAGCCTTGGCACTGTGTGCTCAGCGACTGCACGGGCAGCAAGCTCCCCAGCCCCCCATCTGCTGTGCTCCATGAGAACTGGGTGAAGTGGCTGAACCTCAGCACTTAGGGTACAGTGGTGGCAGCAACTCATTCCCCAGCCCCGGGATGGGAGGTGACCCCTGTGAATGCTCAGTTAAAATCTGGGTCTTCTTTGCCAACCAAGGACCACCAACTGTGAGTGGGGGGGCTGAAGGGAGAGGGGAGTAGGGTGTTAATGGACACTGCCCAGTGCACTGAGGGGGTGTTTGCCTCTGGCCAGGTTCTTTGGAAATGCAGTTGTGGTGTTTTCCCAAATGACTGTTAGCTTGCCTTTTCCTTTGGAGAAAAGTTTGATTTTATTGTGCACAGAGTGGGTGCATGCAAGATGGGGAGCATTTCCTCTCTCGGGTGCCCAGGGAAAGTGGTTTGTATTGTGTACAGACTGGGTGTGTGCGAGATGGGGAGCATTGCCTCTCTATAGCTCCCAGGGGCGGTGGTTATGTTTCCCAGATCACTGGGCGGGCACTCCAGCTGGTTCTATTTTCAGCTGTTAAGAGGAATTGAACACAGCCCTTGTTGCTGCTGACTCCATGAAGCAGAAGGGCCACATAGCATTGCAGAGGAGTGAGCAGAGGCCATACAAGGGCACAAGGAAGTGTAAAACACAGGCACAGCACTGAGCAGCAGTAGTTTTCTGTCCCTTGCATGCTTATTTTTGGATGCGGGGAGGGCGTGGATGGAATCATGGGTTTGAATCCAATCCTTCTCATCATTTAGCAAAGCACTTTCTGCTCTAGCCCCACTGCTGCTACCAGGCAAGTGCCTCTTGGGTGCAGCCAGCAGGCTCTCATGTATATAGGATTTTCAGCCCTTCTCCGTTGTGCTCACATAAGCAACACTCTTCACCAGCGCTGGGTGGTCAGCCTGCCGTCTGGGCAGGAAGAGATGGTATTGGAAAGGCCTGTCTTTGATCCAATGTAATTGGTTCATAAACAATTACAGCTGCCACTAAGTGCTGCCACAGCTGCTCTTTGGAAGCCTGGGTTTGCTGATCCTAGTGTTAGGTACCACCGTGAGAACATAGATGGACGAATTAGCTCGAATCTTCTGTGCATAGGAAAGTCCCCCAGCAGCACACTTTTCATACAGTGCTAAGCAAGTCCTCTCAATCTGGATTTTGCCAAGATGTCTTGGGCAGAGAAAGCTATTCAGAAACTCTTGAGAACGCCAGTGCCATTTCCTCCCCCCACGCCTCCATCTGTGGTGGGAATGGCAAAACTTTCTGCAGTGAAATCACCACGAAAAGTCTTCTCAGAAGGGTGGCCAAGTGGTTTGTGCTGTCAAATCCATGTTGCTGCTGGATGCCTGGGGAAAAGCAGCCATGGGCTCAGTGAGGCTCTTCAGTGCCGCTTCAGATGCAGGCTGCCAAACTTGTCATTGCTGCCGAGTGGCGCAATCCTGAAAGTGCACAAGCAAACAGATGGCTCGCTAGAGGATCGGAGGTCCTTGGAATGGAAAAGATGAGTAATCCAACTTGAGATTCTTGTGCCATCTCCCCAAGTGTTTGGCTGCGGAAGAGGCTGAGAACCTGGAGTACTGCCTGCTATCTGGTTGGATTGTTCATGTACTAATGCAGGCCTGCACGCTCACGGCCTGGGGACACCGTGTCATGGGTTGCAGTGACCTACTGTCCTCATACCTGCTGCCTCCTCAATCTCACAGGCTTATTGCTAAGCACGTGCCACAGTTGCCCCATATACTCCACTGCTTTGGCTCTCAGGAGGCCTCCCACCCAGTAGAACAGTGAGGAGGAGAAACAGCTTTCCTGTCACTCCGTGCCTGGTCAGTGTGAAGTGGAAAAACTCACACAAATCTTGTGGCTGGAATGGTCCCTGTATATTGATTGCTGGATGTACAGCCCTTGATGGTTCTCAAAAATGACAGGCAGTCCCTGGCGCTGCCATGTGACTGAGGGCTGTGCGTCTCACTTGCTCTCTGTCCATCCCATGGAAGGGAGCAGCCTGCACTGGCTATAAGGGCACTTTAGGCCATTGCCTCCTTCAGAACAAACAGCATCCAGCAATGCCCCTTTCTGGGTCTCTACGACTCCTCCTGTCAATGACTTAGGGACTCACCAGGAGCCAGCACACTCAGGGCCCAGATTTTGGGGCAGGCAACTACCGGAGGCACTGGGGCTGGGGGGCACTGGGCTCGGGGGGCTATTTTGGTTGTTGGCAACAACAGAAACAAAAGAATGTTTGGAGTCAAATGTGTCAGCCATTCCACCTGCGGATTCATCTTTCATTAGCCTCCTAGAACGTTTTGGAGCTTTGTAGGATCTCATGGAACCTTCCTGAGAACTACGTTTTCCTCAAACCTCGGAGAACAGCGCTTCTCAGACTGCGAGACAGGACCCCAAAGTGGGTCTTGAGCCCATTTTAATGGGGTCACCAGGGCTGGCATTAGACTTGCTGGGGCTAAAGTCTGAGGGATTCAGCTTTGCCTGCCTCCCCCCAACCCCCAGCCCCAGGACTCAGGGCTCAGCCTTTGGCTGTGACACCCCCATCCGTGGCAGCAGCACTTGGCTAAGACTTAGTTCCCCCTGTCCGAGGTAGTGTAGTAATTTGTGTTGTCAGAAGGAGTTGTGGGGCAATGAAGTTTGAGAACCGCTGTCCTCAAACGTTGTCAGCCTGGCCCTCACGGGTACATAAGGGGCAGGCGTCGCCAGTCAGTTAGTGAGAGATAAGAACAACGTGAAATGAGAGCCCAGCTGCAATAACGTGAACCTGGTTTCTTTGTGTAGTTGTGAAAGAGTACTTGTGGATTCAGCCTTGAAGAGTGTAAATAGCGACTAATAAAGGATATAGTTAATGAGACGCCAGAGGTGTCTATCAATCCCCCATCTACACAACAGCATAAAAGAAAAACTGCTCCCTCTTGTCATGCTTAACATGTAACGTTTCATGACTTTCTGTGATTCCCTGATAGAACGAACGAAGTCGAGTAAAGCTGAGGCCAGAATCTGACAGGAGGCACAGAGCCTGGCAAACCAGATCACTGATTCAAATTTCTGGTCTCAGTTGTGGTTTGGCACAATATCCTGTTCCAAGTTAACATTGTAAGCAAAGCATAGCAAACAGTTGGTGGACATCATGACCATTACTACTTTGATTTCTTTGTGGCTTTCAGAGACAATAGATTTGAAGACGTCATCCTTGAGTCTATCTTCAAGGAAACTCACATTCATCAGAATAAGAGACTGTTTGGTTACGAAGACAGAGATGAGGTGATGGGAAGCTTGTTAGAAAAATTCAAGAGGGAGGTTTTTTGCTCATCTGTTGATGCTGCTTGAGTGTCCTTCCAAGAAAGGTTCAGACAAATGAAGCCCCACAAAAAGTCCTGGTTTGGTGGTGTGGTTCCCCTTCCCCCCTAACCTTAGTAAATTGCCAGCAGACAGAAAAATACACAAGAGCAATCGTATGGACCTTCAAGGGACAATGACATGTAGGCAATGTTCGAACATCAATGACAAACACCTCTATGTTGAACTGGACATCATCTGTCAGGTTTTGCAGCACAGGACTCTCTCTCTGCACCCCAAGTTCCCCAGTTCATTCATGATGCAGAGATGAAGGACACTTTTCCTAATGTGTGGCTGGCTTTGAGGATTCTGCTCACACTGCTGGTCACAGTCATGAGTGGTGGGCACAGCATTTCAAAGGTCAGGCTCATTAAAACATCCCTTTGATCAAAGATGACTGACGAGAGACTGACGTCGCTTGCTATGTTATCACTTGAAGATGACATTGGACACCTTTGGATCTTTCAGACATTGTGCTTCAGTTCACAAGGGCAAAGGCAAGAAATGCAACCTGGTGAATTAAAGGATGAGGGTTAACGTTTTAAGGCTCTCAGCTACTGTAACATTACATGATACTGGTCCACCCAGTGTTGGGGCACAGTTCCATTTCTTAATGTTAGTGCATTTGTTATTCTTAAAATTAAAAAGTTACTATAAGCTATGGGGAAATAATTTTTTTTTATTTTCTTATATATGGCATGAATAAATACAGGTTCACAGATCCTAGAATGCAAATTTATCATCTTATATGACAGGGACAGGGAAATCATGCATGCAAATAATGCATCACAGTCATGAAATGAGTTACAAATGCAATAAAAAAATAAGATATTTCAATGTTTAGCAAATGGAGAGGGAGGTGCCGAAGACGCTTCTCACCTCAGGCACCACTTGGCCTAGGGCCAGTCCTGCATGCAGTTCCCAGGAAAAGCAACCCAATGGGGCAGGGATCAGTCCTTCCAAGTCCTATGACGATGGTAACAGACCCTAGCTTTCTTCTCACACTGAGCAAGGAACTTTATGAGAACAAGGAAATCTGTGTTAGCGCCAAAGCCACTGTCACTCTTTGCTTCACTGAAGAGCTGCACTCTGCCCCCCTCTTCCCTGGGTTCCTGCTTCAGATGTTGAGAAACAGCACCCATTGTGACAGCCATTTTTCTGCCATATCCTTGGAAGGCCTATTGAGCTGAACTTCAGTGTCTCTGGGGTCCATTGCGTGTGTGGTATGCTGCGTGGGAGGTGTTCTTATCAATGTTATGTGTCCAGCACAGATGTCTGGCTGGCTGCATGCATGTGTCTCTGTAGGCGGATTCCCTCCGTGTTACCCCTGGCTCAGATCTTTAAGTGAGAACTCAGTTAGCCCAGTGATCTAAATGCTTGGCTCAGACCTTTAGCGGGAACTTTGTTAGCCTGGTGGTCCTGAACCGAGGTGCTCCTTTGGTTAATACATTGGGTTACCTTTGGCTCAGGTCTGTAGTGAGAACTCAGTTAGCTCAGTGATCTGGAGCCTAGGCATACCCTGTGTGCAGGAGGTAGACCAAGGTAACACACAAAATCGAAGAAACCAATATGACCATGGATCTTTGTAGAAATGAAGGTGCCAGGCTAGACTTTATTGCAATGTAGCTCAATGGCAAGCAATCACCTTCCTCTGTAGCACGGGGCATGGCTCACCTACCGTTGGATTCTCTGTATTTTAAAGTCCCTAAATCATTATTTGAGAAGGTAAATAACTCAGTCATAAGCTCCCTTTCTTCAGGGAGCAGGGGTCCCGGGGAGAAGGGAGCCATGGCTCCCCTGTCCCCAGCCCTAGGTTGACTCAGAGAACTAAGTCAACCTCCGGTGTCCACACTGGGTTTAGGTCAACTTAACAAATCAACTTAGCTGTTAAGTCGACCTAAATGGTGGTATTTATTAAGTCGACTTAAGGAAGCTCCTTAAGTCGACTTAATAAAAGCCTAGTGTGGACAGGGACTAAGTTAGGCAGACTTAAGCATCCTTAAGTCGACCTAACTTTCAAGTGTAGACATAGTTTGAGTCTTTCTCAACAGATGTACTTGCAGTATTCATGTTCTCAATGCAACAGAACAGCTCAACTGACGGGAGGACTCTCCATCAGTCCCTCGGCTGCACAAAAACTGGGATCTGGATATCCTACTTTTATATTCTTCTCGGACCTACTGACTCGGCCCCCTTTGGGGTCTGAGTTCACCCTGATTGGTTCATGGACCCCTTTTTTATGTCACCCATTATTTTGATAGGTCCATACTTCACTAAACATCTTCATCCATCAAGGTGTCATTCTGCAATTTATTTTATTAGTTCTTATTTTCTTGGCACTAGTCTGACCTGATATCTCCTACCTTCTCAGGTACTTTTCCACTCTTACTATAGCTACAGCTTACTTCTTGCCAATTTCTGTGATGTCAGGCTTCTTTAGCCTGACTCCTGTCAACTTGACCATTTATCCAACGCAGGCCTACTGTTTGATTTGTTTCACTAGTCCTTAGGCCTCATACCTGACCATTTCTGCTTGTCTTTTCTATTTTAATCTTTTCCTTTCTCCTAGCATGTGAAGTGATTGGTTTATGTATTCCTGTGGGCCAGAGTTGTATCTCCGCTAGGGAGATGTGACAGATGTGACACCTGGGGGTGAGAGGACTCCACTGAACAATGTGCCAGACTAGAATGCACTTTAGGAAGAAAAGATTTTTGGGGGGACTATCTAAAGGGAGATGAATGCAAAACTTCAGTACTATGCAAAACCTCAGTATTTTGAAGCAATGTCTTGAGGAATGAGCCTTTGTCTACTGATCACTGTTGTATGAGACCAAGGCCAAAGCCATGAAAAAGACTGAACTATTCCTGGTGGTTCTGATTCTGACACAATTATGCGTGTGTTTAAAAAAAAAAATCCAGCTGTGGGTTTTCAAAGACTAACACTTGCCAGAGTCAAATTCCAAAGGGGTAGCCGTGTTAGTCTATTGTAGAAAGACAACAGAGTCTTGTGGCACTTTTAAAGACTAACAGATTTATTAATTGCATGAGCTTTCGTGGGAGAAAATCCCACTTCGTCAGACGCTTTGAAGATAGGAAAGTTACAGAGCACTTGCCAGAGTGTAAGGTTGGAGTTGAGGAACTTGGGGGTGACTTCTGGTAAGCTTTTTAGAACACCTGGATGTTCTTTTATTGTTTTTAAGATGTTTGTGATGTTTTTGCCTCAAGAGTAAATGTGCGTGCTTAGACAGAGCTGTGTGGTGACTGGCAGTTCCACTGTTTGTAACATCTGGAGAGAAAGCAAGGCACAGACGTTCGCCTTTCAGGCAGTTTGGCTTGCTGGGGATTTCACGGTGTAGGCAGAATGCTATGCAGCCTGGAAAAACCCCAGTCAGGAAGGAGAGGACTGTGGGTCTCTGCCCAAGGGTGATGATGACTGAGGAGGTGGGACCCTGAAGTTAGTGCCCTTGAGGGACCACGATGGGGCAATACAATGGATCATGGAGGGAGAATACAGGGGCAGTTGCCCTGAACTGTGACAGCTGTATCCTCACATTGTGGTCACTTAGGGGAGAGCTAGGGTGTCCCCACTCCAGGGTGCTGACGTTGTACTGGGCATTTCCCTGGCCCACCAATCACTGCATGCAGTTCTCAGCAATACAATTTATTAAACAAACAGCAATCAAAGATCAAATAAAAATAAGAAAAGAGGAAAAAGGTGAAAGGCAAAACTCCAATGCCAGTCCCTGGCCCGGGGACCCTACACAGCATCTCTGGGGTACCAGGGACATTCAGAGTCTGTGTCTCATACGTTCCAGGCCCCCTGCCCAGCCCTGGCTGCACTGCAGAGTTGCCAAGGGTCAGATGCTTGCTCTGGCAGTGGCTACACACCCCCAGGCTCTAGGCGACAGGACCCTTCCCCAGCTTTCCCCTGTCGGTGTCAAGATCGCCCTCCAAGTCCTGCCTGTGTGGCCTCTGGGCTGGTGGCATCTCCCTGCGCCAAGCTCTGTCCAGGTTCCCCCTCGTTCTGCCAAGCTGCTCATCACACCCAGCTCCAGATGGTTCCAGCCCCAGCTCTGCTCAGCTCCGCTTCCTAGGCTGCTCCTCTGGTCTCCCAGCTGCCGGCTGCTCTGTCCTTAGCTCTGCCCCACTCTCTGCCCAGGCACAGGCAGGCAGCTCCAGCTCACAGGTGGGGGCCACCTTCCTGGCTCTCTCATTGGCCAGCCCACCCTGTCAGTCAGATTGATCTGGCACTTCAGCTGCTCCCCACTGGCCCTGAGGGCTGTCCGTTCCAGGGTCCTGCTTCTCCAAGAGATGCCAACCAAAAAGCCCCACTAAGTTCCAGTAGGGGACTAATAGGGTAATTTGGGCCCCACTGTCCTGTCCTGTCCATTTTCCCTGCACATCTTCAGGATGCGGAGACGTCCTTTTCCAGGTGTATTAGTGACACACCTCTTTCCAGCAGCCTTGTGGCTGACTTTGGGAGCAACACCACAATGTATAGCTGCAGAAACGCCCACGGAGAGGCTCATGAACCGAGCAGGAGTGTGCCACAGCCCAGTTCCAGCCACAGAGCCACCAGCTGTTCCGGGACCCCAGAGACAGCTGTTTGAATAGCTGTGACCCTTTTGGAAGCAGCCGTAATATTCTCGGCTATGGTGCACCTTTAATGCCACTTCTCTGGTAGCACGTCATCTAAGGTGATTCCATGGACTGTGATGGTTTGGTTTGGTTTCTCTTGTTAGTGTTCTGAGGGGATTTGGGTCCAATGAGCTGGTCTGCATTGCATGGAAATGCAGCAAGAAGGTCAGGGGTCCCCAGCAGGCAAGCTGCTTGTCACATAAAAAACAGTGTGGTATCAGCTGTGTGCATGACAGGAGATGAGTGTGTGCGGAGAGGGTGGGACATGTGGCATAGGGAGTATAGGAACACAGTGGGGGGGTTAATGGGGACATATGATGAGGGGTGTGTGTGTTATACAAGTCTACATGAAAGAAAGTGTGTAAAATTCTTTGAGTAGATGCAGCCCTGTATTGCACTTAGGCGTGTGCGCACCCAGCATGGCAGAGCCAGAAAATGGTGCTTAGACTGACCCCGCACAGTTCATCCTTACTGTCTGTGGCTGGATTGGAGCTCGGTGTGGTTCTTACCTCACGTTCCTCTATTTAGTGACTTTGTTGTCTAAGTGCATATAGTTAATTAATACCCCAGAATAGTTAGACTTAGTCAGAGTTAGTTGTTGAACTCTTCCCTGGTGATCAGGGCTGGATCATGGCAGGGGGATTAGGGGCTGCAGTCCCAGGTCCCAGGCTACAGGGGGCCCCTGCCATCCCACAAAGATCCAAAACTGCTCAGGCCAGCACAATGCTGGCTGGCCACTGGGAGGGACCTGACCGGTGCTGAAAGGGGCCGGAGACCTAGGGCCAGAGACTGCAGTCCATGGCGCTCCTACACACTCTCGGGCTGACTGGTCTGCCCCAGGGGGTGAAGTGGACCAGCACGTGGCAGCTATTGCCAAAGGTGGGGGCGGGGCTAGCTGGCCTCAGGCGGCGGTGCTGCAGGGCCATGAGCACTGTAGGCCAACCTGAGCTGCAAGGGCCCCAGTGCAGCAGCCCAACAGCGCACCTGGCTCTGGAGCACCACCATTGAAGGCCACCCCATGTGCCAGCTGGCCCTGCCCCAGGAGGCAGCTGCCACACACTGGCCTGATTTGCCCTATGGGGCAGACTAGGCAGTTTGGAGATGGGATGGGATGGGAAGGGAGTGCCATGAACCACAGCCTCTGGTCCCAGGGCCTGGCCCCCCAGAGCTGATTGGGCCTCTCCCCAGTGCTGTGTGCCAGCCCCATAGCTGTGGGCCCTCACCAGTCCTCCTCCCCACCAGCACTGAGCACCACCCCACCCTGAGGTGGGGGCAGCACAGCAGTGGTGGGGGCCAAGTAGTGGGCATCCCCAAGGGCCTTAATCCAGCCCTGCTGGTGATGCCCTCACCAGGATTTAAACATTGTCTGTGTTGCTGGAGTAAGGAGTGCTCCCCAGCAATAACAGTCCCCACCACGCCGTGTCTAAGTGAAGGCCACATCACCAAGTGTGTTTGATTTGCACATCATTCACAGAATGGACTCAGGTGGTGAAGGATCCATGTGAAGCAGTGCCTGCTTGATAAAGACCATGCAGCTAACTTGGGCCTGAGGTTCTCATCAGGTTGCTGTCCACTCTCAGATGTGGAGAACTCTTCCAATTTGGCACCTCTTCGAAGAGAAGAAGGAGTCGTTCCCTAGCGTGCACTCAGCAGAGCTGCAGCGTGTCCGTGAGCAACAATGGCAGGATGGAACAAAGTCTTATGCCATGTGGTGAGGAAGGCAAGGAGCGGAGGACTCAGCACTGGAACACCATGGCAGAAAGGAACGTCAGCCTCCCCGTCTCCCTCACCCCGTACAGACGCACCCGCTGACAACAGAGGAGGCTTTTGGGGACCCTAGGCGAAGGCCCATTGTGGGGCACCCCGTAGGCCTGCTAGGGCCCCTTATAGGCATGTGAGGACCCCATTCTGTGGCCCCACCCCTGCCACCATTCCTCCCCTTGCTACCCCGCCCTCCAGCCCCAGTTCCCCCCACACGGCCCTGGCCCCCTGGGCCCGCTCCTCCTCCTGCTGCCAACTGAGGCAGATGCAGCTTTTGGGGTAAGTGAAGCAGGCAACGGGGCCCCTTACTGCTTGGGGCCCTAGGTGTGCGCCTGCTTCCCCTACCTCAAAAGCCGCCTCTGGCCGACAAAGCAAGAAACAATGGCAAGAGGGTGCTAACTCCTAGCAGACTGCATCAGGCAGTGGCTCAGGGCTGTGATTGCTGCAGCTGTGGTGAGGTGAGATCTCTCCTGTGTGGGGCTAAACAGAGTGCCATTGCTGAGTGGAAGAAGGTCTCTTGTCTATTTGTGGGGCCCCCCGTCCAGCGCTGGAGAGAGGCTGTCAGTTAAATCCTGCACTGATTGACAGAGACTCATTTCAGCAGCTGTCAACAGGGTGCCCGGCTGCACCAAATCTGGCTATAAAATGATACCAAAGGCAGCTAAACGCCTGTTTGCACAGCAAATGCCAGCGTGCCAGGAGACCTTCCTCCCCTGACCTGATCACAGTTATGGGACCAGATCCCGAGCCTAGCTCCACAGAGCGCTGCTGACTGCCATCAGCTATAGACCCTGCACAGTGGGGCTAGTGCCGCTTGGACTCAAAGGGCCAGCAAATTGGGTTTTGACCCCTTCTGAAAATCTGCTCCCTGCTGGATTTCATAACCAGCGTTAAGCCTAGATCAAACCATAGTCCAGTTCCAGGCTGCGTCACAGATGACAACTACTGGAGACAAGCGTGTTAGGATACTGCCCCTGAAACGCTTGTATCTGATGCACAGCCCAGGCCTTTCAGCGATTCTCCACTGGAACAAGCAGGTGAGAACAGTGCCTTTAGACTGTGTCCTACCCCATTCCCTGACTCTGTATGTAGGTGGCCCACAAATTCCGTCCAAATTGGATCTCAGAATCATAAAATCATCAGGCAGGAAGGGACCATATGAGTCCACCTAGTCCAACCACTGTTCTGAGGCAGGGCCAAGTAAACCTAGCCCATTTACCAGAAAGTATCCTGATAAAAAACAGAAACTGGGCTGTCATGGCACTTACTGCTCAGGGACCTGAGAAGGTTGAAGTCTGAGTCATCCGAGGGACATGGCGGGGTTGCCCATCACTTGAGAGCTCCCAGGACTTCATTGTTCCCAGCTTTCATGATTTCACCATGAGTCTCCTGGTATTGGATGCTTTCCTTAAAGCCCCAGCTCCTGGAGTCAGGAGACTGAAACTATGAGTTTTCATTTATAAAGACCCGAGTTTTCAGCGCTCATGATTATGGGGAAAAAAGCTCGACAATGCAACTCAAATCAACCTTAAACATTCAAATCCAAATGGCAAATATAAAGAGCCCATTTTAAAACGCAGTTCTTGCTTTTTTTCCAGACCTGACTTGTGATACTTGAATTCAGGGTTGGCAGTACTGGGATTTGATGTCTTTTTGCAACATTCTTGTCCAACAAGAAGATGCTGGGTTTGATTCAGAAAGCACTGAGTGAGGGTCTCTGCTCTGCAAGAGATCCAGTTGCATCAGCAGAATGGACCTGTCTCACCTTAGTACCTGGATCTACACATTCAATAACTGAAGGGCAAAGCAGAGTGCAGCTTTGACTTCTCTTGCACTTTCAATGCTAACACTTTGGGGACTCTCACAGAATGTTCCAAACAGCCATCCATCTGGGAAGAGCTGCATTTGCAAACTTGTTTAAAAGCCCGTATTTGGGAGGGGGGGGGTAGTTGTTTAAAATACTCTCATTGGTGGCTTTTTTGGTTCTGTTTGAGGAAATATATTTAGAAACCCTATCAGATGCCTCCTTAAACTCCTCTAATTCAAATAGACAGCTTTTCTGTTTCCTATTATTTGGCTTTAGAACATTGAGTAAATGTATTAGAATGTTGCCTGGGTAAATATCCATATGCAAATTGGGGCAGGAAGAATGCGGAATTGTTGCAGTTTGCTTATTTGCTAAGAATTGACTGTGAATTTATGTGCTAGTGACATTTTCTCACTCAATACCAAATCCAGGGGTCCTTATTCAGGAAAAACTCACATTGACTACGGCTGGGTAATGCCTCATCTGCCAGGAGTACCACAGAGCAAAGCCTGGATCAGGCATGGAATCCAGAGGCCTGGGTGGAGAATGCCTCCTCTTCGTTCAGCATGGCTGTGTGTGCAGATGTTCACCATGCTTGTGAAGACTGAAGTGAAGCTGTCCAAGTCACTGCCACATTTCCGTGCAGGGCGGCTATGTCTACACTAGAAAAAGTTAGGTCGACTTAATAATGTAGACTTTAAATTGACTTAAAGTCGACCTTATTAAGTCGATTTAACAAAGAGGTTACCCTGAACTGGGACTTAGTAAATCAACCTAACTGCCCTTAACTCAACTTAATAAAGTCGACTTAAGGGTTAATCCATGTCCACACTGTGCTTAAGTCTACCTAAGGAGTTGACTTAAGGGTTAGGTCGACCTAACCAGCAGTACTTACTAAGTCGACTTAAGCTTTCATTAAGTCGACTTAAGGAATTTCTTAAGTTGACTTAATGAAAGCCTGGTGTGACTCTGGACTAAATTAGGTCGACTTAAGCCTCCTTAAGTTGACGTAACTCGCAAGTGTAGACATACCCAGAGTGCCTGACCATGAAGCATGATGCCCACCTTCAAACATGCAGAGAAGTCACCTCTGCAGGCTGGGTTAACACTGAGTCTCAACATCCTCTATGTGCTTTTTGTTCCAGAGTGCTTTGGCAACACTGGAACCCAGAGAAGATGCCAATGTGGACTCCTACCCTTCCATTGGACATACCACTATATTCATAGAATCATGGAGGATTAGGGATGGACGGGACCTCAGGAGGTATCTAGTCCAATCCCCTGTTCAAAGCAGGACCAACCCCTACTAAATTACCCCAGTCAGGGCTTTGTCAAGTTGGGCCTTAAAAACCGCTAAGGATGGAGATTCCACCACCTTTCTAGGTAACCCATTCCAGTGCTGCATCACGCTTTCAGTGAGAAAAATTTTCCTAATATCCAACCTAGACCTCCCCCATAGCCACTTGGGATGGCACTGCTCCTTGCTCTGCCATCTACCACCACTGCGGACAGCCTAGCTCCATCTTCCCTGGAATACCCTTTCAGGCAGTTGAAGGCTACTGTCAAATCCCCCCTCACTCTTCTCTTCTGCAGACTAAACAAGTCAAATTCTCTCAGCCTTTCCTCACGTCATATGCCCTAGCCCCCTGATCATTTTCATTGCCCTCCACTGAACTCCCTCCAATTTGTCCACATCCTTCCTGTAGTGTTGGGCCCAAAACTGGACACAATATTCCATCGGTCTGCTGGCAATGCACCTACTAACACATCCCAATATTTTCAAAGCCCAGTGTTTTCATGGCCATGAATGATTCTCCATGGAGAATCAGTGTCCACTGTGCTCTTGCTGGGCCTCTCAATAGCTTTTGATAGGAATGACCACAGGTTTACACTGCCATAACTTAGGGACCTGGTGGGTGAGTCTGGATCTACTTCGCAGGGCTGGGTGACACCTACAATCCAAGCACTGGCCAGTGGAGATGGCTGGTAGGGATTCAGAAGTGTAATGTGCTTCCAGGTTCCATCCTGTCCCTCACAGTTCAAAGCTTCTGAAGTATTTATGGCACAAGATGGATGACTATCGAGTGTGTCTTAACCATGCACAGTTGTGTGTCCTTCCCTCAGACCCTGCAACATCAGTCTCTGTCCCAATAATATTGCCTGCTGGATGTGAGAGAAGTCCTTCGACCTCCATGCTGGGGAGAAACCTCTTGGTGGCCAAAGGTCACATCTCCATGAGATCATCTCCCACTACAAGGCTTCTCCGAGGGCAGTGACACCAGTCACAGCAAGGAATTTGGCATTACTCCTGACCACACCCTCTGCATGGAGAGCTACATGTTGGACTTGGTTGAAAGGTATCTGTTGTGCAATTTGCGCAGGCTGCAGTTTCCTTTATCTGCTGACAATCTCCCAGCGGCAGCAGCAGAACATGCCCTTGTGACCATGACTCTTACTATTGCAAGACTTCTCTGCGTGCTCAGCTTGTGCTGAGCACAGCAATGCATTTCACTCTTGATTTGAGCAACAGGGATCCTGACAGCCTTGCTCTGCATTCCTTGCTGAGGTGGCCTATAAAGGGGCGGACCGGCTTTCAGTTGGCCATGCTGATTTTAAAATTATCATGGCCCAGGGGCATTGACATAGCTGAGAGCTCTGCCCAGAACTCTGATCTTACAGCAGATTAAGGCATAGACCCTATATGCCCTTGCCCAGAGCCCCTGCTCTAGGAGTCATGCGATAAGGCCAGAATATACCCCTCAAGGTTGGTAAGAAGAGCTTGCAAAGGTGACCTGAGTCACCAACATCACAATGTCTGTCTGAGTGTGCAGAGAGCCTGAAACAACAGCTCCAAGAGGTGTGAACTGCCCCGTTCGCCTTGATGCTGAAATTGGGTGGTCTGGGATGTTCCACCAACACACCCCTGGCCAGGAGTGTGTGCATGGGGATGGGGACCCTTCCTGTCCACACACCGTTAGGGCTCTGCTGGGACAGCATTGCTGGGCCATGCACACACAAAGCCCTCAGCTCATCTCAGTGAAGGCTGAGGCCTCCATCCTGCAGGACAGATCAAAGCCAGTCCAAAGAGAACACTATCCACCAGTGCACTCTGGTGTGAATGGCCCCTGCCATCCCAAAGGGGGGTGGGTCCATGACATTGGGACCCACATCATCAAGGATCCCTTCAAGGAGCCAGAGCCACAGGCCTTGTGTGAGGAGCTAGGAAGAAAAGAAGGAGGAGGAGGATGGGGGACATGTGACTGGGAGGTCCAGCTGGGCTGTGAGCCAGGACCTGTTTGAGACTCCACTGCAGTCCAGCCAGTCCTGGCAGTCAAACCCAGGGGAGCCTGATGAAGGGGAAGGAACCTCGGGTAGGTGTACAAATGTATTTCCCATTATAGCCATGTGCTGACGGTGTCGCCAGCATAGCAGGGCACAGCTATTGACTTTTCATTACTCATGCTCGAAGAGGTAGCGGTGTAACCACATGAGATCAAGTGGCTGTTTCCCATTCCCTGGATGGGCATGTGGAGCAGTTTGTTTAAATACCCCAGGGTGTCTCTTGACTCCTCCCGAGAGAGCTCCCATGGAAGTGCACTGCAGTCCTCTGCTGAAGGTTTCCAGGGATGGCAACCTTGCAGCTTCCTCCACTGGAGGGCCCTTTCCCATGCCAGCTGGCAATCACTGCAGAGCCACAACTGCAGTACCCAGTCCAGCAGCATCCATGTGGTTTTGGGATGCCAGCAGCCCAATAACTTACTTTAATTTTAAATATTAAACTAAATATTAATATTAAACATAGTAAATAGGCCCATGTGCATGGTTTGTCCTGAAATCCACCTGGCTTGGAGTTTGAGCAGTGTGTGAACCGACCCAGCTGTTTGCTCAGTTTCTTTTTTTCTATCAACTGGTTTTAGAAACTTTTGCAAACATTTTTATTACGGCTTTGTCACCGTCAGGAGTGAGATAACAGCTAAAGTCAGCACTGTGTGTGGAAATGGTGCCAGGATTCACCGTCATGGCCCTATACTCATAGTTTCATACAACTGAGCAATTCCCTCTTCATTACCCCTAGCACCTGGCAGGCCACACTCACCATGGCTGGTGCTGAGAGTAGGGCTGTGCATGAGCAGAAGCGTCCATCAGTCTGTCTTGTGGAAAACTTTAGGGGAGCAAGAGAAGGGAGCTCCAAATCTTAACTTTTGTTTTCTGTTGTGACCGTACTGACAATGGTACCTCTGTGTGTGTGATCTGCAGCTGCTGCCATTGCAGCCTTGACAGATTCCTCCTAGACACCAGTGGAACGCCTGAGCCAAACTAGGAGGAGAAAGACGAGAAATTGGAATGACAATCCTGCAAGCCAGTGCTGCATCAAGCCATGAACAGAGGGCCTGCAGCAGGGTGCTATTGCAGACTGCACGGAGGAGGAAAGACCAGAGATAAGAGAGGCTCAGGAGTCAGAGGGGGAAATCCTGGGCATAATGGGCCTTCTCCAGCAGCCTACACAGATGCTGAAGACTCTTGTGGACCTACAGGTTCAACAATCACTGGCTCATCTCCTTTCACAGTCCATAGAGAACTCCAGCACAGAACCTCTCTACACCCCTGCTCACACCATGTCACATGGGATCAGGTATCCCTCCCCCAACCACACCACACTGGGAACAGTAAGGGCAACCGAACTTCACGCACACTGACCTGGGAGAGCCAGGGTCACTATATTTGTAGCCAAAAAGGACATGAATGTTCTCTCCGCTTATTAAGGTCTGTGCCATTAACTAAAAACTTAATAATGTGTTTGCTTCTAAATTGCACTGGCTTTTTTTCCCCCCCACTGGTTTTGTTACTCAAGAAAATCTTAACTTTTGGAAAAATAATTAATCTTTATTAGTTCACAACATACAGAGTACCTAGCATTACTGAAAGCACCACTTACCTGTTATTGTGCAGTGCAGTGTAATTAGTAGGATCTGTGACAAAGTGTTACATTGTTAAACGTACAGCAAGTACAACACAGTTCCTAGCAGGCCCCCAAAAAGCACGGCCAGGTAAATCACAGCCCACCACTGCACATTACTGTGGCTCATTGTTAAATGTTCTTTCAAGGCCTCTCTGAGCTGTATAGTTCCACACTGAACTCTTCTAATAGCCCTTGCGTCTGGTTGCTCACACTGGCTGCGTCTACACTGGTAAATTAAGTCGACTTAAGCTTGCTTAAGTCGACTTAATTTACCCTGCGTCTATACTACAGTTTTCTTAAGTTGACTTAAGCAGCTTGCTTAAGTTGACTTAAGGAAAATAAAGTCGACAATGAAAATTAAGTCGACTTTATAAAACCTGCTTTTTAGTAGACCTAAGGCTTAAGTCGACTCCCTAGAGTCGACTTAAGCCAGTGTAGCCGTGGGGTAGCCCT
>ML685764.1:41096216-41106539 GCA_007922175.1 Pelusios castaneus
CCCCGTGGACCTGCCCTAGGTCCCTCTAGCCCCACAAAGTCGACCTAGAGCATCCAGTGGGGACGCTCTAGGTTGACTTTTTAAGTTCCCCTTTAAGTCGACTTTATTTTTAAGTGGAGACACACTAAGTTGACTTAAAGTCGACTTAGTTAAAGTCGACTTAAATTCCCCAGTGTAGACATAGCCACTCAGACAATCACTACTCCTCCAGCCCAGTGACAACTTTTGTCCCTTTGCTTCACAGTCACAGCAGGCAACTAAAACCCTGGGGTTGTTTTTCTCACTGAGATCCAATCTAGTGAGTGAACACCATCAGCGTCCCTTCAATCTATCAAAAGCACATAAGACAGCTGTCATTCTGCACCTGCTTGGTGCTGTCAAGATGGCCAGTGTATGGCTTCATGAGGCATGGGTGCAAGTGGTAGGCTGAGTCCCTCAGGATCACTCTTGGCATTTACCAGTGGAGATGTTCATTCTGCTGATTGGGAAAGAAAGTCCCTGCCAGCAATTTTCTGAACAGTGTCCCCGAGTTCTTAAAGATACAGGCGTCATGCACCTTCCCTGACCAGCACTTGCATAGAGATAGCGAAGGGTCTCCGGTGATCTACTAGCGCTTGCATAACCATAGAAAAGTTGCCCTTTCTGATGATATACTCTAGGCTAAGGTGGGCTGATAAGGCTGAAGGAAGGACATGCATGTTGTCTATCAATCCACGGCAGTTCAGGAAACCCACTGCTGCAAATCCATTCACTATATCCTGCACCTTGCCTAGAGTCACAGTCCTGCACAGAAGGAAGTGAGTGATTAATGGCCTTCCACACTTGCTTGACAAAAATGGCCATCATTGTGAATTTTCCAACTCCAAAATGATTTCCCCATGCCTGGTAGCAATCTGGCATTGCAAGATTCCATAGTGCAATCGCCATGTATTTCTCCACTCTCAGTGCAGTACTTTTTCTGCAAGGCTGGGCAAGCTCAGCACACAGATCCAGGAATGTGGTCTTTTATTCTGCAGCCACGGCTCATTGTCCCAAACCTGCATTACAATGCGATCGCACCAGTCAGTGCTCATTTCTTGTGCCTGGAAGTGTCACTCTACCAGATGCAGCTGCTCCTTGAACACCACCAACAACCTTGAATTGATTCTTGCTATGTCCCACAGCAGCTTGTTTTCCACCAGTTCAGTTCTTCTTGTAGCTCTGCAAATACTGGAGTGTTGCATATCCTGTGCGTGCCTGACAATAGTACAGAGCTGTGCAGGTGCTACACCTCTGTCAGAGGTGGTGGATGATGAAGAGAACTACACAGTTTCATGGGATTTGGAAAAAGGTGTGAAAATGATGGGATATGGGTGACATTATGGGATAGAGAAATTTGCATGCTGGAATCAGCCCTGCACAACTTGTTTCTGCCCCATCATGCATTGCCAAAACTCCTCAAAAGACAGTGCGCTGGACCGTGGCAAGTTGCATACCGGGATATCTACCCACTGTGTCTGGACACAAAGGTTGCTGTGAGTGCATGCAGCACCAATGCAGGAAGAAACCAACTGTGCACACACGATTGATATACTAACTGGGCGATGTGATGTGCATCAGCCAAAGTTTGTGGTTTAGGCGTGGCTCCACCCTTAATGTTACTGGAGCTGACTAGATCAGAGCTTACTCAGGTTTGTCTCCATGTACTGCACTCACACCTCTGAAAGGAGTGGAGCCATAGTGTTATCTGCTGATGGCCACACAGAGTAGCTCCATGCCTCAGTTTCCCCCTCTGTGACATGGCAATGACTGGGCATAGGCCATGCATCAGGGATGGGGCGCACTAGAGAGGGGTATAGTATCACCATCACTCTTGTCGTTCCTGCGGCTGTGGTGCTCCGTAGATAGATGGGGCTCAGGGGAAAAGGTCATTCTCCAGCACTGGGACTCCAGGAAGCCCCCTGTCAGCACCACCCGTGGGACAAACCACACAGTGGTGCGGCAGGTGGCCAGGCCAGCTGACAGTGCGCAGCACAGCCAGGAGAGCTGTTTGCACGAGGCAGCTTTGGAAGAGACGTATTTGTTAGCCAAAGGAAATGCCTGGGACAGCTTCCAGCCATGCCCTGCTGGCCTCCCTGGGCCCATCTCTCCTCTCTCCTGTGCTTCACCCACCCCAGCTTCCAGCTCCAATGTTATGTAAGGGTTCCACATTGGACACTAAGTTGAAGTGGTCAGTGGGCATCTCAGCCCACAGCTGGGCCCCGACTTAGGTGACTGTGACAAGGCTGAACGCTTCCGGCTCTGACTGGCTTCAGTGGGGGCTTTGTCCAGCTCTTAGAGCACGAAGGGGAACATGCTGGTGAGTCAGGCTAGCAGCCTGCGTGCAGATCCTCCGGGCCTGGGGTGCAGGGCAGCTCATCCGCTGCTCTTTTGACATTAGCATCAACATGTGTTTTTCCTTATTAACTTAATCACAGTGTTTCATTAATTAATGCCCATTTACAACAAACTGTAATTTGTTCAGGAGTGTGAGGAATGAACCAGATTAACCACGGCTAGCTCCAAGAGAGCAACCCCAAAGGGGTGGGCCAAGGATCCCCAAGTTCCTGCTGTGACTGCTGGCTAAGCTCCTGTCTCATCCGAGCACTGCTGCCTCATTACCAGCCCTAGCCAGCAGGCAAAATGCAGTGCTTTCAACAGCCCCTTAATAACAACCTGTGCAGTGTCAGCAGATCAGCCTTGCCTGGGAGCAAAATGCTCTTCCACAAAAGAACTGGAGTAATTGCTCTATTATTTAAAACTCAGGCTGAGTGTCACCTGCTAAAGAGCTCGCTGACTCCAGAGCAGATGCGACAGCAGAGGTTTGGGGATAAGGGCCAGCTCCTCAGTGAAGGCAGGGCACAGATCCCACAGCCAGAGCAGTCAAACGCGGCCCCAAAGCAGCTTGTCCTCTGAGGATGGCCAAGGCTGAGCTCAGTCTTATTGCCTACTCCCCAGATGGACGGGGGGGCTGGAAGCTGCCAGTTGTGGGCACTAACAGGCAGCCTCATACAAGTGCCATTGATGTGTAACATGGACTACCACCACCAAGTCGTCATCTGTAATGCTGGCGAAAATGCTGATGGTGACCCAGACCAGGACTGAGCCTCTCCACACAGCGGGTCCCTTTTGGTTCAGTCCCCAGGCAGGCCACGTGGACATGTCTGTATGTGTGATGAATTAATCGGTCTTTGTATGTCAGCATCTGAGATCTCGTGCCCAAAGGCCTTGGAGAAACTTACAGATACAAAAACTTGTTACCTGAAAGGTGCCCCAGAAGAGTAAAGGCAGGAGAAAGAAAAGGCCACAAGAGAGGCAAAAATCAGTGCAGAAAGCAGGGGCGGGGGGGGCACCAAGAAGGTCACTTAGCTATGCTTTCACTGCAGACATTCACGGAGCAGCTCTGTCTGGCTGCAGTGAGGGAGCACAAGGAGTGGGGATGGGGATGCTGTGGAGAGGTCACCACTGGACCACTTTGGCCCTGTAGAGTAACAAAGACACCTGTGTATCCAAATAGCTCCGTACTAAATCAATTGGCTAATTGAAGACAGTAAAAAACTAAAGAGAAACTCCAGATGTTACTGTCACAGTTATTACCGAGGAAACACACATACATAGAGCAAGATATCCAAAACAGCCACCGTGGATTTCATGTCTCCGTTTGATGCAGGAGAACACACCCTTCCAGTGAACTGGGCCCAGGTGTGCTCCGGGCACACCAGACAGAACCAAAGTTCACCAAACCGAACCTTCTAACTCACCACCCTGGATCCCTCCACCCCCCAGAACTCACCCACCAGCTCACCCTTGCCCTGCATCTCCCCTCCCACCCAAAAAGCTAGGGGAACAGATGGGCTCCTTCATGGAGATGAGCATTTACAGGGCTTGGTGAAATGCCAGGAAAGCCTTGTCCCCAGCTGAGGATTCCCTCACTGAGAACTTACTGTGTCCAGCCAAAGAAGCAATTCCCAGACCCTCCCCCCCCCCCCCCCCCCGGGGAACCTATCTAAAAAGGTTGACTCGCTTCCGGTGAACTGGGCCCCAGTCTCCTCAAGGGAGTGCCTTCTGCAGACCCCGCACACCTTGTGAGCACAGTCCATGTGAGGGTGTTATGCAGACATGGGCCAGGGATAAAGTGAAGCACATTATCAGACTCCAGTCTCTGTCCCTACTCTATATCAGACCACGCTAAGCAAGTCCAGAGCCATGCTAGGGCCCAGACCCTGACATACGGAACCTGCAAAACACTTCCGCACATGCTTGGCTCTCCTTACATGAGGTCATGCTGGGAGCTCACAGGCACTGCCAAGTATACAGGTCATTATGCTTTGCTAATCAGTAATAATGAAGGTTATGTCTACACTTGTTAATTTAAGCCAACTTAGCATGTCCACACTCAAATTTTAAGTCGACTTAGAGGGGACCCTACAAAATCGACCTAGAGCGTCCACACTGGATGCCTAGGTCGACTTGTAGAGGCTAGGTGGACCTGGGACAGGTCCACGGGGGAAGGGGAGGCACCCCTTGCCAAGTGCCAGGGGCTCAGCCTTTGCCCCATTGTACCTGGGTACAATGGAGCAAAGGGGGACAGGGACCCTGGCAGGGCATAGGGGCAGGGTAGGCAGGGCTCTACCCTGCCCTTTGGGGGGGCATGCCAGGCTCTCCCTGTGCCCCCCCCCGGCAGGGAGGGCAGTGGGGAAGCCCTGGAGGCCCCTAAGTCGACTTAGGGGTACTCCATGTCTACACTGGCTTAAGTCGACTTTAGAAAGTCGACTTAAAAGGAGTTTTTAGAAAGTCGACTTAATTTTTCCTTAAGTCGACTTCAGCAGCTGCTGAAGTCGACTTAAGGAAAATGTAGTGTAGACGCAGAGTAAATTAAGTCGACTTAAGCAAGCTTAAGTCGACTTAATTTACAAGTGTAGACGCACCTGAAGAGCTTTGATCCATCAGCTTGAAGAGGAGGTTTCTAGACCCCATGACCAAGGGGTTCTGCTTTCAGCAGCGTGCTGGTGTGATGGTAACTAGACTTTACAGAGTGTGGGGAAGGACATGAATCCCACGTGCAGGCACTTTCCAGGGCTGCCCATCCACAGGGGACACAGCGCTATTAGGTGCTGGTGACGGGAGCACTCTCACCCTGTCAAATTCTTCCTGGCTGCAAAGGAAGTGATTTTCCTAGCCGAGAAAGACAAAATGACACTCGGTGTTCTCCTCATGTAGGGTGGGACAGTCAGAAGGGACTGGAGCCCTCTGTGCTTCATCGCATCTGTAGCAGGTAACACCAAAGGACAGTAGTTCTCCTTTGCTTGCCAGGGCTAATGCAGCCTTCTTTCCCCATGAGCACAGGCCCTCCCCCTCACACCCCATCCCCTTCCTGCTTTCCCATTCCGTTGAGTCCTGCCATAAGCATGGGAGTGAATGGCCGGGCTGTGTAACTCGGAAGGGAAGATGTGGATGGGCCAGTGCAGCCAGCTACCATGGCTCCTCAGCACCCATCCAGGCCCACATCCTAGGGCAGGAAGACAGCTTGCTGTCTGTGACATGGCGTACAGCATGTACTATGCCATCGTTATACTCTCTAGCCCAGGCAGTCTTCTGCATTGCTGTGCTAGTGAACAGCCAAGCCCTCCAGGCTCTGATCACACCCAGCAGAGTTCCTGGATGCTCTCCCCAGCTGCTTCTGATTCGTTCTGAACTGTATACAGAGAGACAACAACAAATCCCCTCTGACCCAGCCTTGCAGAGCAGAAATGGGCATCTGACACTGCACTAGACCTCCCTGAGCCATCCAAGCACATGAATTAGCTCACCGCGCTCACAAAGGTGGTGGACATGCACCAGCCTTTGCAATCTGAGTCGATTCCCCGTACGTTGATCAAACCAACACTGACTTAGATAAAGCATTAGAATAGGTTTATTGACTAAGAACAAATAGGCTATGTCTACACTTGCAAGTTAGATCAACTTAAAGAGGCTTAAGTTGACCTAACTTAGGGTGCATCTACACTTGTAAATTAAGCCGACTTAAGCCGACTTAATTTACTCTGCGTCTACTCTACACTTTCCTTAAGTCGACTTAAGCAAGCTGCTTAAGCCGACTTAAGGAAAATTAAGTCAACTTTGTAAAACCTCGTTTTAAGTTGACTTTTGGCTTAAGTTGACTTTAGAAAGTCAACTTAAGCCAGTGTAAACCTGGAGTAGCCCTAAGTTGACTCTAAATCAACTTAGGGCTCTCCAGGACTACCCCACTGCCCACCCTGCCAGGGGGGATGGCACAGGGAGAGCCTGGCATGCCCCCCCCCACAGGGCAGGGCAGAGCCCTGGCCACCCTGACCCTATGACCTGCCAGGGTCCCTGTCCCCCTTTGCCCCATTGTACCCAGGTACAATGGGGCAAAGGCTGAGCCCCCTGGCACTTGGCAAGGGATGCCCCCCCTGCCACCGTGGACCAGTCCCAGGTCCACCTACCCCCTACAGGTCGACCTAGGCGTCCAGTGTGGACGCTCTATGTCGACTTTGTAGGGTCCCCCCAAAGTCGACTTAAAATTTAAGTGTAGACATGCTAAGTCGACTTAGATAAGTCGACTTAAATTCACAAGTGTAGACATAGCCTTAGTCCCAGTCCACACGAGGTTTTCATTAAGTCGACTTAAGAAATTCCTTAAGTCGACTTAATGAAAGCTTAGGTCGACTTAATAAGACCTGTCGGTTAGGTCGACCTAACCCTTAAGTCGATTCCTTAGGTCGACCTAAGCACAGTGTGGACACTTAAGTCCACTTTATTAGGTCGGCCTAAGGGCAGTTAGGTCGACTTACTAAGTCCCCGTTCAGGGAAACCATTTTGTTAAGTCAACCTAATAAGGTCGACTTTAGGTCGACTTAAAGTTGACCTTATTAAGTCGACTTAACAAAGTCGACCTAACTTTTTGTAGTGTAGACATAGCCATAGTTTTCAGGTGAGTAGAAGTGATATAAGCATAGAAGTTCAGGAGCAGTTACAAAAGGAAATAAAAGAGAAAACCCACAACCTATTTCATAAACTTTATCAGACTAAATCAAATTGGAAACAATAAGGTTTCTCCAAAAACCTACAGCAGTCAGTGCTAACAGGAAAGCTTTTCCATTAGGACTGCTCCCCCCAAGTCCAAATGGCTCTTTGTCTTCCCAGCACTCTTGTTGCGTTCAGTGTAGGTGGAGGAGGAGCTGTGAGTGAAGCGGCGATTTCATTGTTGCTTATTTTACACTCTTCTCCACCTACTGGAAAGATCCTGCTGTGTCACAGGGACTGGCAGCCCCACGGTGTACATGCTCGAGCAATTGTCTTTCATGTGAATTCTAAACCTTTTGTTTACAGCTCCCCCACTCACGAAGGGCCTTGATGGTTGCTTAAGACCTGGCTGGGTATTGGCTACTCCGTTGTTGCTATTGATGATGAGCTAGTCTGTGGGCATTTCCCAGGCTCACAACTGTTTTCAGTAACAAACTTATAGCAAAATCTCATAACTTCATATACATGATGAGAGAACAATGATGGTCACCAGATTATATCTTTGCAAAGCACTTCCCAAGGCATACTGTTTTGGGGTAAGCTGCCCCCCCCATCCCTCCCAGTGGGGAAGGTAGGGGGACGACAGTGCTGTGAAGTGACCCAATGGTCACAGTCTACCCAACTAGTCTCTCCTTGGTTGTGTGTCTCAAGGAACAGCATCAGTGACCATCCTTGAGATTGGGGGGGTGCAGCCTAACGGTTAAAATCAGTTGTTGCCCTTGAGCCAGGGCAGAGTGGCCTAGCAGCCACGGTCAAAAACTGCTCTCAGGATGAGGCTGCAAGGACTAGTGGCCAGAGTCAACTCGGGTCCTTGTGTTGGGGCTGTGATATTGCCCCAAAAGAGGTGGCAGAGGGAGTTAGGAGGATACAGGCCCACCTGACTCTACCACATCCCAGCCCAAGGCCTTATCCATAGCAAGAGTGGCCCCCATCCAGGTCTGCGGAGATCTCACTTTGCAATGCTGATCTGCTGCTGGTGAGAGGTACACTCACACCCATGTCCGTTGGTTACTTCCCACGGCTCTCCCTGCCGCTATGATCTGGGGCTTGTCTGGCTTTTGGGTTCCCCTTGGGTTGGGACTTTGCTGGTGTCAACCTCCAGACTACTACAGGTCTCATTTCAGTTCTCCAGAGTCTCCAGTTCCTCCAACTTGAGGCAGAAGGAGCTCGCGGCTGGGAGCTCCTGCCAGGCATCCTTCCTTCTCAGCAACCTGTCCTGAATGAGCGAGGCTGCTCCCTTTTATCCTAGGGCAACAGTTGGAGCAAGCCCAACGGGAGTCCGCGAGGTAGGGTTTCCACTGCCCACAGAATATAGTTAATTCTTTCTGTGCAGGGTAGGCCCATCCCATTACACATCCTTTGTACAAAACTCATCATCGTCATATAACAGTGGTATGGAGCTTGGGGGTGCTATTTTGAGGTACAATGTATCACACTCACTCTCAGATGAAACCCTGGGACAAACAGATTGTAAGTATGACTCCGGCCCTCAGGGTCTGGAAACCCACAGACCAGGTTTGAATTTATTTGAGGTCACCAGGTGATGAGCTGGCCATTGCTCTGGGGTCTCCCTAAAGAATTCTGACTAAACCTGAAAATGACATCATGCCTGGCCTTGCCCTCTGTCACCCGCTGGGCAAGGCCAGTAGCTTCAGTGGTATCAGAAAGTCCACAGTTTTTGTTGTGTCAGCTAAAATCCACTAGACCCAATGGTCCTCGGAGCTCTAACGTGGTGCAGCTCAGAGAACAACTTGGAGGTGAAGAATTTCTAAACCAAGTTCCTTGTGAGCGTGATGTTTAGGGGCAAGGGAGCAGAGTTCCAAACCCAGTGTTCTGAACCAGAGCTCCTAAGGGACAGATGGAGCCAGTGTAGCAACTGCCTTGGCTCACACCTGTTTCTAGCAGATGGAGATTTTCTTACGGCAAGCTCCTGACAAAGAACCCTGGTTCAGACAAATGAGACTATGCAGGTATGCCTAGGATTAGCCTCACAAAGTGCCAATGCTTCCCCACACCTGTTCACGCTGCCGTCTCAGCACTGACCATCTCCAAGTTACACCGTGAAACAAACTAAAGCCGAGAGATTCAAAAATAGCAGGATGCAAATGTTGTGGAGGCTTGAAATTTAAAGTGATTTACCGGTATGGAGCCTGTAAAATCAATTTGGCAGGTGTTCACTGGTTAAAATTAGTTTTAAGTGAAAGCTGGAGGCATTCTGGTGTATGTCTTAGTACATTGTCTGGGAAGCACAGTGTGTTACTGTGTGGGTCTGGGGCATAGATGTATATTTAAAGTGGAACCCTCACTCTGTGCTTGTGGAGGTGTTTCTGTGCACACTCGGAGATCTCTGCACTCTGTCTGGCTGAATACTACCAAATGGTGCTTGTAGCTATCCTCTGGAATTCCAAAGCACAGATCAGGTCAGTCCACCACATTCACGGGGGCTGTGCACTCTCACGAATAACCTGGCACAGCACAGTGACACTGCCAGGGAGTTATTTGGCTATGGTTGGGAGTATACACAGGTTGGCTGGAAGAGGTGCTGGCTGCAGGGGGGGAGAGAGGGCAGGTGATGGGTGAAGAAGGTTTACAAAGCATCTGGTAAATGACGGCAGAGATCGCACAGTCCATGTCCCCACTACAGCACCTGGTCCTCTGCGGACTCCAGCAGAGCCACTGTTCCAGCTGACATGACTCAGTGGCACTGAGCTCCTATGTAAGGTACACCGGGAGCATGGCATTTGCACCAGGACCCCACACCAACAGGCTGCAACTTCTCTACCCACCCCCTGGGGGGGTCTCCCAGGCCTTTTTCTGTGCCCACTACTTAAAGCCCTGTCCCCATGGAGCAATCAAGTTTTGTCTATTCCTTGAAGGGGGCAGAAAGGCTACACATGGGGCAGGAAAGAGTTGAGTGCCATGCACTAGCATCTAATGGCAATGCTCCATGGCTGCCAGTGGAGTTACAGCAGTGAGATGGGGTAGTGAATAAAACTAAAGGCTTATTATAAAAGGAAAGGATCAAATGATAAGAGAGTGTTAAAGTATCAAAGCAATTACATAGGCTGCGTCTACACTTGTAAATTAAGTCGACTTAAGCTTGCTTAAGTTGACTTAATTTACCCTGCGTCTACACTACAGTTTCCTTAAGTCAACTTAAGTGGCTTGCTTAAGTCGACTTAAGGAAAATAAAGTTGACTTAATAAAAATTAAGTCGACTTTATTAAACCTAGAAATAAGTCGACTTAGGGCTTAAGT
>ML685764.1:41111539-41129982 GCA_007922175.1 Pelusios castaneus
TCTGCTTCTTTCCTTCCTTCCATTGATCAGGATCCTGAACTCTACCATCTCAGTGTCGCAGCTGCCCAGGTTGCCATTCACTTCTACTTCCCTTATCAATTCTCTGTTTGTGAGCAGTAGGTCTAGAGATGCAAGGCCCCTAGTTGGTTCCTCCAGCATTTGTACCAGGAAGTTGTCCTCAACACTCTCCAAAAACTTCCTGGATTGACTGTGCACTGCTGTATTGCCCTCCCAGCAGATGTCAGGATAATTGAAGTCACCCATGAGAATTAGGGCCTGTGATCTGCAAACTTCTGTTAGTTGTCCATAGAATGCCTCATCCACCTCCATCTTCTGGTCTGGTGCTCTGTAGCAGACACCCATCATGACATCCACCTTGTTGCATTCTCCTCTAAACTTAACCCACTTTCAACTGACTTGTTTCCACTTTCATAGTGGAGCTCCGAGCGGTCATACAGCTCTTTTACATAAAGTGCTACTCCTCCACCTCTTCTTCTCTGCCTATCCTTCCTGAACAATTTATACCCATCCATGGCAGTGCTCCTGTCATGCAAGTTATCCCACCACGTTTCTGTTATTCCAATTATATCATAGTTCCTTGTCTGTGCCAGTACTACCAATTCTTCCTGCTTGTTTCCCAGGCTCCTCGCATTTGTGTACAGACACTTAAAATACCGGGCTGATCCAAAAATCAAATGCTGGCTAGTTCTGCTTTCTAGACTTGTTCCTTCCATCAGGGCAGCTTAGCTCTTTCTTCTCCTTTGATGCCAGGGCATGGGTCGAACGTGTGACAAATTCCCAGCAGGTGCTGTTCTTCCCCACTTCTGTACTCCTCCCTCCAAGGATAGCTCCATTTCTGTCACCTGCTCTCTGTCCATGGCCAAGCAGCCCCCATGCTCCTGCTCCTCTCCTGGGTGCGCAGCTCTCAGATATACATCCAAGCTGGCCTTCTAACATGTCATTCCCCCAGCCCATTGTTATTTCCCAATTTCATCCTCTCTTTACATTGCCCCCTCCCCCCTCAAGCCATTTATCCCAGCCTGAGGCTCCTTCTGCCAACCACACTAATCATCCAAGCTGGGACAGTGTTTCAGACATCCTCTACACATGGGAGACCAATATAGATTTATTTATGACCTGAGATAGGATTTGATTCTGCATCTTCAGAAGGTAGAGCATTAAGCCACTGCATACCCCGCGCCTCCCCTACAATCTCAGCTCCTTGCACTCCAGAGTTCAGACTGAAGGGTTCACCACAGAACAGGTATGCCTATCAGGCGCTTTGTGTCTAAATTGCTAGCACAGTGTGATTTCACAAAGAAAGGGCTGAATTTCTCTGGCTGTCCATGAAATTTAAGACCTAAGGCCAGACCTTCAGTGGGTGTAAATGGGTGTGACCCTTATGGACTTCAGTGGAACTACGTTGATTTATCCCTGAGCAGGAGATAGCACCTAGGCAGCATTTGTGCCAACTTGTTCTCTGGCTTTAAGAGTGCAAGCCGTCTAGTGGTTTAATGGAGGAGAGTTGTCCAGGTTCTGCAGGCATCTCCTGAACTGGGGACAAGCTCTCTCCATATGCTTGTCCAGATGCATGCCCTCTTCGGCATGCTGCATCCTGGGGCACCAGGACGAATTAGCTGTGAACACGAAGGTAGTCAGAACATGGGAGGAAGTGATCGTGATCTGATAGAACTCAAGAGCCTATGGAGAGGAGAATGTGAGAACAGCAAAATATGGACACTGGACTTCAGAAAGGTGGAATTCAGCTGACACCAAGAAATAGCAGGTAAGGTGCCATAGAGAGACCAGTTAGGAAGAAAAGGAGTTGAAGGGCGCTGACTGTTCCTAAAAGACATAATACTACAAACTCAACCACAAGCTATTACAGCGTAGAGGGAAGAGTAGAAGAGCCACAGGAAGCCAGTGTGGCTGCTCAAGGAGCCTTTTAGCTATTTAAAAACCAAAAGGGATACATACAGGGAACGGAATGAGGAATGTCACCAAGGAAGAGTACAGGGGAATAGCACAAGCATGTAGGGATACAGTCATGAAAGCCAAGGTAAGGAATGAATTACAGTTGGCAAGGAAAGTCAGAGACAACAAGAAAGAGTTCTACAAATGTGTCAGATCGAAAAAAAAAGATCAAGGGTGATTTGGTTCTGCTGCTCAGTGGACAAGGTGAGCTGGTAACAGAAGATGAGCTGCTCAATGCCTCCTTTGGTTCAATCTTGTCCCAAAAATAACATGTGCCCAGATGACTAGCAAAGTGACCATAGACAACAGAGGGGAAGGGATACAGACTGGGGAAGTAAAGAACACATCAGAGATCTTCTGAGCAATTTGTATGAATTCAAGTCGGTGGGGCCTGATGCTGTTCACTCTGGGCAGGCCCGGCCTCAGACACAGGCGAAGAAGGCAATTACCTAGGGCGGCAAAACATAAAAGGTGGCTTCTACTTGCCTCCCACCTCCTGCCCGATCCCAGAATGCATCCAGGAGCCCGGTGGCAGCTGCCAGCATCTGGGAAGCTAGTGGCAGCTGCCCATGTCCCCACTGGCAGTGGGCAGTAGCTGCCCTGTCCCCTCCCACAGCCAGGCTCCAGCTGTCCCTGGCTGTCTTGTCTTTCTTGAATGACAGCTACTGCACTGCTGCAAATACTCACATTTTTCTGCTGGGGGGCGGGAAGGGCACATGTTTTTATTTTGCCTACGGCAGCAGAATATATAAAGTCAGCACTGACTCCACAATATTGAAGGAATTAGCTGAAGAAATCTCTGATGACAGGAGAGGTCCCAAGAGACCAGAGAAGGGTTTACGTAGTGCCCATCTTTAAAAAAAGGAAAAGGAAGAGCCAGGGAACTACAGACTAGTCAGCCAGACCATGATGCCTGGGGAACTACTAAAGCAATATATAAAACATTCAATTTATAAATTCCTGAAGGATAAAAAGGTGATCACTCACAGCCAGCATGGATTTACCAGGAACAAATCTTGCCAGACCAGCTTGATTTTTCTTCTCTGACAAGGTAATTGGTTTGGGGATGGGAGATGCAGTGGACATAATATACCCATACTTTAGCAAGGCTTTTGACACAGTCCCACCTATCATTCTCATAAGTAATCTGGAGAAATGTGGGCTCAGTGGAATTACCATTGAGTGGATACAGAATTGGTTAATCAACATCAAACAAAGAGTAACTATTAATGGAATTATGACAGATTGGAAGGAGGTCTCAAGTGGGACTCTGCAGGGACCTGTTCTGGGGCTGGCGTTATTTAACATCTTTATCTTTATGACCTGGATGTAGGATTAGAAAGCATACAGATTAAATCTGCAGCTGATACAAAGCTGGTGGGGTGGGGGGTTGCAAACACTTTGGAGGCTAGAGCTAAAATTCAAAAGGATCCTGATAAATTGGAGAACTGGACTAAAGCCAACAAATTGAAATTCAACAAAGACCAAATGCAAGGTGCTACACTTAAGGAGGAAAAACCAAAAGCGGCATGGGAGATAACTGGTTTGGCAGCATCCCTGCTGAGAAGGATCTGGGCGGTGTGGTGGATCTCAACCTCAACATGAATCAGCAATGCAACGCTCTTGCAAAAAAAAGCGAGTGCAACTCTTGGTTGCATTAACAGAGGCCTAGCATGCATGTCATGGGAGGTGATGGTACAATGCTGAGTAGGCCTCAGCTGGAATCCCATGTCCAGTGTTGGTCACTAGTGTGTACAAAGGATGTGGAAAAATTCAAAAGGATCTGGAGGAGAGCAATAAAGATGATGAAAGGGGTGGAATGAAAGCCATCTGAGCAAAGGCTGAGGGAACTGGACATATTTAATTTGGAAAAGAAAAGATTAAGGGGGATATGATAGCTGTCTTCAAGTACTTGAAAGGCTGCTGTCAAAAAGATGGAGAAAAGTTGTTCTCTCTTGCCACAGAGGCAGGATATGAGGCAATGGATTCAAACTACAACACAGCAGATTTAGATTAATCCTCAGGAAAAACTTCTTAACTGTAGGACAATAGAACAGACTGCCTAGAGAGGTTGTGGAATCTCCTTCACTGGGGGTTTTCAAAAGGAGGCTAGATAACCATCTGTCCTGGGTGACTTAGCCACAACAAATCCTGCATCACAGCAGGGGGTTAGATGACCCCAGCACTCTGTCCTAATGGGTAGAATCCGTACTGGAGTCTATCTCCTTGGAGAGTGAGCTCCCTGGCTTCATGGCACTCCTGAGGATGGCAGCAGAGCCCTGAATATGCTGTTGTCTCCAGTGATTAGGTAACCAGGGGAAGGACAGCTATGGAGCCATCAATGACAAGAAGATGATTCTGGTACAGGCAAGCACAGCAGTGCAGCCAGCAGTGTCAGCAAAACCGAAGCGAGATGACCGATAGCCCAGTGTGTGCCAGGCAGTCGCAAAATGAGTTCGCCGAGCCCAGCATTTGCTGCTGAGCAGGAATTAGTGCAGCCCGGAGTGTTAGGTTAAATAAGTCACACCTCATAAATCCTTTCCAGAAACACGTTTTTCTTTCCAGGGAGACTGATTCCCACCTTGCGCACGCTAACCCGACCAGCAATGATCAAAGCCTGTTTCTGAGCAGGCTTCCGGGACACCGAGAGAGGGAAATGAAAAGGAATAAAATATAGATTCTTGAACTCAGACCTGGGGAAGCTGTGGTGCATCAATCTTGTTAAAGAACTGGTGTGGACTCTGCAGCTGGCCCACTTCATTCTGCCTGCTGACAGGCTCTGATGATTTGTGCCTGCTCAGGAAAGGAGGAGCCATAATTCACGCCCGGGGACAGCGTGGGAGGGAAGCATGGCACGGCGAGTGGGGAATGACTCACAGCACATTGCTACCTTCCGGTCCCAGCAGCCATCACAGCAAGGACTTCCACACTACCTTCCCCCAGTCATTCGTGAGAGCTTCGTCTCGGAGGCCCTGGCCATAGGAGAGATGAGAGCTGGTAACAATTACGAACCTCACGGCTGCAGCATCACATCCTGCCAGGGTGGCGGGGCAGCTGGGTTGCTTCCAGCTTTGTGCAAAGTGCCTAAAGAAGCACAGGCACCTGCTTGAGCAGCTGTTGCATCTGGAAGCAGCCACCCCTGAGCAAGACATCTGGGAGCTCTTGTGTTCTCCACCCAGCTCTGATAACGATTTGCTCTGTGGGCTTTGTCAAGCCACTTGATCTCTCTGCAGTAGTCCCCACTTCCCAAGGGGCTGCCGGGATTTGTCAAGTAAGGTTCACTCCAGCAGCATTTGGCATCAGTGGGAAATTCCTATTGATGCACATGGTGGTGGCCCCAGTCCAGACGGCTCTGAAGGTGGGTTCTAAGCATTGTTATTGCATCACAGAGGGACACTGCCTCTGCTCTGAGTCCTTTCCTCCCCTCAGGCAGCACTGCTGCATTGTTATCAGGGTAAATTCTGTGGCCAGGTAAGGAAACTCTCCCTAGACTCCAGCCAGCCCAAGTCCACATCCAGAAATACATTGATCTGTACTGTTAGGAGCCCAAAGGTTTGGAATCTAGGCTTCAGCTGTTTCACATGCAAAAAAAGATACAGCCCAGAGACTCCTGGATCCTTGTTTTGAACAATGCCAGAGTCACTTTGATATTGCAGCATTTATTTCAGGATCCAAGAGAAAAGGGGGAGGGGGAGACACAAGAAACAGCAACACAGAATTCTGGCAGCTAAATACAGCTCCAGGGCTTCTGTTTTGCCCATCACAGGAAGATTTACTAGGGGAAAAATACAGGCTGATTAATTATGCAGCCAGTTTGGTCCATTATATCATAAAAAAACAGCTGTGTAGGACAACCTTGGAGATGCTACCTCTCCAGCATTATCCGAGCCCAGAACCACTTGCCTGGAGTCAGCAGCAGCTGCCTCGGCAAAGGTTCCTCGGTGCCTTGCGAGATGATATGATCTTTTGAAACCCACCTTTTCCATTCAAGATTATGAGTGCCATGAACTTTGATATCGTTCCAGCGTTAATTTCAACTGGCAGGGCCTCTCGCTCGTGTCACCAGAGGCCCTAGGTTCATTGAGAGAGCTGCAGCAGCTCAGGAGGGGAGGAGGGAACAACCAGAAGACTCCCCTTGAATATTAATGAGGCATCAAAGCTTTTAGCTGCATGGCAGCGTCTGAGTGCGACTGCTCTCCAGGGCTCCACTACGTTTGGCACAATAAAGACTCGGTAATTATTTCCAATAACTAATTTAGATTATCATTAGCCCCACATTGGAGGCAGAGAGAACACTGCCCTTTCAAACACTTGAACCACTGAGCCTCCAAAATAAAACGCTCATTCTCTGCAAAGAGATCTGTGCCAGCGCTAATAAATTAGAATATATTTGTGTGCGTTAGCACCCATGTTGGCTCAGGAGAATGAGAGCAGGTTGCATCTGGGAAGGGAAGGCCGCGTCTCCTCTGCTGCCGCACGCACCCACCACTGCCCAGCTTGATCACCAGCATTGCTTTAAGACCAGCCTGGTCCCCAGTACTCCCCTCTGCCACTTTCCTTCCCCTCAGCCCAGGTGCCCCCTCCCTGCCTGCACTGGTGCCAGTTTAATTAAAAGTAACAACCAATAAACAATTTAGAATTTAAAAGAATATTCCATGAAACATTAACGACTCTGCGTGTCCTCTCCACGGGAACCTGGCAGATCATGTGGGGTGTGCAGTGTGGGGCCTCGGGGATGTCTGTCCGGCCTGGGGAGGCACCAATCAGCTGCCTCGAGTCTGGGCAAGGGACTCTGCCCCTTTGGGATGGGAGGGAAACCCAGTCTGTGCCCATGTTGCATCCATGGGAAAGCCACAATTTGCTCATTCTGCAGCTGTGAACAAGCAGCAGAAGGAGGCACTGTAGGGGACCTTGTCTCTCTTTGCAGGTAGAAGTGGGGGCTGGAGCACCCCTTTTGCATGCTCCTCCCTTTGGGTCTCTTGAGCTCCCCAGGCAGATGGAGCATTGTGGGGCCACATGCCACGTACAAACAGCCGGCAGGAGCCAGAACTCTGCTGCAAGTAAAGGGGTGTCACCACACTGGGGCACTTAACGATCTCACATGCTAGACAAGACCCCCAGTGCCCTGGGTGTGCTCAGGGCGCTGGAGGAGGATGTCTCCTAGGGCCATGGGTTTCCGGTGCTGGCAGGAAAAGGTGACAAGAGCCTTCCCGCCCTGCAGCACTCTGGGTGGACATCGCGGCATGCTCTGCTGTGCTTGTCCCATCCCATGGCCATGCGGAAGTGTCCAGCTCCATGTCATCTGAGCTGCCCATTGCCAAGACGGTGTCAGGTAACAAACGTGTCCTGCTGAACTGAGGCGACCATCTGGCAAGTGTGAAAAATCAAGACGGGGTGGGGGTAAAATAGGTGCCTATATAAGACAAGCCCTGCCTATCAGGGGTGTCCCTATGAAATAGGGACATCCAGTGACCCTATGGTGAACGTACCATCTCCCAGGTTGGGTGGGCTGCCCCACAAAGGCAGCATGACTGCTCCAGAGCTCTTCCAAAGGGACTAACAGATGAGGCAAACTCCCAGCTCAGTTTTAGGGAGCAGCCAGGCAAGATACTGGGTGAAATGCTGGCCCATTAAAGTCTGTGGGAAAGTTGCCATTGGCTTTCACTCCCCCCACCCCCAACACACACACACTCTGCCCCACCTCATGGTTTCCTAACTCAAACAGGGAGTTATTAAGGACAATCTTGTGGTTAATGCACCAGACTGGGAACACGGATCTTAACTCCTGGTTCTGCCACATCCATGCTGTGGAACCTTGGGTGAGTCACGTCAGTGTTCGCTGCCTCAGTTTCATCATCTGTGAAATGGGGATAATGATACTTTCCAAGGTATCTCAGGGCCAATGATAATTGACGCTATGCTCCTTGGCTAGCAGGCAGGAGAGGAGGGGGAATTACTGTAAATACTGTGAACAAAGGGCAGTCACCCTTCCACAGAGGTGAGACCTTTTTAATAATTCATTTCAGCTACTCCTGGTGTTCCTTAAGGGTTTGCATCTTTGGTGAGCTTCAGAGCCCCTGCTATGTGCAAGATAGGCTCCTGATCGATGGTCCTTTATTTAAACAATGGGTAAGAACCTAGGGGTGAGTTTGTTTCCTGGAAATGTCAGGCTTTCCCTGCCGCACAGAAGGCAGGAGGCATCAAGAGAAGTTACACTACACTCTCCACTGCTGTTGGTTACAGCTGTAATTCACCTTATTAGTACAGAAACTAGCCAGGCAGTGCGATATCACAGCAAAGGTCTGAGGGAGTTCTGGTTCTTGTGTGCATCTGCGTGTGTGTGAAGCACATGGGAATGACCTGGTGTGCGGCTGGCTGCACTGGGAAGGTCATTTTTGCTGGCAGGGGGTGTGAAGGAGGCAAGAGGGGATGCAGGTTTGGTGGGGACGTGGGGCTTGGTGGTTCTCGGTGCGCTCTATAACTCCAGGAGTGAATTTGTAAATGACTGAACAGCCATTTCTTTCTGAACATGACAGCCCAAACGCTCCAAGGCAGAATTTACACGGGGTAACATCATCCATACAGTGCAGTGAGCACGCACAGTAACACAGTCCACATGGCACAGCCACCACACACCATTACACAGTCCATGTGGTCCAGTGACCACATGCGATAACAAAGTCCATACAGCAGAGTGACCACACACAGTAACACAGTCCATATGGCTCAGTGACCACCTAGCGGAACATCGTCCATATGGCACAAAGACCCCACACAGTAACACAGTCCATACTGCGTAGTGACCATGTGCAATGACATAGTCCCTGCTGTATAGAGACCACACCCACTCACACTGTTCTTGATGGTGCCAGGCTCCCCCATTCATCTTAAGCTACACATTTTGGCCAAGAGGTTTCTAGCTGTGTGGCTCAAGTCGATGGCTGCTGTAGCTTCTCAGCTCCTCTGACAGTCAGACATGGCTCCACATGGATTTGGGAGCAGGTGCCCAACTTGGCTGTGTGGTGGGGCTTGGAAGGACCAGCAAGGCTGGGATCCAGTTGCTGTTGCCTGCCAGTGGGATTTGGGCTTTGTACTCCTCGGTGTTCTTTGGGACCCAGCCTGGGACGCCACCTTTGGGAGGCCTGTGGGTCAGTGATGGACTACATGGCTTCAGACGGAACAGGCATTGCTTGCTCCGCCAGCTCCAGCTCCTCCAGTTCCAGTGCTGAGGATCTCATTGGCTTCCCCAGGGAAGTAGAATGATGTCCCTGGCCATAACTACGTGGTCCATGGCTTTGTCAGTTCACTATTGAACTATCACCTAATAACAATGGCTATGTCTACACTGGGTAATTTAAGTCGACTTAGTGTGTCTACACTGAAAATTAAAGTCAACTTAGGGGGGAACTTACAAAGTTGACGTAGAGCGTCCATACTGGATGCTCTAGGTTGACTTTGTGGGGCTAGGGGGACCTAGGGCAGGTCCACGGGGGCAACGGGGGCACCCCTGCTCCAGTGCCAGGGGGCTCAGCCTTTGCCCCATTGTACCTAGGTACAATGGGGCAAAGGGGGACAGGGACTCTGGCAGGGCATAGGGGCAGGGTGGGCAGGGCACTGCCCTACCCTGTGGGGGGGCATGTCAGGCTCCCCCTGTGCCCTCCCCCCCCGGCAGGGAGGGCATTGGTGCAGCCCTGAGGTAGCCCTAAGTCGACTTAGGGCTACTCCAGGTCTACACTGGCTTAAGTGGACTCTAGGGAGTCGACTTAAGCCTTAGATCTAATAGAAAGGTTTAATAAAGTTGACTTAATTTTAATTGTCGACTTTATTTTCCTTAAGTCAACTTAAGCAAGCTGCTTAAGTCGACTTAAGGAAATTGTAGTGTAGACGCAGGGTAAATTAAGTCGACTTAAGCAAGCTTAAGTCGACTTAATTTACCAGTGTAGACGCAGCCAATGTGTGCACCTGGTTCTTCACTGGCCACCACTGGTCCCAGCATTTATAGCAGTCCTTTCCTGGCTCTCGTCTCAGGTGCAGCAGGTAAATGGTGTCTAGCGAAACTGGTTTTTGATAGAAAATTGGGTTTTTGACAGAACCCTTCCTCTCCCCTCCCCAAAAAGTATCTGTTTCCAGAGGAAATTTTATGTTTTCATCAAAAACCTTTTTTTTTAAAATGAAAATCAGGTTGGGGAGTGCCTGGGTTGGGGCAGGGCACTGGTCTAAGCCCCTATATCATCGCAAACACTGCAGGAGGCCAGAGGAAGATTCTCACCATTGATCCCCTGGGGAAAGTGCCGTGCTTGACAGTGGTGGAGCACTTTTATCAAACCCAGGGAGAGCCCGGAGCAGACCCCAGGGAGGGTCTCTGGCAGGGTTACACAGACTACTCTGCACATGCTACGTTAGATGTACCCTCTCTGCTCTGCGTCGGTGCAAGCCCCTTGGGTCAGTGTAAGCTGTCTGTGCACTCTGACGCTGGCAAGCTCAAAAGGCTGCAGTCCTGGTGTCTGCAGGATCCTCTCTGCATTCGCTCCTCCACCGCAGCCCTGGACCTGAGGGAGAGAAAGGGAAGAAGCAGCAAACTGTGACTGACAGCAAAATCAAACACCCCAGACGTCAGTAGCTGCAAATAGTGACAGCAGTGGGTTTGGCATCACCGTGGCTCTTCTTCCAGCAGCTCCCAGGTCAGACCCTGCACTTCTGCGTCTTGGCAGGTGCTGCTGTTTCTCCTACCCATGTGCCCCCTCATCCATGTGCCTGCACAGCTCAGCCAGCGAGTCCCCCTGGGCCACCCTCTGGGGGGTAGAAGAAGAGGCAATTGGCCTCTGAGTCTTGGGGAGTGATGTTTTGGGTCTCCTTCCAACCTCCTCCCTCAAGTCCTCAAAGCCCCTAGTGAGGTATTGGACCCACAGGGAGTTCAGAGCCAGGCAAGTAACAGGGGCACAGGCCCCATCTGCCATTTGGTGGGCCAGGGCCTGTCCTGGGCCAAGGTGGGTTGCATCATTGTGACAGAGCAAAGGATCACTGGATGCCATTGGTGAAGTCCCTGAGTGTCTCAGTTGGTTTCTGAGACCAAGCAAAGAACCCCCTCATCGGTTCCTGGGGGGTCAGGGCCCATAAATCTGATCCAGTTGCTTACAAGTATTTTTGACTGTTCCATTCCGATTATCTAGTCAGGTCTGCACCTCCACAGGGAAGGCTCCCCACATCTGCCCCACCAGGATCCCCCCATCTGGTACTCAGAGAGGCAGAGCATGTTAAACGTGGACTCCAGTGCTACCTGGCAAGCCATGGAGTTGGTCTGGTGATCTGTTGCAAGCTGCGGTAACCATGGGGGCCCCATGTGGTACGCCGTGGTGGAAAGGGCAAGACAGAAGAGGCCTGCATTGGTGGAAGCTGGCTGAGGGCTGTGTTAGTCAAAGGTGACCCAATCCTCCAGCTGCCTGTGCATCAGACACATCCCCAAGGGCCTGCCTTCCTCTCCAAGCCCCATTTCTGATGTCGCTTGTCAGGTGGGGGATTCCAGGCTTGGGGATGGGTTCCCGGGGGGGGGGCGGGTGTTGTAGTTAACCCTGTAGTTAACCCAGCCCAGGCTGAGCTATGCCAGGCCAAGGGAACCCAGTGAAGGATTTCTCGCCCTGGTACAACATAAAGAATCAAGGCAGGGGCTGAATGTGGGGCCGAGCAGGGGTCATGCACTCTTCCTGTTCCTGGTACAGCACATGGCCTCTGGCCCCCACTGCCTGGGCTTTGACTGAAACCATTTTTTCCTGTTTTCTTTGATATTTTCCTCAGGGGAAAAAATTGCCATGTTCCAATCAGTGCTTCCCCCGTGTGATTTTGAACTGGTACATTTGCCCTCAGCAGAGAAACCTGGCCTCTTGTCTGGGGCCTTTCTCACTCTGAGCTGGTTTTCCATCTAGTTCTTGGGTCCCATCTGACCTAAGCACCTTCATGCTGTTTTATAACTGATGTTTCAGACACAGTCCTGCCAGGGTTTCCTATGCAGTACTCTGGAGTGTGGACCTAGATACAGCCGTAGTTTTTAGCCAGTGGATCCACAACCGTTAGAGCAGCCGCTAAAGGCATCAGAAGGATCATGGACAGTGAAGATCTTACTGCAATCTACCGCAAAAAAAAATCTCCTCTCTCCCCACTACTCTCCGCAGACTCTGATACTTCATGGCAGCCTCTCTGAATACATCCACTAATAGAGGTTATAGACTTAGCTTTGTTAGCACTCATACTTCTTTTACTCTTACTTTTCTAGGAAATGTAAAGGCTTGCGACATGTTTGATTTCCAATACAGAGACTCCAGTCTGCAAAGGTGGAGAAACATTAAGCTACCATGCGTCTGGGTCCTACCTTGACTTCTTCCGATACCCCTTCGGAGCCAGCACAGCGTTCCGCTAGGTCCTCTGGATACTGCAACTGAGCTAGAGGGTTTTCAATGACAAATTATATTTATTTCTCTTGGAAAAAAACCTGAAAATTCTCAGAAACAAACTGGCCCATTATCCAAATGTTCTCTTCAGCCAAACACAGTCCACAACACTCAGCAATCCAAGAAGCAGAAACGTATGACAATCCAGCCTCTTCTGACCAGCAGGTTTAGCTATGCACCTTTGCTTACCTGTCTCATGAAATCAGTGTCTAGCACTTCCACAGGTGACATGGGGCCATTAGTGGTGTGTTTCAGTGCCTGCTGCAGAATTCATAGTAACTAGTGTAAGGATGTAAGCAAGGTTAGGAATCTGAGAGCCTCTCTTGCTTAGCAGCTAAGTAGGGAGGGGGCCACTGATTTACCTGTGCTTTGTATTTGCATGACACTCAGCATAATTTCACCCAGAGGCTGGGCATGATGGGAGTTGGTATGTGTGACTGGTTCAAATCCTCTAAATCTGGTGTTTTATCAGAAGGGGGAAAGGAAATATTGCTCTTTCATGATATGCCACCCTTTGATTGTATATCTGTTATTGACCAAGAAGCTGATGGAAAAGTCACCATCAGCAACAGAGAACTTGGAAAAGTGAGCAACCCTAGTTTTCAGAATTGTAAAACCTGCTGGAGCTATGCTTTAAGCCAACACCTATTTTCCCCACCCATTGTTAAAGAATAGACCCACAGATTCCTTATATAGGCTCTATTGTTATTTTGATTGAGCTGGAGTCACCAGGGAAACAGAAACTTCCCAGTGAGCTGAAGTCACTGATGAGAAGCTGAAATCACTAGGGAAGCAGAAACTTCCTAGTAAGCTGAAATCACTAAGAGCTGAGTGAGGTCAGGCAGAGGGAGGGAATTCTGCAGATGGCAGGTGTGACTAGTGGATGGTGTGGTGAAGCTAGTGGACAGCAGGTGTGACCAACAGGCAGGGTGATGGAACCAGCAGACAGCAGGTGTGATCAGCAGGCGGTGTGGCGGACCCAGTGGACAGCAGCTGTGACCAGCGGGCAGTGCGGAGGAGCCAGTGGACAGCAGGCGGAGCCAGTGGACAGCAGGTGTGACCAGCGGGTAGTGCAGCGGAGCCAGTGGACATCAGGTGTGACCAGAGGCCAGCGGCAGAGCCGGCGGACCCAGACAGAGTCTGCGGCCAGTGGGTGGTGTGAGCAGACCTTGAGGTGGCAGAGGACAATTGGAGGGGAGGACTGAGGGCTGACTCCCCCTCCTCCCTTAGTGGTGGAATGAGTTCTGTCTATTGGGTTTTGTGGGAATCTTTGCACTGTATCCCAACCAGTGCTGCATTTTGATGTTGCCTTTATATAGTCTTTATTAAACCTTTTATGTGCTACACTCAGACTGGTTCTTACGAGCGGGGAAGTATTGCCCTTCTAAGGCACCCAGGGGGTGATGTGTAATTTCCCAGAAGGCTGGGTGGGGGCTCGAGCCAATTGTTGGTGTAACATTATTTGGGATCCCCTAGAAACAGAACCCGGTCCTTTGCTGCTGCCGTCACGGCCTGGCAAAGGGGTTACACTAGTTTCGGACACAACCTCTAACCAAAGCCAGCCATTTCCATTTTGCCTTCAAAATGCTAATGGACGTGATGATGAGCAGCCCGAAATGTCAGAGCTTTGGTGTTTATTTCGTCTGCCCCATGCTATATAATCACTCTCTGCTGACAGCTCCATCTTGCTAGAGGAGGAAGGATGTAATTTCTCGTCCACCAGACAATGTGGCTAGAAAGAGTGTTTACATCATTGTAAGCAAAACTGGATCTTTTTTAGTGCCTGCTTCCCCACTATGTTACTCCATTTTCACAACAATGGAAACAGTTTGGTTTCAATGTGGATACACTGGCCTACACCTAAAATGACTCAGTAATGACTTGGGCCCTTACAGCCTGATCCAAAAGCCACTAAAGTCAATGGAAAGCTTCCTTGGCTTCCATGGGCTTTGGAGCTGGCCTTTAGTTGCTGTGGCTCTTTTCTAATGGAAAGGGCACATCATTTAAAGCCATGCCTACACCACACCGTTATGTTGACCGAATTTATGCCAACATACAGCCTTTGCAGCTATTAAATCACTGGAGTGTGTGCACACTTGTGTTGATTGTGTTGTCAGGATGGGGCATTGTGGGATGGCAAGTAGCAGTCGATGTAAGCAATACGGTGTCTATACTGACACTGCATCAACCTAATTACATCGACCATGACTCTAGCCTGCTTGGGGAGGGGACATTACTAAATCAGCACTTGGGTCAGCAGGAGCCAAATTTAAGTGAGGGCACCTCTGCCGCTGGGTCAGCACAAGGCAGCTGCCATTGATCTCGCTTGGTAGTGAAGAGCCTTTGAAAGAGCCTCTGAAAACCTGATCCTGCCTCAGTCTCGCTGCTCTCAAAGCTGATCACGAGAGCCTTAGCGTGTGGCCCTGAAGACATCTGCTAGATACCGTACTGACACGTGTCACGTCTGACGCTGAGGTGGAAGAAGTACCATGTGCTGTATTAGTGACTCTCCCAAGTGTCTCTGATCAGGGATCAGCTGACATTCTAGCCAAATATTTATTCATGGAGTTGAATTACTCTAGAAGCGAAGCTTTGGTGTTGTTCTCAAGCTGAGAGCAGGAGCTTTCAGCCTTTGTTATTTGTTCCTGCAGCAAATGAGTTCTCATTCCCATCTTCCCATATGGATAAAATCAAGGCTCCCCACATTGCTGCAGAAGCACTGCATGTTATCAGTAAGGGAAGTTGTGCATTACAGCTCACCAAACAGCTGGAAATCAGTTCTGCTTCAGCTTCTTCAAAAGCTTTAATTTGCTTATTGGTCCAAACCCACTGCACATTTTGCTGGAACAATGAAGAGATTGGATGTATTTTGGAAAAAAAGTCGGGAAGGCACCTTCCGTAGTAGACGAACAGCACATAAAATGACCTCAAATTACAAATATCTTTGGGTAAAGCCATATCCTCCATGGCTTTTCTTATAAGGGATGGGGCCCTTTTGTACCTATGACTGAACAAGCCACTTGGTTTAATCTGAGCCTATATTTTGGTACCTTTTAGAACTTTTTCAAGGTTTCTCTCATGTTCATCTATGTCTCTACCAGTTATTAATATCTCACCTAAATGGGCAAATAGCAAAATCCAAGCGTTGGCTGTCTTTTGCCCTGCTGTCCCTTTGGAACGTGGTGGGGACGGCAGCTACACTGGATGGAAGACCTTTTCAACTAAACTCCCTTCAAAGGTGTTCTCTGTGACCTTTTTAAAATGGGTCTCCAATGTCACCTGCTGGTGTGCTTGGGACAGCCCAAGTTTAGTAAATGCTACTCCTTGACCCCTGGCAGCTTAGTTAATGTTGCTTTTGAGTCCAGAATGGGATTCCAACCCATGTCCCGCCATGGTGACTTTATGGCCCTGGCAGGCCCTCACCAATCCATCATTTACAGCAGGGCACAATCTCTGCAACCCATTCACTAAACTCTACCGAAGAAGTTACTTTCTGCTTCCAAAATCCTTCTTATTGCTGTTTCATGGCTTGCCATGTAGCAGAAGGCAGAAGACAAACCTTGAGCAATTCAGATCTGTCCTATTTAACCACCTGTAGTTATGTTATGCTTTCTTCCTAAGTGCACATCTGAATCAAAAGCAGACTTCTATTTTTCTCGTAAAATCCCCATCATGTCTACTTCCCCGGTGCCCAGCTCCAGCCATCTTTACCATGCTATGCAAATTTCTGATAATCTGCAACGGGAACATTTCCCTCTGTCACACAATCAGTGGTTACAGCAAAAGGGTCTCCTTATGCTTTACCCTGGTCTGCCGGCACCACAAGACCTCTGGATCCCCTTCACTATAATTTTTCAATACCACATCAAATTCTCTTAATTTAACATTAGCATTAGTTGTTTGTACATTTCTCCAGATATCACAGCTCCTGTAGAACCTGCATCAATTTTCATTCCCATCAAACAGCTTCCAACTGCCAGTCTCCAGGCCCCTGTGGGCAAAAATATGTTTAAAGAAACATAAATACAAAAAAAAAAATATGGTAAGAAAGTGTTTTCCCTTTTATCTCAGCGTATGCACAAAGAGATCAAACAAGCAGGCAGGTGCTTTCCCTAGATGATGGTAACTGGCTATTGCAGCAATGTGTGCCCCAGAATCCAAAGACAGACAGAACAACCTCTTTGTTAGTGGTTCCCTTTAAATGTTCCCTTCTTGTGAAATGGGAAGGTTACTGCCTCCTTAAACTCTTTGGACAGATTCATGGGCAACAACAGTGACACCCAATGGTGATTCAGAGTAAGTGCAGCTAGACATTCCGAAAGATATGCCATGGCTCCATCCTGACCCCTGTGCCTTCTCCCAAAGGCGAGCGCTGGGGCAGGCCTCTGGCCTCTTGCTTTACTTGACACATCATCCCCACCCTTCGCCTTCAGAAGTGAAGTGAGCAGAAACTCAGAGTGAAGGTGCCTTTCCTGACAGGGCAGAATGAAGAGCAACCGGCTTTTCATAAACGCGCTTCAAATTTCCTGAAAGTTCCCGAGCCGGTGTCATTGGTATTCAGGCAGGCACCCCGCTCAAAGGTGCCAGAACTAATGCTGTCCTGTTAATGAACTGAGTGAGTAATAGCCATGGGTATAGAAAGCTTATGTCTGAAACTAATCCTAGTTAATGAATCTATTGTTACAGGTATTAAATGGTGACAGGGGGTTTCATCCATCAGCCCTCCATTAATCACGGCGTCCCTGCCTATGCTGATTATTTCGATGCCAGCAAAGGGGTCTTAATGCTATTAGTAATAGACCGGTCGTGGTACGTGACCTAGGACAAGCTGGGGATTTAAGGTGGTGACTGTCTGATTGTATAAAGTGCTTTAGAGGTGAACGGAGCAGCTTTGCTCCCCATGGCATGTTATCATGTCTCTGCCAGCCTGCTTTCTTCAGACACGGCGCTGCTCTGGGAGGGCACTGCACACACAGCCCTACTGTGGCCATGCAGGGAACCTTGCCTTACCCTCTGCTGCGAAAGAGAAAACACAGAATAACAGCTGCTGCGCCCAACCGCACCGCCAGCGCTTTAGGAATTCTCTCCCTGTGCACACGCACACTCATGCAGCGCGCACACAAATACACACACATATGTGTGTGCATAAACACAGACAAGCACACATCTCACACACACACACACAAATGCGCACTCACAAATATACACATGCACACCACAAGGGACTGGAGAATAAAGGTGTCTTTGCCAAGATGTAAGAGTGTTTGCCTCTTATTCACTCCAGGTTACCTTCTCAGTGGAGGCTGCCAAGGGATCCTGGTGTCTAATAAAGTGTGCAGATGGCACTTCAAGACAGTCAGAGAGTAGATATGTAGCACAAGAAGATGGCATTTTTACAGTCCCTTTTCTGACCACAGCTGTTGCTTCAGTCCTGCTCTGGGTGACAGTTCCTCTCAGAAAAGCGTTAGTAATTCCCTAACTCCTTGAGAGCCTCTGAATCCTTAGCACAGGACCAGTGCATGGGTAAAGCCCATTCAGACAGACATGAACTCACTGCTGTTAGAATTGTTCTCAGCTAAGACAGCTCAAGAAGAAAATAAGAAATGGCCCAAAATTTTCATGCAGAAAGTCCCTGTGGTGCATACCTAGGCAGCGTCTACACTGGTAAATTAAGTCGACTTAAGCTTGGCTTAAGTCGACTTAATGTGCCCTGCATCTACACTACACTTTGCTTAAGTCGACTTAAGCAAAATAAAGTCGACTTAATGAAAATTAAGTCGACTTTATTAAACCACCTTTCTACTCGACCTAAGGCTTAATACGACTTTTTAAAGTTGAATTAAGCCAGTGTAGCCCTGGGGTAGCCCTAAGTCGACTTAGGGCTACCCCAGGACTACACCAATGCCCTCCCTGCCGGGGGGGGCACAGGGGGAGCCTGGCATGCCCCCCAAAGGGCAGGGCATGTGGGCACGGTGTGACACTGTCTGGATTTAGGGAAGCATTTATGATATTATTTTCTATGGATAT
>ML685764.1:41130382-41144370 GCA_007922175.1 Pelusios castaneus
ATATCCATAGAAAATAATATCATAAATGCTTCCCTAAATCCAGACAGCATCACACACAGGGCTCTGCCTTGCCAGGGTCCCTGTACCCCTTTGCCCCATTGTACACAGGGGGTGCCCCCCCTGCCACCATGGACCTTCCCAAGGTCCCCCTAGCTCCACAAAGTCGACCTAGAGCATCCAGTGTGGACGCTCTAGGTCAACTTTGTAAGTTCCCCTTTAAGTCGACTTTAATTTTAAGTGTAGACACACCAAGTCGACTTAAAAGTGCAAGTGTAGACATAGCCCTAGATACTGCAGTGCTGGGTGATAGGATTAGACAGACAGGAGAACACTTCACCAAATTGTCTGTGTCACTTTATTACGGTCTGTCCAGACTCATAAGCTCTGTTTGTAGAAAGTGAGTTTTAGGCTCATAGCCAAGATTAATTTAAACACGAACGGAACTTCATTTTAGAAGGCTGCAGAATTAGGGAGGTCATCCTGTCAGGGAATAGAAGCAATGCCGTGGGGCTTAGGTCACCAATCCCAGAAGGGACAAAATGCTGGATAAACTCAACTGGAGAGCAAGGCAGAGGTCCCAATCTGTTTAAGTCAAGTCTGTGCCCTGAACAAATTCAGGGAACAAACAAACCCTGACAAACCCCACTCTGCTCACAGACAATCTGCAATCTGAAAGGAAGCTAAATGTGGGAGATGAAATGTTTGCAACCAATTGTTTGATCAGCTCAAGCAGACAGGCTAGATCAAATGCTCTCCTGCTTTACAGATCACTGTGCCATTGGCTGATAGCATCACTACTATCCAGCAAGCCTAGCCCATGAGCTGCAGCTAGCCATGTTTGCTCCAGACCAGCATGTTTTGTGAACCTCCAGCCTTCAAATTGATCCTCAAAGACGTCAGACAACCAAGGCAGTTGCCCAGCTGGAGCTCTTAGCCAAAGATCTCAGATGTGGCCAGTTATTTCAGGTGCCTTTGTTTTTGTCTGTGCAATCTACAGCTCTTAACCTAAGCCAGGTAAGATGGACTACTGAATTGCTGGAGTGCTGTTAGAAAATGGGCCCGTTTGTTCAAATAGCTGGTCTGTCCTCAGGCCCTAGGCAGCAATAGCGTAGCTTAGTGGTGATGAACATGCTCCCTCATCTTCAAAGCTACCCCAGTGTAAGGGAAGTCACCTCATGGTGGCCAGGGATGCAAACATGGAACACCCATGTTTGGTGGTGCATCCCACCATAGCTGGCAGATTATAATATCTTTTTGAACTGTCAAATGTGTTTTTCTCATTGTGTGACTTCAGTAAACTTGTTGCTTAAACAGAAAACTGGAGAAACTAAAATTCCATCTTCTACCACCACAGCACAGGGATTTGACCTGACCTCTGCAGACTCTCCACACACCTCTCTAGCAGATGATGTATTCTCCATCTCTTGATGTCATCAGAACAAGACTGGCCACGTTTCTGGAAGAGAGACTCCAGTTCTGATGAAGCCCGGTGGCCTGTGTACACTGTGCAGAAGGTCAGACTCAGCAACCTAATGGTCTCTTCTGACTTTATGGTCTAAGAATCTCCACAAATGGAACTAAAAACCTGTTGGCTGCAGGGACCAGCCATGGCTGGGACTGTGACAAATTTTTGCTACTGTGTTTCTCAACTATTTTCTGGACAGCCATAGACTGCTAAGGCCCAGCATTCCTGGGTTCTATTTTTGCCCATCAGAAAGAAGTGTGACCTAGTGGTTAGAGCTGGGGACCATCAGTTCTCCTGGGTTCTGTTCCTGACTCTGGGAGCAGCGTGTTGGCCAGTGATGAGACAAGCAGATGGATCGAGCATGCTCTGCAACATGACCATGACGTGACCCTCTCAGTTTAGAAACCCGGGTTCTCTGCCTCACCCTGCCCAAAGTGAGGTCGGGCAACCTCTCTGTTGCCTTCTTTGTAAAAGGGAGGGTGTGTGAGATCTCCCTCCCTCGTGGCTGTTACTGGGAAGGGCTGTGGTCTGGGCACTCTGCAGCATTCTCAACAGTCAGTGTGGAAGCACCCCTGGCCTTTGCTCCTAGCTCAGTGCATCTTCCTCTAGACCAGAATGCATCCTGCTGGTGTATCTGCAACATGATCCAACTCGCACATTCTGCCAAGCAGGGGGGCTCAATCACCCTCAGTGCAGACATAGCCTGTTACCCCGGCAATCAAAGGGGAGTCTGCCCGCAGCAGGTCCTGAGGAGGAAAGCATAGGCATGTGGCAGCAGCACTGAGCACAGCTGTGCCCTGGCCAGGAATAGCATGGAGGCCAGCAAGATCACAAAGGAATGCCCCCACCCCCGTTGGCTTGAGGGGAGACACAGAGCCCTTCAGTTCCTGTCCTTCTGCATTGCCGGGGTGACCGTAACCTGTCAGGCAGGGGGCAGCTGGGAAGTGGGGCCATCCATGCCAGAGGAGCGGGTGTGCTGCAGCTCACCAGCTTCTAATCTACAGGGACCTGACGGGGAGGCTGAGAAGGGAGTTCTGTTCAGGCGATGAGAAGCTGAGACTCCTCACGATTGTCTGCATCCGGCCCCGCAAACACCAGACAAAGCAACCTAATGGCTGTGCGGGGAGAACACTCCTCTCTGCTGGACAGGGTCAAGTGTCAGGGACAGCTGGAACCAAGGGTTAGAGCAGGTTTCTTGCCACCTTCACCCACTGCTGGGTTTTACTGTTTCCTGCTTGTTATCCATGGCGTGTGGGTGGATGGCTGCGTGAGAGAGGGAGGGAGAGTTCTGTGACAGCAGGGAACTACCAAACTGTAGCAGTAAAAAGCAAAGGCCCATTCCCCTTGCGTAACTTTGCCAGGCTAAATGCTTGGAGAGCCTGCATTGGCAGGACAGAGGCATATCCCCATAGCCAGAGGCAGGGTTTCTCAGCCTTTATCCGCTCTCTTCAGGAGATAAGACCTGCGAATTACCCATGAAAACTCCAATCAGGTAATTTGCTGCTTGATTTTATTTTTAGCTTAATAACAGATGTGTTTATATATATTCCCTCCCCAGGGATTCAGAGCCAGGAGCTTGCCAGTCGCCAATGTTTAAAATGAGCCCAACATAAAACACTGTACATACACCTCACCCTGCCAGCCATGCAAATATTTCCCCTCCATTCCCGCACTGCTGGCTAGTGCTGTAACAACCTCATAACCAGGCATGACTTCCCAGCTCACAGAGCTTCATGTTAGCAGCGAGGACAGAATTCAGCTCACAGGGGGCCGAAGGCAAAAGGCGTTGGCCTCTTGAGCATAGGAAAACCTCCTGCAGTATAGGACTAGACCAAGAACAGGGTCCCATTGCGCTAGGTGCTGTACACATAATCCAGTGAGAGCCAGTCCAAGCCCCCACAGGGCTTATGGCAGAGGCAGAGGAAGGCCCAAGTGCAGCCACTGCCAGAGGTGGACTCAAATGCAGATCTCTCACATCCTCACCCAGTGTGTTACCCACAAGCGCTCTCTGCAATACCATGGCAGATGGTTCACAAGGATTGGTAATGCAGCAACGGTGCCACTGTGCCCATTGTAAGAGGACTTGGGCACAGCCTCTGACTATGCTGCTGGCCATGCTATGACCTGGGTGAGAGCAGCCATGTGGTGTGGTCAGATGCAGGGAAGAAGAAGGAAAAGGAGAGAGAATTATTAGTGACTGAAACTAATTGCATAAAAGATGACAAGTGCTTCCTGTGGGGTCTAAGGCTCAAGGGCTATGCCTGCACTGGCATGTTAGTTCCAATTCGGGAGGCTTAATTCGAACTAACTAAAGCCATGGCTACACTAGACTTTAGTTAGTTCGAATTAAGAGCTGCCTTAATTCGAACTAATACATTCGAATAGGGCTTCAGAAGTAAGGCTTTAATTGGAACTAACTAGTTCGAATTAGCCAATGTGGCCATGTTAATTCCAATTAATTTCTTAGTTGGAACTAACTGGCCATTGAAACGAATGGGGATCGCTAATTCGAACTTTATGGCACTTGCTTAGTTCGAACTAACTTCTTCTAGTTCGAATTAAGCTAATTCGAACTAACTAAAATTAGTTCGAATTAGTTAGCTTGAACTAACTAATTCAAACTAATTTTAGCAAGTGTAGACATAGCCAAGAACGCCAGGTCCAGGAGAAAGCTCCATCCTGGCTTGGGGCATGCTGGGACGCAGAACTGCATACAAACAAGCCACGAAACCCACACGCACTTACAGGAACTACTTACACAAGAACTAGCTACAAAGTGAGTCTTGAATTTACCATTTTATGGGGACAAAACCTCCTGCTCTTCAAGGCACCTTCAATCTGAATGTCTCCCGGTGCTTCGTAACGTCGCCTAATCATGTCTCAGAACATCCCAGCGCTGGCCCCATTGTGCAAAGGCAGGTTACGGGACTTGGGTAACAACCCCCATGAGTCCAGGCAGAGCTGGTGGCAGGATCGAGGATCTTGACCACAAATTACTGCTCAGCCAGGACACGAGCTAGATGCAGCTTTCTGTGGTGCCCTCGTTTCTCCTGGGGAGAGAAACCAGCCTCATGCAGCGGAAGCTGAGGACTGGGGTTTTCCACGTACAGATGCCAGAGCCAGTCCGGGTTTCACAGAGCAAAGAGCACAACACAGATTCTTCTTCAGAAACCTTGGGTTCTCCAGGGGAAAACTCCAAAGATGTTGCTGATGGCGGAGCAATCCCTGCCGAGCTGGCAGAGAACCCTGTGGGCCTGGGCTGTGGGGCACATTTAATGCCATAGAATCTGGGAATGGAAGGCTTGTCATAGCAGTGTAACCGGTGCCATGATGTGCATCTGGCTTTAGCACGGATATCTGTGGTGCTGAGACAGAATCACATCCTTGATGCATTACAGGGCCTGGGTGTGAGTCCACACCCTGCCACACGAAAGCTATGCCACCACTGAGCCAAGCCTCACAACCCTTGATGGCGCCGTGGCCAGGTCAGGGCCCCTGTGAAGGGAGACGCAGCCCATAGAGAGAAGAGCTGTCTGGAGCAGCAGCGTATGCTGCCGTGGGCCATGTGGCAACGTGGAGGAGATACACGCTCGCTGCTCCCACTAGCAGAGTATCTCCTGCAGCTGAAGCGGTGTGGGGAAACATTTTGGGAGCAGAAGGCCTTGATCCTGAATTATATCCCTGCTGATGCCCAGAGCCCTGTGGTGCAGCAGACAGTTATGGAGTCTATGCAGCCTGCACTAGGAGATGCAACGTGCCCTGTATGTGTGTGCATCACTGATCTCACCCATGGGCTGTAGCAATCTGTTCTAGCCAACGGACTGGTCCATTCAGTAACTGTCTTCTGACACTGCCAGGACTAGCGAGGAAGGATGGGCTAGTGGACTTGGAAGGCCTCGGCTCAATGCCCTGCTCTGGCACTGACATCCTGCGTGGCCCTGGGCAAGTCACTCAGTCTCTCTGGCCCTCAGGATCTGTCAGTGGGGATGGCAACCCTGCTGCATGGAGGGCTGTGCAGATAAATCCAGCCAAAAGCGAGAGGGTCCCAGATATTACGGTGCAGGGACCAGAGAAGAACTCAGGGAGAGGGACAAGATGGAACCTGCAGTTTCCCATCTCTACCATCTGGGGTTTTCTGGGTCCAGCTCCCCAGCACTTGCCGTGAGAGAGGCCTAATGAGAGATGCAGAGATGCACAGTAGGTCAGCTCTGGGGAATACAGGCCCCTTGCTGACAGCAGCCCACATTGCTGTGTGCTAATGGAGTGCGTCTGATTTGGTCCCCACCTGCCTCTGGAGGATCTCTGAGTTGTGCTCCTCAGTGGAACTTGTAGAAGCCTTCGAGCTGCTCCTGACGGTGTCTGGTGCTCACTGGGCTGTGGCTTACTGCTGAACACTGGCAGGAGTCACTGAGGGAGCCAAAGGGAACTGAGAAAACCGCCACTGGAACAGGTACGGCATGGCTCAGGAGGAGTCTCACCAAAGCACTTCAGCGGATTACATTCTGCCCCCTAAAATCTCCCTGCATTTTCAGCTGGATGTAGCATCTTAGTCACTTCCTCATAGACTCATAGTCTACGGTCAGAGGGGATCAATATGATCATCTAGTCTGATCTCCTGTACAATGCAGCCCACAAAACCGCCCCCACCCCTCCCGTAATAAACCTCTAACCTATGGCTGAGTTATTAAAGTCCTCAAATCATCGTTAAAAGACTTCAAGGTACAGAGAATCCACCAGCAAGTGAGTCATGCTCCATGCTACAGAGGAACGCGAAAAACCCCAACAGCCTTTGTAAATCTGCCCGGGGGGGGGGGGGGGGGAAATACCTTCCTGACACCAAATATGGCAATCAGTTAAACCCTGAGCAAGTGGGCAAGACACATTAGTTGAGTGGTTCACAACCACTGTGCCAGGACACATTACTGTGTCCCCACACAGCGGTAAGTGTGTCACGGAGAGCCGAGGAGATGGTTGGATTTGGCCTGGAAAGAGTGGGTTATTGTGTCCTGTAGAGCTGCAATATGCTGCCAAGTGTGTCACAACCCACAAAAGGTTGAGAACCACTGAGTCAGACACTCAAGAAAGAATTCTTTGTAATACTCAGAACCCACCCCATCTAACCCCATCTAAGGCATCAACATGTCCACCACCACCAGTAGTCAAAGATCAGTCAAACAAAGCTGTCCTATCGTACCCACCCTTCCATGAGGCAGACCCCTGCTGTGAACATCCTCAATTCAGTTTAATATTGTTAGTTCAACTCAACAAGCAATCTGACTTAGGCTAAATCCCCCCAAAACAGGTTTAATTTCAGTTGAGAGCATCCACCCTGCCTTGTTTGGGCACAATCTAACAACATTGATTTCACATGGTTCCGTTGTTGTTTAAGTGAGTGCTGCTGTGTGCATGAAGACAGACCCTCACTGGGGCTTCTCCATGGCTGAATCAGTGCCACAGAGAGGGAGGAAGCAGTATCCGAGGCCTAGGCAGAGGAATGCAGGCTTTGTTCCATCTTCTATTGATTGTGTCCCCACACGAGCCAACACCCAGCACCTCAGTGGACTGCGGCTGAGCAGTGGGTGCCGGCTGGCTGGCAATCTGTGATGGGGCAGAGGAGCAATGCTGTTGTGGTGCCTGTGATGCCTCCTTGGGCACAAAGTGCTCCTCTGTCCAGTTCTGCGGCAGGGACATCCACCCGGCCCATGGTCTGCACCTTGCTCGGGGTGGATCCCAGGCCCTTGCCTGCCATGTGACGTGCCCAGAGCTGCGGACCCCAGACATCATGTTCAGATAGGCTCTGAGTTTCCAAAACTCCAGTGCCAGCGACATGAGGACAGTGCATGCCAGATCTGGAGCTGGAAGCCCAGCCTGCACCAGACACCCTCCCGCTCACAGTGGCCCCGCAGCCTGCTGGACGGGCCCACGAAGAGGGCCTCAGCAGCACCCCGTGTGACACTGCACCAGCCCAGAGCTGCAGCCGGTCAGGCAGCGCCACTCAGGATCAAGCACGGGGCAGATCTGCGAGCTCCCGGCGCCCTCTGCTGGAGAAAACTCGGCCCTGCTGCGCAGAGCCAGAATCTGGCTCAATTCCCGGGAAGATTCTGTTGCCAGGGCAACGGTCTGTTTCCCCTAGTTTCACACGAGGCGGCTCCCTGGGCTGGTAAAGGAGGCTGAGGACCTGGGGTGGGCCTGAGCAAAGTCACTAGACCTGGGAAGAAGGGGAGGCTGTGGCACCGAGTCTCGCAGCACGGGGCTTGCAGCATACTGCCCAGAGCTCAGTACCTTGCAGCGCACGCCCTCTCCCACCAGCGGCTCAGGAGAAAGAGCAAGAGACCCAGAGCAGGCAGTTAGATCCTGTCCCTTGAGGAGGCTGCTTCGTGAAGTCCATGGTGCACTTATGCCCCTTAGAATGGAGAATCTCCCAATCCCTTTAAATCTCTCTTGTAACTGTGGATGTTCTCACTATCCATATACAAGTCACCATCTAATCCTTTTTGGAGGCCTGCTATGCTCTGGCTCTCAATGATTCCTTGTGGCAGTGAGTTCCACATGCTCACTGTGCATTATGTAAAATAAAACTCTGGGGGTCAGGTGGAGAGCAGGGGAATGGGCCCCCTTAGTTTGTCTGCTTCTAGTCTGGGATGAGACAGCACCTGTCAGCTCGTGGACAAGGGCCCATAAAACCTCAGCGTGTCTGGGCCAGGAACAGGGAACAAAGCTGCCCTCAAGCAGTAATCGTTTGTTCTAAGTATGTTTAAGATGAAGTGGCCAAGGAGAATTCAGGGAGTGTGATGCACCTACTGAGTCCCACCCATGGACCATACACCTGCACCCAGGTAGCTGTGGCTCCTAAGATCCCAGGGAGTGGTCATCCTCAACCCCCACATGTCATGTTCTTCAACAGAACTCCAGCCAGAGCAGAGGTAAGGGCCCTTGCCTTTCCCCACTCCAACCTCTCTCCTTTCCCATCTCCTTTCCTTTCTTTGTCCTCCTCTTCTCTCTCCCACCTGAGGTCTCTGCCACATGAATAAATGTTCAGCCCAGAGTGCAGAGATCAAGGCTCTGCAGAAAGGCAGAGAGAGTCACAAGGAACTAAACGTTGTATTTAGGTCACAAGAATCTAAAGAAATGAACCGACTGACAGTGGCTCACTAGCAGAGCTGTTGAATAATGGCTGAGAGTTGCTGGTAAAAACTTAGAATTTCCAAATAATTTTCATACTAGAGATTTAGAAAAAGGGTGATTGTGTAGTTTGATATTTTGGTAAAAAAATATTTAAAATGTTTGTATTTTATTTTACTTTTACTTTCTTCCTCCCCCATTTCATTCCTTTTTTTTTTTTTTTTTTTTTTTTTTTTTTCTCATTTTTGCCACTGAAAATGGGAGTGAATAGGAGGAGGAAAAGAAACAAAAAAATACTCCAACCCAACCCCCCCCAATTCTTTCTCATTTTCAGATTTTGTCAACCTCCTGCTACTCCCCCCAAACATTTCAAATAAAATATTTGCAGTAAAGTTCTATTTTTTAAACCAGGCCTATTTTCACTGGGGTAAGGGGTGAGGGGAAGAATCATTTGAAAATTTTCCTCCAGTTCTGCTTGTTGGTAGGTGATGGGAGACTGGCAACACACACGCAAATGCATGAGTGCACACACAGAGCACCTTCCCACTGGGCAACGCCCCCTATTAACAGCAGTCAGAGATGCCCTTGGGAGCCTTTCTCAGACTGCGGTGCTTAGGGCCTGAATCTGGGATGAAGTAGGTTTTTGCACAAACCCACCTCAGCATCTCACTGCATGGCCAGTTTCAACGTTGTTTCAACATTTCACTCTATTTATTGAATAAGCAAAAAAAGGTGAAAAGCCTGAAACCAAAATGATTCCTTGTGTAATGTGATCTGTGTATCTTTCCTGTTCCCCCTTGCAATGTAATGGCAGACTCCCTGAGGTGCTGGAGGGAGAAGGTCCTGCCTGCTTAGGGGCTGAAGGGTCAGCACCTGGCGCAGCTCCCTATGGTCAGCAGGGTTCTGAGGAGGACTGGGCCTGGAATTTGGCTAAGAAGGCCTGTGGAGGACCCGGAGAAGGGAGATAGGACTCAGACTGCCGAGGCTTTGGAGAAACCAGAAGAGGAAGCCTGGGGAGAGGTGGAAGAAGGTATGAGGGCCATGGGGAAATGGCCCAGAGGACCTTGTTTGACTGGGGGGAGAGGTGACACCTGGTGCAAGGTATATAGGGTCCCTGGGACTTTGATTGTGACTTGACTGATTATCTACTTTTGCATTGATTCGCTATATACACATTTAACATTGTGTCTTACTCACTAAACTAGGGTTTGTTTTCTCTAAAGCAGTGTGGATTTTGGAAAGAGAGTGAAAGTGTGGATGCCTGACTGGGAGCAAATGTAAATGCATATCAGTTTCTTTGTTAAACTGATGGACTGGAATAAATGAGCTCCCAGCGGTCAGGAAGGTTCCTGATCCCCGAAAGACTGTAGTTCCTGGTGTTGCATCTGGGAACTGGGGGTGCCTGCTCTGGGATCACCCCATGAGTGGCTAGTGCAAATGCACTTTCCTGTCAGGGACCAATTACATGCAGGAGGCTGGTGTGAGCTGACCCAGGAATGGGAGATCACCTAGTGAGTCGGGGTTAGTCAAGGCTCAGGAGCGGGCAATCGGGGGCACAGCGGCACACTACACCAGATTACAGGAGGGGAATGTCATATTCCACCAATCATTTTCCATGTCAGCCCCCAAACAAAGATACCGGTTCACCACTCCACTCTGCACTGTGTATCAGTTGGGGCAGTCCCCTGAATTCAATGTCTGTGCCTCCCATTTCACAATCAGTACTCCATGTAGAGAGGAGTGGCAGCAATATTGACTGCAGAGCAGATCTGTGCCAATTCACCTGCCTCATCAACATAAGGAAACCACGCTCCACTTCTGACATCACCTCAACCAGAGCATCAAAGTCTAAAGAACCAAGAACCCAACCCACTCCTATCAAATATCACTACCAGGTCAATGTCACCTTCGCAGAGAGAAACAACCTTACCTGAAGCCGAATGATGCTAGCCCACACCTACAATGATACAAGTGACTGCAAGAACAGCTTGAAAACAAGCTAGCATGCCCTGGATCCCAGCCCGGGAAGATCACACCAGCACACCCCTCACCCAAGCCAGGGATGCCTCAAGCCAAATACAGACTCAGGGTACAGAAGCGAAGGGAAATACAGGGCACAGTTTGAATTCAGAGTGAAGGCCTACGACAGGGAGAGGCTGAGAAGTGGAAATATTTTCTGTCCAGGTCTGAAGCATTTGGGCCCATGACATCACTGCTCCAGTTATTGAAAATGCTAAAAGAATTTTCATGCAAAAGTGATGAGGAAAACCTGGGCTTGGGCTGGAAGGGGAGAGGCGTCAGAGATGGCACCGCACTGCACCACAAAGGATTGACTATGATGGCACAGGAGCAGCAGAGAGCCAGCCCCAGACACCTGGGAAGCCCTGTTCACAGTGGATGGCTGGTATCAAGTGCATTTAGTTTGATTTGCACCAAAAAGCAGCATCTACCTGGGCTCTAGGTTTCTTGGTCATAATAGACTCATAGAATCCTAGAAGATGAGGGTTGGAAGGGATCTCAGGCGGTATCTAGTCCAACTCCTGGTCAAAGCCGCACCAACCCCAACTTTCGACTCATGCCCATGCACCTTCCCTAACTCGTGTCCTGTTCTCAGCACACGTTCAAAGACAATCCGTCACTGACCAGCCCTGAGCTAAAAGCACAAACCATCCCTGTAGCCCCCAGACACCAACCTACCCCATGCTCCCCTCCTTAATGGCTTGGGAAGAAAAAAAAAAGTAGTTTTGCAAGCTGTCCAGTGGAATCAGACTGCCTGGACTTTGAAGTTCACTCCCTGTGTTGGTCTAATCAACCTAAGGCTTCGCTGCACAGCTAATCATCTTGATGGCCAGGATCAAAGGGCCCCATTGCACATGGACAAAGTTTGTAGGGACTCCTTGCCCCAATAGAGCTGGTGTGCGTATGTCTGCAAGCATGTCCTGCTCTCCCCATCTCTGTGCGTACATCTTTTCATACGTGTCCCTCCATGTGCATGTGTTTCTCTGTGCACAGCCGTGTGTCTGTCTGTGCCTCTACAAGCGTGTCTGTTTCAGTCCTCGCTGTGCACGCGTACGAGTCTCTCTCTCTTTCCCTGGGCGCTACAGAGCAGGCGTAGCTCAGCTTGCTGCTCTCAGCACAAAGTCGGCAGGCAGGCAAGTTCTGGAGCTGCGAAGAGCGGCTCCTTCAGCCCTCACAGCTGCCTTTGAAAGCACATGAAAGGCAGGCCACGAGAGCAACCAAAGCTTTGTTCAGGGAGACGGACGGCCCTCCACACACCCAGCCCTTTCCTGCGAGGCGTATGATCTTCCCCGCTCTCTTGGGCATGGCTGTGACAGGCCCAGCGTTGTATCAGGGCTGTGAGGATCTGACAGCATCAGAGAAGGCCTTGGAGCCGACCTGCTGTCATAGATCTGCTGGAGGCCCCACATCCTGCTCTGGAGGGAAGCTGGTGCTCATGGGACAGAATGTTTGAACTGGTTTGGTTTGGTGGAGAGGAGAAAGGTGGATAAAGGATGCACTGTGGACTCCCGGCATAGCCCACCAGTGCCTACACCTTGACTTTCTTCTCCCTTCCAGAAGAGCCTGTTGTTCCATGTAAACGCTCCAGCTCTGCCCATGGGCCTCAGCCTGTCCTGTCTGCAGGAGCCGATCAGCGCAGGAGCAAAGGAAGCGAGTGATTGGCTGTGTCTGACAGCCGGGGAGAGCTACCCAATGCCTGTGTCCTGAGTTGCCCCTGAGCCCATGCTCAGCCTGGCCCCAGGCCAGGATTACAGACAAGCAGCTTTCCCCTTCCCCACTTGGAGCTGCCAGGCTCAGCCCAGCCTTAGAAGTTACAGCCTCCTCCTGTGCTTCCAGTCCCATCCCCAGCAAGTCTCCTGTGCTGGGGGCTGGATTAGAGGGCCCTACACAAGAGGCATTCTCTGGGGTGGCACAAATGGGTCACAGGGCACCAGTGATGCAGGAGCTTTGTGCACTGTAGCTTGGACTCTGCCAGCAGAGTGGGAAAGGCCGTGCTCCTGGGCAAAGCCAGCAGGAGCTGGGACCACCCCTCTTCCACTAGCAATTTGGGGCCGTGCTGACACAAACAAATCATTCTGGAACTGCCCTTCCCCCTCACCGTCAGGGACTGCCCATCGTGTCCCTGTATGGGGGGTGTGGGAGCACAGCAGGGATGGGACTTTGCCCAGTCCCTCATAAGACACCCTCAGAACTGGGCTCAGCATCCAACAGTCCCTAGTTCCCAGCCTAAGAGCCTGCCCACTCCTTGGCACCTCCTAAATGGCCTCTGTGCAAAACCACCCTCAGGATGGGGTTTGTTATCTCAGCAGAGCTACATCATCCAGGGGTGTGAAAAAGCCATGCCCCTGACTGACAGAACCCCCACTGTAGACACAGCTGTGGCAAGAGACGTGTGCACCACCAGCCTTACCAAACTGACAGAAAAACTCCTCCTGCCGGGATAGGTTGCATCTACACTAGGAGGCTCAGCTGGCATTAGGCTCTGTACTGTAGACGTAGCATCAGTTCCGCACCGACCAGTTTGTCATATAAAAACATGCTCGCTGAGAACAGACACACTAAGAAATGGCTTGAAGGGTCAAATTAAACAAGAAGAATTGGGGCTCACTTACCCTTCTCTCCTGAGAGTCAGAACCCCTTCCTCAGACCCATGAAAGAGCACGGGGCACGAGGGACCCAGAGAAACATCATCAGCCCCATGTCAACGCCAAATCCACACATTCATTGTCACACAGAAAACAAGCCTTTCATAAAATGAAGGCCTGATTCTTTTTGTCCCCTCTCTGCTATGACACTTGTGCTTCTCTTATACAAAGACCATGGAAACCTCACCCCCAGCAAGAAGTCCACAAACTTCCCAGGGTTAAGCACACCTCTGAAAATATGTACTCATATCAACCAAAAAGATTGTCAATCTGATTATATAAACCTTCCCATGTAGATACATTTCATGCAGTTTAAGTGTGATTTAAATGGGTTTGAGTCCTTTGAGATGGAATCCAGCTACTGATTTAGGTCTGTCCCAGCCTCACCTTCCTCGAGGCCCAACTTGTTAAATCCAGTAAATTATCTAACGTGGACTGAGTGCAATTTAAACTGATTTGAGTGCATCTGCATTAGGATTCTGTATCAGTGTATCTGTAGTTCAGTGACACTGATGCAAAAAGCCCGGAAGTGGGTTAGCCTTCAGTTTCAGGAGCCGTCAGGAAAGACCCAGAAATGTGCTGGCAATGTTCCTGTTTCCTTCTCTGACAAATGACGTGTCGCTCAGTGAGAGGCTGCCAGCGGGTGGCACTTTGCAAGGTAGGTTAACCAGAAGCCACAGAGCAGCACTCCAGAGACTGTGGGGAGAGCCCACTGCACCCTTGAGTCCCTTAGACTT
>ML685764.1:41149370-41196219 GCA_007922175.1 Pelusios castaneus
AGAAAATAATATCATAAATGCTTCCCTAAATCCAGACAGCATCACACAGGGCTCTGCCCTGCCCTTTGGGGAGCATGCCAGGCTCCCCCTGTGCCCTCCCCCCGGCAAGGAGGGCATAGGTGTAGTTCTGGGGTAGCCCTGAGTTGACGTAGGGCTACCCCAGGGCTATACTGGCTTAATTCGACTTTAAAAAGTCAAATTAAGCCTTAAGTCTAATGAAAAGGTGGTTTAATAAAGTCGACTTAATTTTCATTAAGTCGACTTTATTTTCCTTAAGTCGACTTAAGCAAGCTGCTTAAGTCGACTTAAGGAAACTATAGACGAGATGCAGAGTAAATTAAGTTGACTTAAGCAAGCTTAAGTCGACTTAATTTACAAGTGTAGATGCAGCCTGTCAGCCTAGACTGTAAGCAGTTACAAATTATGTTCATTTTACTGAAGCCTCTTTCACATTCGGCTGTGCTGACAGGAATTGTATTTACACAGTTCACAAGTTTCTGCAATGCAGGTTTCATGACTGCTCCCTGACAATCTTTATATTCCCGATATGCACATTTCACTTCATTAAATGCAATGCCAAACTTGGAACACAAAAATTTTATGTCACTTTCACCAAATTTGGGTGACAGTTCTGTAGTGAAACGTGATGGGTCAAGTGCTTCAACAGCACTGCTTAGACATTTTTCTGAGCCTGACTACAATCTAGCATTCATACAGTCCGCTAAGGCCTGGTAAAACTGACGTTTAGAAATTTCAATTTGCTTGCCAGCATCCACAGACATTTTTACACATACACCTTTAAAGCAACCTTAGCAATCGACTCACAAGCCACTTGGAAGAGCTCTGAATCGTACTCTCTATGAGCTGTAAACACCTGAACGTGTCCATTTATCAACTTATTTGCTGTAGATATTGTTACATCAGATTTTTGCAATGCCAAGGACAGGTCTGCAAGTTCCTCCAGAGCATCAAGCATGAGACCCAAGTTTTTAAACAAAAACTGGATTCTCCAGTTTCTCTCTTTTTTTTTACCATGCCAGCAAATTTTGCTTTATCTTTCCCTTATAGCGAGACATCAATTGATTTTTTTTCAAGTGGCTATGGAAGGCTGCATCTGACCGCCAAACAGCTCGTGCAGTGCGGCAGCTAGAGGCAACCCAACATACATTAAGTACACGTCCAATCCTATTAATACCACTAATGTGGTATATGCTATCGTGTGCCAGCAATGCCCGTGCCATGATGTAGCAGTCTCTAGCACTCGACTCACCAGCAGGGTGCCTCCTGGTGGTGTTACTGGGGAATTAGGCTCAAGTGGTCCACCTGCTGGTAGCCTGTGCTCTGCTTCTCCACATGCCAGACTCACTCCTCTGGTCCGCTTCTGAGATCTCAGCCCTCCGGCTGAGTCCCCTTAAGTTCACCCCTTCCAGGGTACAACTAGGTCCTCTCGGCCCTCTTTGCAGCAGTTGCTGGGCATAGTCCTTTTACCTCCTCCCTGCGGTCTCGTCCTGCTTGCTCTGGTCCAGCCCGCTATTTTAAAAGTCTAGGGGCAGCGAGCCTGCGCCGTTCCTGGCACTCATGCTGCTCCTGGCATACCACAGTCAAACCCCTGGGCTGCTTCCCTGCAGCCCTATCTCCTGCAGCTCCTTACCACCTGAGTCCAGCCGCTGTCTGTTCCTGCCTCCTTGCCCTCAGACCGCTGCTCAGGCCTCTGCTGCGGTCTGCCCAGGTCAGGAACCCTGGCTGTGCTTGGCTCCTTCTGCAGTCCGCACATGGAGCTTTCCAGGTTGCTGGCTAGCGCAGCCAGCTGGCCCGAGAGAGGACCTTCTCCCTCCAGCTCCTCCAGGAGACTGAGCAGCTAACGCTGCTCCTAGCTTTATACAGGCCGCTCGCCCTCATTGGCTGCTGCAGCCAGGCCCCTTTTTAACCCTTGCCAGGCCAGTTAACGCCCCTGTTAGCCAGAGTGGAGCCACTACACCTACACATACATTGGCCCAACCGGACTGTCCTTGCATGAAACTGCAGAGCTGGAACTGATCTGCAACCTTGACACAATCAGACTGGATCTGAATAGAGACTTGGAATGGTTAACACACTACAAAAAGTAATTGTCCCTGTTCACACATTTTCACCTTCTGATCAGCTGGTGTGAATGGGCTTCATCTACCCTAACTGAACTGACTTTGCTAACACTTGCCCTCCTTCACCCTGGCATGTGTACATATACACACCTCTCCACTGTAATTTCCACTTCATGCATCTGACAAAGTGGGTTGGAGCTCACGAAAGCTTATGCCCGATGAAATTTGTTAGGTCTTTAAGGTGCCACAAGTCTCTTCTTGTTTTTGCAATCCTATTAGGCTATTACGCACATTCAGCCAACTCTCTCAAGCACTTCAGCGACTGACTGTACAGAGCATACATTGAATCCACGAAGGATTTAAAGTGTTGAACTTCACTGCAGCATTTGATAGCATTACCAATGGCCCATTCCAACCTGTGATTACAGCAATGCCAATTTATTGAAAGTGGAAATCGTGTCTTTAATTTTGCAGCAGCACCAACCTTACTGCCTAACATGACACAGGCTCCAACTACACCTAAACCAATCCCATTATCCTTGAGAAATTCCTCCGTGAACCCATGTGCTTATACTACGCCATCAGCATCATTGCTGCCTTGTACAACCAGATCAAGAAAAAAATGTAACAGGACCAATGTTTGCATCAAAAGTTGTGTGCAGGTAAATTACAAGACAAGAAAGTTTACTTAAACTCGTACTCTCATCAATTAAAACAGAAATTTGATATTGCTGAGAATGACACTAGAATATAAACTATGTTTCGTCTCCACAGATATGTGGTCTATTCAATGCTGGATTTAGGCACAAGTTAAGTAAACTACAGTTTAGAGCCTCAGATTACATGGGGCCTCAAAAGGCTGGAAGTGTCACATGATTTTTGTGAAGCCATTTGGCCTCCATCTTGCTATTAGAGCGGGCTTGTCCAAGGTATGGCCCGCAGGCCAGAATCCAGCCCGCCAGGGGCTGGAATACGTCCCACGGGGTGCTTTGCAGCAGCAGCCAGGTTGGGGGTGCCACCTTTCAAATCTCCCACCCTGAGCACACTTGGATGCATGTGGCTGAGGACGGAACAGGCCTGGCCAGGGAGTGACTCGGCCCATGCTCCTGCAGCTCCAGCTAGGTAAATGTGTGGGGGGGACCGGGAGGGTTGGGGAGCAGGAGCCAGAGAGGAATGGGGATGGGGGGCCAGAGAGCTGGCAGGGATCAGGGAACGGGGGGGGGGCGTGTGTCAGGGAGCTGGCAGGGGTCAGGGGGCTGGCAGGGGTCAGGGGGGTTGGGGAGTGGGGAATGAAATGGTTGAGGAGCAGGGAATGGGGGGGGGGTCAGGGAGCTGGGATGGTCAGGGATCCGGCAGGGAATGGAAGTGTCAGGGAGCTCTCCAGAAATCTCAAAAGAAAATGTTTTAAATTTTATGTGATGTGTAAACAGAAGAGACAATCAATCAGTTTCCATTGCTGCTTCCATTTACTAAGTACTGATCTTTGTAATGCCCTTGTGCTGCTGTATGTTAAAAGTCTTCAATTTCATATATGCTAATTTTATATTATTAATTTTTCATTGCAAGTTGCATTCCTACTTCCATTTACTAAGTGGAGATCTCTGTAATGCCCTTGTGCTGCTGTATGTTAAAAGTCTTCAGTTTCATACATGCTAAATAAAAAATCATGAGGTATTTAATAATGTAAATGATGTTTTTGCAAGTTTTATTTAGATTGTTAGTTGTTCATTGCATCTTTACCTATTATATATGCAAATTTAAAGAATTATTTATTTTTTCACTGCCTTGTAATATACTTTTTTTTCTTTCTTTTCTTTATTGATTTTATTTATTTTTTGTTATGGTATGGGGCCTCTAAATCTTGACATATCTTAGGGCCTCAGCATGTCTTAATCCAGCCCTTGGTCTGTTATATCACCAAGTCTGAAAAGGACTCCAGTAGCACAATATAAAAAGTGCTGTGGTGAGCCTCCGTCTCACAGGTATTGGGACTCTTCTCCAGTCCCCACAGACTAAGGTCTGTCCTTTTAACACTGAAAGAGATAGGCCCAGCCTCTCTTAGCAACTCCCTCTAAAGTCCACACAGCTTTAGCTAAAACAAATACTAGTTTATTGACCAGGATAAGATTTTTTTTAAAGTGGGAATATAGCAAATCAACTCAAATATTTAACAAGAGTCAGAAGTGAGTGACCACCACCCAAATAAGAGATATAAAAACACATGCTAACCAATGTTCCCTCTAAGGTTTGGCGACTTGTGTGGAAAATTTTCAAGCCGTGTGCAAAACTTTTTCTAATAAAATTTTTGTGCAAACTCACACGACAAATTATAGGCATTAATTGAAGTTAAAGTAATTGTAAATAGAATTAATTAATTGTGTTTAATTGAATTTGAATGAATTTTTAATTGAAATTTAATTTTTAGAAAGGTTTTTATTTAAAATTAATTTAAAAGTTTTTTTTTTAAAAAGGAAGGAAAAAAAGAAGGGAGGAAGGAAGGAAGATAAAAAAAGAGAAGGAAAGAAGAAAGGAAAGAAAGAAAAGAAAGGCAAAGAAGAGAAAGAAGGAAAGAAAAAGGGAGAAAGAAAAAAGAAGAAAGGGGAAGGAAGAGAAAAGGAAAGAAAGAGGAAGGAAGAGGAGAAGAGAAAGAAAAAAGGAAGGAAAAAGGAAGACAAATGAGAAAGAAAGAAAGCCAGCCAAGGCCGCCGGCGGGGGAGGATCCTACCACGGCCCTGGGAAGCCGCCGGTGGGGGGGAGCATACCCCAGCCCTGGAGGCTGATCCCAGCCCCGTGCTGGGAGGCCGGGGCCGTGGATTAGCCTGGCCCCGGGAAGGAGGCAGTCGGCAGGTGGGAGCCCGGGAGCCCGCCGCTGCCAGAGCCACCCCGCTGCCCCGGCCGCATGGGGCAGGCAGGCCCGCGCTCCTGACCCGAGCCTGAGCCTGCCTGTCCCAGCCTGGGGGCGGGGAGGGCCGGCTCAGAGGCCGGGCGTGCTGCAGCAAAGCTGCAGCCCCGGGGGTTGGAGGGAGCAGCGGGGGCTGCCGGGCTGCGCGGGGGTCCCTCCCTGCTGCGCGGCCGCGCGCCCGCGCAGCTTAGAGGGAACACTGATGCTAACCTAACAACACTATCTGGATCTCAGTTTAACTCAATCTCCTCATTCTTACCCAGGAAGACTGGCTGTTTGTTGGTTCTCAGCCAGACTAAGCCCTCCTTGCCATGGGGTAGGTTCAGTCTCTTGGAGTTGTTACAAGAAAAGATGGCGTTTCTCTCTAGCAAAAAGACTCAAGTCCCTCAAAGTGTCTGTCTTTGTTTTCCAAATTGCTCTCAGCCCCTCCCCTATCTTATAGGCTGTACTGTGATTTCCTTTGTCACACCTGAGCGAGGCAGACCACTTCACAGTGCTTTTGTCATGAAACTCGCCAGCCCGAGAGATAGCCTTGATTGGTCTGAGCCCTGTAAAATGCTTCACATACACATATGTTGGTGCAGGAAACAGGGCATCATGGTAATCATGTAGCTTAGAGAAGAGCCACAGGCTATGTCTACACTTGTTAATTTAAGTCTACTTAGCATGTCCACACGCAAATTTTAAGTCAACTTAAAGGGGACCTTGCCAAATCGACCTACAGCATCCACACTGGACGCATAGGTTGACTTCTAGGGGCAAGGTGGACCTGGGACAGGTCCACGGTGCCAGGGGGGGCACCCCTTGCCAAGTGCCAGGGGGGCACTCCTTGCCCCATTGTATCTTGGTACAATTAGGCAAAGGGGGACAGGGACCCTGGCAGGACATGGGGGCAGGGTGGGCAGGGCTCTGCCCTGCCCTTTGGGGGGGGGGGGCGCACACCAGACTGTGGCTGTGCCAGCCACCCTGGCAGGGAGGGCAGCGGGGAAGCCCTGAAGCCCCCTAAGTCGACTTAGCCAGTGTAGACGTGGAGTAGCCCTAAGTCGACTTTCTAAAGTTGACTCAGCCAGCAAAGTCGACTTAAAATGAGGTTTAAGAAAGTCGACTTAAGGAAAAATTAAGCAGCTGCTTAAGTCGACTTAAGGAAAGTTGAGTGTAGATGCAGAGTAAATTAAGTCGACTTAAGCAAGCTTAAATCGACTTAATTCACAAATGTAGACGCATCCACAGTGCCCAGGAATAGAAAAAAAAAAATCAAGCTCCTAGCCCTCTATCTCAGGAGTCTCCAACCTTTTTGCACGAGGAGCCACATTCCAATTCTTTTCTCATGCAAGGGCCGGTGAGCAAATTTTGGCTAGATAAGTCATAGAAACTGTGGAGTGGTAGGGAAGGCAGGGGTACCCTAGCAGAGGAGTGTAGCAAGGATGGGGTGACAAAGGAGGAATGACTGGGGAGCTTTAGAAAGAAAAAGTCTGCATGCATCCCCAAGCGTGGAGGGGAGGGGAGGAGCCACAGCCCAGCTCCCAGCTACATGCCGGGACTGAGCAGGAGGCAGGCTGGGCAAAGCCCCCCCACAGGGACTCGATGGAGGAGACCCCATGGGAATCCTTCCCACACCCCTAGGCCTCCCTACTTAGGGTGCATCTACACTTGTAAATTAAGTCGACTTAAGCTTGCTTAAATTGACTTAATTTAATCTGCGTCTACACTACACTTTCCTTAAATTGACTTAAGCAAGCTGCTTAGTCGACTTAAGGAAAATTAAGTCAACTTTGTTAAACCTAGTTTAAAGTCGACTTTAGGCTTAAGTCGACTTTCTAAAGTCGACTTAAGCCAGTGTAGACCTGGAGTAGCCCTAAGTCGACTTTAAGTCAACTTAGGGCTCTCCAGGACTCCCCCACTGCCCTCCCTGCTGGGGGGAGGGGGTGGCACAGGGAGAGCCTGGTATGCTCCCCCACAGGGCAGGGCAGAGCCCTGCCCGCCCTGCCCCTATGCCCTGCCAGGGTCCCTGTCCTCCTTTGCCCCATTGTACCCAGGTACAATGGGGCAAAGGCTGAGCCCCCTGGCACTTGGCAAGGGGTGCCCCCCCTGCCACCGTGGACCTGTGCAAGGTCCCCCTAGTCCCTACAAGTCGACCTAGGCATCCAGTGTGGACACTCTAGGTCGACTTTGTAGGGTCCCCCCTAAGTTGACTTAAATTTTAAGTGTGGACATGCTAAGTCGACTTAACTAAGTCAACTTAAAGTCGACTTGTGAATTTAAGTCGACTTTAGTTAAGTCGTCTTAAATTCACAAGCGTAGACATAGCTTCTGAGCCCCCACACCTGAATCCTGTCCTGGCACCAGGCACTGAGTCTGCCTGCTTCAGCTGCCTGACCTGCTGCGGTCTGTGCCGCCGCAGGCTGGGGCTCCAGAGCGGCACGGCTCCCATGCAGTGGTTGTCTCCTCACCAGCAGTCTGGTGAAAACAGCCAGTCTCTCTCACAGAGACTTAGAGGTTCCAAGTAGGGATGGACCATGAGCTCCCCGGCCATCAGTCCAGGAATGACACTTCATCTCCATACAACAAAGCACTCAAGGTGAAATATCTCCCACACTTGACTGTGGCATGCTTTATGCAAGCTGGAAGTCAGGGCGCATGCAAGGAGAGTTATTTCATAGCTAGCTGAAAGCACAAAGCACAAGAGGCATGGGCAGGGTTTCAGGCTGCTGGGGAGAGAGAGAGAGAGAGAGAGATACATAGATTGCAGGAACTGAGAGAAAAATAATCTGCGGTGTCTGTTCTTTCAGAATTCAGCGAAGAAGAGCCTTACCTCCTGCCCAGCTTTGTCTTTTATTATCCTTTATGCAAGACAGTATCTCTCATAACTATGCAGAATAACATCTTGCATTTCTATACCATGTTTCATCCTGAAAGACTTCAAACTACTTCATATTCCCCATGCACAACACAGGGTGAAGTGGAATGGCTAACAGTGCGGGGAAAGAAAGCAAACAAGATTGCCACACACAATTGAAACAATGGGAAATTTGGGCTAGCAGAGTATAATTACCCAAACTGGCATTTGATCAGGATCAAGGGACTTCTGGTTAGTACTATGGGTGCTTCAATCAGCCATGTGGTCAGGCTTTACAACTGGTTCGAAAGATGGAAAATCCAGCTGCACAGTGCACCACGAAGGGGACAGGGTCAATAAATCAGTGAGAAGCAAATTACAGGAAAATATTATAGGTCCTAGCACTGTGCCCTTAACTGAACTAAGTGCTGTCTGTATCACAACTGTAGGGTTGGGCCCTTTTCTAGTCTAAAACTGAGTTACAAATAATGAGTCTAGTGGTACTTTTAAAGACTAACAAATTTATTTATTACATGAGCTTTCATGGGAGACAATCTCACGTCGTCAGACGCTTGAAGATGAAATACAGTACCTCTCCATCTTCAAGCATCTGACGAAGTGGGATTTTCTCCCACAAAAGCTCCTTGTTTAGCCCTGTCAGTCTAATTCAGCAAGGCACCCCATTGGAACTTGAATTACAAATAAACAAAAAGAGTCCTGTGGCACTTTTAAAAAGACTAACAAATTTATTTATTGCATGAGCTTTCGTGGGAGAAAATCCCACTTCATCAGATGCTTTGTACTTAAAGCATCTGACAAAGTGGGATTTTCTCCCACAAAAGCTCATGCAATAAATAAATTTGTTAGTCTTTTTAAAAGTGCCACAGGACTCTTTGTTTGTTTGGCTGACCTAGACTAACACTGCTACCCCATTGGAACTTGAGTTACAAATGTAATCCATCCTTTGTGTGTGACTCTCCGTCTCCTTCTACGGGCTACTCTGTATATAGAGGTTTATGAGTTGGCTACAGGCTTCATGTTTCATTCTGTCGTTCAGACACTAGAAACTTGAGATTTTTAAATCTCAAGCACCTAGATCCTATGCAGACCAGAAGCCATTCCTTCAGAGATTTTGTTGCAGCAAGCTAGACCCTGATCCTGCAAACACATGGATTCCAAGGGGACTACTTACATTCTTTATGATTAGTGTGTGTGGAAGGCTTTGGAGGGTCTGAACTTTAACTACTACCATAGGTAAATTCCAAAAGGGGTAGCCGTGTTAGTCTATTGTAGAAAGACAACAGAGTCCTGTGGCACTTTTAAAGACTAACAGTTAGTCTGTTAGTCTTTAAAAGTGCCACAGGACTCTGTTGTCTTTCTACTACCATAGGTAGGCTGTGTTAACATTAGATAAGGGGAGAGGCAGGGATTGCTACAGCCAGAGAAGTTTCCCTTCTAACCCCTTTTTCCAGAGGCTCAGAAATTGAGATTTTCCACCTATGCTCTTCACCAGAAAAAAAGTTGTTTTGGGAAGTTTGCAGTAAAATGATATTGACGTTTTGGAGTACAAGTGAAAATACACATGCTCCCCATTATTCATAAACAAGTTGTGTGTCTCTTTTTTTTTAAATAAACAATAGTTCCACTGGGAAAACGGCCAGGGGTGAAACGTGGACATTTGGCAGCGAACTAGTCCAAAACTGCATCTGCTCAGTGAAGGAGTTATTTTTACTTATCTGGGTTAGGAACCTTTGAAAATGACATGTGGAATGTGCATGCTGCATTTACACAGGATATTTGTCTGAGCTGACTAGAAAAATAGGGAATTATCACTAACAGTTTTTCAAAATTCTAACTTTTGTTCATTTTTAAAATTTTTAACTTAGATTCTCAGGCGAGAAAGAGCCATTGTGCTTGAGTTTGACATCCTGTGTTACACCACCATAGGACTAGAGCTGGGCAAATGAAAAATGCCCTTTTAACAAATCCAAAGTTTTCCATGGGAAAATTTCAGTTTTGCCCCCAAATTTTCAATTATCTATTGGGAAAATACAATTGACAGTTTCTCTCCCCACCCCACCCTAATACCCCACACCTAGAAAGCTCTTGTCAAGCAGAAATAGAACTTGACCAGAGTTTTCCAGGCTGGCTTGGAGGCTCAGCGCCCCAGCTCTCTGCCTCTGTTCTAACAGGGATCAAAGGCTCTTGTCAAATTCAGAAAGTGAGATCAGCAGGCACCTTCCAGAGTGGCAGATAAGCTGAAAAAATTAATTTCAGTTCTTCTGAAATGACTTTTTATTGCAAACCCTTCTGTCACAGGATGCACATCTGAGCATCCCAGACTATGATCTATGCAACTTTTCTGTTCACTTTTGCAATGTATTTGTATGGTTTGATGCCCAATATGCCATTCAAGGTTCCTTTATGAATGCTCATAACATATTTTACATTATTACTATGGTATCATGTGTCCTGCAACATCATGTATGTGTACCTCTGTGAAGCAGGTTACATGTTTGGAAGGAAGGAGACAAATTGAGCTGTTTTCCAGCAGCATGTAAACAGCTAAAGCTGAGAGCAAGCAAGTACCTGGAGGAGGTAACAAAGGGTAGGTCTACACTAGAAAAAGTTAAGTCGACTTTGTTAAGTTGACTTAATAAGGTTGACTTTAAGTAGCTCCTTTTAAGTCAACTTTATTAAGTCAACTTAACATTGGATGTAGGTGCCCACACTGGCATTAAGTTGACTTAATAAAGTCGACTTAAGGGCTACTCTCCGTCCCACACCATCCTTAAGTTGGCTTAAGAAGTCGACTTAAGGCTTAAGTCGACCTTAGGAGGGGTAGTTATTAAGTGAACCTAAGCTTTCATTAAGTTGACTTAAGGAATTTCTTAAGTCAACTTAATGAAAGCCCAGTGTGGACATGCAGTAATTTAGGTCGACTTAAGGGTCCTTAAGTCGACCTAAATTGCAAGTGTAGACATATCCATAGACTATGCAAACTGAGGTCTCTGGCTCATACAGGACAAAGATCACCTCTGCCTAGGAAGGGGAGGGGGACTGAGGGTGGACTAAAAACAAGGGGAGACACGTGGAACTAAAAAAGAAGCTACTGGCTTTTGGCTAGGAAAACACCATCTCATAAGCAACTGCAAGATACACAGCCTAACCCTAGCCAGGAAGACCTAAGCTGGCTAAACACCACCAAGAACCAGTTTTGGGGATAAGAATGAGGAGAATAGACTAAAGAGTGACCTTGGAATAGTATTAGTAGTATAGAATGTGTCTATTTTTTATTTGATTGTGGTTATTTCTGACTGCTTTATTAAAATGATCGTGCATGGATTTGCTATATACTCAAAATTATTACTACACGCCCCAATTTCCATGTCAGCTGCAAACTATTTCAATGTTGATTGTTTTCTTTTAGGTCACTGATAAAAATGTTAAATAGCACAGGGATGCCACTGGACCTCTCCCCACACCTTCCATGATAATTCATATTTACAATTACATTTTGAGACGTGTCAGGTGACATTTTAGTTTTGTATTATCCCAGTTTCTCAATCAAAATGTCATTCAGTAACAAGTCGAATGCTTTACAGAAGTCTTTAAGTATCTGATTAAGTGGATTTTCTCCCACAAAAGCTCATGAAATATATAAACTTGTTAGTCTTTAAAAGTGCCACAATACTCCTTTTTGTTTTACATCAATACTGTTGCCTGTATTGAACAAACTTGTAATCTCATTATATAAAAGACATCCAGTTAGTTTGACAGGATCCATTTTCCACAAACCCATGTTGATTGCCGTTAATTATATTTTCTTCCTTTAATTCTTTATTGATTGAATCCTGTTTCAGCCATTTTAGTATTTTACTCACTTAGGATCGTTGTCAGGCTGCCTGGCCTATAAAATGCACATAGAAGCAGTGCTTTTTAGTGATGGTATGCATGGTTCCAAGCTAAGTGCAAGGTACCACGTCTTTTAGTTCTGGTGCATCCTTCCTTCATTCTCCTGTCCTCTAATGAATAGAGCAGTGAGGGAACTAGGGCATCTTTGTTTGCTTTAATGGGGGGAAAGAATCCCGCAAGAGCTTGGTAAGTTTCTATACATGCTTTGAGCTTCTGATGCTCTGATTTACAGGAACATATAGAGTACTCTACATGAAAGATTCTTGATGCCAGAAACCTTGGGTCTAAATCCAAACTGTAAATGACAATTTTATTCTCAGATGTCTCAGTGAAGAGGGACATGATGAAAAAATACCAAGGTTATTCTGGTTAATCACAGGAGAGAGTCTTTACTGATGGAGAAGAATGTGGATAGTAGTTTCTCCAAACATACACCTAACCGCTTGCAGGGCTGGATTTAGGGGCAGGCAACCCAGACAACTGCCTAGGGTGCCAGGTCTGGGGGGGGGCATCGCACTTGTGGTGCTGTTTTTGTAGTTAGTGAAAGGGAAAAAAAAGGATTGCAGTAAAATGCTTCCAGCATTCTGGTCTGTAGATTCATTTTTCACTGTTTTAGAACGATCTGTACCTATGTAGAATCTTGTGTAACCTTCCAGACTCAGAGAGAATCTCCTAGAACGTTGTCAGGCCAGGCCCTCACAGGTTTATAAGGGGCAGGACATCACCAGTCAGTGGGAGAGAAGAACAAACTGAAGTGAAATGAGATCCCAGCTGTGATACTGTGAGCCTTGTTTAATTGTGAAAGTGTAGTTGTGTTTTAAAACTTGAAGAGTATAAGTAGTGACTAATAAAGGACATATATAATGAGATGTCAGAGATATCCATCAAACTCCTATCTATGCAACCACAACAGAAATACTGTTACTTCTTTTGCCATACTTAACTGGTAATGTTTGATCACTTTCCAAGTCTGTAGAACATAGGCATTTGCTCTCCCTTATACTGTCTTTTCTCCCACAGAAAATAAAAGATGCCCCTGAAAATGCCTTTAGGAGCTCAGCATAGGAAACTAAAGGCTCAACTGCAATCTAGTTTGCAGAAAGGAGCACATTTGATAGGAAAGTATCTGAAACAGAACAACATAGACAGGGTTTAGGCACTAGTGATCATTCCAATCTGGAAGAAATGGAGCAAAATATAAATGATGGATGTCCTTTTACAAAGGGAGTTAGTTAGCAGATTTACCTGAAGATAAGGAATGGAAGTGTGAGGAAAGTGATGGAGAATCCTCTAGTTTTCCTGGCAGCATAAAGGAGAGTGATGATAAAGTAGAATATGGCCAACATGAAAAGGAGAGTAATCTCAAACAACAATCAGCTTCCTATGATGACAAACAGCCATGAGAAAAACTGTATACCACAAATCAATACATCAGATCATGCTTTATGGTGGCAATCCTAAACTCTGCTGATATTGATCATACAGTTTTGAATGAACCTGGCAAAATTGAGGCTACAATGTTTCCAGTAAATGAGCAAAAGTGACAATTCTCAAAGTCACACTACAAAAGAGTGCCCAAGAATGGTAAGAAACTGAATCAGCATTGGCTAGTTTACTCAAAATCAACTGACAAAAGTGTTCTGGTTTTGTAGCAACATATTTGAAAAGACTGTCAAATCATTGCTTATGCTTTCCAGGTACAATTGTTGGCATAACTTAGCACATGCTCTGAAGCAACATGAAAAGTCACTCAGCCATTTTACAGCCTATTCCAAATGGATGGAGGTCAAGTCGAGGCTCAAGCTGAACAAATGTGTAGATGCAGAAAACCAGCTCATTATTAATATAGAAACCCAACAGTGGAGGCACGTGTTTGAGCATCAGATCTCAATTACCCATTTCCTTGCAAAGAATAATTTGGCTTTCTAGGGCTCATTGGGTAAGTTGTTCACAGAACATAACGATAATATCCTTGGTTTGGTAGAACTCCTTTGGAAATACAATGACGTGAGCACCTACATTGAGTCATTCATAAAGACTCTATGGAGCAAGTCAGTTCAAAACAAATTGATTGACCTTATGGTGAGGAAGGAGAGCTTGATAACATATTGATGCAGCTCAGCACAGTGAAGTACTGTGCTGTAATAATGGCCTCAACTCCCAAATTAGTCACCGTGAAAAGATGTAATTTACAGTGAGATTTATTGATGGTCAGGATGGATTTAACTGAGTAAAGGAAGGCTTATATGTTTCTGGTCTGTGGACAACTCTACTGGGAAAGGCCTAACAGAACTCTTTATGAATGTTTTGAATGAGTATAAAATAAAGCTTCAGGACTGTCATGGCCAAGGCTCTGACAGTATGAAGGAAAGAAACAATGTCCTTGCTTGGATGCCCTTTGCATTGATTTCAAGAACTTTCTTTGGCTGTGTCTACACTAGAAAAGTTAAGTCGACTTTGTTTAGTCAACCTAACTTTTCTAGTTTAGACATACTCCTTGTCGACCTTATTAAGTCGACTTAATAAGGTCCACTTAGGCTCTAATCCCCACCCACACTGGCATTAAGTCAACTTAAGGAGTCGACTTAAGGCTTAAGTCGACCTAAAACTAGGTGTTAAGTCAACTTAAGCTTTCCTTAAGTCGACTTAAGGAAATGCTTAAGTCGACTTAATAAAAGCCTGGTGTGGACGTTGCTTTGTTTAGGTCAACTTAAGCCTCCTTGCATCAAAATGATGGAAACCTGTGGCAGAAGTGGAACAGATGAACTCAGAATTTTGGTAGTTTTTAGAGTCCAGCTTGCCCTATCCAGTCAGCTCGACATCTCTTCAATGTATTTTAACATATTTGCACTGGTTTGGTCAAAAGTATGTCATAGGCCACATGCTAAAAAGAAAATAGGTTGGTGAAAGCATACTGTATCTAAAAGCCGATACAATTGGGGTAAGGGCCTATTGAGATAACAGAGCAGGGACTCGATTGCTGTGCCTTTGTGGTTTTACTTATAGAACTGCAGCCATTTCATTGCAGACAAGGTGTATGCTCTCTGTGTCCAAGTTTCTTATACTTAGAGAGCGACACAGGTAAGTATCAACCAAACAAGTGTGCCAATGCTACAGGAAGGATTCTACGTGGACTCCTCCTGACAGTCGGAATAACAGACTGGACTTCTATGTAGAGTGTTTCTGCTGACATGTGCAGGCTGAAATTGTGTACAAACAGTACCACTTGCCCCCTAACCTCAGCCATGCAGAATGCAATGTCATCTACAGCCTCAAACAACTCTGACATTAAAAACAACAAGAGTCCTGTGACACCTTACAGACTAAGATTTCTTCGGGCATAAGCTTTCGTGGGCTATAACCCACTTCGTCAGATGCCCTGAGGCTCTTTCCTGATAGTTGATGCTATAACCCACTTCGTCAGATGCCCTGAGGCTCTTCCCTGATAGTTGATGCTGAAAACAGGATGTTATCTCCTTTGCATTGCTTTGAAGAGAGATACGGATTTTAACAAAGATTATGCTGTATCTCACACAAGCAGGTGGAGGGAACGGCAGCCACAAGACACAAAGGGTGTGTCAACACTGATTAGTGTATAGTGATTCTAAAGTCAGCAGCACTGCTATGGGTACCTGCATGGCCCCCGGTATACCAATATTTTAATGGCTGACTTAGAACCATGCTTTCTCAGCAATTTTTCCTAAGTGTCCCATCTCTATTTGTGCTACATTGATGATATTTTCATGATCTGAACCCGCAAAAAGGAGGCCCTTGAAGAATTCCACCAGGATTTCAACAAGTTTCCACCCCACTATCAACCTCAGCTGGGCCAGTCCATATAGGAGATCCACTTCCTGGAAACTACAGTACAAATAGATGATGGTTACATAAAAACCACCCTATACCAGAAATCAACTGACCTCTATACCTGCCTACATGCCTCCAGATTTCATCCGGTATACATCACATGATCCATTTTTTTTTTTTTATTTTAAATAAACACAGCCAAGCCCTAAGATACAACCACATTTGCGCCAATCCCTCAGACAGAGACAAACACCTATAGAATCTCTATCGAGTATTCTTAAAACTACAGTACCCACCTGGGGAAGTGAAGAAACAGATTGACAGAGCCAGAAGGGTGCCCAGAAGTCACCTACTACAGGATAGGCCCAATTAGGAAAGCAACAGACCACCACTGGTCATCACCTACAACTCCTAGTTAAAACCTCCCCAGCACACCAGAGACCTACAACATATTTTTTAAGACGATCCCTCATTCTCTCAAGCCTTGAGAGGTAGGCCAGTCCTCTCTTACAGACAGCCCCCCAAACTTAAGCAAATACATACCATGCAACAAAAAACACTAACCTAGGAACCTATCCCTGCAACAAACTTCATTGCCAGCTTTGCCCATATATCTACTCAATTCACACCATCATAGTACCTAACCAAACTAGACACTTCATCAGGGACTCATTCACTTACACATCTATTAATGTGATATATGATATTATGTGCAAACAATGCCCCTCTGCCATATACATTGGTCAAACCAGATTCTTTCTATGCAAAAGAATAAATCAACACAAATCAGACATCAAGAATGGTAACTTTCAAAAGCCAGGAGGAGAGCACTTCAATCTCCCTAGACACTCAGTAATAGGCTTGAAAGTTACCACACTTCAGCAAAAAAACCTTCAAAAACAGACTTCAGTGTGAAACTGCAGAGCTGGAATTAATATGCAAACTTGACACTATTAGACTGAGTCTGAATAGGGACTGGGAGTGGCTAGCTCACTATTAAATGCAATATTCGCTTTAAACATTCACACATTCTCATCTACTGTTGTGAATGTGGGATTTTTCAAGCTAGTGGAATTTACAAAGACCTTGCTAATCAGTTAAACTCCCATTCCCATCAACTATTCAAGAGCCAGAATATGCTAGCCCAGAAGCCATCTGAAATCCTCATATATGGCTTGTTAGCCCCTCATCTGGTTGGTCCTTCTGTTCTGTATAGATCCTTGTACTGCTCTCTAGGGAGGTGGTAGAATCTCCATCTTTGGAGATTTTTAAGGCCCGGTGGGACAAAACCCTGGCTGGGGTGATTTAGTGGGAGTGGTCCTGCTTTTTAGCAGGGGGTTGGACTAGATGACCTCGTGAGGTCCCTTCCAACCCTATTGTTCTATGATTCTCCTCATTGTAATAGCTGAAAGCCCTCTACTAGTGCATTCTCCTGATGCTGGCCTTTTTGCCATCTGCCCACACAGATTGCTGGTCTTTCCTGTCCTTGGTGTGCCCAAGGTCCTCTCATGGCAGGACACCTCCCTCTCCTCTTTTTAGCCACTGGGGCTGTGAGCAGAGACCAGTACAGCAACTGGGATTCCTACCAGAGATGAGGTGCAGCAGCGTCGATTCATTCCAGGCTAGGGTTCAACCCAGCTCTGTTGCCCAATTGTCAGAACTCTTTTTTTCCAGTGCACAGCACCCCCAGTGGGTCCCAGAAATGTTTAGAACTGCACATTTGTGACTAGGCAGCAGTTCTTCAGAAAAGGACTTGATGATCACAGTGGATGAGAAGCTGGATATGAGTCAACAGTGTGCCCTCATTGCCAAGAAGGCAAACGGCATATTGGGCTGCATAAGTAGGAGATGGAGGGAAGTGATTATTCCCCTCTATACGGCACTGGTGAGGCCTCATCTGGAGTACTGTGTCCCAGGGGCGTTGCTGGATAGGAAAAAGATCCAGGGCTGTGGCCCCCCAGCCCACTCCCTGCTAGCCCTGCCCCAGCTAGGCCCCACCCCCTGGCCAAGGCACTAGGCCCCTCCCCCAGTTCACAACCCCCCCACACACTCAAACAAACCCACACCCCTGCCGGACGGGGCAGGAGGCAGGCTTGGCTGAGGTTGGGCCCCCAGCATGGAGGCCCCTTAGGAACTCTCCCCACGCCCCCAGGCCACCTTAGTGCCCCTGAAGCCGAATCCTGTCCCGGCCCGGGCACAGCCCGACCTTCCTGTTCCCCGCCCAGCCCTCCTGTTCCCGTCAGCCCCCCTGCCCGGCTCCCAGTCTGGGTCCCCCGCCCGGCTCCCAGTCTGGGCCCCCCGCTTGGCGCTCCTGCCTGGCTCCCAGCTCGGCCCCCCACCCGCCTCCCAGCTCGGGCCCCTGCTTGGCCCCCCACCCGCCTCCCCACCAGCTTTCTAAACTATCCCCCTTACCTGGCCAGAGCTGCAAGGGCGTCCAGTCATTGCTTGGCCAAGCCTCTCCCGTCCTGAGCATGCTCTGTCTGAGCATGCTCAGGGCGGGAGATTTGAATCTCCCCGGCCCGGCCTCGCCTGGCCGCTGCTCCCAGTTGACCGGCCAGCTGCAGGGCAGGGTGGAACTGTGTTCTGCTGGAGTTCTCCTTTTCTGGGCCCTGGAATGCTGGCCTGGCAAATTTGTGGGCCCTGGAATGCCCGTTCCGGGGCACTCCAGCATACTTTAACCCCTGCTCCCCTGCAAACAGGCTGTCTGCACATGTGCCTGCTGGGGAAAATAGATCTGGGGCTCAGGCTAATCTACCCGGGGCTGACGCCCTGCCAGCCCGATGGCAACGATGCCTCTGCTGTGTCCAGTCTTCCTCCCACTCCCCCACTACAGGAGAGATGGGGACAAACTAGAGAGATTCCGGTGGAGGGCAGTTACAATTATTAGGGGGCTGGAGCAAATGTTTTAGGAAGACAGACTGAGGAAACTGGGCTTGTTTAGTCTGCAGAAGAGAAGAGTGAGGGGAGATTTGATAGTGGGCTTTACCTGAAGGGGGTTCCAGGGAGGATGGAGGTACGCTGTTTTCAGTGGTGGCAGATGATAGAACAAAGGGTGAGGTCTAGGATAGGTATTAGGAAAAACTTTTTCACTAGGAAGGTGGTGAAGCACTGGAATGGGTTACCTTGGAACGTGGTGGAATCTCCATCCTTAGAGGTTTTTAAGGCCTGGCTTGACAAAAACCTGGCTGGGATGATTTAGCTGGGATTGGTGCTCTTTTGATCTGGGTTTGTACTAGCTGACCTCCTGATGTCACTTCCAGTCCTAATCTTCTATGATTCCGTGATTAAATTGCTTCAGTATTAGCCATATCCTCTTTGTTAAATGAACAAAAATTAGGAAAACCCACATACCAGAGTAGCCCTAGAGAACAGATTGCCTGTCCTTCTCCATTTTACTATGCAGCTATTCATTAGTGTGTTATATGGAGATTCATTAGTGTGTTATATGGAGAAAGTGGAGATGTTATTCCAGCACAGGTTCACACAGAAAACATTACCCTCCACCTTGGAAAAACTTCCTCACATGCCCCAACACCCTGGAACATGTTCAGTACAGCCTTGGGGCTTCTAATGATAAATAAAACAAACGAGTCCTGTGGCACTTTTAGGGTGCATCTACACTTACAGGTTAGGTTGAATTAAGGAGGCTTAAGTCGACCTAGACTACTCCGCGTCCACACTAGGCTTTCCTTAAGTCGACTTAAGTTGACCTAAAATGAGGTGTTAATGCTTAAATCGACCTTATTAGGTTGATTTAAGCCAGTGTGGACAGGAATTAGCGCCTAAATTGACCTTTAAGGTGTTAAATTGACTTAATAAGGTCGACTAAGTCAACCTAACTTTTCTAGTGTAGATATAGCCTTAAAGACTAAACACATTTATTTATCACATGAGCTTTCATGGAAGAAAATGCCACTTCATCAGAGGCTTTGAAGATAGGGAACTTACAGAATGGAAGGAAATTAAATGCAGGGCAATGTATGACAAAGGATCAGGTCAGTCTGTAACAGCAAATCAAACAGCCTGACCTGATCCTGTATCATACATTGCCCTGCATTTAATTTCCTCCCATTCTGTAAATTCCCCATCTTCAAAGCCTCTGACGAAGTGGGATTTTCTCTCCTGAAAGCTCATGCAATAAATAAAATGTGTTACACAGAAACTAATGGTAAATAGCTATTCTCACATTCGCCAGAGGTGGCAATAGGCATAACCGAAATAACTCCCACATTAGAATTCTCAATTGGGTTTTCAAAGCTGCTTGCACACACATTTGTCTTTAGAGGAAAATAAGGAAGACATTAAACCAAATTCGTGGATGTTGCTTCTACTTCTGATTCCAGCTCAGAGAGGCAAAGGGCATCTTTTCTTCTCAGCCTCTGAAGAATCACGATTTGTTGTTCTTAGGGGATGGAATCATGCACATGAGGAAACTTTCTCACCCTCTGCCACAGAAATTCATAGGCTGTGACATTCAGTCCTGTGCAGAAGGCCAGCCCTAATCCAAGGCTATGTCTACACTAGGAAAAGTTAGGTCGACTTTGTTAAGTCGACTTAAGGTCAACTTAAAGTGGTTTCCCTTAACCGACACTTAGTAAGTAGACCTAACTTCCCTTAGGTCGAGCTAAGAAAGTGGGCTTGTGTGTCTACACTGGCCTTAGATCAGTCTAAGGAAGGGTTAGGTCAACCTAAGCAGGGTTAGTTCAAATACCCTGTGGTTCTTATTAAGTCGACCTAAGCGTTCATTAGGTCGACTTAAGGAAGCTCCTTAAGTCGACCTAATGAAAGCCTAGTGTGGACAAGGATTAAGTTAGGTCAACTTAAGCCTCCTTAAATTGAGCTAACTTGCCAATGTAGACATAGCCCTAGATATTACTTAAATATCATGGAAACCCATTTCACCCAAACATGTCTAAGGACACAGCTATAATAAATAACCACATGGGAGGATCTGTGACACAGACCAATCAAAGCAAAAAAGCCAGATTCACATTCTTTAGTTTCCGTTCCTCCAGAAATCTGTCACTGTAAACTCCGTAAATAGTGTTTTTTTTTTTAATATTTTATATATATAAAACCAGCACCACTCCACTCACCAGTGGATTAATGGGATCCCTGACAGAAAAATAAGTGAAGATCTTGCTTCTTTTGCTGCATTCCTCATCCCAGAGTTGCTCAAACTAAATTTGTCAAAGCTATTGAACCAGGAAGACCTCATGGAATTTTTAGGGTTCCCAGTTCTTAAATCAAAGCCATCCAGATACTCTGCTGTTGCCATGTTGTTCAGATTCTCAGACTTGCCCATGATATGGCTCCCCTTAAATTACAGAAAAAATAGCAAATTTCACAAATGGGCTCCTCACAGAACAGCTTATGACCAGCCCTCAGATGTGAAGTTTAGAGGCTGCCCATAACTCCTGAGAGATGTGAAACTGAAGTCACCCTGAGTGTTATTAATTTATAAATGTCTCTGCAACACCCAGTACGGCACAGTGATCACACAATGAGCTCTGCTGAAATGCAATAATTTTATTTCTATTTTACTGTGCTCTGATTGTGTTTTGCTTCTGCAACCATGAGCTGACTTTCCTTCCAGGGTCTTACTAACTGCCTTGTTAGCTTTGTACCCGATTTTGACCTGAATTCACCATTTTTCAGTGGTTCCACTCCATTTACTTCACTCAAGTTGCTCCTGATTTACATTGGTGTAATAAAGAGTAGAACCACACTCATTGCTTTTGAGTAGAGGCGGCTGAAAATGCAGGGATGGAGAAGAAGTAATGGAAAGGTTTGAAAACGTTGAAATCATTTTCATTCTATGGGTTTCCAGAAAGAGTGATATTTTTTTTTTTTTAATGTTTGAAAGATTTCATTTGGGGGTTTTTGTACTTTTTAATTTTATTTTTCTCTTTTTGTTTTTACATTTTACCACCAAAAATGGGAGGGAGGAAGAGGACAAACTGAAAGACTGGAAACTGAAAAAGAAATGGAGAGCAAATTTTTCATTTTCCCATTTTAAAAACAAAATGGAAAAAAATTGAGAAAGATTTTTTTTTATTAAAATATCTGATTTACGAAAAAGGCCATTTTTCAATTTAATTTAAAAAAAAAAAATGTGTGGCTCTACTTTTAAGTTGTTTGGTATTGCCAATGGGTACTCCACCCTGGGAAAGAGAGCAGACTAATATAATAGTTGTGATGCATTCATCCTGTACCTGTTTTTCCATTCCTGATGCATAGGAATTTTATAGTTCCTTCATCTTTAAATAAGCACCACCCCTTAAATGTCTCCAGGCAATATTGCCTATGGCTGTTCTGTATTAGTGCCTCTGAAGTACTTTTCCTCATGTAAAAATGGTTTCCTAATATGAACTTTTATGCCTTTTGAGATCATTTCCTCTCATTAATTGCTACTTTTTTTAATGGCACTTCTTGCTTTTTCTCTGCTATAATTCCTTCCATCATTTCCTCTTCTGGGCCGCAACATCTTGTAGCTGTTTGCATCTGTCACTTGCTGCTTTTTTATATACATATGTCCCCTCAAATAACTGATCTCCTGCTTATTTCTGTTCAAGTTCCATTTCAGGAGGCTGCATATTGCTTTGTCAATGGTGCACATACAGTTTTTCATCCTTATCAGCATTCCTGAATTTGCTCTCAACTTGTCAATGCCTCCACCGTGAACAGCAATGGTACTAATTGCCCAAATAAGGAGGGAAGGGGCAGGAGCGGATGTGCCAGTCAACTGAAGCTTTCAGCGGGCAAGTGAAATCATAAAACGGTCAGGAAGTGGTGGCTAAGGAGAGAATGGGAGGCAACTGCAACATCCAGAGGAAGAGATAAGACAGTTTGTTATAATATTGTTGAATGTTCTTAGCAGGGGAATCTGGAGGGGCTCCAATTCTAAAGGGCAGAAAGGAGGTAACGTGGCAAAATGGGAGTGCGGGGCTGTTTAGCAGGGCCACATATCCAGGGCTGACTGAACCATAGTTATTAAACTGTTACAACTTGGTTTCCCCTATATTACAGCTTATTGGAGAAAAACCTTTGTGGTAGTCCATGAAAAACACTTTTTAGACCGTCCCTATAACATGCAAAATGGTAGCTGCCCCTATAGACAAGTAGACTCTTAGAAATTCAGTGGTACATACAGAGAATTAAATTGCACCAGGTACTCAAACATGCCACACCTATCATCCTGCAAAGACCAAAGATGTTCAAGCAGCCAGATAGACCTATGAAGTAAGAGTAGAGCTACTTGGAGAATGAAAATCTAGTTTTAGCCAAAAGATGTGAAATTTTGATGTAGGTATTCTGCATCATATAAAACCAGAAAGTTTTTTTTTGTTTTTTGGGGTTTTTTTTTGTTTTTTAAATGAAAAAACACTTTTCAGAATTTCCTCACCTCTCTTCAAGTTTTCTTGGACACATCAAAAAAAAAACACTATTGAAATGTATTCTGTTACCAAAAAGCTGGTTTTCAATACACAAAACATTTATGAATCCATTATTGAAATGATTATAATAATCTTCTGGTAAAAATTCTTATAAAATATCATTTTTCTTGAAATCTTTTTTTATAAAAAAAAAGCAAAATAAGCATTTTTCATTTGAAAAATTTCATCCAGGTTTAAAGAAACAGAATGAGGAAGGGCAAGAGTGGAAATTCAATGGGACCAATTATGGCCCTCAAAAAACCAGCTCATCCAATGGTTCTGTTACATTAATGACCAAAAAACTCAATCACCAGACAATGTTGTGCCAACTTCTACCTTCATTACAGCCATGCACAGTACACAGGAAAAGATGTACCTTACATAATTCTGTTTAGACAAATAGCATAAGGAAGGCAATCATCCTCCATCCTTCAGTGAAGTATTGGGTGCCATGGATATTCAACACAAAGCTAATGGATCCATGTATACAGATATCTCAGACTGAGTTCCTTAAGTCCTCACACAAAAGCCTGAAGTACTTACACAAAAAAGGTAATGTAGCATCACCCTTAGTAGCAGAATTGTATGGATATAGGGGCATATGGGTGAAACAAATAGGAAAGCCAAGGCTACATGGCACATTCTCTGTGCTTCATGCTGTAATGGTAGAGGTCATCTTCAAACTCAACATGTCTGCGGTTGTATAGTGTAGCCTTCTTAACATCCTTATGTAAAGGTGATGAGAGAAAAGGCAGTATGGTCATTTTATCAGCACAGTTAGTTTTCCAAATTTAAGAGGTCAGCCAGCATTGACTGCAGGTTTCTTAAAGCCCTTAAGCAAAGTCCTTACTGATGTATTTTAAATGATACAACTTGGAAAGTAGATAAGAAAAAAAAACAAGGGAACATGGCAAGGTAATAACACTAAAACAGAAGTAAGGTTACTTGGATAGCTTTTCTGTGCATTTGCATGCTTTCAAATGTGCCAGTGTCTTTAGAGATGCAACCTTGTGGGTGTCTACTGTGCGTTTGCCTTATGATAACTACAATAAGCAATTGTCATGTACTTTCATTTTTTTGTCATTTGAAGTTTTTGTCTGAGAATAAAAATAATAATGACCCTACCTGGTTGCTTCTTGAATACACATAATCCACAGAGCAGCTTTACCCACCCCAAATATTATGATCAATTAGATCCTGAGTGTGTGAGAAAGGCCCAACAGCCAGACACATGGGAGTTACTACTCTATAGTAACTCAGAGCTCTTGCCCTCCAGTGTACCATCACCAGCTGTTGGAGATATTTGCTAATCATATTCACGGACTAGCCATATGTCATTGTATATAATTTCATCATACCATACTCTTCATAAATTTACCAAGCTCATTCATGAAACTAGTTGGGTTTTTTGCCCTCACTGCTTCCCTTGAAAAGCTGTTCCAGAGCTTCACTTCTCTGGTGGCTAGAAACCTTTGTCTAATTTCAAGCCTAAACTTGTTGATGGCCAGTTTATATCCATTCGTTCTTGAGTCAGCATTTGCCCTTAATTTAAGTAACTCCTTTCCCTCCCTGTTATTCAGTCCTCTGATGTATTTATAGAAGGCAGTCATATCTTCCTCAGCATTAATTTGGTTAGACATGTTCCAGTTTGAATTCATCTTTCTTAACATGGGAGACCAGAATTGCACACAATGTTCCAGATGAGGTCTCACCAGTGCCTTGCATAACGGGAATAACTTCCCTATCTCTATTGGAAATACCTCACCTCATACTTTGTAGGACTGCATTGGCCTTTTCCTGGCCACATCCCATTGGCAGCCAATAGTCATACTTGGTGTGTCTACACTTACAGATTAAATTAAGTCGACTTAAGCAAGTTTAAGTCGACTTAATTTAATCTGTGTCTACACTACATTTTCCTTAAATCGACTTAAGGAAAATTAAAGTCGACTTTATAAAACCTAGTATAAAGTCGACTTTACTGGCTAAGTCGACTTTATTAAGTCAATTTAGCCAATGTAGATGCAGATTAGCCTTAAATCGACTTTAAGTCAACTTAAAGGGCTCCAGGTCTCCCCCACTGCCCTCCTTGCCAGGGTGGCTGGCACAGGCAGAGCCTGGTGTGCCCCCCCACAGGGCAGGACAGAGCCCTGCCCACCCTGCCCCTATGCCCTGCCAGTGTCCCTGTCCTGCTCAGCCCCCATTGTTCCCAGGTATAATGGGGCAGTTACTGAGCTCCCTGGCACAGGGTGCCCCCCCTGCCACCATGGACCAGTCCTAGGTCCACCTAGCCCCTACAAGTCAACTTAGGCATCCACTGTGGACGCTCTAAGTCGATTTGGCAGGGTCCCCTTTACGTCAGCTTAATTTTTGAGTGTAGACATGCTAAGTCGACTTAAAGTCGAATTTGTTAAGTTGACTTAGCAAAGTCGACGTATTTGGCCAAGTGTAGACATAGCCACTGTGACCGACCAGTATACTCAGCTGTTTCTCTTCCTCTGTAGCTGCCAATTGATATACCCCTGTTTTATAACAAAAATTCCTTTTCTTAGTCCTTAACTGCATGACCTTGCCTCTACATTAGATTTCATCCCTCTTCTATTGCTTCAGTTTCAAGGTCATCCTGATCTTCTTTATGATATTCTGGTCCTCTTCCATATTGACAATGGCCTCCAACTTTGTGTCATGTACAGATTTAGCCCACTCCCACTTTTTGGGTCAAGGTTGTGAATGAAAATGTTAAATAAGATTGGTCCCAAGACTGATCCCTGAGGAACACCACTTATAACCCCCCTCTAGCCTCACAATTCACCTTTCAGTATGATGTATTGTAGCCGCCTTTTAACCAGTTCTTTACTCATCTTTCAATTTTCATATTAATCCCCATCTTCTCCAGTTTAGTAATTTCCTGTGTGGAACTGTGGTAAATGCCTTATTGAAATCCAGAGAGATTAGATCTTCTGCTTTTCCTTAGCTGATTTAAGACATATTAAAGATCAAGCTGGTCTAGCATGACCCACCTTTTGTAAAACCATATTTTATTTTATCCAAATTACCATTCACCTGTATGTCCTTAACTTTTCTCTTTCAAAATTTGTTCTAGAACCTTGCGTGCAATTGAGGTCAAACTAATGATCCTGTAGTTTACAAGGTCACTTTTTTTCCCCCTTTCTTAAAAATAGATACTATATTAGCAATTCTCCAGTCATAAAGGACATCCCCTGAGTTTACAGATACATTAAAAATCCTTGCTAATGGCGTGCAATTTCATTTGCCAGTTCCTTTAATATTTTTGGATGGAGATTAGTCACAACCCTGATTTGGTCCAATTAAGCTGTTTAAGTTTGACTTCCACCTCAGATGTGGTAATTTCTACCTCCATATCCTCATTTCCATTATCTACCCTGTGACTACCCCTAAGCTCCTCATTACTCTTATTAAAAACTGAAGCAAAAGTATTCATTTAGGTGTTGGGACACGTCTTGCTTATGTTTAGCTTCTAGCCCATCCTCAGTGTTTAGTGGTCCTACTTCTTTGTTTTCGTTTTATTTATATGGCTATGGAGCCTTTTACTATTTTAATTTCCATGACAGGTAAGCTGGAGAAAGATTTTTTGAAATAGCTGATTTGTCATTAGTGTGAATTCCAGTGAGGAAGAACATGACGCAAGATTGTTGGGAGGGACCTTTGGAGGTGATAGAGAGTTGTGCAAACAGCACATTTTAATAGACTGAAGGCTTACCACAAAAGAGAGAAGGTGGGGAATATATGATTTGCTGTGCTGATGAGGGAACATTTACTGCCCCTTTCAACAGAATTGGTCAGAAAGTACTGAAATTTGGGAGGGTTTGGACCCAACCCTGAAGTTGGAGATGTTGGTCCTCTTGAAATACAAGAGGCAGATATTTTCCAATCAGATGGGCTTAATTAGCAAAACAGTGCATTTCACTGAAACCCCAGGGCCACACCCTGCCCCTAGCAGAGCCATACTATGCTAAAGGAAACAAGGAGTCTGGTGGCACTTTTATATTCTAAAAGAGATATGTAAAAGACAGATTCAGGATGAGGTGGACAGTATATTAGATATAGGGGTGATTATTAAATCAAAAAGCCCATGGGGATCTGCTATTGTGATTTACCTGAAAGGAATGGGACTCTGTGGAGTTTAGAAGGATAAATGCCATCACCCAACCTGATCCTTGCCCCACAGCCTGAATGGAGGACCTAATGAGGGATGCAAACTTTATAAATACTCTGGGTATGACAAGATATTGGCAAATTCTCTGAGATGCTAATGCTCAGGAAAAGTCAGTTTTCAGAGAGGAATCTGGCCTATCTGGGATTAAGGTTATGCTTTTTGAATTAATAAATGTGAGGGCTGCTTTTCAGAGGCTTGTCTTGATGTGCTTGTAGGGTTCACAGACCTTTGTCAGGGGCCTTTATGAGAATTTATCAATTTTTAGAGATTTCTGGCAAGAACAACTGAACAATGGGAGAATTGTATTGTGGAGACTTAGAGAAGCCAGCCTCACTGTCAAGGTGTCTAAATGAAAGATGGGGCCTTCAGAGGTATCTGATCCAGGACGCAGGGTGGGCAGTGGGTTTGTTCGCCCTGACTCTTTAAAAGTAGATGCCATTCAGAATTGGCCTGCCTACAAATCAAGAAGCAGGGCCAATTCTTTATTGGTCTGGCCAACTGTTACTGGCAGTTTGTAAAGGAGTTTAGCAAGCCAGACCAGGTGATATGGGCTGAGCTCTGTGAGAGATGTTTCAAGGGCATTTTAAAAAAAAAAAAAAAAAAAAGTTTTGTCTAAAGAGCCAGTTTTAGTCAGTGGCAGTCTCAGCAAACCTGTTGTGCTGTACACTAATGCTTCTAAAATCGGGTTAGTTAGGTGCACTGTAGTATAGGCTGAGGTGGGGAACAAGAGGCTTCCCATTGCCTTCTGAAGTAAAAAACCTGATATGCATAGACCATAACACGCCTGCTCAATGAACACAGTTATGCTACAGGTTGGTCTGTTAAACATCATGGCTATGTCTACACTTGCAAGTTTGTTCGAATTAAGAAAGCTTAATTTGAACTAACTTAAGCCTTGGCTACACTAAGCTTTCATTAGTTCGAATTAAGGGCTTCCTTAATTCAAACTCAAATTCGATTGCTTAGTTCAAATTAACGGTTAAGTCAATCCATTAATTCAAACTAAGTGAAAACTAACTGCTTAGTTCGAACTAATCCCAGATTGACCTTCCTGCAACTGACTAATTCGAACTAAGCAAGTGCCCTGCATGGCCATGGATAGTTTGAACTAGCATTCTAGTGGGGCCATGCTAGTTCGAATTAAGTTAATTCAAACTAACTAAAATTAGTTTCAAATTAATTAGTTCAAATTAAGTAATTCGAACTAGCTTTTGTAAGTTTAGACATAAGCTTTATCCGTATAATAGAAGAGTCAAGATTCTAATGGACCACTCCTTGTTGATATGGTTGCAACAAGCCAAAGGGATCAATTCCAGACTATTATACTGGCGTCTAGTTCCCACAGAAATAGCTTATATCAAGGGAAAAGAAAATATATTGGCAGAAGCCTTGTCAAGAATAGGAGGACCCTGAAGAGTATTCAGGAGCATCAGTGACACCCCTTCCTATACCACTTTGCGTTGGGGGAGTATAAAACTGCCTGCAGTGACTGAAGAGCAGGAAGCAGGACAAACTCTAAACTGGCTGTGAGTTGTATACTTAGATTTCACCTATCAATCATCATGAGTGAACTCGTCAGGCTCTGTGAAAGCCTAAAACATGGAATTGCAGACAGTCCCCATGTGTATTCCAATCTGTCTCACCACCCAGGTGAGTTTTTGTGACAGGTGGCCCCTTACACCACGTGTTACACCAATTTTCAGGTTCCTTCCAGTCCCAAAGGACCAGTTAACTACCTCAGGTCAATTATACCTTAGATCTCACACCAAGGACAACTCTGGTAGCCAATCCTACAATAAACTATTTAAAGATCTATTAAATAGGAAAAGGAAAAAAGGGTCATTTACATGGTTAAAGCGAGTAAACAGACAAGCACTAATGAGTTCTAATCTTAAATTTCAAAAAGTAAATAAAGCAAGTTCTAGCTGACCTTTGGAGCTAACCCAGGCTAAGCATTGGGGATCTCTTGCTTATGCCTAATAATTCTTACCCCCACCCTCCAAAGTCCAAGCAGCATAGAGATAATCAGTTTCTTCTGCTTAGGTTTTTGTTTTTTTAAACCCCCTCCTGCCAGGTGCTCTGAGCTACAAACTCAACTGAAGGGAGGAATCTATTTGCCTGGATCATCTGCATGTTAGTGGGAGGAATAGGAAGAGAAGAACAACAAAGTTTTGTCCTCTCTAACATGCCACAATAGTCTGTCTGAAGTCAACGGACCTTTCCTGTCAGACTGGATATATTATTGTCTGTTGCAGATCTGCACATCACACTAATTAATATTTTTCTTCTGTCTAGTGATTTACTTAGTCAGATGCTTGCAATACAACCACTCAAATGTTACTTATAACATCCATATCCCATCTTGTAAGGTGAGATTAGGGCAGGCAACAATTCACATACATTCCATACAGTTTAAACACGTTTTATAGTTCTAGTAGCTATTTTAACAACACTAACACACTTGTGAGCCAGACTGAATCCACTTATGTATTTGTCAATGTTCATCAGAGACATGGAAACTTGCCATGGGCTGGCATCTGATCTTCCAGTGTCACAACAGGTATTACACTGGATGGATACACTCCTCTCTTTCTCTCCTCTTTTCTACAAAGAGGTATAAAATCTGCTTAGCTCTTGGGATGACATGAAACCTGAAAGAAATAACAGGTTTAATCTGTCACCACCCAAGGAAATAAGAGGGATCCATTTCCCTCCCTGCTGAGATTTCAGTTTAGGGTTTTTTCCCCATTCTGGAAACACTTTAGATCTACCACTTTGCTCTTTTTCACTTTGAAAAGAATTGTCTTTTCCATTAGCTCTCTTTCCTGGAGTCTCTTTCCCTTCTTTACATGTATCCATGTCACACAACAATGGAGACCAAAACTTAGCTCTCAGAGATGCAAACAGATTGTATACAAACTCTTCTTCAAATACCTCCACATCCTCAGTGTGGCTTAGCTCAAAACTTAGAGTGGATCCTCTCCAATACCCCAAAACAAAAACAAAACCACATTCTCTTTTGACATGGATTGGCTCTCTGGAAATCCACACAATTAAAGACTCACTCACCCCTATCACCCTGAAACTTTACTCAGAATTAGAATAATTTCTATTTGCAGGCTAATCAGTTGTTCACATGCCTTCAAACTCATCATGATGGTATTCACTCATAGAATCATGGAAATATAGGACCAGAAGGAACCTTGAGAGGTCTTCTAGTCCAGTCCCCCATCCTCAGGGCAGGATTAAGTATTATCAAAACTGTCCCTGATAGGTGTTTGTCTAACCTGTTCTTAAACGTCTCCAAGGATGGAGATTCCACTACCTCCCTAAGTAGTTTATTCCAGTGCTTATCTACCATGAGAGTTGGGAAGTTTTTCCTGATGTTTATCTAAACCACTCTTGCTGCAATTTAAGCAAAGTAGACTGGAAGAATTGTGTCTCAGGTCTTGCCTGCAACATTCCTGCTAATATATCCCAGAATGATGTTTGCTTTTTTTTGGTGCAATAGTGTGACACTGTTGATTCATATTTAACTTGCTCACTATGACCCCCCTGATCCCTTTCTGCAGTACTCCTTCCTAGGTGGTCATTTCCTATTCTGTATGAGTGCAAATGATGGTTCCTTTCAAAGTGGAGTACTTTACATTGGTCCTTAATGAATTTCATCCTATTTACTGCAGGCCATTCTCCAGATTTTTAGTATTTTAATCCTATCCTCCAAAGCACTTGCAACCCCTCCCAGCTTGGGTATTGTCTGCAAACTTTAGAAATGTGCTCTCTATGCCATTATCTAAATCACTGATGAAGTTTTGAGCAGAACCGGAACCAATCCCTGAGGGACCCCATTCCATGTGCCCTTCCAGCTAGACTGTGAACCACTGCTAGCTATTCTCTAGGAACGCTTTTCCAACGAGTAATGCACCCACCTTACAGCAGCTCCACCAAGGTTGTGTTTCCCATCTTCATGGCAAAGAGCATCTGATGCTTTGCTTAACCACACTTTGACACATCTAAGGCCTCCACTTACATTGAGGCAGACTAGCCTTGTGCTTCCTATTGGGCATCATGAAAGAGATTGCAAGATAAAGGCCTGAGAAAGAGGAGCTTGCAGCTTCAGTCAGCAGAATTGGAGTGTGATTAGGAACGGACTAAATGGGGAGTTTGGAAAGGAAGAAAAAGGGAAATAGCATGGGGGAAAGAAACTCTAAGTCACCCTCAGGTTCTTTATAATTCCCTCCAGCACTGTGCAAATAAATCTCCCTGGATTTGGCAGCTCTGTATTGTTACGACTCAGTAACTCATGCAGGTCACCAAACTAGCTGGGGAAATGTCGCAGGCATGGTGTTTTCCCATATTGCTCAGAGATAAGTGAGAACAGAGTGTTTCAGCACAGTTAGCCCTTCCCATTCGTTCAGCAGTTCTCTCAAGCCCCCAATCACAGTTTGAATGTATTTAATAAAGCTGTGTTGGTGACACACTTGTAACCCTCAGAACCATTCATATGTATGCTCTTTAATTGTGCTCATGCTACCCAGCTGTGGGGAAAAAGTGATTCAAAATATTAACTTCATGACTAGCGCTAACCTTCTCCTCTCTTTCCTGCTGACAGTATTCACTTAGGAGGATTGCTGTAGCCTAGCACATGGGAGCTTAGAGGTATTTTGATACTCTTACATTGAAACAATTTAATTAGCAAGAGGCTCTAAACTGAGCCTAGAACACTGGTTCTGCTTATTGAGACAGCACACAATATGAAAAGATTTGTGCCAGCAAACACTCTCTCTGGAGAAAGCTCTATGAGGTGGGTATTTGCCAGAAAGTTGCTTACAATGCATGAAATATGTATTTCTAAATCAATACATAGATAAAAGCATTTTCAAAATGCATTTGTTTCAGAAAAAAAAAAAAACCTGTTCTTGTTTCTGCATTTTCATTCAAAGAAATGGTCTGGGGTGTCTCACCTCCCATCCTTTCAATCTCCATGGGGATGCTATTTTAACACCTGATCCTCATGTTCTTATCAAATTAAACTCCCACTGGAGTACAGCTTGGTTTGAATTGGAAGAATGCAGAACGAGGTTAATGCTGATACCATAAAGCATTATATTTCTTGTTCATAGGCCCATTTTCAGAGGTATGGTAAGGTAGGACTCAGAACTCATTGGAAAGTGGAATGTTTCAAAGTTATTTTAAAGGAAAATTTTGTTTGTGATTAATGCATGATTTTAACTAAAAACACTTTGTTTTAAATAATCAGACAAACCAGAAACTAATTTCTAATAATTTAATCACTCTAATTATCTAGTAATTTTTCTAGCATTAATCTACTATGACTCATTCTGAACACTGGGTTCCTGTTCAAGATATGTTAAATGCTTTAGGATCCTCTTTCTGGCTGAAAGGCACTATAGGTCATTTTAATGCATTTGATCAGGTTTTGATACCAATCACAAAACACGCCTCCTTTGCTTTCAGTTACTATAATGGCACCAGAGCCTCCACCTCTGAAGGTATGTGTAATGTTGTCCCTTTTCAACCTGAGCAGCTAGTCAAAACTTGGGGGCCTGTGGGTGTTACATTACAGTTAGCATTAGAAATTGGTAATGGGTAGGTATTTCTTTGATGTAATTTTATTTGTTCACAAAAACCATACAAAGTTTCAGATTACTGGCAGCAGAAGAAATCAAATAGCAGGAAACAGCTTGTTTTGCTCTCAGCCTCAAGAGCACTCATTTCAGCCTGCACCTTGACCCAAAAACCTCCTTTCAGGTTTCTTCCAGCTTCAGCCAGTGACAGTGTTTTCAGCTGCTCCTTCTGGGAGCTCCCTAGAGTCGACTTAAGCCAGTGTTGCCGTGGGGTAGCCCTAAGTCAACTTAGGGCTATCCCAGGGCTACACCAATGCTCTCCCTGCTGGGCGGGGCACGGGGGAGCCTGGCATGCCCCCCCACAGGGCAGGGCTCTGCCCTGCCCACCCTGCCTCAATGCCCTGCCAGGGTCCCTGTCCCCTTTGCCCCATTGTACCTAGGTACAATGGGGCAAAGGCTGAGCCCCCTGGCATTGGGCAAGGGGTGCCTCCTCTGTCCCCGTGGATCTGCCCTAGGTCCCCCTAGCCCCACAAAGTCGACCTAGAGCGTCCCGTGTGGCTTAGCAGGGAACTCTGCGGGGAGCTGAAACATAAAAGGGAAGCTTACAAGAAGTGGAAGCTTGGACAGATGACAAGGGAGGCATATAAAGATATTGCTCGGGACTGCAGGGATAAAATCAGAAAGGCCAAAAGACAATTGGAGTTGCAGCTAGCAAGACATGTGAAGGATAACAGAAAGGCGTTCTATAAGTATATCAGCAACAAGAAAAGATCAGGGGTGGTGTACGTCCCTTACTGAATGGGGCAGGCATCCTCGTGGAGGATGATGCGGAAAAGGCTGAAGTACTCAATGCTTTTTTTACTTCAGTCTTCACAGGGCGGGCCAGCTCCCAGGCTACTACACGGGGTAACGCGGACTGGAGAGAAGAGTGGCCCTTGGTGATGGAAAGTCAGGTTAGGGAACACTTAATGAAATTGGATGTGCACAAGTCCATGGGGCTGGATGAACTGCATCCGAGGGTGCTGAGGGAGTTGGAGGAAGTGATTGCAGAGCCACTGGCCATTATCTTTGAGAACTCGTGGCGAACGGGGGTGGTCCCGGAGGATTGGAAAAAGGCAAATATAGTACCTATCTTTAAGAAAGGGAAAAAGGAGGATCCGGGGAACTACAGACCGGTCAGCCTCACCTCAATCCCTGGGAAAATCATGGAGCAGGTCCTCAAGGAATCCATCCTGAAACACTTGGAGGAAAATAGAGTGATCAGGAACAGTCAACATGGATTCACCAAGGGCAAATCGTGCCTGACCAACCTGATTTCCTTCTATGATGAGATGACTGGATTTGTGGATGCGGGAAGAGCCGTTGACGTGATATACCTTGACTTTAGCAAGGCTTTTGATACGGTTTCCCACAGCATTCTCGTTGGCAAGTTAAGGAAGTATGGGTTGGACGAGTGGACCGTAAGGTGGATCGAAAACTGGCTAGATCAATGGGCTCAGCAGATAGGCAACCGGTAACGAGTGGAGTACCCCAGGGGTCGGTCCTGGGGCCGGTTCTATTTAACATCTTCATTAATGATCTTGATGATGGAATAGACTGCGTGCTTAGTAAGTTCGCAGATGACACCAAGTTGGGGGGAATGGCAGATACTCTGGAGGGCAAGGACAGGATCCAGGGAGACTTGGACAAATTGGAACACTGGGCCAAAAGAAACCTCATGAGGTTCAACAAAGACAAGTGCAAAGTCCTGCACTTAGGACGAAAAAAATCCCATGCACTGCTACAGGCTGGGGACCGATTGGCTAAGTAGCAGCGCTGTAGAAAAGGACCTGGGGGTTATGGTGGATGGGAAGATGAATATGAGCCAACAGTGTGCTCTTCTTGCCAAAAAGGCCAATGGCATATTAGGCTGCATCAGTAGGAGTATTGCCAGCAGATCAAGGGATGTGATAATTCCCCTCTATTCGACACTGGTCAGGCCGTATCTGGAATACTGTGTCCAGTTTTGGACTCCCCACTACAGAAAGAATGTGGACAAATTAGAAAGAGTCCAGTGGAGGACAACAAAAATGATTAGGGGGCTGGGGCACATGACTTATGAAGAGAGAGTGAAGGAACTAGGCTTATTTAGTCTACAGAAGAGAAGACTGAGGGGAGATTTGATAGCAATCTTCAACTACTTGAAGGGGTGCTCCAAAGAAGAGGGAGGTAGGCTGTTCTCGATGGTAACAGAGGACAGAACAAGGAGCAATGGTTTCAAAATTACAGCTGGGGAGGTCAAGGTTGGATATTAGGAAAAACTGTCTCTCTAGGAGGGTGGTGAAGCATTGGAATGGGCTATGTAGGGAGGTGGTAGAATCTCCATCTTTGGAGATTTTTAAGGCCCGGTTAGACAAAACCCTGGCTGGGGTGATTTAGTGGGAGTGGTCCTGCTTTTTAGCAGTGGGTTAGACAAGATGACCTTGTGAGGTCCCTTCCAACCCTATTATTCTATGACTTTGTAAGTTCCCCTTTAAGTCAACTTTAATTTTCAGTGTGGACACACTAAGTCGACCTAGTTAAGTCAACTTAAATACACAAGTGTAGACATAGCCTGAGTGCCTGTCCCACCTCTGGGCCAGCTAGCCTGTCCCTGGGTGTGCAGCAGGGCGGGCCAGCCCCAGTTCACTCCACCTGGAAGGTGGAGCTAGCTGGCTCCTCGCGTGGCCTCTGCCATGGCCTTCTGGGGGAAATGGGGGGCCCACAGTGGGAGGGGTTGGCAGGTAGGGAAGCCCCATGGTGAGGGGCAGCCCAGGACCCCCGGGGCTGGGTAGTCCAGCCCTGGTGCTTCCACACTCCATGGAGGCATGCATACAGGAACAATAGCCTGCCCTGAACACCTTGGCTCAAGAGAGAAAGATCATGCCCCTTGCCAGACATGGACAATCACCTGACCCCAGGGGGTGTTGATAAAACCATGATAAAAGCATATTCCCACCTTTTTGGAAACTTGTTACAAGAAAGACACCTTTGTCTTGGGCTCTCTCCATGGAAACCATCTTCTATGCAACACTATGCACAGGAAACCTACCGACAGGAGGGAGGGTTGTGTCTGGCTGTAAGTCATCACAGCCAACCTGTGTGGTAAGCTGACAGACTGGAGTAAGGATGTTTGTTTAGAATGCAAATTTTTTTAAATTTGATTCTGATAATCTCCTTGACTTATTAATCTTTGGATCTATGTTTCTGATTTATGATCACTTAAAATATGACTTCAGAGTGGTAGCTGTGTTAGTCTATTTCAGAAAAACAAAAAATTCTTAGTGTAGTCAATAAAGGTATTTGTTTGTTTTATCTGAAGCAGTGTGTGTGGATCGAGAATGACAAATCTGGTGCATATCACTTCATCTGAAAAATTAATAGGCAAATGTAAATGAGCTTGAAGGGTGCAGTGTGGATCACTGACACCTGCAAGATGGTAGTTCCCAGGGTTACATCTGGGACTCTGAGTGTTTGCTGAGGGTCTATCCTGTGAGTGACTAGTGAAAGTGTTCTTCCACTGGGTGAGGGATGAATTACATGCAGAAGGCTGGGCGTGTGCTGACCCAGAAGCAAGGTTTCACACAGCAAGGTGGGGTAAGTCGGGGCCCAGGACTGGAGAATTGGGGTGGCACAGCAGCATACCAGTCCAGATTGCAGGAGAGCAATGTCACAGATGGTTAGAGGCCTGCATCTAATTTTGAGTCTAAACTTCCTGATGGACAATTTATATCCATTTGTTCTTATGTCTACATTGTCCCTTCACTTAAATAATTCCTCCCCCTCCCTGGTATTTATTCCTCTGATGTATTTATAGAGAACAAATCATATCTCCCCTCAGCCTTCCTTTGTTTAGGCTAAACAAGCCAAGCTCTTTGAGGCCTAGTCTACACTCAAAAAAAAGTGAGTCTAGACTCGCTCGGTCAATCCTGGAAGCGCTCTCCTGTTGACATAATTCCTTCACCCCCTCAAGTGGAGTAAAGCTGCATCGACCAGAGAGCCCTGTAAGTCAATGGTGAGGAGTGAAGATGCCGTGGTAAGTAGAATTAACTAAGTCGATGAGAGATACGTATTCTGCTGACTAAGCACCGTAGTGTAGACCTGGCCTAAGTCTCTTCTCATAAAGCAAGTTTTCCATTCTACGGATCATCCTAATAGCCTTTCTCTGCACCTGTTCCAGTTTGAACTCATCTTTTTTAAATATGGGGGACCAGAACGGCACACCATATTCCAGATGAGGTCTCACCAGCACCTTGTATAATGGTACTAACACCTCCCTATCTCCACTGGAAATATCTCATCTGATGCATCCTTAAACCACATTAGCTTTTATCATGAGCACATCACATTGGCAGCTCAGTCATCCTGTGATCAGCCAGTACGCCCAGGTCCTTCTACTCCGTCACTTCCAACATCCCTACTTTATAGCAAAAAATGTTTAGTCCCTAAATGCATGACCTTGCAACTTTCCCCTACTAAATTTCATCCTATTCCTAATACTCCAGTTTACAAGGTCATCCAGCTCTTGTATAACAGCCCGATCCTTCTCTGTATCAGCAATGCCTCCTAACTTCATGTCATACACAAACTTTATTAGCATGTTCCCACCTTTTCCGCCAAGGTGAGAAAAAAGGTTAAATAAGACTGGTCCCAAGACCAATCCCTGAGGAACTCCACTAGTAACCTACCTCCAGCCTGACAGTTCACCTTTCAGTATGATGTGTTACAGTCTCCCCTTCAAAGCATCTGACGAAGTGGGATTTTCTCCCACGAAAGCTCATGCGATAAATAAATCTGTTAGTCTTTAAAAGTGCCACAGGACTCTGTTGTCCATCTTTTCCAGTTTAACTAATAATTCCTGATGTGGAACTCTGTCAAATGCCTTACTGAAATATACATAAATTAGAACACTGCTTCCCATTTTTCTAAAAAAAAAAAAAAAAAAAAAAAAAAAAGATCAATTTGGTCTGACAGGATCTACCTTTTGTAAAGCCATGTTGTGTTTTATCCCAATTACCATTAACCTTGATATCCTTAACTACTTTCTCTTTCAAAGTTTTTTCCAAGACCTTCCATACTACAGAGGTTAAACAAGTCTGTAGTTACCCGGATCACTTTCTTCCCCCTTTTTAAAAAATAAGAACTATGTTAGCAATTCTCCCATTGCACAGTACAACCCTGAGTTTACAATTTCCTTTAGAACTCCTTGCTAATGGGATTTCAATTTCTTGTACCAGTTTCTTTGATATTATTGGATTGAGATTATCCAGATCCCCCAATTTAGTCCCCTTAAGCAGTTCAGATTTGGCTTCTACCTTGGATGTGGTAATTTCTACTTCCATAGCCTCATTCCCATTAGCCACCTAGCATTATCCTCAAGCTCATTTTAGCCTTATTAAAAACAGAGGCAAGGTATTTGTTTAGATATTCAGCCATGTCTAGATTATCCTTATCTGTCACCCCATCCTCAGTGTTCACCTTTGTTTTCTTCCTATATAAATGGCTATAGAATTGAATAATGAAAGGTTATGAGGTGATGCCTCCTGTGATGCTACAGCTTATGACGAGAGATTAAAAAGACTGGGATAGTTCATATTAGAAAGACAACTTTAGGGGAAATATGAAGCACTATAAAATCCTGAATGATGTGGAGAAAGTGCATAAGGAAACATTATTTACTCCTTCACATAAACACAAGAATCTGAGGTCATCCAATGAAGTTACAGGTGGCAGGTTTAAAACATACATAAGGAAGTACTTCATACAATATCAAGGTCAGAGGTATAATTGGATTCAAAGAATTAGATATATTCACCACATGCTCTGGAGGTGTCTCTAAACCTGAGAGCCAGAATCTGGAACTGGACCACATGGGATGGATCACTCATTGCCCTGTTCTGTTCTGTTCATTCCCTCTGAGACATCTGGCACTGGCCACTGTGGGAAGACAGTACACTGGGCTAGACAGACTATTGATCTGACCCAGTTTAGCCATTGTTTTGATCAGTGTTCGCTCAGCTGCTAGCTTCTAGCTCTCTCACACACACTTCCTGTCTTGTCTAACAGCAAGGTCTCCCTCCCTGATAAGTGGTGTTCTCTCTGTTTGTGTTGGGCTCTGTTCAGGGTGGTTACCCAGCATCAACTTAAAGGTTTTGTCCATCCTCTACCCCCAAAATAAACAAAAGCCCACACTTCATGAGCAGGGGTTACCTCACAATTCTGTCTCAGGCCACAAGTCTTTGCCCCAGTAGCAACTTGAGGGTCTATTCTCTCCATGCTAGTTTCTTTGTTTCGGGACAGAGCTCAGCCTAGCAGCCCATTGCCCTCTATTTCTCTACTCCCATGGACTTCCTCCAGGGATCCTCATTTTGAGGCTCTGGCAGAGAGTATTCCAGAGACTGGCTTCCCCCCCCCCCAATCTGCTCCATCCTCTTTGTCTCCTCCCATCCTCCCTGCACACCCCCCCCCCCACTCCCAAGAAATCTGTGATCCTCTTTTACCCCCTGGCTTTTGCCCTGCTGTCTAGGGTTCTCTGGCTCCACTATTTGAAGATCTTTCCCAGCATTTCTAGTCCTTCATACTGGGGTCCTTTCCCAGCTCTGTCTTTAAACAGGTGCGCTTCCCTTTTTGGAAAGTCCACCCCCTCATACTCCTCTGTGAGGTTAACCACAACTTCAAGTGTTGTGGGTTGATGCCTCATAAGCCATTCCTGGGGATTCTCAGACAGGCTTTGAAGAAGTTGATCCATAATTTCACCTGTACTCTGCCTATCTAGATTTAACCAGCAGGGAGCCCAGTCCATTCATCTATGTCCTGAGCCATATATCTCAAGCCCATCTAGCAGCCTGAAATGTCTACTGGTACTGTTCTATAGACAGGCCAATTTGGTCTAATATGGCTGTCTTAACATCATGGTCACTGGTCTATTTATCACTCAAGGTCCATGAGAGTCTCCTCCACCAAGTAGAGTGGTAACAAGAGGGTTCACATTCTTCAGTCCCAGATAGCTACTGTTACAACACTTTCAGATATCACTAGAAATGCATTGGGGTCATCCACAAGGCCCATTTTACACAAGCCAACATCCTGTGTCCAACCACAGTTCCCCATAGCAGGACTCACCAGTTTCTGAAGCAACAGTTGCTGCACCTGGTCTGGGAGAAATTCCTGAAGGCTCTTCTGTTGCTTCACCTGCCACATCACCAAGGATGTCTTTCCACTTGGTATGACAGTTGAGAGGAGTCAAGCAGTCTTCCACAGTTCCTTCCACTGCTCCACCCACCAATGCAGAGTCTGAGTCCATTACACAAATGCTAAATCCTTGCAGTAGCTTCCCCCAGCAGTTTTTCTGTCACTATGGCTGGGAGAAATAGGATCACAGACAAGCCCACACACATAATAAGGTATGCCCCATACCTATTTTCTGATACCACAGAAATCTCTGAGATACTGGCCAATACGTGGCAACTTCATGTCATTTATTTACACCTCCATCATCTCATGCAACTAATTATTTATAGCCTGTCTGTACCTTTAGGCCCCCTCCTGCAGGGTCAGAAAAAAACCTTCCTTGAACTCTGAGAACAAACTGAATTCAGCCATCCCAAGTCCTCTCTCCCTAACTTCCATCCTGCATCTTTCTTATATCCTTCAGTTGATGGCTAATTGGCTCATCTAGCCTCCCAGTTTGATCAGCCAATTAGTTTGCCACATTTCCAATCAGCCTTCTCCAGGGGAGCCAATTGGTGCCCAAGTTATCAGCCTCCTGGCTCAGCTGCCAGCTTCTAGCCTTTTGTCCACACCTGTCCTAGGGGAAAATTCTTCCTATGCATTGTAAATTACATGTTGTCTTATACTCTTTATGTGAGAGTATATATCCTTTCTAAATTTGAAGTGGATGGGTGAAGTAGGAGGAAGGTGACACTGTGGGAAAACTTGATCACAGATGCAGGTTTTGCATTTTGTTTTGAAGGTCCTGAGAATTTTGCTTGTCTAGATCCTAGTGTGATGACCATCTTTTTTTTTATGGAAATAAAGACAACCATATGAAAAATAAGAGACATTTTGGATTAAGGAACATTTTAGGAAAACACTATTTCCCTTTGCATATCATTGTTTTCTTTCCAGTGTACATTTCTATTGCCATCAAGTTACACAAAATATTTATCATAAACTCCAATTTAACATTTAAAATTGTCAAGAGATATCCCTTAAAATAAGGAAGGTGGTCACCCTATTTGATCCTCATAGAAGTGGCTTCATTGGTTGTACTAGTCACTAGTCTAGAGAAGCTAACCAAAAGCCACCTGTGTTAGCTAAAGCCAATTTTGTAGACTGCTCAATCTGGATTTCCATCCATGACATAGGACAGGAACAGCATTACTGGCTCTGTTAGACTGTCTCCTGTTTTTTATGGACATTAGGCAAACATCTATTCTCATTCTCCTTTGGACCATTTTCCAGCATCTGACATTGGCCTGCTTGAAAGAGGATGCAGGATCTAGGGGAACATGCTGAAAGGATCTGAATCCTTCCACTAAAGATGTAGTAATGGGAAACTGATCCTCCACTAGATCTCTCTTTATGGAGTCCCACAAGGATCAGCCCTCTCTTCAGTGCTTTTCAATACCCATGTGAAACATCTAGGAGAACAATGATGAGATATAACAGTCTCAAATGATAGCATTACACAGACGACACAGCTCTATATTTCTTTCACCACATATAACACTGTTATTATCATTAAAATGGCACAGCACTTGGCTGAGATTAGCTCATGGACAAAGAAGAGCTGGTTGAAACTAAACATAAGCAGGATGGATTTTATGTTGGTTGGCATCAGGAAACATTTTGAGGAGCTTTGGCTGACCTCCTTTGGTTGAAGATATGCACCCATAATTGGCCAATTCTGTCCTCTGTTTAGAAGTACTCCTGGATTCTTTATGGACACTAACCTCAATGACAGTGAAAAATGCTTTCTACCATCTCATTTGGCAAGGAGACTGGATCTCATTTGTGCAGACAATGACCTGACCTCAGTAATACACATATTTTGTCACCTACCAGCTGGACTACAGCAATACTTGGGCATAAAGTCATTTAACCCTTAGGACACCCAAAATACTACAAAATGCTACAGCATGTCTCCCCAACAATATAAGCCACTGTGAGCACTGTCCTCTGCTCTCCCCACTGCCTTTCCATAGAGCATATAGTCAAGTTCAAAGTCTTGGTCCTTATTCAAGATACTGAATGGCTTGGACCCAGGGTACCCTGAAGCTCCAGGATTAGTATCATGGTCAACAATTCCATTCCTCAATCATAGTGGAGCTAACTATGGGAAGAGTAAGTTCATCTGTGTAGGAGAGAAAGCTCTCTAAGGGGCTAGTGTAAGGCTGTGAAAGGAACTTGAAAAAGATCAAAGCCTCCTCAAACCTCACCACTTAAACAGTTTGTACCAAAAGCAAGTTGCATTTCTCTGACCTTGCTTTCAATATCAAACCCACTTAGTTCAGCTAACATACAATAACCAAATAAAACTGTCACACAACTTTCCCTTTTAGGAGAAAAGGGAGAGAGAATCACATGTGTCAGAGAGTCACGTTGCTGAATGCACTTCTGGAAACCACTCATTCTACAGTGATGAGGGCTGTCTGAGAACATGAATAGAAAGAAGAGTACCAGAGAAAGTGTGTCACTTATGCCCACTCTTGAGGGATGGCTCCATTGTCCGAGTGGAACACAGCTGTTGCAGAAGGTTTAGATCACCACCCAGAGTGAGAGGGTCACTCAGATAACTTGACCTCTCTCATGAAGGCTTTGAATGAGAAGACTGAACTCTTGAATCCGACTGTGCTATTTAACAGGAAGCTCATGCAGATATTAGGATGCTGGGCTCTCAGTGGCCCATGTTCTTCAGCAGGTGAATTGCAGTATTCTGAGCCAACAGCAACTTTTAAAGAAGTATGGTTTCATTCTTAGGCAGAGTGGGTTACAGAAACTAAACCTGGGAGTGATGAATTCTGGGTCAATGTGCCAAATCCAACAGCCAGAACTGGTGTGCAGGGAACAGACTGACTGGGACGTCTCGCTGCCCAAGTTCTGAATGACAGAGAGAAGTATAGAGTGACGAGTTGCTTTGAGTGCTTGCTAGGTATCAGATGTGTTTTCTAAGGGAAGAGGGTGAAAAGGATCTGTGTTAGCTACACTAGGGTGGGGGACTGAGGGCAAGTGTGTGTTGGGGGTTTGTGCTGTAGGGAAAGGATAGGCAGGAGCTATGACTAGGAGGGTGGCGCCCTGAAGAGAGACTGCAACTATGACTGGGGGGATTTGTGACCTGGAGTCGTGCTGTGTGTTCAGGGCCTCCCCTACCGTCCTCCCAGCCACACGGCCCCTGTCGCTGGCAGGGCCCTGGGGCCATAGGGCGCTCCTGCCCCAGCTCCACTCTGGCCAGTCAGCATGGGGCCCTGCTCCAACACAGCCGCGCCAGAGCGGCAGTGGGGGTGGCCTCGCTGCAGCTGTGAGCCAGCCGGCGGAACGAACAGGACAGAACGAACAGGGGTTGGGCTGCCCCACTCTGCCCCTGCAATAATCCAGCCCTGTGGGGGGGGGGGGGCATCTTCGTTGTTTGGAGGAGCTCAGTGGGAGGCTCAGTAGATGGGAGAGTGAAAGGGGGAAGCTGTAGCAGGGGACAAGAACATTGCATAGAAGCTAAATGAATTCTTTGCATTGGTCTTCACTGCAGAAGCTGTGGTGGAGATCTCACACCCAAGCCATTCTACTTAGAGGACAAATCTGAGGAACTCTCCCTTCTGAGCTGTCAATAGAGGTTTTGAACCAACTGGCAAATTAGACAGTAATAAGTCACCAGATTCACATGGTATTTATCCAGCAGTTTGGAAGAACTCAAATATATGAAATTGCAGAATTAGTATTGCCTAACCTATAATCTATTGCTTAAATTAGCTTCGGTCCCAGATGACTAGGGTAGCTAATATAACACTGATGTTAAAAAAAGGCTCGAGAAGTGATCCTGGCATCTACAGGCTGGTACCAGGCAAATTGATTGAAACTGTAGTAAAGAACAGAAAGTAGATGAATACAGTATGTGGGAAAAGTCAATATAGCTTTTGTCAAGGGAAATCATGCTTCACCAACATACTAAAATTCTTCAACAAGCAGGGCCCCAGGCTGCAGACTCTAAAGCCCCTGCTGATCCGGCACAGCACCAGCACACAGCACCAGCAGGGCTGGAGTGCTGGTGCTGAGGGGGCAGAGCCCTGGGGCCAGAGGCTGTGGAAGTCCACAGCGCTCCTGCCCTATCTTCAGGCCGGCTGGTCTACCCCCAGGGATGGGTGGGCTTGTACATGACCACTGTGCTCTGGTAGTGGGACTGGCTGGCATGCAGGGCAACCCTCCAGGATCTGGAATGCTGTCAGGCCACCATGCTGGGGCCCCGTGGCTCACACTGATGAGACTGGAGCCCCAGGGGCCCTGGTGCGGTAGCCTGACATTGCTCCAGGCTCTGGAGCACCACCACTGGAGGCTGCTGCATTGCACCAGTCAGCCCTGCACCTGCACCTGGATCACAGTGGCCTCATGCCAGCCAATCCCACCTCCAGAGGCAGATCAGACGGTCCCAGTGTCGGGGGTCAGAGCCCCTGGCTGGGGGACTCCACAAAGTGGGCAGCCCGGTACCCTGGGTCCTGAAAAGTATTGACAAGATCCCTCACCAAAGGCTCTTACACAAAGTAGGCAACCACGGGATAAGAGGGAAGGTCCTCTCCTGGATCAGTAACTGGTTAAAAATAGTCAAATTCCAAAGGGGTAGCTGTGTTAGTCTATTATAGAAAGACAACAGAGTCCTGTGGCACTTTTAAAGACTAACAGATTTATTTATCGCATGAGCTTTCGTGGGATCTCCCACGAAAGCTCATGCAATAAATAAATCAACAGAGTCCTGTGGCACTTTTAAAGACTAACAGATTTATTTATCACATGAGCTTTCGTGGGATCTCCCACAAAAGCTCATGTGATAAATAAATCTGTTAGTCTTTAAAAGTGCCACAGGACGCTGTTGTCTTTCTATAATAGGAAAGAGAAGGTAAGAATAAATCATCATTTTTCACAGTGGAAGAAGAGTGAGGTCCCCGAATGAACTGTGCTGGGACCTTTGCTATTCAACATATTCATAAATAACCTAGAAAAGTGGGTTGAACAGTGAATAGAGAAGTGCTATTTACCCTTTCAAGAAACACAAGAACCAGGGAGTCACCCAATAAAATTAATAGGCAACAGGTTTAAAACAAACATAAGGAAGTACTTCTTCACACAGTCAACCTGTGTAATTTGTTGTCAGGGGATGTTGTGAAGGTAAAAAGTATAACCATGTTCAAAAAATAATTAGGTAAGTTCATGAAGAATAAATCCTTCAATGGGTATTAGCCAAGATGGTCAGGGACGCCATCTTTTGTTCTTGGTGCCCTGAAACCTCTGACTGCCAGAAGCTGGGACTGGATGACAGTGGGTGTATCAGTAGAAATCACCCTGTTCTACCTATTACTTAAGACAGAATACTGGGCTAGGTAGATCATTGGTCTGACCAGCAGAGGCGGCTTTTGGGGTAGGCTAAGCAGGTGATTGCCTAGGGCCCTGAGCAATAAGGGGCCCCTTCGCCTACCTCAAAACTGTGTCTACCTCCCGCTCTGTGGAACACACGGCTGGGGCGGGGCTGGGGCCCCTGGCCGGGGGTGGGATTCCTGTGAGCAGGCAAGCCTGCGGGGGCCTGGGGGGGGGGCAGATGGGCTGGCCCAGAGGCCAGGCTCCACAATTCTGCCCCATCCCTGGGCTGGCTGCTCCACCCATGGGGAAGGGATGGGCCAGCCCAGAGGCCCAGCTCTGCGCTTCTGCCCTGCCCTTTGCCTTTGAGCACCGGGTCCAGTTCTGGAGCCCCTGACAGGGTACCAGAGCTGAGGAGTGGGCTGGCCATGAAAAGCCAGGGCTGCGGGAGGTTTCTGGGGCCCCCAGCAGGGCGCCAGGACTGTGGAAGGGACCAGTCGCAGGGATCCGGGGCCACAGGGGGCTCCGGCCAGGGTGCCAGGGCTATAGGGATCCGGGGTTGCATGAGCCCCAGGTGGAGTGCTGGGGCCACAAGTGGGGACCGGGGCGCTGTGGCCACGGGGGTGGGTTGGGGCACCAGTGGGGCGGAGGGGGCCAGCCGCAGGGATCTGGGTCCGTGAGGGACCCAGGAGGGGCACTGGAGCTGCGGGGGCAGGGGACAGGGCTGCGGGTGGGGTTTCGGGGTCCCCAGTGGGACGCCGAGGCCATGGGGGTTGGGGGGTAGGACCAGTGCCAGGGAGCCCTCTAGGGGGCCCCCCAAGGGGCCTTTGCCTCTGGCCCCAGATAGGCTAAGGCCGCCTCTGCTGACCAGGCTTATGACTGAGCTGGGAAAGGGGTGTCTTTGTTGATGTTGGTGGAGGTCATGACAGGTGGGGCACTGTTTGCTAGGGGAAATCTCACATCTGCTGGGGAGGTCAGGTCACTGGCATATCTCTGAAGTTGGTGGGAGCATCTGTATATTGGGGAAGTTGTGGGAGGGAATTGTGTGCAAGGAAAAGTCTCTTTCTAGTTGGGTGGTGAGATGGGGGGAAGGGTGAACACTTAATGGGTTTGTTCTGACAGTGAGAAAGGTGGGAGTTTCTGTGGCAGGTGGAAGTAGATAAATGGAGGCGCTTTTGTGGCTGGAGAGGTTTGGTAGCTAGGAAGAAGTCATGGGGAGGCAACACGCCAGGGAAAAAGGGATGTGTGACTCAGGGTGTCTGTGCTGGGGGACAATTAGTGGGCAGGTAGCTGGGTATGTGTGCCAAGAACAGAGGTCTGTGCTGTGAAGTATTGGGGATAGTTGAGGAGAGGTTATGGGGGATGTGGTTCAGCGTCTGTGGTGTGGAGTACCAGGCAAACAAAGGGCTGTGCTTCAGAAATATTGGGGGAATAGCTGGGGGTGTCCAGGGAGGAGGGGGCTGTGGGGGGATATAAGGGTAGCTGGAGGTATCCTGGGGAGGAGGGGCTG
>ML685764.1:41201219-41400355 GCA_007922175.1 Pelusios castaneus
CCCCCCGGCCGGGCGGCGCTGTCCCCAGGCGGCAGGGGGCGGCGCTGGCCGGGCTCGACTCCCTCCCTCCGGCCTCCGGCCCCCTCCCCCCCTCCCTCCCCGCGTTGCGCATCGGAAACATGGCGGCGGCGAGGGACTGAGCAGCCCCAGCGCTCGGCGGCCGCGCAGGTGAGGGGGCGGCGGGGCGGCGGCGCCTGTGCTCGGGCCCTTCCTGACAGCGCTCCGGGCCGGCGGGCTGCCGCGGGGCTGGGCGGGGAGCCGGGTGCCGACACCCGGCTCAGCCCGGCCCCCTGCCAGGGCTCCTCGCCCGGCCCGGCCGCCCGCCCGGCGCTGCCCCTGCCCCGCGCCTCTGCCCTGTCAGGCTGCTCGCCCGGTGCCCGCCTCCGCTCTGCCTGCCGGCCCGTCGGGTGGGGCGGGCACCGGGGGGCCCTTCCCATGGGTGGTCCCTGATCCTGGCCAGTCCCCCTGCCCCACACAGGCCTGGTCTGGAGCATCCCAGGAGGGGGTGCGAAGGGCGCCCGGCCCAGGCCTCCTTCTCTCACCTGCCCAGGTACCATGCCCTGGAGAACTCTGCCCCTTTCCCCGGGACTGGTGTTTCTCTGGCCGGCCCCCACCGCTGAGGGACTGCCTGCCCCGGGTGGTAGGTGGTGGCACTTGGTGGGTCTTGCCTGGGTTTGCTTGGTTCCACTTCTGGCAATGTTCTCCCCCTGCTCTGGGCTCTGCGGAGAGGAAGGAGCATGAAATGGACCCATCATTTGTCATGGCATGGAAGTTGGCTGGTCTTCAGTCCTAATGAAGTGTAAAGCTTTTAGGAGGGGTGATTTCTTCACTCTTACAAGGGATGGTCAAGCCTAGACCTCTTGCAGCCTTTCCAAACTGTGGCCTAGTCCTGCAGGATGCTTCCTCGTGCCAGCCCCTGCTGCTCCATGCAAGCATGGAAAAACTTGCAGGACTGGGGCCTTTTTCTGCACTTGCACTTTAATGCTCTTTTTCTATTAAAAAAAAGTTTCCTGTTTGTTGGGTGTATGTGCACTGTGTGTGTGTGCACCATAGATTGTGTACGTACTGCACAGTTCTACCAAATAATTTAGTACTGTTTTTTGCTCCATTTCTGTTGATGGAGGAAGCCTAAGTGCAGCATAACAGCTGCCACCTGTTGCTCGGCTGTCATTTTTCCTTCGCTACAACCTGTGCTGTTGTGTTACAGAACTAATGGGGTTAAATTTCAAAAGGCGTCTGCTTTTGCTAAACTCCCAAATATCTGACCAGTCAGAACTTAGTGTTGTTTTTTTTTTAAACCTGGGAGAGGCATGATGGCCTTGTGGATAAAACTTCAGGCTTTCCTTTCTGGGACCAGGTTCAAGTCCAAAGCAAGACTCATAAAGAAATAACTTGAACTGTATTAACACATTCCAAAGGGGTAGCCGTGTTAGTCTATTGTAGAAAGACAACGCCACAGGACTGTTGTATTAACACAGCCAGAGAAGGAATTTGGATGGAGCCAGCAGTGCAGCTGATGATTGGTCAGGCTCATTTCAGATAGGCTGGTATTTTTATAGTGATTTGATCAGCTATGGGTACCTTAAGCTCACCTAGAATTTAGATTCCAAAGGGGTAGCCGTGTTAGACTATTGTAGAAAGACATCAGAGTCCTGTGGCACTTTTAAAGACTAACAGATTTATTTATCGCACTGTTGTCTAGAATTTAGAGTTTTCTGTGTTTAGTAAGATCTGCATGTAGCTGTCCAATAAAAGCTTGGGCAGTTAGTAAAATATATTTCAAACAGAGATTGGAGATAACTTACTGCCGGTTACTTTTTTTTTTTTTTTTATTATTATTAATTTTGTGAATTGCTCTGACGCTATGGGGAGGAGGGCCATATAAATTAATTCAGTAATAATACTTAGTGTTTATATGGCATCTTTCACCCAGGGCACTGGGTGAAGTTAGGAAAGCTAATTATACCTCACAATCTCATGGAAAGTGAGGGAGGAGTAGTATCCCTAGTTCACAGGAGGAGGAAAACAAGGGAGAGAGATATGAAATGACCCGCCAAAGACAGCATAGAAAGTCCTTTGCTGTAACAAGTAGACCACACTGTTGTCCTTTCTAACTACAGTGATCATAGGAGATTCCCAGGCAGAAATTTTCCGCTTTCTTCTTTCCATATGAATGCGTTGGGCTGTTGCTGAAGTACTCCTCTCAGTGTGCACATTATAAAAATGAACAGCTATACAATGGTGCTGGAATATCTGTTACTGCAAAATGGGATCCCTTACTCCTGAGGCATTTCTTGTGTGACGTAAAGGGCAATCCCAGTGACTGGACAGATAAATCTCATAATTACTGTCCCTTAGGGCTTCTCTTTGTTTACTCTTTGAAAGATATCTGTAGGGAAATGTCTGATTTCCCTCAGAATGACACACTTTGACAGACGTGGAAGCAGAGTAAAAAACATTTGAGACTGTATAAATAGTAAGATGTTTAAAAATAAACATAGCATCAAATGTGCTGCTGCTGCATGTCATCGAGGTTTAATTTACACTTCTTTTTTGAAACGGCTGTTTTGAATTATGCCAATATTTTCAAGTCTGAATGTTAAGTCTTATTTTCAGAATTGCTAAGTACTTCAGCCTCCTTCGACTTCACTGGAAGTTCTGGATGTTCAGCACTTCTGAGAGTCAGGTCCATTATTTAGATGCCTAAAATACGGAGGTGAAAGTGTAACGTTAGGTACCAAAGCTTGACTATTTTGGCTTTAATGCTGTAGTAATGTTTACTGTTGTTGTTTATATGATAAACTCTGCCTCATATTGGCTAAAAAAAGCCATGTGATGACATTTTCTATTTATCTTTTTGGAATTCAACAAAACAGTGGGCTAGAAGAGTGTTTATCAATCAAATTGCATATATAAATAAGTATCTGTTGACCTCTCAGAAGGGAACAGTAGTTTTTTCTGGACCTCTAGCTTCATTTTCCCATTTGAATGTTTCTTTCACACTTTTCTTATCCTGGCTGTGATAAAGATTTCCAAAGGTTCTAGCTCAAGGCATTTGGAACATAGTATGATGACTCCATACCCACCAAGGCTTTCATGATCGTTGCCAAAGCCACACAGAACTTCACAATGACAGTAAGACTAGAGCTAACCTGCTCTGAAAGCACAGATTCTTTACCACTTGAGCTAAAGGAGAATTACCATTAGCTGTAGCATTATAAGCTCCCTGACACACAACTGAGTAGTTCTGAAGCCATGCATTAAAGGCTGTGATTCACATACTAACAAACCAGTCCATTGAAATAGCTGAGTGTGTATGTAATATAACAATATTTATTTTTACTAGTTTTTTTGAGCATCAAAATTTATCTTCCCTTGAGGCAGATATTGACCTAAAATTTTTCTTGGTTAGTATTTACATAACAGCTCTATGAATTGTAACTGTTCACTTCAAGAGAAGTTCATATCTATTAATAATAAGAACATAAGAATGATCATACTGAGTCAGATTAATGGTCCATCTAAATACAGTATCCTGTCTTTCAACGGTGGCCAATGTCAGGTACTTCAGAGGGAATGAATGGAAAAGGTATTCATCAAGTGATTCATCCCTTGTTCCCCATTCCCAGCTTCTGGAAGATTGAGTCTAGGGACACTTCAGAGCATAGTTTTGCATCACTGCCCATCCTGGCTAATAGCCATTGATGGACCTATCCTCCATGAGTTTATCTAGTTTTTTTTTACCCTGTTATAGTCTTGGCCTTCACAGCATACTCTGGCAAAGAGTTCCACAGGTTGACTGCCATTGCATGAAGAAATACTTGCTTTTGTTTGTTTTAAATCTGCTGTCTATTAATTTAATTTGGTAATCTGTAGTTCTTTTGTTAGAGAAACACTTCCGTATTTACTTTCTCCACAACAGTCCTGATTTTATAGACCTATATAATATCCCCCCTTATTCATCTCTTTTCCAAGCTGAAAAGTCCCAGTTTTATTAATCTCTCCTCGTATGGAAGCTGTTCCATACCCTTAAACATTTTTGTTGCCCTTCTTTGTACCTTTTGCAATTCCAGTATATCTTTTTTGAGATGGGACAATCAGATCTGCTTGTAGTAGTCAAGATGTGGGCATACTAAGTATTTATATAGCGGCAATAAGATATTTTCTGTCTTATTATCTATCCCTTTCTTTATGATTCCCAACATTCTGTTAGGTTTTTTGACTGCTGGTGCACCTTTGAATGGATGTTTTCAGAGGACTATTTACAATGACTCCAAGTTCTCTGTTTTTGAGCGGCAACAGCTAAGTTAGACCCCCATCATTTTATATGTATAATTGGGATTATGTTTTCCAATGTGCATTACTTTGCATTTTTCAACACTGAATGTCATCTGCCATTTTGTTTCCCAGTCACCCAGGTTTGTAACTCTTCGCGGTCTGCTTTGGACTTAACTCTCTTGAGTTAGTTTTGTATCATCTGCACATTTTGCCACCTCACTGTTTACCGCTTTTTCTAGATCATCTTTGAATATGATGACCCGCACTGGTCCCATTACAGACCCCTAGACCAGGGGACACCACGATTATCTCTCTCCATTCTGAAAATTGACCATTTTTCCTGCCTTTTTTCCTTTCTTGTCATCAAGTTCCCCATCTTCAAAGCATGTGATGAAGTGGGATTTTCTCCCATGAAAGCTCATGCGATAAATAAATTAGTTAGACTTTAAAAGTGCCACAGGACTCCTTGTTTGTTTGGCTGATCCAGAAGAGGACCTTCCCTCTTATCCCATGATAGCTTACTTTGCTTAAAAGCCTTTGTTGAGGGATCTTGTCAAAGTCCTTCTGAAAATCTAAGTATAGTATATCCACTGTATAACCCTTATTCTCATGCTTGTTGATCCCCCTCAAAGACTCCTAGTAGATTGGCAAGCCATGATTTCCCTTTACAAAAAACCAGGAACATATCCCTGCAACAGACCACGCTGCCAACTTTGCCCTCATATCTACACTGATGACACCATCACAGGGCCTAATCAAGCCACCTACTCCATCAAGGGCTCGTTCACCTGCTCATCCACCAATGTGATTTATGCCATCATATGCCAGAAATGCCCCTCTGCCTTATATATTGGACAAACAGGACAGTCTCTGTGCCAAAGAATAAATGGACACAAATCTGACATCAGAAATTGCAACACTACAAAACCAATAGGGGAACACTTCAATCTCCCTGCTCACTCCCTTGACGACTTGTTAATAGCTGTGTTGAAACAGATGAATAACAAATCACAACTTCAAAGAGAAACTGCAGAACTCGAACTTGTATGCAAATTTGACTCAGTTGTCTTGGGGTTAAACAGGGACTATGGATTTTTCTCTCATTACAACAAGTGATTTGACCTCACCCTCCTCTATGTGCTGTTCCCCAGTGTTTAAATCCTAACACCTATTTTGATTTGCTGTTACAGCCTGACCTGATCCTATGTCATGCACTCCCCTGCATTTAATTTCCTCCCATTCTGTAACTTTCCCATCTTCAAAGCGTCTGACGAAGTGGGATTTTCTCCCATGAAAGCTCATGCGATAAATAAATCTGTTAGTCCTTAAAAGTGCCACAGGACTCTGTTGTCTTTCTACAATAGACTAACACGGCTACCCCTTTGGAATTTGACTAGTTTCAACCGGTTTGCCTAGTACTGAAGTTAGGTTTTCCAGCTTCTAATTATTGGGATTGCTTCTGGATCCTTCTTAAAAAATTGGTGTCACGTTAGCTATCTTCAGTCATCTGGTACAGAATCTGATTTAAATGATAGGTTACATCCCACAGTTTAGTGGTTCTGCAGTTTCACATTTGAGTTCCCTCAGAATTCTTGGGTGAGTATGATCTGGTTCTAGTAGCTTATTCCTGTTTCATTTACCAGTTTGTTCCAAAACTTCCTCCAATGACACCTCAATCTGGGACAGTTTCTCAGATTTGTCACCTAAAAAGAATGACTCAGTTGTGGGAATTTCCCTCACATACTCAGCTCTAAAGATCATTGCACAGAATTCATTTACTTTCTCTGCAATGGTCTTATTTTCCTTGAATATTTCTTTAGTATTTCGATCGTCCAGTGGCCCCACTGGTTGTTTAGCTGGCTTCCTGCTTCTGATGTACTTAAAACATTTTGTGCTGTTATTTTTTGAGTCTTTGGCTACTTGTTCTTCAAATTCTTTCATGGTCTTCCTAATTATATTTTTATATTGCACTTGCCAGAGTTTATGTTCCTTTCTTTTCCTTGATAGGGTTAAACTTCCATTGTTATAGGTTTTTTGGGGTTTTCCCCCCCTCTAATTGCTTCTTGTACTTTGTTGTTTAATCATGGCGGCACTTTTTGGTCCTCTTCCTATGTTTTTTTAATTTGGGGTATACATTTAAATTAAGCCTCTGTTATGGTTCCTTTAAAAGGTTTCCATGCAGCTTGCAGGGATTTCACTTTTGGCACTGTACCGTTTTAAATTTCTGTTTAATTGACTGTGACACATCTATGCCTTAGCTATTCCACCTGAAAGTGCCAACATCAAATCAGGCTGCAAAACGAAAGTATATTCTCCTAACACTGAGTAAATTCACGAACCTGTACAAACAGTGCTTCTGATCCCCCACGCTGGTTATCAAGAAGCTGAAAATGAGAATCTACACAGCTCCCTTATTGCATTTCCGTCTCAGGCTCCCAGTTAGCTGCCAGGTCCAGTAAAAGCATAAGTTATTAAAATTCTATTCCCTTTGCCAAAAAGGTTCTAATCCACAAAGTCAAATTCCAAAGGGGTAGCCGTATTAGTCTATTGTGGATTAGATAACAGAGTTCTGTGGCACTTTTAGTCTTTAAAAGTGCCACAGGACTTTGTTGTCTAATCCACAAAGGATCAGATACATTACCAGATCAGTGTACGTTTGGGTCTTACTCAAAATACCATGCTGCCAGCCAGTCCTTTAGTAGCTAAAATTAATGGGTTTTTATAATAGGAAAGAAACAGGTCAAAGCAATCAGATGCATACAAATTATTCAGAAGTCTGTATGTATCAGGTTCTCAATAGAATTGTGGAGTTTGCAGGCTTGTGCAGTTCCTCTGGTGTACATCCAGTACCTGGATGCGACTTACTCCTTTGTTTTGCAGCTTATAGCTCCTGTAGTAAGCAGGATTGAAAACAAAATGGTTGGGAATGGTGCAGCTGCCTTTTATACCCTTTTGCCATGTGGCTTGTCTCAAACATGGCCAAATGTTATGGAAAAGACCCTGAGTCCCCTGTTCCTGGGCATGTTCTTACATGTCCTGATGACTCATAAGGTGTAGCCCCTGCGTTCTTTCACTGGACTGCTAGTTCCTTTGTGCCATTTATCAGGTTTAGTTCTGCTGCCATCCTGTTTGAGGTGTCACCCAGAAACACAGCGCAAGTTGAAATATGGATTTATCTTATGTCTTTAGAACTTATAACACAACCTTGATACATACATATAAATATGCTTAGCAGTCTTAGCGAATCATGGCATTTTCATTGGTACCTGACATGGCATATCTTGTACGAATTATTGTAGCTGTGCAATATCAATAATATTATAAACAGTCATCCCTTAATCCAGACAGCATCACACTAACTTCCTCATTTTTGTGTAGTTCCCCTTTCTGAAATTAAATGCTACCATGATGGACTGCTTTGCTGTGTCCCCCTCTCTCCCACAGGGATTTAAATTTTATTATATTATTTCACTATTACCAAGTGGTTCAGCTATAGTAACTTCTTGGACCAGATCCTGTGCTCTGTGTAGGACTAAATCAAGCCTTGCCTCTCCTCTTGTGGGTTCCAGAACTAGTTGCTCCAAGAAGCAGTCATTTAAGGTGTTAAGAAACTTTATTTCTGCATCCTATTGGGTCCTGTCAAGAAACATTATGAATTAATGTTTATAAAATGCCTTGATATCCTTGGATGAAAGGTGCGGTAGAACAGCAAAGTGTTGGTATTCACCGGCTAACCCAGTGATTTTCAAACTTACTTTTTCTTGGGACCGAGTTGAAAAAAATCATTTATGCCCACGACCCAACAATTACCTCTTTGAGCAAAGCATTTGAGTCTTTTCGCGGCGGCAGCAGGGAGTGCCACGATCCAGTGCCTTAGGGTCTGCAACCCAGTACTGGATCCCGACCTAAGTTTGAAAACCACTGGGCTAACCAACCGTTGAACTAGAGCAGGGCTTGACAAAATTGGCTCCCACCTTGGTGCCAGCAGTTTTATTTTTGGTCACCAGAGGCAGAGCTGGGAGCCAGGCTAAAAACCCCAGTTACACTGGCGACCTGGTGTCTGGGTTTTGTCAAGCCCTGAACTAGAGAGAGTATTTTGGGGGCTGGAAGGGGGATTGAAATAAGCTGCACCCTTTATCTTTTTACTTGATATAAAAGTAACACAAGAAAATATTGAGATAAGGGGGTAGAAAAGAGCACTGATCAGATTGGGGGCAGAGCAATGAAGGAAGAAAATTGTAAAAGAGCTTGTAAAAAAATCAGTTGAGTATCTGTGGGGGAGGGGTGGAATGTAGCTCCAGATGGCCTCATATTAAGTACCTTAACAATTCGTGTGCAACTGCTGTCCTACAAAGTAGACTAGATTCATGTTTGTCAGGCTACGAAATTCATATAACTGTGTGCTGGGCTGTGTTTTTATTGCAGAGGCCTGTGCTTGTTACATAAACCACGCTTATTTTCAGAATCTGATGCAATATGTTAGCTCATTGCTAAGCGTATGGACTTTACAGTTTGGTGTCATCATAACTAGGAATTTTACATGTTTGAGTTCCTTATAACATTAATGAACATTTTCATCTCCATTCACTTCCCCATTTCTTTTTCTTTTCTTGTCTCTTTTTCCCATTGCAGAGGGTATTCAAGGAATGCAGCTGAAATTCAGTTATGTTTTGTGATAAGAAGGGCAAATTTTGAATCTGTTAGTCTTTAACTTTCCCATTTTTCTCTGAAGGGTTTCTGAATACACTACCCAGGGATGATCTTATGGCCAGAGGTATAAAACATGTAAAAATGTGTTATATTTTTAAATCGCTTTAAAATATCTCCTTTGTTACCAAGCTTAAAAACCACTTAACTGCATATTTTCATAAAACATTGCTATATCACTAAAGCTACAGTCCAAGCGGGATGCTGGCTTTAAATGATTGTCGATGCTGAGCCTTTTATCTCTAGGTCACTGGTTCAAATTTGGAAGGGGCCGTTAACAAATGAAAGTCACTCCCATCTGAGGGTCTGTTGGCAGTGAATTGGTGATGGCACACCACTCCCTAGTGCAGTGATTCTCAACCACTGTGTTGGGACACATTATTGTGTCGCCACACAGTGGTGAGTGTGTCACGGAGAGCTGGGGAGATGGCTGGATTTGACTGGGGGGGATGGGATTGGTGTGCCCTGTAGGGTCACAATATGCAATCAAGTGTGTCCCGACCTGCGAAAGATTGAGAACCACTGATTTAATGCAGTGGTACTCGACTTTTTTTAAGTCCCAACATGCTTGGCTTTGGGTTATGATCCATAGACCATACCAATCCATCCACACCCCCCGGCCAAATCCAGCCACCTCCCTGGCTTTCCACGACACTCCTGTTTCTCTGTGGTGACACCCAATATGTCCCAACACAGTGGTTGAGAACCACTGGGCAATTGTCTGCATTGCAGAAATCACCATCACTCTGGGAGCAGGTTGATGCCCTTATTGATTGTCCTTACTGGAAGAGTTAAGTAATGAATTACTCCATGTGAGCTGAATGAAGGTGCTCCCTGCTCAACAATCTCTGGGAGTGCTGGGTTATGAAGTCTTAGGGCAGGTCAACATGGTGGTGGGATTTTGGCAACAAGCGAAGGGAGGTATGCAAAATACTTGAAATACCTTGCGTATCTCCTGTCAATTGCCCACCGCCTATTTACCACAGTGTTTTCAATGTGCTGAATCGAAGGGAAATTCAGAGGGGTGGGGGGTTGGTCTTCAGCAATCAACTTCCTGATTGGCTGAGCTGGTCTTCATAGACCCGATCAGTCAATTGGGAAGCTTGATCTAAGGACACCATCAGTGATGACTGGGTCTCTGTTTAGAAGAGCTCTCTCCAGGCAGAATTCTTGAGGCAGGTTAGTGGAGAAGCTGGCATCACTATGGAGTGGATAGTTTTGTGGGTAGACACAGAATCTCTGTGATCTGTAATAAATTCACCCAGAAGAGCAGAATGATGTTTCACACTTTTACTGAGTTTTTCCTCAAAGAGTTTTAAGTACTCCTCCCCACTCCACTGTGCAGCTGGTAATAAATAGGTCAGTACTATCCTTCCTTTGGTGATAAGGAAACTGAGGCACAAAGATCAATTGATTTGCCAAGGCTAGAGAAGGAATTCATGTTAGAGTTGAGTATAAAACTCTGTCTTCCGGGTCTGTGCTTGTGCCACTAGATCTAACACTTCTCTCAAAACTTTTTTTATGCTGCCCATCAAATAGCATCAATATAATCTAAAATCACTATCACTTTTTCGTGGAGTGTCCCCTAGCTGAGGTGCTCAGTACCATTGTAATTTGCTCATGCATATGCCTGCATGATGTAATACGAGGAGTTCAGAAATCTCCTGGTGGTTTGTTTTCTGAGTTTTGCTATGCTACAGGAATGGAGCTCTTGGTGTTGCTGCAAGTATGTGAGACTCAGCTTTCCTTCCATTCAGAAATAACAGACTTCCTCTCCATCCTCGCCTCTCCTGACCGTGTGCCAGGGACTGCGTGGGGCTCCTTCATGTCAATAGATTACCAAGGGAGCTGTTCCAATTCATGCGTTGCTGTTTGGTTGAGCTTGCTGGGGGCAGACACAGTGCAATGCAATCTCCATGGAATCGTTGTGACTTCCCCCTGATGTGTTATTGATGTCTCTCCTGCCGGGAGGGACACTAGGAAGAGTAGTTACTTTGCAGCAAGGGTTACAGCTGCTTGTGTGTGTGAAAGGAGAGGTGGTGTTCCTTTCAGTTTTGGTGTCTGTAGGTTGCAGTCCACATTGAGAACCAGACACTGCAAGTCCCAACCCCAAACCATATTTTCTTGGACTCCACAAGAGCCTATCTGCCACGTCTTTTTTTTTTTTTTTTCCTTTATGTTGTTAAGATATGGGATTAATTAAACTGTAAAGAGTATATGGCCAGTGACAGATTAACCCTTTTAGAGTGAGTGTCCTCATCCACAGTGTTAGGGGATGGGAGCTGAGAACTCTGCTCCATTCACTGTTTTCATCTACTCACTCTGGACAGCCGCCCCACCACAGTCCCTTTTTCAGTCCCTTCTTTTCTTCTCAGCTCCTCCTCAGCCCCTAGTCCCAGAATTCCAGCTGCTAGAATACCTAGTGACTCGCCTTCCTAGCAAGCAGAGCTCCTGATGCTCCCTATCCGCTGCCTTCCCACTGCTATTAAGTGTGCTGTCACATCCTCTCTGTCCTGTGCTAAAAACTCTTCCCTGCCCTGCCCTTCCAGTATCCTCTGCTGTTTCCTGGCTTAAGGGAGAAGTCAAAAGCCTGCAAGTAAAGGGAGGTAGTGCCCTCTGTGAAGGTTGGCTGGAAAGCTGTGTTCTCTGCAGCAGGTTGTGAACAGTTGGACTCATCTAGCATAGGCAAGTGTCCAAACTTGGTCCTGCCTTGCATTGGCCGGAAACATACTCTTTTCTTGTCCCACCACACCTCCTGCCTTGCTACTCCTAAATTTGTAGCATTGGCCGGTCTCCAGTATTAATCACCTGGAGATTAGCTTTCATCTCAAACATATGGACATTCTGAATGGGCATCCACTTACCTTAATGTCAAGTGTTTGCCCTAATGTAAATTTTATTTCCTTGATGACTCACCTTCTGCAGCAATGCCCATCACTGCAGAAAGAGATGTTTGTGTCTGTCTGTCTCTGTCTGTCTGAGGGGCATCTTCTCATCAGTTTTCATTCCATCATTGGGAGGAGATGGAGTTTTCTCCCAAACTCTGACTGCAGTCCTAGAATTCCTTATTTGCAAAGCCAAAATGAGACAGAAAGGGTGAAATCCTGGCCTTGTTGTTATCAGTGAGGGTTTTGCCATTGTCTTCAGTGGAGCTAAGATATCATCCCAGGTGTATTATTGTAGCGGAGGTATTGGGATTCTCAGTAGCACATGGAGGTCTTTATAATATGACTTCATTGTCTGTCTTCTGTGCAGTAGCAGCTGCTGAGTGCCTTCCACCAAGCTGGACATATTTCTGATGCATTTTCCTAGATCAGCTTTTCAGGCTCATGATCCATCCAGGTTCATAAGCATCATTGTGTACAGTCCTGTGAAAAGCTGGAGCCAGCACTGTGCAAGTTCATGGTAGTGAGTTCTCTCTTGAAGTTAGCCAGGCCAGTGGGAATCAATGCCATGGCACATTTCAGCCATTGTAGTCCCTGACTATAAGTCCTTTTACATTTTGTATATACTAAATTTCTTGCAAAAGCTTTTTTCTTTCTTGTCCACAAAGAGTGTATCGATGTAACAAAGCCATAACTCTTGGTATCTGTGGCAAGAGTCTATTCTGCATTCACATCGGACAGATTTCCAAGTATTGGAGGCCTTTATAGTTGTTGACTTGTTTTCTGTGGTGTTAGCTAGGCTGCTGCAGAGCTGTCCAGCATGCGTTCCTGCTTATCTTCAGTTTGCTATTTCAAAGTGGCGTAGTATTGATGCTTGTCCTGTATACTACACATACGTTCCTGAGGTGCCAGCCACTGATGAAAACACTGGAATCTGTGTTGGCAGCAATGTGTTAGCTTTCACCAAATGTTACTTTTCTTAATTTGCATCTGTCTGAATTGTTCTATCATTTCAGAAGCAGTGTCTCTCATATATATATCTGAAACTGTGCACCAAATCACTAAAGATCAAAATGTTTTTAAGACCACTACGCTTGGCAGCCGTCTGCATCTCTATTGTCCATGGAGTCCTCACTGGAATGCTTGTGTAATGGAGGATAGGCATTCCTGCTGGCTTCTGTAGATTTCTGATTTGATGTCATCCAATGAACATCAGTGATCGCTTGTCAGTAGGCATTCCTGCTGGCTTCTATAGATTTCTGATTTGATGTCATCCAATGGACATCAGTGATTGCTTGTCAGTACTGATCAGCTACATCTCCACACTTGTGACTGTGGTGGAGTCCTTAATTCTTAGGAGATGGGTTATAAAGGATGCAAAACTTGCTGATGAGTCTCTGCAGATGATTGTCACGTCTGTGAGTACAGCAGTGCCAGATGAAGAGAATGGGAGAACGTCAGAGGAATCAGCTACTCCACACATTTCCTCCCAGCATGGCAGTTTCTTTAGCAGACGCAAAAGAAATTACTGCTCTGCAGGAAGTCTTCAGTGTATTGACTATGACTCAATCAGTCCCAAAGAATCTGATACGGTCCTTGCATTTGGCAACAGGAAGAAAGACAATGGTTCTAAACCTGGGCAGTCTCATTGCTGTTCTCAGTTTCACAGAAGGGCCATGTGGTTGCTTGGGGATCTTGACTTATCTGTCATCCCAATGAGCTTTGTAGCCTTCTGTGTTGTTGAGACCATTGTAATTTTTATTTACTGTGATGGTGGTGAACGTTCAGTGATACCAGCACATGCTGCCTCAGAATAAAGAACTCCTTACATCTTGAACTTGTTCAGTTCCTCCATTGTTGTCGTCCTTTGAAATATCTGTAAATGCAAATACCCTCCAATATTTGATGGTTTTATAAACTGTACAAAATATCTGGCCAATAGTTTTAAGTAGACATTCTTTCCAGCAGTGTGTATTTTCATTACTTGTCTGGAGATTCTGCATGTTCTTTCTCAGCTGCAGGATGGCCTTTGGATTATTTTTGGTCATGATTTCTTTTTCATTGATGTCTGCTGCATCTACAGTAGGTGTTATTGTCAAAGTAAGAATGCCTAGGACTATGCTTGGTAGAGAGTTGAATTCTATGTGTTTCTTTTTTTTCTTTCCGGTTTCCAAACTCTTTTAATTTTCCAACATGGAACAACTCAAATGCTTGTTCCTTGCAACTAGCGATGGGTAATCAGTTTGGGGTTTTCTCACAGGGACTGGCCAAGAATTGCCATTCAGTGCTATTCTCCTAGCTATGATGGTGTTATTGGGATAGAGTAATTAAGTGGCATACAGAAATGCTTGTTGCCTTTGTTGGAATCTTCACAAGTATTGTTTGCATTTTGCTGGACTTCTCCTCACCGTCAGATGCAACAGATTCCAGAGGATATTTCCCCTGTTTCAGTAGACTCAAGATGCTGACTTCTGGGATCCTAAGTCACAGAATGAATCAAAATTAATTCTAAGCTTCCCAAGCCACAGAACAAATAAAAGGTCATTTGATGCAGTATGAAATGCAAATAGAAATAGATAACAGAAATCTTTCTCTGAGCTTATCTGGATTCCCCTTGACTTGTGCTGCTATAGCTCTGTTTCTTCTTCCCAGAGGAACAGATGTATTTATACAGCTCTGTGACTGAGGAAATGGAATAAAGATATATTATAGTATATATAGGTAAGTTACTATCTGATTTTGCTGTCCCACTCTCTGGGATCTGTGCTGGGGTCCTTCAACCTACCCTTCATGTTGGCTTGGTTGGGCTCTGCTTTGGCATCATCAGACTCTGTTGTCCTTGTTGCTTCTGCTGGTGAGACAGTAGGTTAGGCAAGGTGTGGGTATGAAAGCTAAAGTATGGCATGCTTTCTGCTCTTGGCTTGTTGAGTGGACTGTTCCTCTATCTCCCTCTCTCTTTGTCGGGAGTTGGACTATCTGTGTCTTTTTTCCTTGAAACAGCAACAGAGGCTCTCCTCTTTGGTTTCAGTGGTAGCAGGTGTGTCATCCGTATGGCTCTACTGCACACAGTCATGGGGAAGTTGCTGTTGACTATCTTGAAGGGCTTCCAGGTGCTACCCTGACAGCTACAATACCCTTAAGCATTTCCCCAACATCTCCCAGGTTCAAAAAAGAGGCCTGAGCATTCTTTGAGTAGTGTGTCTGTGCACTCCATTTCAGGTGTGCATGTGGAGGTTTTTGGTAGCAATGCCCATTCACAGCCTTCCTGTGTGCTCCAGACATCCTTGTGTCCCATTGTCATCTTGCGTGGTATCTTCATTACTGGAGGTTTGCAAGTATGGTAGCCCATTCCATACATATAGTTTAGCTTTCTAGTTAGTTAGTTATTTTACTAATTTGTAATCTAATTTTCCCAAACACTATGCCTTGATTCATGGTTGGCTGTACAGTCCCATCTTCAGTATTAGATCTGACTCCTAAACTCTCTCGTCTTCGTGGGGATGCTGCTTACAAGTTACCTGAAATGGAGTACCTATAGGGATGCTGCTTGATAAAAGAGAGGTTACTCCCCTTGTGCAGTAACTGAAGTTCTTTGAGATGTGTGTCCCTGTAAGTGCCTCATTACCTGCCCTCCTTCTCCTCTGCTTTGGTGTTCTGTCTTGCAGGACTTCATGGTAGAGAAGGAACTGAGGATGACTCTATCTCTTCAGTACAGGTCACGAGAAAGTCTGGAACATATGCATATCGACTAAATGGGCACTGCAGCCTAAAATCAAGGCTCGAAGACATGTAGAGTACATGCTCATCTGAAGTGGTGCACCCACAGGTATGCGCATCTCGAAGATCTCCAGTTACTGCACAAGGAGAGTAACCTCTGCTTTTCAGAGGTGAATCCTTGCCTATGAAGCTTATACATCTGCTTGCTGTGGCAGAGCCTGGATTTCATGACTCTTTGGGGCATGCCATGTAGGGCTCTCTTTCCCTAGGCCTTCTCCGAGGAAGTGGTTTGAATAAGGAATCAGAAGACTGAGTTGGAGAATTTTATTTCTGGTGAATTGGGGGAGTTTTTGTGGATGTTGAATCAAGGGAAGCTTTTGTATCTGTCTCTAGGAAGAATGTATACATTCCTGGAGCTTTGTTGGAACTCTTTTGATTAAGTAGAAATAATTAGTTTAGTAGTAGTATGAGAAAGCATTTATATAGCATCATTAGTTTATATGCCATTTTACACACTCCGGTGTGTTCCTTGCCCTGAAGATTACAGTCTAAGTAAGACAGGGCCCTGCAGAGGATAGGTGCAGGATTGATGAAATGAAACAAAATTCCCTGAGCATGTGTATTGAGTATAGGTTTGAAGCTCAGTCCTACTCTCCTATTTGTAGCCTGTGTAGCTGCCTTTCAAAGAAGCAGTCTCTGCCTTTGCATAGTAGGGTGCTGGGTTACCTCCTGTGTAGAGAGAACAGTCACACCTTAGCATTCCACTTTGATGATACTGTGGAGTCCAAATGTTTGTCTCATGCTTCTGTTCTTGGTCTAATATAGTGCTGACACTCCCTTTTGGACACTATTGCATGGATGTGCCTTTACAACACTCCAGGACAGAATCCTGTTTAAAAGACTCCAGTGAGCTACAGAGCAGTTCCAGAGCAAACTGCAGGCTGTTCTGATTTATGTGTAAGGTTTGGCACATGGCTCAGTGCAAATTAAAACAGTCTCATGATTGTAAAGCTGCTATCATGACTGGCATCAGTTTGGCCTCCTTGTTCAGTCTCATTCGGGAACTGATGGGGAGGCTCCTCTGGGAGGCTAATACGAGGGGGAAAGGAATTCAAGAGACCTGGCTGTATTTTAAAGAAACCTTATTGAGGGTGCAGGAACAAACCATCCCGAGATACTGAAAGAATAACAAATATGGCAGGCGATCAGTGTGGCTTAACAGAGAAATTTTCAGCGAGTTTAAACACAAAAAGGAAGCTTGCCAGAAGTGGAAGCTGGGTCAGATGACTAGGGAAGAATATAAAAATACTGCTCAAGCATACAGCAGTGAAATCAGGAAGACCAAAGCACAGTTGGAGTTACAGCTAGTAAAGGACACAAAGGATAACAAGAAGGGATTCTGCAGGTATGTTAGCAGCAAGAGAAAGGTCAGGGAAAGTGTGGGCCTCTTACTGAATGGGAGAGGAAGCCTAGCGACAGATGATGTGGAAAAAGTTGAAGTACTGAATGGGTTTTTTTTTGCCTCTGTCTTCACAGACAAGTTCAGCTCCTTGACTACTGCGCTGGGAAGCACAGTATGGAGAGGTGGTGAGCAGCCCTCAGTGGTGAAAGAACAGGTTCAGAACTTTTTAGACAAGCTGGACATGCACAAATCCGCAGGGCTGGAAGCAATACATCTGAGGGTGCTGAGGGAGTTGGCTGATTGGGATAGCAGGGCCATTAACCATTATCTTTGAAAACTTGTGGCAACTGGGGGAAGTCCTGGACGATTGGGAAAAGATTTCAAAATCTTTTAAAAAGAGAAAAAGAAGCATCTGGGGAACTATTCACCTATCAGCCTCACCTCAGTCCCCAGGAAAATCATGGAGCAAGTACTCAAGTAATCCATTGTGAAGCACTTGGAAGAGATGAAGGTGATCAGGAACGGCCAGCTTGGATTCAGCAAGAGCAAGTCATGCCTGGCCAGCCTGATTGTTTCTGTGAGGAGATGCATTCTATGAGGCTCTGTGGGTGTGGGAAAGCAGTAGACGTGATATACGTGGACTTTAGCAAACCTTTTGATATAGTCTCCCACAGTATTCTTCCCAGAAAGTTACAGAAGTATGGGTTGGATGAATAAACTGTAAGATGAATAGAAAGCTGGCTAGATCATCAGGCTCAATGTGTAGTGATCAGTGGATTGATGTCTAGGTGGCAGCTGGTATTCAGCGAAGTGCCCCATTGGTTGGTCCTGGAGCCAGTTTTGTTCAATATCTTCATTAATGATCTGGAAAATGGGATGGGATGGATTGCACTCTCAGCAAGTTTGCAGATGACACCAAACTGGGTACCGGGGGCGGTGGTGGACTCTCCATCCTTAGAGGTTTTTAAGGCCTGGCTTGGAAAAGCCCTGGCTGGGCTGATTTTTTTGGAGTTGGTCCTGCTTTGAGCAGGGAGTTGGACAAGATAACCTCCTGAGATATCCTCCAACTCTAAGTTTCTATGATTCTCCTGCCCTAGGGATGATTTGCTAGTTTCTACATTGTGCTGTGAAGACTATCTGACATTAAGGGGATTGAAAAAAAAGGAAAATTCTGTCTTAAATGTGAATCTTCACTGTAAGACCTTCCATGTCTGACCATCTGACCTTCCCCTGCATGAATGCAGTATGTCCTCCTTCTGACTATTGCCTGATTGTTAAGTAGTTTGGAAGGGAAGAGGACATTCCTCCAGGACCTCCCAACTTTTACATCAGGGCTCTCTGCTGCCAATAACTTGAGTTGGTTAACACTTTTAAATTTTAGTAGAGTTAGTGTCCAAATCTGAACAATGCTGACCTGAAATTTTCTTCCTGCGGGGCAGTCGTCCTAGACCCACATTCATATCAAAGATCTGATCTGCCGCCAATTGCTATAGAAATGGAGATCACCCCACTGTGAAGACGGACTAACAAGGGGAGTCCAAGAATGAAAACTTGTGAGGAAGACCAAATTTTCCCTTTCTGTGTAGAATTCTGGAGATCAGACCTGTCGTGTGTGAACTGACCAATGGCTGGTATCATCTACTATCCTGCTTCTCAAAATGGCCAGTGCCAGAAGCTTCAGGTGGAAGGCATACTTCTGACCCCCTCAGTAGAACCCTGCAGATCTGCGGGTATCCGCTTCAGATCCGTGGGTATCTGCATCCGCAGAATCCATTCTTGCAAATTGGAGCTCGGATGCGGATTCTATTTTCATTTGCCCAGGGTGCGATTGCTGCTGCTGCTGTGGAGAGCAGTGAGCAGTGTTAAACAGCACAACAGGGAACAAAGGAAGTGCACCAGCCAATCCCACCTCAGCTTTGTTTGTAGTCTGCCAGCCAATCAGACAGTCACTCACAGGAAATTAGTTTACCAGCTAATCCCACCTCTAACTAGAAGCCCAGTGGCCAGTCCCCACCCTCCACCAGTTTGCTGGTGATGGGCAACTACCCCCACCCCTTCTCCCACTGCTGGCAACCCAGTCAGATGACTGGCAACTGTCTGAACAGCTGAGTGATCTCAGCAGCTTCTGCTTTCTTAGCCCAGGTGGAGTGAAAGTTGTTGCGATTGGGGCCAGGGAAGGCTCTGAACTGCATGGCACTGCTGGCAACTCACTGCCGCGCCCCCCCCCCCCCCCCCCCCAGCCTCAGCTCAGCAAAGCTATGGCAGCCAGACAGAGGCTCTGCTCCTATAGTCAGAGCAGGAGCTGCTGCGAGGTGGGGCAGTGCTTATGCAGCTAGACATAAACCCAGGCATGTGGATCCTGGATCGGATACAGGCTGACAGTGAACAGTTCCGGATCCACATTTTTGTATCTGCACAGGGCTCTATCCTTCAGCTCTCCCCAAATGCAGATATTATGCATTACTTATACCATAGAGAGAAGGGTTTTCTTGGTCAGCTCATCTGCCAATCAGATTTTACCTGGAAGTATGGAGATTGATGGTGTATGTAATTTCTGTCTCAGACGTATAATGACAGATGATGATCTTCATTTGGATGTCTTATCCTCTTTTTTAATGTTACCGCTCCATTGCATTGATCCTGTCTAGCAGAAACAAATTCCACAGATTAATTATTGCATTTTAAAAGTATTTCCTTCTGTGTTTCAGACCTGTCATATTTTTCATGTTATAGAACTGCCTGTTATACTCTGGGTGGGGTAAATGGGAGTCCTCAAATGACTTTCTCTACTGTTTGTTATTTTATGTTCCTCTAAGATGTCTCCTCCTGATTTTTCTGCTTTTCATACTGAACAATTCTGATCATTTCAGTCTTTCCATGTATGACATGATTTACATGTACAAAATATGTTAGTTTGTTTCTGTCCTATATTCCACATCAGAGGTGACTTACAAACTATGATCCCACGTACTCATTAGCAAGGTGAACCTAAATTGTCAGGGTACCTGCATTCTTTGGCACTTTGGTGTAGCAGACTGAAAATACTGTGACAGCTTCATTTCACTTAAAATATGGAGGGTTTAATGCATAAAATATGAAAATTCATAAAGCAGTAGCTACATTGGCCTCTTTGCTATTCATTTTGAGGTTAAATTCAGTTTTTTACTTTGTCTCCATATTTTCAGTTTTTGATATGCCACAGAGCTTTACCTGCCTCTAGGGAGCTGGAAGTTACAGCAATTCTGTAGAGTCATTTGGGGCTTTTGAGATTTAGGGGATCGTTGGATAAGCACATTAGATGTATGTTTATTCTAAAATGATCATCAGTGAAATAGTTAAGCTCTTTAAGAGTTAAAACCCCACTGAAGTGAATTTACACGTATGACTTATTTTTTCAGGCAGACAACACTGCATCAGTATACATTTTGTTCATGCTTTCAAGTTTAACCTGATAACAATATGAACTAGAAACATACTTAAAAAAAATTAAAATAGCTTTGATTCTTGAGCTCAGTGCTGCAGCAAGTGATGTATTTTGCAGCCAAATCATAACAGGATACTGGTTGTAAGTGGTTTTTAATTCTGAACTATTTTGTCTTATTCTGAAGTAAGGTTCACTGTCCACTGATTCTTAAGGTCATCCTTAGCACCTTTGCTCACACAAGCAACATTGCCCTCCCTCTAGTCCTCCTGCATTGTAGCTGTTTTTATTAGCTGCTATATTATTTATTTTGATTATTAGCTCAACTAATTTAGTCTTTAATTCTTTCCAAATTCCAGTGTAAATTCATCTGGCTATGGGGATCTACTGCAATTTAATTTGTCTAACTGTACCATCACCTCTCTTTTTGATACCCCTGTCATTGACAGTGCCTTCTTACTTGTACAAAGTGACCCCAATAAGCTACATCCCTCTTATCCTATGGTGAACACTGATGCAAAGCTATAATTTTGCTTCTGTATTGTCTCCTTATCCTCTTTGATTGCTTCCTTTATACGTTGATGGTCCAGCTGACACACACTCCCTTGGGCACACTGTTTCTGATGTCTTAAAGAATTCCCCATTTATCTTAAGAGCCAAATTCTTCCTTCAGTTACTGGCACACAGCTTTTGTTGTTTGTTCTTCTAATGTCCTCCTAGCTTCAATCCATTGTACTAAGGAAAAGAAGGAGTAAGAGCAGCAGAATAAAGACATTGGACTTCAAAAAAGCAGACTTTTATAGACTCAGAGAACTGTAGGTAATAAGGACTCATTGGAAAAATATCTATGGGGAAGATGAGTTCAGGAGAGCTGATAGTTTTGCAAAGAAACACTATTAAAGGCACAGCAAACTATCCTGCCACAAAGGAAAGATAGGGAGCATAGCAAGAAGGCCAATATAGCTGTACCCAGGAGCATTTTAATGATCTGAAAATCAAAAAGGAATCCCACAAGGGTAGAAACATGGACAGATTGCTATGGTTTGAATACAAAAGAATAGCACAAGCATGCCTGGACAAAATCGGATAGAATAAGGCATAAAATGAACTACACCTAGCAAGGACATGCAAGCCAATAAGAAAGTATTTTATAAATGCCTAAGGAGCAACAGAAGGACAAAGGAAAGTGTAGGTCCTTTTCTTAGTGGGAAAGGAGAGCTTATAATGGATGACACCAAGAAGGCTGAGGTGTTTAATGTCTATTTTGCTTCATTCTTCACTAAAAAGGTTAATTGTGATAGATGCTTCACACAATTTAGCATTAACAATAATGGAGAAGGAACACAAGCCAAATAGTGAAAAACAGATTAAAGAGTATTTAGATAAATTAGTTGTATTTTTCAAGTCAACAAGGCCCAGATGAAAATTCACCCTAGAGCTAGATGAAGCAATCTCAGTGATTATCATCATACTCATGGAGGAGAATGGGTGATGTCCCAGAGAACCCAAGAAGAACAAACAATATTTATCTTTAACAAGGGGAACAAAGAGGAACCAGGAAATTATAGATCAGTCATCCTAATTTGCTGGAGAAATACTGGAACAGAATATTAATCAATCAAGTTTTAAGCACTTAGATGGTAAAGGGACCAGCCAGAACACATCATGCCAAACCAGCCTAATTTCCTTATTTGATAGGGTTACTGGCCCAGTGGATTGGGAGGAAATGTGACGTATCTTGCGTTTAATAAGATTTTTGACACCATCTCACAGATCCAGTCTAGGGCTATTGTAGAGATACAACTATTTTAAGGTAGATGCAAAGCTGTTTGAAACCTTATACTCAAAGAGTAGTTATCAGTGCTTTGTTATCAAAGGAGGAGGATGTATTTAGTGGGGTCCTACAGGAGCCTGTCCTGGGTTTGGTATTATTCAGTATTTTCATTAGAGATTTGGGTAGCAACTTAGTAAGTGTGCTCATAAAATGTGTCAGTGACACCCAGGTGGGAGAGATTGCTGGTACTTTGGAGGACAGGATTACCTTGGCAAATTGGAGAATTGATGACATTCAGTGAAGACAAATGCAGAATACAAGACTTTAGAAAGGAAAATCAAATGCAGAGATACCAATGGGGAATGGTTGGCTAGCCAGGAATAGTGTGGACAAGGATCCAGGGATGAGAGTGGATTGCAAATTGAATTAGTCAACAATATGAATCAGCTGTGAGAAAAGTGAATGGTATTCTGAAGTGTGTTGCAGATGTGTATGTAAGACATAGGAGATGATTGTCCTGCTTTGCTTGGCACAGAGGCTTCTCAGCTGGAGTACTGTGTCTATTTGTGGGTGCCGTACGGTAGGAGAGATGTGGGTAAATTGGAGCGAGTCCAGGGGAGGGCAACAGAAATTATAAAAGATTTAGAAAATCTTACCTGTGAGGAAAGGTGAAAAATCTGGGCATGTGTAATCTTGAAAAAAGACAATTTGGGATTGGGGGAAGGGGGGAGACACTTGATAACAGCCTTCAAATACACTAAGGGCTGTGTAACAGGGTTTGCTGACTCAGGAGCTTATTCAGCACTCTGGCATTCAGTTCCCCCATTTACACTGATTCAGCTCTGATTGAAAGACAGTCAGTGGGCAGATGAAGCCAATTAGCTGAGTAGAAGTATGGCTGAGGGGCTAATTGGGTGGAAGTATCTTTCCCCTGTAGCCTGGCCTGTGTAAGCTGACAGGAAGAGCGTAGAACTGTAGGAGGGTGAGTTGGGAGTTTGAAGGAAAGCAGAAGTAGGTAGGATTGGCTGCTGTTGCTATTGCACCCTTCTCCAGAAGCAAATGGGGAAGCTGGTGACTCATTGTAAATATGAAATACAGTAAAACATGATGTTGGTAAAAGAGGCCTGGAGTGGTTGTGGTCAGTGGTTAAAGCCTGATTGAACTCACAGGGGACTATCCTGTGACAGGCTGTTCTAAAGGGGACAGTGATCAGTTGTTCTCCATGTCCAATGAAGATAGGACAAGAAGTAATTGTCTTAATCTGAAGCAAGGGAGATATAGGTTTGATTTTTAGAAAGTCTAACTATATGGATAGTTAAGTTCTGGAATAGGCTTCTAGAGGAGGTTTTGGGATCCCTGTCATTGGAGGTTTTTAAGAAAAATGCTGTCACGAAGTGGGATTTTCTCCCACGAAAGCTCATGCGATTAATAAATCTGTTAGTCTTTAAAAGTGCCACAAGACTCTGTTGTCTTTCTACAATAGACTAACACGGCTACCCCTTTGGAATTTGAATGGTTTAGATATAGTTGTCCTGACTCAAATAGGATTTTTTCTTTGAGTGAGAGTCCGTATGTGGGTGTGCATGCGCACCATGAGCTGGAACTGTTGCAGTAGAGTTCGTTCACCGTCATGGTGTATCTGAGGCTTTAAGGGGATATGTGGGTCAATGCCACTCCACTTCCTCGTTACCATTGCCCGGCCGGAGTCAGAAACCCTGTTCCTTGGTGCTTTTAGCTTACTAAGAAAACTTTGTCCATTCTTGATTTTTTTTGTACAGTACATAGCTTTTTACTTGTATATTGTTACCTTAGTTAGTTAGGCGTCCCCACTGGACTTCTTCCTCTTCTGGGGTGAACCTCCCGCTCTCCCAGCTTCAAAAGCCCATGCATGTTTTCTTGAGCAACGAGCACCAGCATTGCCTATGTTGCCTTGGCAAAACCTACGTTGTTGCCTGCTGCTCCGTCTACCACTCATTCCTGCCTCTGACTCAGGAAACTTCACCTCTGGAAACAACTGAGGGCTATGCACCCATGTCCACAATTGGACTGAGACCCATGGATGCACCAGAGCGAACCCATTACCACTGGTGAATGTCCCCCTGACTTCCACCCATGGTACCCCTGCACTCATAGAAGCCCCACCATGCGAATAAGAAGCATAGGCATGAGAATAAGGATGATTCCCTGACAGGAACTGTTGCCTCCCTGAGCCAGGCTGGGTTGGGTGAGAAGTTGCATGGTGACCCAGCTACTTTGCCTCCTAAGAATCCCACATGGAGAAAAAGTCAAAGTACTTCCTTGAGCCACAGGCGTCACCTCCAGCCATGGCCACTGATCCACCAGTGATGCTGTCAATGATGCCAGGCTCTTCCACACTCCATGCCTAGATCTATGTATCCTGGGGCCTGTCTTTGCTAATGTCTATAGCTGAGGTGATACAGCTGTACGCTGGGTCCCCTCGGGTCTCTGGTTCCCCAGGTGCCTCAAGACTTTCATCTCAGGCAGATGAATCTCTCCTACTCCCAGAGCAGTGCCCTGCTCTGCCTCACCTCACTCTGCCGCTACCGATGGCCCTTCCTCTGCTGGACCCATACTTGGAGTTGGAGTTGTTTTCTGAGCCAGACCCTTCATTCTCACCTGCACATTTTTACAACCCAGATCCTCGTAACAACAGCCCTAACTGCCCTTATGCTGAGCTGTGGTTCTGCTATCCCCGGGAGCCAGCGACACCTGGCAACCCGTATGCTTTGCCCTGTTGGCCTGCATGAGATCCTTACTGTGGCTGCAGGGTGTCGCTGCTGCCACCTTTCTGTATGCACTCCATTTACGATGAACTGCAGAATGTTCCCATGCCACTGGTACTGCAAGTCCCCACCAGGGCCTCATCATCCCTGGATGATTGATGGACTCATTCTACTTTTCCTCTTCCCTCCGGATGAACTGAGCAAGTACCAGGACCTACTTCAGTGCATGGCAGTGGCTCTCAATCTTCTGGTGAAGGAAGTCCAGAATGCACACATTCAGTTCCTGGCTATTCTGCAACCACCTGGATCCTCCCTGACTGCCCTCCCTATCCATGAGGCCATCCTCCAACTGGCTCAAGTGGTCTGGCACACCCCGGCTTCCTGTGCCCCTACCCCAAAGTGTGCTGAGCATCACTCCTTTGTCCCATTTAAGGGTACAGACTTCCTGTTTACCCATCCACACAGTGGCTGGAAGCACCCAACAGCGACACCTTAAGCTCACCCCTGCTCCTAGACCAGGCAGCAAAGGAACTGGACCTTCTGGGGCGCAAAGATTATTCCTGCGTGAGCCTCCAGTTCCATATTCCCAATTACCAGGCCATCTTGGCAAAATATGATTTCCTGTCCTACTCGAAGCTGGTGGAATTCCAGGCCTTTCTCCCAGCAGAGAAATAACAGGATTTCCAGTCACTGCTGGATGAGGGCAATTGCCAAAATGGCCCCCTCAAGACACAGTAAACACCACTGACACCGCATCCCACTCATTAGTCACCAGTATTGAGCTCTTCCAGGAATCCTGGCTCCAATCCTCCAGCTTCCCTACGGAGGTTCATGCCACTCTTGAGGATGTCCCCTTTGACAACCAGAAACTCTTTAGAAACAACATGTATGAATCTCTCCACTCTCTCAACCACTCTGTGGTTGGTCTATAATTACACCCCAGCTCTCATCCACAGGCAGCAGAGGCCATCTTTCTGTCTCCATGCCACCTACCAGCCCTATATTCAATGCCCACAGAGGCTATCTTCCCACTGTCTGCACCCCTGACAATCTGTTATTCCACCACTACCACTTCTGCTGCCTTAGATCTCCCATGCCCCCATCCAAACCTCAGTTTTGACTCTTCCTCGAGACCCACGAAGACCTCCCTCTCCCATGGTGCCTCAGATCATCTTTGGGGGCTGTCTTGCCCTGGCTGCCTGCAACTGGGGCAAGATCAGCACCAGTCGATAGATGCTAGACATCATTCACCAGGGTACTTGATAGAGTTCCTCTTGTTCTCCACTTGTCTCTTATCCCATGCTGGCCATCGTGATCCTTCCTACCACGAACTACTCCAGGAGGAAGCAAACACACTCCTCTGGAAGAGTGCCAAAGAAGATGTCCCCCACTGCTACTGTGGCCGTGGATTCTATTCCTTTATTTTCTTGTGAAGAAAAGGAGGGGGCACTCCCCCATTCTAGAACTTCAGTTGCTGAAAACATTTACACAAATTCTGGTTCCAGATAGTCTCTCTCCCCTATGGTGCCTTGTTCATGGCTCTTGATATGAAGGATCCCTACTTCCACATTGAGCATCCACCCAGCTCATTGGAAGTTCCTGCGTTTTATGATGGGATACTCTCATTGTCAGTTCTGAGCCCTCCCCTTTAATATTGTCACTGCTCCTCCTCTGTTCATAAAGTCTTCACTGTCGTCCTATCCACAAGCATTGTCTCAGCCGCTCCATGTATTATTACCTGGACGACTGGCTCCTTGTGCCATACTGCAACTGCCTCCTCTCCACTGTTTAGACCGTTGGCAATCTCCTCCGTGGCCTGGGTATCTGTATCAATGAGGACTGAACGTTTCTCGTCCCTAACTTTATGCTCACTTTCATTGAGGTGCTTCTGGATTCTTTCACTGGCTATAGTTTTTTTCCTGACAGACCATTTTGCTGCTCTCACCTCTTTCATCACACAGCTACATTGCAACCTATGTGTATCCACTGGTGCCTTTCCCTCCTTGCCCACAGGGTGGCCTGCACCACCATAACACCCCATGCCCGGCCTCTTATGCACAACCTCCAACTGTGACTCGAATCCTTCTACAAGCTTCAGATGGAGCACTTGGGCAAACTAATCCTACTCCACAACCCCCCACCATCACTTGGTGGATCAAGCCGTCCAAAGTCTTGGCCAGCACCCTGTTTACACCACCCACTCTCCACAGTGCTCTCACTTCGGATGCCTCCCTCCCTCGCTGGGTGGGGCACTCATTTGGAGGGCCATATAGCCCAGAGCCTCTGGACTGCCGGAGAAGCATAGATACATATCAACAAAATGGAATGGTGGGCCATCTGTCTTGCTTGTCAGGTGTTCCTGCCCCTCATCAGATCCCAGCACATTCAACTGCTGTCCGACAACATGACGGCAGCTGTGTACATCAAGAAGCAGGGCAGCACCCAGTCCCCTTCCTTCTTCACTATGCTGGGACCTCTTTGCATCTGCCGGGAAATACAAACTTCCTCTATATTGCTCCATAGAATCCCTTAGGCTGGTCTCCCTGCAAGACATCCTTCTCCTACTCTTGACCGCTGTGCTCTGCTCCAAGGTGCAGCGGGATCAAGTGACAGTTATATGATAGCCCCCTTCTGGCCTCACCAATATTGGTTCACTGATCTCTTCCACCTATTCGCTTGCATCCTGATCCAAGCTCACTCCACCTTACAGCTTGGTATTTAGATGGGGCTGACGTGTAGACAGGTTGTGCTTCATGTCTCTGCATGATATTCCCATGCACAGCTGACGGCCATCTACCAGAGCCTGCTATCAAACAAAATGGCAATGCTTCACTGCTTGGGCACACCAGCTCCACTACCCATTGGACCCTATCTTCATTTCCATTCCTCTGAATTACCATTTCCATCTTAGGTTGACAGTCTTCGCCCACTCCTCTGTCTGCATCCATGTGGCAGTGCTCAATGTTTTCCTCCCCTGTATGGAAAGTTCCTCCATCTTCACTCACTTGACCACCACCCTTTTCCTTCATGGCCTACTCAATACCTTCCCATTGGTGTGGAAATCTGTCCCTTCTTGGGACTTGAATCTTGTTCTCTCTGCCCTCAGTAAGCCACCCTTCAAACCCATCGTGACCTGCTTTCTTGCCTACCTCTCTATGAAGGTGATATTCGTATTGACATCACCTAAGTGATATGGGGTAGCAAGCTGGTGGCCATGATGGCTGACCCACCTTTTACCGTCTTCCACAAAGACAAAGTCTCCCTGCACCCCAAATTTTTCTGCAGTGTGGCCTCTCTATTCAACCTCAACCAATGCATCCATCTTTTGATCTTCTACCCCAAACTACAACTCCCTCAGAGTACAGACATACATTCTCTTGATGTCTGCAGGGAGTTGGCTTTCTCCATCTCATCTACACCTTTTGCGTCTCACCCAGACTCTTTCTCGCCATTACAGAGTGCTGCTGGGGCCATCCTCTCCTCAGAATTTCTCTATAAATGGATCTCCCAGTGCACTGAGCAATGCTACACACTCTCTCAAGTTCTTCTGCCCTCAGGAGTCACAGTCCACTCCACATGGGTGCATGCCTCCACATTGATGTTCCTTCTGGACATACCTTGGCAGGACATTTGTAAGGTGGACACTTCGTCATCTGTCAACACCTTTACTGCTCACTGTGCCATTGCCCCAACCTCAGCAGCTGATGCGGCAGTCAGCCACATCATCGTATGGACTGTGACTTCTTTTGTGTCCTCACACCCATCTCCGTGCTGAGCACTGCTTGTTACTCACCCATGTCTTCAATTCATATAGGTACCATCAGTCTATGCAGAGGTTACTTTATTGTAATGGGAAATTTCTTCAAGATGTATGGTCCCTATTTACAGTCAAATATCCACCCTTCATCCCCTTTGCTGTGGGCTCCAATGCCTGCTGGTAAGAGAGCTCTGGCATGGCATCAACTCACAGAGACTCTTAGGCTATGTCTACACTGGCAAGTTAGTTTGAATTAAGGAAGCTTAATTCAAACTAATGTAAGCCATGGCTACACTAGGCTTTCATTAGTTCGAATTAAGGGCTTCCTTAATTCGAACTAATAAATTCGAATATGCTATTCGAACTAGTTAGTTCGAATTAACCAATGTGGCCATGTTAGTTCGAACTAACCGGCCCATTGAACTCAGTGCAATTTGCTAATTCGAACTAAGCAAGTGCCATGAATGGCACTTGCTTAGTTCGAACTAAATTTTGCTAGTTCAAATTAAGTTAATCAAACTAACTAAAATTAGTTTATATTAGTTAGTTCAAATTAACTAATTTGAACTAACTTTAGTAAGTGTAGACATAGCCTTAAAGCCTTGGTATTTAGATGGGGCCTCTTAAAGCCATGTGGCTGACGTTTGATGCATCTGTGGGTCAACGGACGCTACTTCAAACAGTTCTGACTCCAGCACATGGCACTCGTACATCCACATCTGGTATCCAAATAGAAACCACACGTCTCAAAGAACATCCAGTTACAGTACATAACCAGGGCTGGATTAAGGGGTGGGGTGGGAGCCCTGCAAAGGTACCCTGCAAAGGTGACCTCCCAGTGCCGCCCCGCCACCGCTGTGCTGGACTGAGTGGTGGGGAGGGGGGATCAACGCAGGGACATTAGGGGCTGGAGCCTGGGGCCCCTCTTTTGGCCACGGCCTAGGGCTTCAGCATCTATATCCCTTGTGTTGATCCAGCCCTGTACGGAGCCTCCTTATTTCAGGCCTGCAGTTCCCTATGAGTGCATCTCCAGCTTCCTTCTGTTACCACCAGTGAGATATAGACAAGGTTTGCATTTCTATCATAGTGTTGCCTAACCCTGACAACAGAGTGATTAAATTTCCAGTCTTGTCTTTACGGCTTCTACTAGGGATATTTATTGACAGTAATTACCCCCTGGGAAATACATGCTCCAGATCTCTTCCTTGTCAGCAGTCCCTTGTGTCAGCTGGTGCTGGGTAATCAGGGCCTCAGCACTGAAGATGTTGGCCTCTATAAGGACACTGGCATTAGTATGGCTATCCTTCCACTGTATGTTGAGGATTTTCCAGAGAAGCTGCTAGTGCTGGCGTTCCGGGTTTTTCAGGTGTTTTCTGTGTACTCAGTGCCAATTTCACATAGTTTGAAATTCCTACCAGGGTGCTGCCCTTACACCCTCTCAGGGGCTTCTTTCTGAAAATTGGGCTCCTCTAGTAGGTGTCTGATAACTTGGAATCCCCTTTTGCAGTTTGAAGGGAAAAGGAACGTTCTCTCTCTCCTATTCTTCCACTCCCCGAGCTGCTGTAGTGTAGCTGTGCCTCTGTTATGCAAACCCCCTCCCAACATGAGTTCTCTCCAGTGAATAGCCCTAGGCTTTGCTTCTGTGGTGAAACTGATTGAGTTTTTGATTGTTGTCAGTTTCTCTGCTGCTCTGAAAAGCCTCAGTGAAATCCAGCTCCACTGGTCAGTTTTCACTCTGCTGCAGCTTGGGAATCCGCTGAAAAGTAGCAGGGGCAAGGGAGCTGTATGTGCAGACCAAGGAAGACCGCAATGTACTAGTTTACATTTTATTCATCAGGTTAGTTTTGCAGCTGTAATAGCTGAAAGCAGTTTTTTAAGGCAATGTTTCAATGAAATGTTAACATGCTGTGTTGTGCATTACTTATGTATTCAGGATCAGGTTAACATTCAAAGAACCTGGCTAAAGGTTTGGGCTTGCTGGCTGTGGCGCTTTTTAAAAAAAAGCTTATACTCTGCTGAAGTTGATAGTACTCGTCTGGGAAAGCCTCCTCCACCTCCGGACAGATGGCTTGGCCAAGCCTTGTTCATTTTCAGTGTTAGATCTCTGGTTCAGGTTTAGTTACCAATAGCCAGGTCTGTGGCACTCCTCACTGTTATATGAGCATTTGACCACATTAAATATCCCATCAGTTAGCTGTGGAAGGCATGGCCCTCTATACCTCCCTTCTGCTAGGCTGGTTTCTTACAGAGGAAGGGGCCGGTTGTTGATTGCTTCTACGTTGAGAGTCTTGCACTCTGGCTGTGGGTAAAGATGGAGATTCTCTGTTCCGTACTGGCTTTCCCTCTGACTCATAAATGAAAAATCTTTATTTCCCGTGTGTAGCTGGCCTAGCATGTGCATGGTTCAGGGAAAGCTGCCATAGTGGCTTTGGATTTCAGGCTTCTTTTGAACCATCTGTATTGAGTTTACAAAATCTTGCTCCTACCGTTCCCTTTGTTGTTGGTAATAACCAGGGATGCTAAAAATCCGTTTGCTACAGAAAAATGCAGAATTTGGGCTTTTAAGGAGAATCTTTAATTTTTACATTTTGTGAAAAAACAAAAACATTATGGTACAGCCCTGTTATCAACCCTCCATTATTCGAATCTATGTTGTAACCGAATCACCAGCCACCTGGGACTAATCACCCGAGTCCCACTGCTTTCAGGCCCTGCTAGGAGGTAGTTCAGTTACTATGGAGAGCTGGATTACGGAGTCATGGACAAATGGGGTTCTACTGTATATCAATAAAACATCATGTTCAACTGATGCCTATCTGTACTGAGGCAAGGAAAACTGAAGTTCAGTGTTTCATTTGAATCGTGGAAAAACACACAGTTTGTTTTTTTATTAGAGATTTGGGGTTTTTTTATCATGGAAAACGAGGGCCCCTGGTAATAACATGGACCATCAATAGAGACAGACTTCTCCCCAGCTTTCTATCATGCTTTTTATATGCTGTATGCGAGTCTTCCTGGTTATACCCTGTAGAAAATTACCTGGCTGTTCTCACAAGAAGTTTCAGGCTCTGCTACCTATGCTCCTGGTAGCAGGTTCTTCTCATAAGGAGAGTTTGTTTGTGTCACTTTTAATATTGCAGATGAATTGGTTGTCTGAATCCAGCTCTTAGCAGGGAGATGTTCCTGTGCATGTTATTTCACTGTCCTTTTTTAAAGGAAGGGGCAGTCCCTCTCTTTTAGCAAAATATTTACCATTGCGTTCCATGATGATGGTTTCTGGAGCAGTTGAAGAGGGGATAGACTGTGGAGACTTGGAAACAGTCAATCCCTTCAGCTCATAGTTGAGACCCATCCTCAGTGGAATGCCTGTGCTGCCCCTGTTCTCTATTTAACTGGATAGATCTTGTCACCTCAGTGTCTGAATGCCTGACGCTCGTTAATGAATTGATCCTTACCATTTCTGGTTAGAGGACAGTGTCATTATCCCCGCTTTGAGTATCAATAACAAAGGTGTCTAGAGATTCAAGGTGGATTTTCAAAACCACCTGTGACTTAGGCGCATGCATCCCATTACAAATCAGAAGGATTTATACTTTTGAGAACCCCACCCTTGCTGATTTGCACAGCGTCATGCAGGAAGTCAGTGCTAGAGCAGTAGGAACCTGAACCTGGGTCCCCTGAACCCCAGTGCAGTGCCTGAAATGCAAGATAATCCTTCTCCTGGTCTATAGCTAGAAGACACTGTCCCAGGCTGTTAGCACAGCACCTATCTATGAATGAAATTATTAAAGAACATTGAAGGAGGAGACATTGAAGTTATGTTCCCTGGTTAAAAATCATATTTGTAAACAAGCTTCCTCATAATTCACCTTAAATTATTGAAATGAAAAGAAACATTGCCATTTCACTACATTATATGCAGTTAACGTAAAGTTTACTTTTTGCTGTTCTCTCAACTTAGTTACCAGAACAGTTAGTCTTTCTTTTGTTGTTATTCATGTTGATTTTGGAGATTAAGGTCCCATACACTGCAGAGGAAAGTTTTATTTTAAAAACTCATCCATTAGAATAAAAATGTTTTCCTAGATTTAGTAAAAGTCTGTTTACAGCATCAAAATTTTGGAGCCAAATTAGACTTGACACCATCTCTCTAAACAGACACTGTGAAGTGGCTTCCTTTTGCAGAGATATTGCAATTTTGGAATTGCCCAGTTAAACAAGAGAGAATTATATTGACACACTTGCATCTTTCATGTAGATTAGTGTCAGTGCATGCTTTTGCCGGCTTTCCTGGCTTGTTTAGGGTTTATCCACTTATTTTAGGAATTTTCAATCCAGGTTTAGGCAGTCTGCTATCGATCACTTGGAACAAGTGAAACTGGCCTCCTGTCACGTGGCTAAGAAGAGAAGCATGGCCTTTGATGTCAATGTCTAGAGTAAATATCCAGATGGCTTCCATGATCAATAATGCTTTCTCTGACAAAAATGCAGGTCCTTGGACTTGTTGGAAATGGACTTCCTAGCCAGTCCTCCTCAAACTAGGAAGCATATACAGAGCAGCAACTTGGACTTGTGTTGGAATAGTACCAGGAAAAATACTTCTTGCATCCATGTTCTAGTCCTCTAATTGCACAGAATTGCCATGTGCATTCAGACAGCAAGTGCCATTATGTTACTCCCATCACCACGGTTAATGTTACATTTCCATGTGTTTCTTTCATAAATTTCAGGTCTGTCTCTCTCTCTTTGTTAGACAGCAAGAGCAACTTCCCACCTGGGACAAACTGTACAGTGAGCACAGAGATTGGCGTATGCTGCTCTTGCTAATTTGTGCTGCTGCTATAAATTAGAAGTTGCTCACGTATTGAAGAAAGACCCATTCGGCATGGGTTCTCCATGTTAGCCATAGGAGGTTTTCTAAACAGCTTGGGATGGAAGGACACTTGGTTTTCCCTCTTCATATTTATTTAATCCTGCGGACACTTGTATGATGCAGAGCTGGGAATTTTATCATGTGTATTTCTTTTGTCCTAGACATCTTCAATAGCTAAAGTCAAGCTAGTTCCAGTGTAAGGACGGCAGCAGGCGGTATAATGCGGAAGCCAGGCCCTCAAAAAGGTAAGTGGTAATGCTTGGTCTAGGTGAAGGCCCTTTGATTAGTTGGGTATAAACTAATGAATCAATTGCAAATCATTAGGAGGGTGGGATGAAGATCGAGGGGAACTTCTGGGACTTGTGTCCCAGTCCGGGGCAAAGCTTGACTTGAAAAGAGTGGAGAAGGTCACACTTGGACCCTGTTGGATAGGAATCTGTATTACCCACCACCATCCCGATGGATAGAAGGTAAAGAAAAATCCTCTTGTCATGTAGTCTATTCCCAAGCCAGTGCAGTCTGCTCAGGAAAGATGCAGAGATGAACTGCTGTGGAGACCTCTCCGTCACAGTGACTCTGTGAAATGCCCCCAGGTCAGGGCAGAGATCACTGGGGGAGCTCATGCTGTGGCTCTCCGAACCCTGCCTGCTTCACTGGTAAGATTTCAGTTCCCCTCGCTGCAGAGTCCCTTCACCATCTTGTGCACAAATAATAACGGTCACAGACCTTTTTAAGGAGGTGTGTAGGCTGGCTTTGATGGCAAGGCCATTTAAAGGGAGCTGTTGCTATCCTCATGGCACCCCTACAGCGTCTGAGGCATCATGTCAGGCAGCGATATTCCACGGTGGAACCTGCTCCATGCGCCATCTGCTAGTGCTCCCAGTATGATCTAAGCTGGTGCTTTCTGGCAGAAGCCTCCCCCACTAATGAGGCATGAAACTGAAGACCAGCCTACCTTGTGGAGCTCAAATACATCACAGGCACTTACCTCTACTTGCCTGATTCTTTCATCCCCTTACAAGGCAATGGCGCTTCCAGCCACAAGGAGCACTCTGTGCAGTTACGAGCAAGCTACAAAACAAAAGGATAAACTCAAGCAAGCTGTTTGCATCTTAGCAGTTCAGGGCTTTTGCTCTTTAAAGAAATATTGATTTCCTTTAGTGTTGTTCCATACATGTGCATTTCACTGGAGTGATCTCATCATGTTTGCTACAGAGGATGGGGGAGGGGAGAACAGCAAAGAGTGAAGCATCCTCTGTGGTTCTTTGTTCACATCTGCCACATACACACATCATTTATTGCAGGAGATTTCCATGCTTGATTTCTTCCCCCCCCTTCCCTTTATTTTTTTACTGTTTGCTTTGCTTCTCCAATGGTTCATCTTACAGGAGCATTATCCACTCCCCAGCACCGATTGTCCTTTAATGAAGTGAAAGTAAAGGAAGGAAAACAGGGAACAAGGAGTGCATGCTGTGAGGCAGCTGGAGGGCCTGGTAATGAGAGGCAGGTTGATTAGTCAGCAGTGTGGCCTCAGACGTAGCTGGCTGAGTCCAGCCTCTCACAGCTTGTCCTCCTTTTGCCACATGGGGCTGGAGGCGTCTAGCCAGAGTTGCCGTTGTGACCTCTGTGTTGTAAATGCAGTGCCATGTGTTCCAGAATCAGTGCCTGGGCGGGACACAAACAGCTCCCAGTCCTGTTTAGTTGGCTTCCTAAAGTCACTGAACTTTTTTAGTTAAAATAATTTGCACAGGGAAGCCCCTGCATTCCTGGAATTTCCTTCCCTTTTTGTTGATTCTTGTGTGCTTCTGAATGAAGGATTTTGCTTTAGGAAAATGAACTGCAGAAATGGGACTTATCCTGCAGAGAACTCAATAAAAAAGGTAATGACAAAGGTAATGAGCTTTGATGAGAAGTATGATGTGGGAAGGCATGTTCTCTTGGGCTTCCATCTCTGGGCTTGCCTCTTCCTTTGCTCATCAAACTTTGGGAAGGGTCTTGAGAATCCCTCTATTTTTATGCCACTTCACAGCCTCAGTGGCCACCATCCTTGTCAGCAAAGGGGAGTTGATGTGACACCTTGTAGAGCTCGTCAGCACTGTTCCTTGAGCAGCCAATGGGATGCTGTGAAGCTGACTTTTATGCTGTCTCTGCAGGAATTGAGCAGTACTCAGTGTTCAGGCTCTAGTGACCCACACAGTGAGCATCCCAGACTAGAGCTCAGACTTTCAGTATTTTGTGTGTGGTGAGGCCAGCATCGTTCAAGACTGGAGGAAACCCATTGATGTTCAAGGCACTTGAATCACCAGGAGAGGGGCTAGTTGAATGCGGGGGGGGGGGGGGCAGAGAAAAATTTCACTAATCTTTATTTGGAAATGGGAATTTGCTCCAGTCTTCTCACTCCCACACACATAGCACAGGACTTAGCAACTCTTTCTCACTTTCATTTCCAACCTTCTCAGAGTCTGTCCCTGAAGCCCCCCAGTCTTTAGCCTAGTTTAAAATGTTAAAAGCTAGAAGGTGAAAGGGCTTTTTCCTTGCCCCTTGGCTCATCGTTAAGGAGGAATATTAGCAGGAAAGAGCTGGTTAAAAGTGAGACCCAGTAGACAGCAGAGACTGAATTTTCCTTCTTTCAAATTCAGTGGGTTGAAGCAGATTGTAACCAGAGGTAGAACCTGGGTGGATTCTGCAGTGGCTGTTGGTGGGGAGAGGGGTACAACGTGCCTGTGGATCAGAAGAAACAAAGTCACTGTCCAGTGTGTGGCTTCTTGACCACTCCATGCTGAAGAGTAGCGCTGAATCAGGTGGGCTTCCTCACTCATACGACTGCTTTGTTTCTTGTCTTAGTCATAGAGTGGAAAGATGGTAGAAAGCACAAGTATGGCCGCCCATCAGAATCGCCTTCCCAGTACCAAGGTAAGAAGGTGCTTCTCACCCTGCTATTGTTCCTTTCTTTGAGGTCATTGTATTGCTAAGGACCCAAACCGACTGGACCTGCTGGAAAACTGATGCGAACTTCATTTGAGGGGTCTGCCTGTAGCAGTAGTATGTAGAGATGACTTGTGTCCGAGGGTACATGAACCCTGGCACCAAAGGGCCTTCTTAGGTCTAGGTGAACTGGTTTTTTTCACATTGATGTGACATGGTTAATCCAGGCCCAGTCCTGAGGGCGTGGTCGTGACTGTAACAGAACATTGAATAATGCACATTTCCACTTTTCCAGTGGCGGGATGTTGGCATCCTCCCCAGTAGACCAGAGCGCCTTGTGAGTCAGCACAGCTGGCAGTTTCTTGTGAACTGAGAGCAAGCTCTGGAGGTCGCAGCATGAGAGTTAATCACTCCTTTCCTCCCTCAGAGACTATGGGCTATCCAGAGACTCAGTTTATAAACCTGATGGTTCCTGCTGTCTGTCAGAAAAGATGTCTGGGCATGTACTGACTGCTCAGGGTAGTGTACTGAACAACAAGGACCCACTTTTTACAGATCTTTATAGTCTGGTTTTGTTTGTAAGGTTTTGTTGACAGATTCCCCACTACGTGCATCCACTGAGCCATAAGGAATTAACAAAGTGTTCCCAGAGTGAACAGTTCCTAACATAGAGCAGTGTTTCTCAACCTTTTAAGTAGCAAATATCCCCTAACTTCTGAAAATTTTAATAAGTATGCCAGCACTCAGCTGCCTCCCAGCTGGGAGCTGGGATCGGGGGAAGCAGGCAGCTGCCACGCATACCCCCAACCTGTGTCTGACGTACCCCAGGGACATGCGTACCACAGATTGAAAAACTATGACACAGAGCACTGCCTACCTTTGTGTAGGACTGTCTTGTGTTTCCTAGAGTCACTAACCCAACTCACTGCTCCTCATGGCGCTCTGTTGGATGGTATGGGGAAATGTTGGGTCGCTGTGTGTTGTCATTGGGCCCTGGGCTACGTAACAGGAGGTATCTTGGTGACTCGTCTGTGTCTCAGGACTATGTCTGCACTTCTGTCACCTGGTGTTACAAGCATAGGGTTCATTCATGGCTTGGAGAATCCTGGTGGTCTGTAGGGGTCCAGCATGATCTCCTTTTTGCTGGGTGCTGCGTTGTTCCAGAGTGCAGCAAGGGATGTATTTTGTTCAGAGACAAGATTGATTTGAAATGGCGCCTTTCTTTGAAATTGGCAGTGTGGCGTGGCTTGCTGTCCTTTATCATTCTACATCCCATGCTGAAGGGCTCCAAGCTCTCATACGGGGTGAGGAATTGCTAAAGAGATGCATTGTGCTGAGGATTACGTCAGTAAATTGACTATGTACTGAACAAGCACTTGTGTAATAGGAATCCTCTCACTACACTAATGCTGAACTACATACCACAAAACTCAACACAAGGCCTGGACACTTTGTTCTGACAGTACAGTACAGCTGTGCACTGGGAGACAAGGGCCCTAAACCAGGGCTCGACAAAATTGGCTCCTAGCTAGGCTCCAGCAGTTCTGTTTTTGGTCACCAGAGCAGCAGAACTTGGAGACAAGCTACAAACCCAGGTCACCTTGGCAACCTGGTTCCTGGGTTTTGTCGAGCCCTGTCCTAAACACAATGTAAGAATAGCTCCTGGCAGTTAAAGCTGGAGCAAGGAGCCTCTTAAGACAAGTGAGTGTCAGCGCACCGAGGTTTCGCCTTTGCTGTTCTAAACCCATGAAGCCTACGTGATTTCTTATTCTGCATGTGGCAGGACAAAAAAGTGGAGTTCACTTACAGTTTCACCGGTATCTGAGATAAATGTGAAACCTAGATTAACAGTTCTGAGTTAGTGTGAGCCCTTGGAAAGTACAGTGAAGTAGGATCTGCAGGAATTCTGCTGTCATTAGGTTGAGAGCCTGGCCATTCCAGTGGGTGAATTCTTGCATTTTGAAAGCCGCTCATGTGATTGGAGTTGTGAACGGAGATGACACTGGCAGTCTGTCATTTTACCATACTGAATCTGATCAGACTGTCCTGCTTTCATATGCTGCTGTGGTCCTATTTAGCAGGCTCACATATGGGGCACAGACATTAATGGAATGCCTTGATCTGGGTAGGGCAAATGCTTCTTGCACAGATGTGAGACAAAATGTGCATGCATCATGTTCAGTAAGATTGATGACCCCTCGAGGACTGCAATGCTAATGGAGCCCAAACCAAATTTCAGTTAAACGAAAACTCCAGCATCATTCAAATCCCAGACAAAAGAATTGCATTCAGTACAACATATGGTTGTGAATTTAAACTGATGCAAGTGACGGACTTAAGAGTTACATTTGTCACAAGTCCCATCACTTGACCCCTTGTGCACGTGGAGTGTTTTTTCTCTAGTAAATGGTTTTTAAAGGGGCTAGAGCCCAGGACTGCCATGTTTACTCACTCTAAAAATGCGTTCATTGAAGTTACTCATGGAGCAAGGGACAGCCTAAAGTGTGGAAGAATGATGGAACTGTGGCTTTAATTGATACGTTCATGCTGGTCAAGTTACTCGGGGTGGTGTGACTTTGAACTTGTTGGCTCTTGTTTGTTTAAGTCCCAGCTGTAACTCTGATTTAATGTCATGTTCCTCAATGAATTTCCTTGCACTTTGGTTTATATGACTCTGCTGAACAAACCCCATTTGAATGTCCGGGCATTCAGGCTCACGTCAGAGTGTGGGGCTCCTGCATATTGTCCAGAGTTTGTGATTTGCAGGAAGAATACGGGAGCAACAGAAGTGAATTTGGTGCTAGTGAATGAGGCTAGACAGTGCTGGAGACCAAACTCCACAAATCAGGCATCAGCCAAGTGAACTGGCCTCTCACTGCTGTGTCCTCGTGTTTCACTGCTGTCGGCTTTGAGAGGTGAGGGAGATAGTTTGGTCTCCACGGCCCATTCAATCCTCTGCTAAGTCAGCCAACAAGGGGGCCAATTAGTGTCAGCTGAGATGCTAGTTTGTGTGAAGAACTCACTAAGAACTAGACTACGGCCACCAACTCATTTTGTGCAGGCCACTGAACAGCCATTCAAGTATACAGTGTTCACTTGCTACTGGCCTGGGCCAGACTTGAACCGGTGCCCTACAGGCAGAACCATCCATATACCGCTATTGTATCCTAACTGATTTATTTAGAGCCAGCAAAGAATACAAATGATAACAATACAGAATATTTAGCCTGTGTTATACAGTAGGTTGGGCTGGATGATCACAGTGGTCTCCCCTAGTGTAATAATCTATGAACACCTCATGCCTTGAAGATGGCATCAGAAGGTGGTTTAACAATCTGTCCCTGGCCTGTCTTTAGAGAGTGTCCCTGCGATGCTAGGCTGCAGTGCGTAGAAGTTAGTAATCACTTTTGGATCAACATGACTAGGGACCCGAGAAACCAAGGTTAAGATGATCAAGCTTGATGTATCTGTATTAAATTGTTTGCTCTGTTGCAGAGCTCCGGATATGTTCTCTACTCCCTGGCCAAAAAATCTTTTGGATGTCTCTTGCCCTGTTCTCCATCACTGGCTGCTTTCTCTTCCTTGATAAAACTTAGAGTCAGTCCACTTGGAATACTGCTATTGTGGGCATGTCATTATTTCACTTTATGCCTCTGTTTTCCACCTGTAGAATGGGGTAATGATATCTGCCCACTTTTGTAAAGCACTTTGGGAGCTATGATATGAAAAGCATTATACAAAGGGCTAAGTATTTTTATTACTTTTGCTACTAATACATTGCATTTGTGTAGAATCTTTCTTAAACTTGTCTAGACCATGCTCCTTGCCATGTTAAGACAAACGTAAGTCACCCGAAGTTCCTCCTAAATTATCTATTCCATTCATTGTCTATGAGGGATTGGTTTTTAGAAGGTATTTCCTGTAATTAAGTGCATGCCTGTATATAAAGGAATTACAGTACATGATTGTGGGGCTCTAAGTCTGCCACACTTGTTCAGTTTTCACTAAACAGAGTAACCCTCTAACCGTCCCCCTTTTTTGCTTCAGTTCTTTGAAAATAAATTGGTATCAAAAAATTAGAGAGCAGTTGAGTCTCTGTTTCACTGTGGTGTATCTGCTGACACTGTAGTGCTATAGAAACAAATACAGCTAGGATTTAAGCTTACATAAGTTTCCATCTGAGCACTCTGTTTTCAGTGGCACACAGCTTTCTCAAAAATTCACTCTTCAGGCTGGAATCTTCTAGGCTGCTGTCTGCCAAAAGGAGGATTGGCTTAGAGTTTGAGCAGAAAGGCTTTGACTGGTGTTGCATAAGAGGAGAATGGAGAAAAATAAACTCTCTTCTCCCATAATGTAACAAAGAAAAGTGTTTGGGTAAAATTCTTAAAAGCACCTCGGTCCCTTTTTCAAAAGTGATTTAGGCACTTCCTGTCTGTGCAGTTTGGTTTAAACCTGGTTTAGCTGTTACTTGTAAATTACAGGAGCACATATAAAAGTGTCCATACACAAGTTGCACAGGTTTAACTAAATCAGTTTAAAATCACAACTTTAGTTAAAGTGGGACAACTCTGAGTAAACCAGCCCTCTGTTTGCTTTGTAATTAAGTCTTTTGTCCTCTGGATTGCAACTATGGGAGGCTGTGCTGCTCGGAGAGAAATAAGTGCTGACTCACTGATTAAAATACGTACCTTAGAGAGAAGAGAGTTTCTATTAAAAATCTGTCAGCAGAAATACTGAGCCATTATTGCAATAAAACAAGTTCAAGTAGAGTGTGAAAGACTAAAAACGTGTGTGTATGCTACTGGTGTATAGGAGAGATTGGAGAAGAATCCTGTACAGTATTGGAGAGAGAGTAATTATTCATGTCCTTTCAGAGTCTGTCATTGTTCTGCCTGTACACACACATGGGGCAGAGTGATGGTTGGGTGTATTACCGTAACTTTTGCATTTCCAGGCCTTTGAGTGCTAAACTGCACCACCATTAGAGCTTTTATATCGAATAATAAGCCGATTACAAAGCTGATGTGCATAATGGGAACTGTAACTGACTCTTTAACTCTTGTGCTGTCACTGGTGCTCTTGTAAGGATTTGAAAACTGATGTCTCTTGGGTGCTGTTTGGAATAGAAGGCAATGTCGTGCAGACTCTTGTAAAAGATCTTTTCCCATCTGCTCAGTCTAAGTGGCAGGAGTCTAGATTTGCCTGGCCACTTCAGTAAATTCCTCATTTAAGAAGAAGTATTCTTGGGTAGAATAATGGCTTTCCTTGGCTCTGCTTGTACATTTGAAGAGCAGTGCGGACAGTGATAAAATACTTAGTCCTTCCCCTAGTGGCAGTTTCCAACTCAGAGGCCGTTATATTGAATAGGATTTGTTCTGTAATTCCCAGCCGGGAGGACACTTCATTCTGCCTCAGGGTATGTCTGCTCTGCAATTAGACACCCCCCACCCCCAGCTGGCCTGTGCTAGCTGGCGTGAGCTTTCTGGGCTGTAAAATTGTGGTGTAGACATTTGGGCTTCAGTCTGAAGCCTGGGATGCTCTCACCTTGCAGGGTCCTAGAGCCTGGACTCCAGCTCAAGCCTGAATGTCAGGACTGCAATTAAACCCTTAGCCTGAGCCCTATCAGGCTGCATAATTTGGGGGAGGTGGAGGGAGGCTAGCTACAAGTTTTACTTGCTGTGTAGACATACTCCTAAGCTATGAACTAACTTTCCAGGACAAATTCCAAAGGGGTAGCCGTGTTAGTCTATTGTAGAAAGACAACAGAGTCTTGTGGCACTTTTAAAGACTTTAAAAGTGCCACAAGACTCTGTTGTCTTTCCAGGACAGGTGATTAATTACTGACCAATCCACCAATCAGCTATTACAGACTCTATGATTCCTCCCCAGATCTGTTTGGTTTTTTAAGAGGAAAAAAAGCCATGATCAGGGCAGCAGTCATAAAGTCAATAGAATATAAAGCTTTGCTGGTGACTCTGGGGTGATTTACACCTCATCCTTCAGTGATGTGTTCTTTAAACACACTGCTCAGTTGGAGTGATGTACGACCTGAAGGAGCAACTCTCTAGGAGTCTCGGCTGTCTCCTCTCGCAGCTTACGTCATGCAGCCTGTGGGTTTCTTCAGCCGTTGCCAGATCCATGAGAAAAGCAGCTTGTACTCAACCCAGTGCTGACACCCTCACCCCTCCAGCCCTGGAAATCCAGGACTTGGATGGTACAAGCCAGTGCCTCTCATCTCGTGGATAGATATCTGGCAATAACAGTGTAGTGAGCCCTGGGTGGCTGCTTTCCAGAGCTTTTTGCTGTTTTCTAGGCTCCCATTTTAATTCTCTTTTCTCCTCTCTTTGCAGGTCACTTCACCTGGGATAAATACCTAAAAGAAACATGTGCCGTCCCAGCGCCTGCCCACTGCTTCAAGCAGGTAATTTGTTGGATGGTGTCTTGGAGGCAGGGGTCCGTTTGTAATCCCAGAGCTCCTGCTCAGGGCAAGCTTTTGGAATAGGCTCTGGCCCTTTAACCCAACTAGTAGGAGGAGCCGGGGAAGCAGACACTTGGCAGGACTGTGTGTGATTAAACAAAGATAAAACAGACACATTTATACAAGCCTTAAATGTTATAGAATAACTCAGGGGGCTCAACTCTTAGATGTGCATGGGTGGGACCGTCAAAGCATCTCTGTGTCTCTACTGGTCTCAGGTGCTGAAGGGAATGTATCTAGACTGGATCATTTCTTGATGTAGTTTTGGTTTAGGTTTCACTGGATGCAAGGCAATAAAGGGAGTTTCTTGCCCATCTTCCCTTCTGCAGAGTTCCCTGGTTCTTGGTGAGCTGTTTGGTGGCCTGCTGGGCAGCCAGCATCTGGCTGTGTTGCCTGGCGATACAAGCTCCCCAAATCCTTCGTCAGCTTGATGTGATGGCCCAGGACTGAGGGGGCTGTGGTTTAGAATTGAGGGTGCCAGCAGAGCTGTGTGTGAAGTTCCAGCGTTGGCCTGCAATGGAGCTAGTGCTTTGAGGTCCTCACTTACATGCCCAAGTTACGTTCGTTTTGTTTTATTTTCAAAGCAAAGGGCAGCTTGTGTGCGTTTGGCATGTTAAATAACAGTTGAGGCCCAAGCAAAGGAGCTGGCTCAAAGTACAGACGGTGGGTGGCTGTGTGTCAGGGCCTGGGGTGCTGAGCTTTCCTTGGTGCTCTTTGTGATGCCTTCTTGAATATTGACATGGAAGACACCATCAATCATCAGCTGCCAGGAGCAGCCCTGGTGCAGGTGGAGCTTGAGGCCGGGTTCTGGGATAGACGGGGGGCATGTGCCTGAAGTTCTGACTCTGACAGAATCCCTGCCTTGTTCTTTGCAGTCATACACTCCACCTAGCAATGAATTCAAGATCAGCATGAAACTGGAAGCCCAGGACCCCAGGAACACCACCTCCACCTGCATCGCCACTGTGGTGGGTCTGACAGGTGCGCGGCTGCGCCTGCGTCTTGATGGCAGCGACAACAAGAATGACTTCTGGCGGCTGGTGGATTCTGCTGAAATCCAGCCTATAGGGAACTGCGAGAAGAATGGAGGGATGCTGCAGCCCCCTCTGGGTGAGCCTGAAACCCTGTCACCAGGCAAATGGAAACCAGCCACAAGCTGTGGTGGGAACCCAAGTCTGCTTTGCTTTCCCTGCTCAGTACAGGAAGGCGTAGACTGGCTCACCTGACAGGGCTTGTTTCACTGTGTGTGTTTACCCAGGGGCTGTCGCTAACCTGCCTTCTCTCCACACACAAATCCCATTCATCTGAGCGTGCTGCTGCTTTAAATCCCATGTGGTGCTTGCATTCGGTCTGGCAACGCACCCACATACAGCTGATACAGCTCCAGTGCCTTGCCACGGTGCTGCCTGAGTGCTCAGAGAAACTGACGTGGTCTCCCATAGTTCACTGGGAGTCAGTGGTTCACTTTCCTGAGGTGCTAAGAACCATGGGATAGGACCCAGAAGTCCTAGCACCACACATAGGTGAGTAGATCCCCAATGTGGACTTGCTAACGCAAGTGTGGTTTGCTGCGTAGCTGCTCACAGCAGTCTTATGCCAGCTTGGAGGCTTAGCCCCTCAGGTAGATCACCCGAGTGAAGTCTGCCAGGCAGACAGACCCTCAGTCCCACCACACAGCTCTAGGCTGGCCTGACCATGGGCCACTGCTTGTGACATAGGGCTAGCACTCTCACCCTTCTGATTTGCCAGTCGCCCACCTTCTCACCCCATCACTCCTTCTTTCTCACTTTTGTTACGTTCAGCACATGGTCATGAGTCATAGGGTGGAGGGTGCTTTATTGGAGTCTTTCAATCGTAATATAGAGAATAACGAAAGAGTAGAATTGGAATCCAGGTACCTAGTTCAGTCATTGCTAAATCTGGCCCCTTAATCCACAGCACTTTACATTTTTCTTCCTGCCAACCGCACATGTTTATGGCCAGGCACTAAGGGCCAACACAAAGAATTGGGTATCAAGTGTAAGGAGTGGTTAGAGCACCAGATAGATGGGTTTGATATACTTCACTCCTCTAAATTAGGGCTCTTTGTTGGGCAGCTAACTGACCCAGTTTGAGGCCAGGGGTCATTTAAAGGGAAAAAATACGCCTGAAAAGGCTTCCAATAACCAGTCCTGCCATGATTTTTAAAACTTTATTTGGCTACAGCTGTATAAATGGCTTGGATATTGGAATTCATCCTTTCTTATCTCCATTAAACACCACTTAACTCCTTGGCAGTGGCCAAGTGGGTCTCTGAACTGATCATGACTCTGTCCCAGTTAGCCTGATGCCAGGTGCCTCGGAGACGTTCTTGTAAAGAACCCATCCAGTTAGCACATCCCAGTTGAAGTGCACCAGGCTGAGCTGTGGTAGGGGATGAAGGGGTTGCACACGATACTGTGCTGCAGACACCTTTTTCTCTGAAGCATCCTATGCAGGGTCAGGTGGACATAGTGTGTAGGCTGCTAGCTACACTTGGGGATGGGGAGCGACAGAGGCTCTTATTAGGGAAGGGAATGGCATGGGGTGGAAATGGTACAACATACTACGTGGGGTTTGAGAGTCCTAGGTCACTGCAGCACAGAGAATCGTGAATGAGGGTTCCCTAGACCACGCTGATTTGTGTCTGCTGAGGATCTAGCCCTATGAGCCCTAACTCAGTTCAGAGTAGTGGATTCTGACACAAGAAATCCCTTCTTTGATAACAGCCACCTTTTCTCATTCCACTCAGCTGAGACAAAACCCCTGTGTGGAGTTACTTCCTACACATCCTGGGAAAGCCAGAATGAGCCAGCTTTGGAGAACCATCTGTGAGAAATAAGATTCTTTGGCTATTGAAATGGTCCCGGGCTTAAGCTTTGTAGCACATAGCACATAGGTCCAGGTCTGGCCTACTGGCTGGACCCTACGAATCAACTGCTCAGACCTGAGATGGGACATTAGATGAAGCGGGTTCTGAGTTATTACAGAGGATTTTTTCTTGGGTGTCTGGCTGGTGAGTCTTGCCCACACGCTCAGGGTTTAACTGATTGCCTTATTTGGGGTTGGGAGGGAATTTTCCCCCAGAGTAGATTGGCTAGGGCTCTTGGGGTTTTTTGCCTTCTTCTGTAACGTGTGGCACAGCTCACTTGTTGGTAGAGTCTCTGTACCTTAAAATCTTTAACCATGATTTGAGGACTTTGATAAGTCAGTTTATAGGTTAGAGGTTTATTAATGGAGTTGGGTGAGTGAAGTTCTGTGGCCTGCATTGTGCAGGAGGTCAGACTAGATCAGGGGTCGGCAACCCAAAAGATAAGAAGAGCCTTTTAAAAAAATTCCTTCAGTAATCAAAAGCGTCTGATGAAGTGGGATTTTCGCCCACGAAAGCTCATGCGATAAATAAATTTGTTAGTCTTTAAAAGTGCCACAGGACTCTGTTTCTCTGCAATAGACTAACACAGCTACTCCTCTGGAACTTCAATAACCAAGTGTTTTGAGAGCTGCAATGGGTGTAGCTTCCTGGTAGGGGGTAGCGGGGAGTCCGGAGCCAGGCACGGCCCACCCGAAGGGTCCCCCGTGGTGGAGGTCATATACTGGAGCCACAAGGGACAGCCAAAGAGCCGCATGCTGCTCTGAAGCTGCAGGTTGCAGACCCCTGGACTAGATGATCATATTGGTCCCTTCTGACCTTAGAGTCTATCTGCCTGGTGAGATTGGAGTGGGGTTGTGGGGGAGGCTTAGCGTCTGACTGTGAGGCAGTCCAGTTCCTCCAGATGCTTCATAGCAAGTTGGAGTCTAACCTCCATGGATCTTCCTGCCATGAGCACACTGATAATTTCTGAGGCATTGCACCATCCCACCACTCCCACTAATAGGAGAGTCAGGACCTGCTATAGTTGTCAACATTTGATTGAGCCATATTTTTAAACATTTAAATACCAGCATTGTGCCCATAAAATCTGCTGTTGCCTGCCCACAGCAGGCAGCCCAAAATGACATACCCACTCATTATGGGCATCTGATCTAAAGAGTGTGCAGTCACCTGGATGTGCGCATGTGCATAAGTTTGCTTATAAAGCCCAGAGGGGTGTTTTGAAAAGTTGGTGGTGTTTGTGCCGTTTCCTTGGTCTGTCACCAGAGGGCGATAAGAGTAACCACATTACAGACTTGCTGCTCATCTCCCGTGACGTAGCTCAGTAGGAGGTAGTTAGACCTGGTTGGGGAGCATCTATCATGCCGGGTCCTGATGGAACAGTCCACGTCACTGACCTGGTTCCCTTGGGATCTGTCGTGGCAGCAGGGCTGGTGACAAAAGGCGGCAGATAGTCACCCTCTTATCTGCTGATTTCTCTTAGTATAAGTACAGGTAATAAAGCACATGCTCCTGAGCTGCTGGCCTGCTGTCTCCACTCCATGCCAAAGCCTGGTGTGTGTATTGCACTAAGTGCCAAGTCGCTCACCGGACCAGCTGGTTTTTGGGTTCTCTTTCCAGGCTTCCAGGACATAACTGCGTAGATCAAATGCCAGCCTTGACTCAGTTGCTGGGACAGCTCTGACACTCAGGCCCTGTCTGCAATAGCAAAACTAACTCCCAATATTCATCAACACTTCAGCTCCCAGGGAGCTGTCAGTGGCAGTCCAGCTCCAGGGTTAACTTGGAAATGCTGGAAGGATTGGAAAGGTAACCCCTTGTGTGCATCTGAAACTAACCCTTTGCAGCTGATGTGCCAGGCTGTAAAGCCATGGACTCGATGACACAGTTGGTTTGTTACCTGAACTCCTCTTGTGGGTGTTTTTCAGGGTCTGCACTTCCCACAGCTGCAAGCTCTCCCGTGATTCCCCACTTTGCATTGGAGGAATGCCCCTGGCAATGAGCTCTCAGGGCTTGCTCCCTCAGGCCATAGCCTAGCTTAGCTCCTGACACCTCTCCTTTTTTCCCCTCCATTTTCTCTCTCATCCTTTGTTCTTTATTCCTTCTTGTCTTATTTTTTGTGCTCTCCCAAGTAGGAAGGAGAGAGCCTGGCCTCTCTGGAGTCAGTCAAACAAACAAAAAGAACAAGCTTCGTTGGCCTCTGGCCTTGCCCTCTTGTGGGGCGGGAAGCAATGTCTGCTTGCGCTGCTGTTTGGACGTAATGCATTTCCATACTAGCTAATGGTTTAGCTTCGGTATGGACCCATGTAGTGAGAAAGTCAGGGTAACCCGTGGAAATCCTCATTCTCCTCAACATATCTTCTGCTCCTTAGAAACCCCTTCATGGTACTTCCATGGGTTTTCCTCATATCAAGGGCTGTGTCTACACTTACTAAAATTACTTCGAATTAGTTAATTCGAGCTAACTAATTCGAACTAACTTTAGTTAGTTCAAATTAGCTTAATTCAAACTAGCATGGCCACGCTGGAATGTTAGTTCGAACTAAGCGAGCACTTGCTTAGTTCGAATTAGCGATCCCCATTCATTCCAATGGTTGGTTAATTCGAACTAAGAAATGAGTTTGAATTAACACGGCCACATCGGTTCATTCGAACTAGTTAGTTCGAATTAACCCCTTAGTTTGAATACCCTATTCGAACGTATTAGTTCGAATTCAGGAAGCCCTTCATTCGAACTGACTAAAGCCTAGTGTAGCCATGGCTGTAGTTAGTTTGAATTAAGCCTCCTGAATTGGAACTAACTCGCCAGTGTAGACATAGCCAAGGAGCCCAGTGTGATATTGGTACCGATTGTTCTCGACATCTTGCCTCTTGCCCGGCTTCTACCTGTGCCTGCATCTTAGCTGCTTGTGACTCAGCTCTGGGCTGGCAAGGAGGCTGCTGGTCACTGTAGGATTGTGTGCATATGACCCAGTGAGATGCCCCCTCTGGGAACTGGGAAGGAGCAGGGATGATGTCATGGGCCTGACCCTGCCCTTGCCCAATGATATCTTCTCAGCATCTGGTTGACTGCAGTGGGCAGACACTAACTGCATGCAGGGTGCTTTAGGCAGAAGCTTTTAGTACAATGAAAATGTCTGACTGTTACGAGTAGGGAGGAGTGGCTGCCCCAGTCCAATCCGTGTAGAGGGCCATTCTTAGCTCTCCCATGTTCAGAGGAAAATGATGCGGGAGCTTAAGGTGCATGAAGGCTGTGAGTGTTGGAATGAATGGTGTGGAGGGGGGGTGGGGAGGCTGGGATTCATCAGAACAGCCTGGGTTCTGCCTCACCCTGTGGGCTCTGCAGAATTTTAATAGTTTCCATCTCTGCATCTGTTCTGCAGGTTTCCGGCTGAATGCCTCCTCTTGGCCTATGTTCCTCCTGAAGACTCTGAATGGGGCAGAGATGGCTCCTCTCCGGATTTTTCACAAGGTATCACATTGTGTGCAAAGGGCTCTGCTTGCACCATAGGCTTCCCTTGCCATGTGTCCCCCAGGCGAGCGTGATGCTGTGCTCTATGGGTATGTCTCCACTGCATTAGACACCTGCAGCTGGCACTGGGCTATGAGGTTGTTTAATTGCAATGTAGACGTTCATGCTTGGGCTGGAACCTGGGCTGTAGGACCTTGGGAGGGGGGAGTACCAGAGCCCAGGCTCCAGTGGAAGCCCAAATGTCTGCTACGCTGTTAAACAGCCCCTTAGCCTGCGCCTGCATCAGCTGGCATGGCCTAGCCACAGGTGTCTCAGTGCAGTGCAGACATACTGTGAGGGTACTCCTGGTCTCAACATAGCCTGGCTTTGTCCCTGTACTGTTCTTCTGCCCCCTTTGCTGGCCTGCTATAGAAGACATTGAGGGGTGGAGCTAGCTGGGAGCTTGTGAATTGTATGTAGGATGCGGAGCTCTGTTCCACAGCGTGGCTGGCCTCTGTAAATGACGTCGGTGCCACAGCTGGTGCTCCAGTTTGCCACTTAAGAGGACTACTTGGGAGAGAAGCTGGTGAACCAGAGCTGCCTGAGTGGGAGTCGGGCAGGTGAGGTAGAAGGGACTGTTGAAGGTCCCAGAGTGGAGTAAACATCGTCCCTGGGGGAAGGTTGAAGGCAAGGAGAGCAGCAAAAGGGGTTTGCTAGCTGGTGTCCCCAAGCCAGAGAGCTGATAGCAAGAAGAGCACAGGAGGACGTGCCTACAACTCTAAACCAGAGAGGGCCAAAGGCAGGGGAGCAGTGGAAGAATTAACTAGTGCCATCTCCATGAGAGAGCTGGGCCCAGAGGAGCCTCAAGGGGGCTGGGGAATGAGGAATGCTGCCCTGGCTAGGATGCTCACAGCAGAGAGGCTGTGGGGGTACCTTTTGGAAAGAGCGGCTTTACACTCTGGGTTAGGGCTGGGGTGGCTGTGCTGGCGTGGGGACAGAAAAAAGCTGACGAGGAGCCTAGGTGAGGCAGAAGATAGCAGAGTGCAGCATGGAAGCAGAGAAGCAGGCGTGGTGCCTGCTGGAAAGAGTGGGCTTTTAAGGACTATATACTACACTGCATGTGGGAAATATACCATGGTTGGGATTTCTGTTGGGGATTCAGTGAACTATTTTGGGGTGATAAGCCAGCCCCAAAGAAGGGTGGTGTTTAAGCAAGGGAGCCTGAATGGATTTACTGGGAATGTGAAAGGGGAAATTTGCTGCAGCCTGGCAGAGGGAGTGCTCCAGGCAGGGAAGCCTGTGACACCTGTCTCCTTTCTCATGTCCATGTGTCACTAAGGAGTTGTCACAGGGTCGCTGCATTCTGTCACCCAGTTTATCTGGTCCTGAGTGCAGCAGGCAGTTAGAGGCCTTGTCTATGCTCATAGAGTGGCACATTTTAAACTAGGGGCCAAATCCAACCTTGGTATAAACTGGAGCCACCATCTTTTACCCTCTGACTTGGGGCTGAATTGGCCCTGGCTCTGTCTAGCCCTGCTCTTGTGACGGTACAGATAGGAGAGTCATCCAAGCCCAGGAGACACTAAGGAGATACTCTCTCTTTTGTAATCACCTTTCTGAACCCTCCCCTAGGAGCCACCATCACCATCCCAAAACTTCTTCAAGACTGGCATGAAGCTGGAGGCAGTGGACAGAAAGAACCCACACTTCATCTGCCCAGCCACCATTGGGGAGGTTAGAGGCTCCGAAGTCCTCGTGACATTTGATGGCTGGAGAGGTGCCTTTGATTACTGGTGCCGCTATGACTCCAGAGACATCTTTCCTGTAGGTTGGTGCTCACTGACAGGAGACAACCTGCAGCCACCTGGGACGAAAGGTAAGGGTTGTGTTTCATCTCAGCTACATTTTTTGTCTGCTCAGCCTCTGCAAAGAACAACAAAGCAGACAGGGACTGGTAGCTGTGAGACCTGCATTCTGGTCTGGGCTCTGCTATTGATATGCTGTGTCCTTGGGTAAATCATGGTTTTCTCTTTTCCTCGGTTTCTCCGTAATGTGGGAGAGGATGATATTTGTCCACCTCATGGGACTAGTTTGAAATCCTTGTTGTAAGCTGCAGATAAGTTTTATTGTTTTCCCTGTGCAGGATGTTATTAGCAGTCCCTGTATAAGCAGTAAAACAACCAAAGAGTCCTGTCGCACTTTTAAAGACTAACAAATTTATTTATCACATGAGCTTTCGTGGGAGAAAATCCGATTTTGTCAGACACTTTGAAGATGGGGAACTTACAGAATGGGAGGAAACTAAATGCAGGGAAGTGTAAGACACAGGATCGGGTCAGGCTGTAACAGCAAATCAAAGCAGATGTTAAGATTCAAACAACGGGGAACAGCATATAGAGGAAGGTGAGGTTAAATCACCTGTTGTAATGAGAAAAAAAATCCATAGTCACTTTTATATTCGGTTAAACAGGAAGTCCCAGCTATTCCTGAGGAGGGAAGGACAAGGTGGTGTTCTCCCTTCCCAAGAGATCCCTCAGAACCTCACCTGCCTCTTCAGAAAACACAAGATCCCTGGTGCCTTCTGGGCAAACCAGAGGTCCTGTGACTACTGGGAATTAGGGTCACACAGGGTCTGGGAGTCAGGACCTTCCTAACCTAAAGGACTTTCTGCTCCCTAAGGGAAAGGTGGGAGGGGGGGGGGGGGAAGGAGGCCCATCCTGCAGCATGCGGACAGTGCCTGCTGTTCATGGGTTTGGCGGAATTATTTTCCTTTCCTTTCCTTTACATTATATTGTCTGCTGGGGATATGGAAAAGGCAGGTTTTACTGAACCAAGAAACTGTGTCTGCTGGGATCCTCTGGCCTTGAGGTTGCCCAGTATCTGGATGTTACCTGGGGGCTGCTGAGGCTCTCTGCCCCCCCGTGAGTCTCCCTGTAGTGGTACCTGTCCTAAAGGACATAAGGGCTGCCATTGTCCCCAGCCATGGCTCTGGACAGTGATATACGGGCTTGCAGGTTCAGCAGGTGAGGATAAAGCAGCAGCTTAATCTGTAGGTTGTTCCTTTAGTGCCATCCTCCCCCAGACTCTGTGCCCTTTGAAGTTAAAGATCTTGTTTGATGGAAACCTTCCCTGTCCTTAGTACTGCACAGCAAGGCAGCCCTCCCAAAGACTGAAATGGCCTCTGAATAAGCCCGGAATGAGCTCTCCTCTGTCTGGTTGAGGGAAACTGAAAGGCACTGCCTGTATATATTGGATTTCTCCCTCCTGTTTAGTTAACATGCATGTTCCCAGCCTCCCCCTCTCTCCCTGCTGCTTGTCTGTGTTTCGCCTGCTGCCTCTCCCTGTGCTAAGTCATTTTACGCTCTTTGCAAGCAGGGCTCCAGCAAGTCGGCAGGAGGTGCCCTTGAACCAGGGGGACTGTTACCTAGCTTCTGTGAAATATGATCACCAGCGTGAGAGTTGAAATCCTTGTAGGAGTTGGCTGGAAGCTTTTGTTTCTTCCAGTTAATCTAGGGCAGGTCTACACTTATGGTGACAAATTTGGTGCCATCAGTCAATCTTTCCAGATCAATTGAGTGGGTCAATGAAGACCTACTCAATCAATCTGGAAGTTGACTGGGTAAGATCACTCCCTGTTCTAATAATAATGAAGGACTCCTATATAGTCCATAGGGGAGAAGTGCTTCTGGGTGTGATATGCAGACAGTGATCGCTCCTCTCCTGCCTATACAGGGGAAAGCCTCATTCCTGACAATTGAAAAGAAGTTTCCTTGGCTGGTAGCATTTCCCCAGGAAAGTTCAGCTCAGATTCTGTGTGTAGCAAGGTTTTCCTTCCCCCTCTCCTCCTCTTGGTGAGTACTGCCCCAGCTCTGTGACTTTGTCCTGAGGAAGGGGAAATGCTAATGGTCCTTTCTTTCCTTCTGTCATAAAATCCCCTCTCCTCATCTATTCTTCCTTTGGATGAGGCAGGAGGAACACAGCTGTCTCCAGAGCTTGTGAATTGCTGCTCCTAAGGAAGTCGGGGGAGGATTTACCTCAGAGAAACCCAGGATACTTCTGCACCTCACTCTGAGCCACCAAGCACTTCTTCCAAGACACTTCCAGCCCTGCTGGCCCAGGCAGGCATTGGAGTTCCAGCCATAGAGCCCCTCCTCCCAGGGGAGTATTTGTTTTAGGAGCATGCTTAGGCTTCCTCTAGCAATGATGCTCTGTGAGGCAGGTTTGAATTAGATGGCAAGTTCATCAGAGTGGGGACCATGTCTGTTCCTCTCCCTTCCCCAAGTGCAGTGTTGGCACTGGGGCAGCAATTGGAGGAATTGGAGCCGCTCTTTAGATTTACAGTATCTCTGTATAAAGTGTTCCACAAATATTTCTGGAAGACATTAAACAGAAGCTACTAAAGTTAGGCATTTTTAATTCAACAGAGCCAGTTAAATTCTTGCATCCAAGAGTTTTCGAAGAGCTAGCTGAGGAGCCCTCTGAACCATTAATGTTGAATTTTGGTAAGTCTTAGAGCACTGAGTAAGTTCCAGAAGACCAGAAGAAAGGAAATGTTGTGCCAATTTTTAAAAGGGTAAATGGGATCACCCAGGTGATTATAGGCCTTTCAGTCTGGCATTGATTCCAGGCAAGATAATGGAATGACTGGTGTGGGAGTCAATTAATAAAGAATTAAAGGAGGTTAATGTAATTATGCAAATCAGCATGGGTTTATGGGAAATAGATCCTGTCAAATGAACATGATCGTTTTTTTGTATGTGATTACAAGTTTGGTTGATAAAGGTAATAATGTTGACATAGCATATTTAGACTTTGGTGTGCCATTTCTTAGTCCATCAAAACATTTTGATTAAAAACTAGAAAAATATGAAATTAACATGCCACATATTAAGTGGGTTAAAAACTGGTTAACTGATAGATCTCAAAACGTGACTGTAAAAGGGGAATTGTCAATGCTTAAACCAGGGGTTCCCAACCTTTTTGGTTCAAGGGCCACAAATATAATTTTTAGAACCTTGAGGGGCCACCAGTTAAAATTAAATTAATTAAATTCAAATTAAATTTTAATTAAAATTAATACAATTAATTAAATGTAAATAACATTTTAATTACATAGACCAGTGGCCGTTCAGGGTTGTAAAAATTATATTTGTGGCTCTCAAGCCAAAAAGATTTTTTTACATTTTGGGGAAAAAAAAAAAAAAAAAAAAAAAAAAAAAAAATTTTAAAGGGGGAGGCGAGGTTGCTGGATGCCCATGAGCAGGGCCAGTTTTTGGGCAGGTGTGTAAGTCCTAACCGCAGCGTGGCTCACGCTCCCCAGCCCTCAGTCAAGCTGTGCTGCCTGTGGCCACCTCCAGCAGCCAGCGGCCAGGCAGCCAGGCCATTTTAAAAAGCCCCACAGGCCACTTTTGGTCCGTGGGCCAGGGGTTGAGAACCCCTGGCTTAGACTTGTCTCGGAGGATAGAGTTTATTGGGGTGGTCTTAGACTCTATGCAAACTAGAGCTCTCCTTCTAAAGAACAGGTTTCTAGCAATTTCAGACCTTATAGTTCAGCTATCGGCCCACTCCGTCACCACAGTGCGGGAGTGCCTCAGCCTCCTGGGCCACAGAGTGGCCTGTTCTTATGTGGTCTGGCATGCCAGACTACGTCTCAAGTCATTGCAAATTACATTACTCACCATCTGGACAGGATACTCCCAGTTCCCCCACAAATGCTTACTTCCCTGGTATGGTGGACAAACCCATGCCACGTGATGGTGAGAGTGGCATTTGCGGCCCCACGGTTGATGCTGTCTTTGGTCTCGGATGCCTCAGACCAAAGGGGGAGGAGCCCACCTGGCAGTACTCTGGATTCGAGGTCTCTGGTCTAGAGATGAAATGACTCTTCACATCAACTAAAAGAGTTTAGAAAGTCTGGACTGCGTGTGAGGTGTTCTTGCCCCAACTCTCCAACAGGTCTTGCAGGTCCTCATGGACAGTACAGGGATGATGTACTATCTCAACAGGCAAAGGCGAGCTAGATCCTCGGTCCTCTGTCAGGGAGCCTTGTGTTTGTGGGACCTTTGTGTAAACCACACCATTCATCTGGTGTCAGTATACCTTCCTGGGTGTCAGAACGTATTGGTGAATTGCCTAAGCAGGTCCTTCTGCTCTCACTACAAGTGGCTGTTACACTCGGAGGTGGCTGACCGCATCTTCCCGAGGGCTGGGAGCACTCCCCAAGTAGGCCTCTTTGTGACAATCAAGAACAGGAAGTGTGGCCTTTTCTGCTCTCTCCATGAACACAGCGGTGCTTCCCTGTCTGATGCCTCTCTCCTGTCATGGTTGAACAGTCTTATATGCTTTTGCTCGGATACATTCTGGTGTCCCCGGCATGGCCTTGCCAGCATTGGTTTGGGATGCTGATTGAGTTTTCAGTGGCCCATGCATGGACACTACCACTGCAGCTGGACCTTCTTTCACAGAACTGGGGTCGGCTGCTCCACCCAGGCCTGGCTTCCTTGCACCTGGCAGTGTGAAAGCTTCATGGCTAAGAGATGTGCAGTACTGCTCAGCCCAGGTTTGGGGGATCTATGGAAAAGTAGAATACCATCCATAAGGAAAAGTAGAAAACCATCCTACATGGCTAATGGACACACATCACCTGCTGGACAGCTCACCAAAACATCTCACCAATGAAGTCATCGATCCAGTAATCTTAGATTATCTACTCCACCTGAAACAGGAAGGCTTGGCTTTCTCATCAGTTAAGGTGCACCTGGCAGTGATATCAACTTTTCACCCCCTGTTCATGACAAAATGTTTTTTTCAAATGCGATGGCAGCTAGATTCCTTCAGAGCCTGGAGAGACTTTTCCCTCACTTGTGAGACCCAGTTCCCTAGTGAGACCTGAACTTTGTCCTCTTCCAGCTCTTGAGACTATCCTTTGAGCCATTAGCTTCCTACTGCCTCATGCACCTGTCATGGAAGGTAGTATTCCTAGGAGCTATCACCTTGGCAGGAGGGTGTCAGAAATTAGGGCTGTGACCTCGGAGCCTCCCTTTGTGGTTTATTACAGACATAAAGTACAGTTACAGTCGAGTCCTGTGTTCCTGCCAAGAGGAGTCTCCCATTTCCATATCAACCAGGACATCTTTCTGCTGGTCTTCTGGTCAAAGTTCAACAGCTCCAGTGTGGAGAGACGTTTCCATTCTCTTGATATGAGATGGGCCTTGGCTTTCTGTATTAACAGGACCACACCCTTCTGTCATTCCACGCAACTCTTCCTAGCAATTTCTGACTGAATGAAAAGACATCTGTTGTCATCCCAACAAAGCATGGATCGCAGCCTGTATTTGAGGCTGCCACGAACGGGCAGGGGTCACGCCCTGCATCCCCGTCAGCCCAATCCACAAAGGTTCAGATGTTATCAGTGGCCTTCCTGGCACATGTTCCTATACAAGACATCTGCAGGGCCACTACATGATCTTCAGTACATACTGTCACATCCCACTATACCATCACGCAGCAATCTTGGGACGACATGGGGTTTAGCAGAGCAGTGTTACAGTTGTCACGTCTGTAAGCTCTTGCCCACCTCCAGAGGTACTGCTGATAAATCACCTAATTCAGAATGGACATGAGCAAGCACTTGAAGGAGGAACAATTACCTACCTCGTAACTGTAGTTCTTTGAGATATGCTGCTCATGTCCATTCCACAAATCACCCTCCTTCCTCTCAGCTGTAGTTCCGGCAAGAGGGAACTGAGAGGGAGAAGGTCCAGCAGCTCCCTATATACAGGTGTGCCACTCCAGAGAGCACTAGAGCTGGCCATAAGGATACCTCTAGGGGAAACATTTCTGGCACTATGCACAAATCTAATTCAGAATGGACATGAGCAACACATCTCAAAGAACAGCAGTTAAGAGGTAAATAATCATTCTTTATCCCCCATTCTGTATTTGTGCATTTGGTTTTCTTCTCTAAATGTAGCACCTTCTATTTGTCTTTGTTGAATTTCATTTTGTTGTCTGTATAGCCCAGTTCTCCAATATATCGGGATCCCTTTGAATTTTAGCTCTGTCCTCCAGAGTGTTTGCAACCCCCCTCTAGTTTTGTGTCATTGATCAGAATGCTCTCTATACCTACATCTAGGTCATTAAAAAAGGTATTAAATAACACCAGGTGCAGAATGCAGAGGCCCAGTGAAGTGAGCTCATGCTGAAGGAAAGCAGAGCATCAAAGAGCTCCAGGCCCAGCATGTTTTTTTAATGCTGGTAACTCAGTTCAAATGTGATCTGTTTGTTCTGATAGCTGCCAGTAGAGGTGGGGGAGAAGCTTTTTCTGGTCACATGCTCACCTGATTGACCACAGCATGCACCAATGGCCTCCTGTCTTCAGCAGTGTGTGTTTAGGTGGAGCTTCTGTAGCAGGGGACTGGCCAGCCACGCTGAAGGGGGACTTTCAGGAGGGCACATGTGTGGGAAGGAGGGAAATGGGTCGAACAAAGAGGAGGAACAAATCTCAGCTCTCTGTGTTGGGAGTCGTGTTGCCTTCGGTAGGTGTCCTGTGCAATGACTCGCCGGGGAGAGTGCTGCCTATACGCCACAGCCAGATGTCTGCAGGTTTCAGTTTCCTTACCTCTGTAAAACTGTAGCTTCGCAGTTGAACACAGTACAGCCTAGAGGCCTCTTTTTTCACCTCCCCAGGTGAAGCGAGGCTGTAGGTGGATTGGCACAGGTGGGTTTTTCTCCTTGGACCCCTCCCTGGAGCTGCAGGGAGAAGTGTGATCTGCTGTCTTTGAATTTGCTTGCTGTGTGTTCTCGTGGGGGTGGGGTGGGGGGGTGGAATCTTTCTCTTTCAAATCCATTGTGATCCGCTGATGGTCATTTTCCTGCCAGTTTAACACTTGCAGTACCCAGTGTAGCAGCTGTTAGAATGCCAACTCTGCTCCACGGGGCATGCTGCTGTCTTAAGGGACAGTCACCAGACTTCCCCTCTTCCCCATCCAGGCCAGTGGTGCAGAAGCCAACAGGCAACTCCTGTTATGCATCTGCCATGCAGGGAACATTCTGGGAAGCCGTCGTGTGCACCTTTTGGCTCTACCCTCAGTGGTCTCTGGGTGGATGTACAAATGAGGTTGATGGATACTGCTTATACAGTTTAGAGGTGTGTCTCCAAACACCAGGTCTCAAGGGCTTTGTAGTGTGTTGTGTTCCAGAGCCTCATCTAGCACATTTATTTTGTTCTCGGGCTTTGGATTCTCCATAGGGACCAGCCTATGGATTATCCACATCGGTGTGTCACAGCAGACAGCTGAACTGTGGGCTGGCCTTTGAATTTGATACTCATGAGGTATCTTTCAGCTCCAACCTCTGACTATACGTGAAACTGGGCAATGAGGTATCTGTCTCTGGAGAAAACAGTATCCCCCTTGCAATTGCCTCATCCATGAGAGGAATGGCAGATGCACTTACGGAAGACACTGTTTCCATTCAGGCAGTGGGATGAAGAGAGGAACTGAGTAGAAAAGAGCCTGATTTATTGAGCATTGAGGCCTGGCCTTTTGGAGTGTCCAGTGCAGTGATATCTGCCCCCAGCAGAAGCCTCGCTGAAGCTTTTTCTGAATTCAGTTCCAATTTGCAGTCCTTTTAAGCAGCTCTCTCCTCTTGTGCTTATGCTCAAGTGCCGGGAGCCCTAAACGTGCTTCACCCTAGCACTCGTCATTTACTCACGTATAGGAACGTACGAGGGCCGCAGCGGCTCACCAGAACCCAGCAGGGATCTAGGGGCAGCCATAGAGCTCCTCAGGAGCTGCCATGAGCAGCGATATCCAGGAGCCCTGCCTGCAGCGGGGAGTTGGCTGCCTCTCATGGCTCTGAGTAAGAGGGTCTTTCTCCCTGTGACTGTAAGGCTTTATCTTTCGTACTTCCTGGAGGGCAGCTCAGGGTCTAGCACCTCCTCATGAAACCTTTGCACTACAGCTGTCAAAGCAGCACTTAGATCTGTTCGGCCTCGTTAAGCATCTAACCCCTTCCCCTCCCTGGAAGCAAGGGGGGAAACTGACACACAGCTTGTGGCAGCTGGTCCAAGATCACAGGAGTCAGTGTCAGACCCTAGATTAGGACTCCGGACATCCTGGCTCCCAGTCCTGTGCTCAGAGTGTTGGGTCCCACATCTGATGTCAGATGCTTTGGAGCTGCCAGGATGAACCTGTGAGGGGGCTCATTTTGTAGTGGACTGTTGGTCTGTACCAAGTCATTTTGGAAGGGATCAGCAGTAGTGGAGCAGGTATTCCCTTGCACTGGCGGCAATGAAAGTGTTAACTTTGGCTGAGCAGGCTCCGAGCTGGAGACAGCGCTGTGCCTTATCAAGTGAGCAGGAATTTTGAGGAGTGGAGTTTCTGCCTTGGCAGGAGCCCAGCTGGCAGAGCAGCTTTGAGCCCGGCCAGGTTGGAGAGAGCTGCTAAGGAACACATCCTCTTGGTTTCTGTCCAAGGCCCAGGAAAATTACAGCGGGTGCAGCAGAGATCCCGGGACTCCAATCAGATAAACAGCAGGCACTTGCCCTGGCTCCCTTTGTTCCTGTCTGCTGTTAGCTGTCAATGCGCTGCTCCCTCTATGAATTTGAGACGGTCTCGCACTGCTTATGAAACAAGCAAAAGTTAATAGTTTTAAATAGTTACCATGGGAATATTTTAAGTGGTGCTCTCACACTCTCCCGGACTTGCCATCTGTTGCATGCTTTATCCAGTTTGCCTGTAATTCCAGTTGGCGTGCACTGCACAGCCCTTATGGCTTTGGCCAAGCTAGCCATTATGTGTTTAGTTGGGAGGCGAAAGCTTCGAGAGGGAACAGGAAGCCAGAAAGCGCTGAGCCCCAGTAGAAAGTTCACAAGCTCCCCACCCCCTTCACCTTTCACTGCTGCCATCTGCAATTTATCTATTAACTGCTTGGTGGCTTCAGGCGGACTGAGGTGATGATCAAACTCAAGTGACTCTAGAATTTCCTGCCAGCGACAAAGGTAACAGCTACTTTGTGATTTTTCTTTATTTTCCTCTCTAGCGTAGCTTGGTTTCTTTTCCTCCTTTTGAGGTTAGGCTGAGTAGGAGGTGGGGCAGCTGAAGATTTATTATTGAAATAAGCACCTATGCTTCAGTGCTTGGTAGAGAGAGAGGAAAAAAATAACGCTTCTGACTGTAGGGTTTGCAACTGAAAATGAATGTGATTCAGGGCTCAGGAAGTGAGCTAGCTGGCAGGGCTCCAGACCTGAGGAGCTGAGTAGAAGACGACATGTCTTTTCGTACTGAGCAGACTCGTTACTGCTTGAATTTATGGCCCTGAGCTCTACAAGATTAGGACCGCACACATAGAACCTATGTGCAAAAGCAATAGGATCAGGAATGTTCTGCTAAGAAGTCTCCATCGATCTACAGTGTTTGTAACGTGTGTATCACCAAAGTGCCTGAATGCTGCTGACTTTGAGTTTGTTGTTGGAAACTAACCAGCCAGACTCTTAAACCATCTGGAGCACAGGATTGCGGTACTTCGCACTAATCCCTTTTCTGCACTGAAATGTCAAGGGAGTGACGGTTTCTCACCCTCAGTTCCCTTTGAGCTTCTCCTTGAGGAAAGGGGGTAGAGTGAAGCAGAGTTCAGGGTGATAAGAGCTGTTAAGTGGCACAAAGAAAACAAAAATCCTTAGACAGAATAGCAACGTCCATAGAGACCTAGGCTTCAAAGCAGCAAGGGAATAGGGAGATGGGATTGTGGTCAGAAGCTGACTGCAGAAAAACTATGGGAAGTTCTGAGATAGTAGCTTGTGGCCCACTGGACTAGCATGGAGATAAAGACCTGCCAAAGCACACTACGGAACAGGTTAGAGACTTTTGATCCCAGTGAGATTGGCCCTTGGTGCAAGGTGGACTCATTTGCTAGGTGCATGCCTTGTACCTGTGCACACTGAGCTAGAGTATTACTACTGTTATCAACCTGAAGGGTCGTGGGAGCCAGGCAAACTCTGTGCGCCCTGGCTCCCTGACATGCTGCAACAAAGGGCCCAGAGGAGGAGGGACTGACTGCTCTTGATCCTCTGTAGAGTAGTGGCAACGAGTGGGGAATGTGAAACTCGGTCATGTGGTAGCAAAGCAGGATCCATGGTGTCCTGGGATATTCCAAGTAGGTGAACAAACAAAGGCCTCAAAAATAGAGAGGGAACTTGACCTGGGGAAAGCAGAGGTGCAGGAATGTGGCTCGTAGTGGCTTAAAATTGGGTGGCACTGGAAATAGTAGCCAGTCTGTCCTCAGTCTTGGAAGGCTGCAACCTTCCTCCCAATCTGTTTTCCTCATCCATAGGTTCTAAAATTTCTCCCCACCCAAAGAAGTTGAACTTTGTTCAGCTTGCTTGTCTCCCTTTGTACCACCCCCACCCCCCTACCCCCAGGGGCTGAGATATAAAAGTTCAGGTTCGTTCAGGGCAGGATCAGCAACCCAAAAGATAAGAAAAGTCGTTTTTATAAATTCCTTCAATAACCAAGTGTTTTGAGAGCTGCAGTGGGTGTAGCCTCCTGGTGCTGGGAGCTGGGCCAGGATGCCCGCCACAGGGTCCCCTGGTGGGGGGAGGGGAGCCTGGAAGCAGGAGCAATTCCCCTGCAGGATCCCCCTGTGGCAGGGGGGAGCCTGGAGCGAACTGCTGCTGGTGGCAGGGGGAGGACCCAGAGCCACAAGGCAGCAGCCAAAGAGCCACATATGGCTCTGGAGCCACAGGTTACAGACCCCTCATTCAGGGTGTTTGACCCAGCAGCTGTGAGACGTAAAAGTCTGCACACAGCATTAATTCAAGAGAATATGTTTTGTGAACTAGCACATTTTTGAATGCACCTTGTACCCACTTCCCTGAGTGAAAACAGCCCAGGAGATCTTCCTGTGCCCACAGTGCTGTTTGCTGATGGAAACACTTGCCTATGCCAGGCTTCTGCTGCTGAGCAACACTAACAGGCAGCCTGCTCACTCAAAACTTCAGCCTGTGTGCCTGGTTAGGGTTTTAGTGCATGCTGCTTCATGCTGTCAGGCTGAGCCGTTGTGAGTGGTGTGTGATGTACTTTGTCCCAGTGCTGAGTGCTGGCCAGTAGTGAGCATTTATATGGGAGAGAGAAGAGAGCATCTAAGAAGGGTGCGTCCTGTATGCACCAACCTTAGTCACTTCCCTCATTACCCGGATGCCATCAAGGCTCTTCTGGGTACAAAGAGCAGGCATTTCTATGGCCTGTTTAATCATCACACGGTGTTAGACGAGTACTCACAAAAGCTGTATCCCTACCGATCTCTTTATGGAGATATAGTCTTCATCAGCTAGGTGAGTTTTCTGCCCAAACCCTTTACATGATGGACTCGCTGCAGAACCTTCAGCCAGGCTGAGAACCCTTCAGAGCAGACATTTCAGGAACTGGGCTTGTTGTATGTCCTGTGTTTACCTGAAGAAGAGCTCTGTGTAGCACAAAATACATTCTCTCTCACCAGCAGCAGTTGGTCCAAAATCCACCTTTTTTTGTTTTAGCTAGGCAGATAACAGACCTGATAAAGAAGTCCAAGTATGCTGCCTCCAACCCTGTCCTTTTGCAGTAGAAGAATTAAGGCCTCTGAAGAGAAATAGACAGTTAATTGCATTGTCTTGGTCTGAAGCTTTTTGCCAAGAAGACTGAACAGCTCAGGGTACTGGAAATAGGATGCAGAGTCTTTTGCCTCTAGGTTACCAGTTCAAATCCAGGTCTGGGCTGATACTGTCTGGAGGTCATTGCTGTTCAGTAGTTTTTGGTGTATGTGAAGTCAAACATTGTACTTAGCCCTTCCCAGTGGACATCAGGGACAATGTAGCCTGCTGTGTAGAGCACCAGACTGGGACTTGGGAGACCCAGAAATAAAGCACCTCTCTGCTACTGGCCTGCTGAATGGCTTTTGGCACAGAGAAGAACTGGTTCCAGTTTTCCTTCTATGCTGCGTCCCCAGGCTCCTTACACACCTTTGAGGTTATAATTGTTATAATTGTAAAAGAAAAGACTAGCAGGACCTTATTCAGGGGGACAAGGCAATAGGCCACATTTATTGTAAATGTAAGAATAGCAAAAAAGCAGTCACATACACATTCACATCCAAGAAATTCTGCAAGATGGTGTATGTCATGCACCCCTAAGCCTGGCCCGTGCCCCCCCCCAGTGATGTTATTTGGGAAATAGCTCATGTGGCACCCCCAGTGTCAGGTGCTGTCCATGTCTCCATGCCCTTTCCAGGGTGACCCAGTCCTCCGGCCGGGTCCCACTCCAGGTACCCCCCTTCCGGGGAAAGTCCAGTCCTGGCAAACCACTTGGTAACAGTGGCTGCCTCAGTTTCTTGGACACTCACCAGCTGTCCAGGGGAGTGGGGAGAAAGGCAGAACAAGAACCAGAGGCTAGAAACAGAAGCCATATAAATCCACATTAGAAACAAGGTGCAGAGTTTTAATGGTGAGGGTTATTAACCATGAAACAAACTACCAAAGGGAACAGTGGATTCTCCATCTCTTGCTGTCTTCATATCAAGACTGGATGTCTTTTTGGAAGATATTTAGCTAGACAAGTTATTGGGCTCAATACAGAGGTAACTGGGTGAAATGGGATGGTGTGTGATAGGCGGGAAGTCAAACTATATGATCTAATGATCCCTTTTGGGCTTAACTTTCTGAATCATAGAGGGCCTGTATTGTAGAATGGCTGTTCCGTGGTTTTTAGCTTCAGCAAATTCCAAGTGCCACAGTTCATCTTTTCTTGCATGTGTCCCCAGATGTGTGGGAGGTAGTGTGGTCTAGAGGTTAGAAAGGGAGCGTAAAAATTTAGGACACTTGGGATTTATTCCCAGCTCTACCTCTGGCTCTGTCATTTTGGGCAAGTCACTAAAGCTCTGAGGCCCAGATCCACTAAGGCTGTGTCTTTGCTGCAGTTAGACACCTAGTTAGACAGCTGGCCCCTAGCAACTCACTTGGGCTTTCTGGGCTCAGGCTAAGGTACTGTTTAATTGCAATGTAGTCATTTGAGCTCCATTCATTTGAACTCTGGCTGCTGTTGCAGCCTGAGCTCTGGGACCCTCCCACCTTGGTCCTGACAAAAGGGGGCATGTGGTAAATCTTGCCCTCTCCCAGATTTAGGCAGGGGGGCAGTGCACATACCCAGAGGCAGAAGCATAGGTGCTGAGGAAACCTTTGCATTGAAAATGTTGGCATTGTGTGAGGTTAGGCAGCAGCCTCGTGTGAGGTTAGGGAGTTTGTGGATTGCAGTGGAGTTAGACTCATAAATCCCTTTGTAAATCTCGGCCTAAGTGTCTCACTGTGACTCTCAGTGCAATGCACAGCCCCTCTCACGGTGTGCCTTGGGGGACGATGAATGCCTGGGAAACCTGTTAGGTCCTTGGCTGAAAGGCCCCGGGAAAGTGCTGAATGTAACTATTACTGTGAAGTGCTGAATGTAACTATTACTGTGCGTTAGGGCAGTTAAGAATATTGCCTTGAGTGGTGTATGTGAGACCCATCTGCAGAATGAAGCTGAGCAGTTCTTGGCAATGCTGTACCTCCCTCAAGGCTGGTTTTTGTTTAACTGTTTTATTTTCCTTAACAGAAAAACGCCAGCTGAGCATTGCAGCTTAAACTAGCGTCTTCGTCAGTAACATCCATAGCCCATGGAACTCACCCAGTCACATGCAAACGTTCCTTAAAGAAAGGAAGCAGTTATAAAATTCTAAGTCTATTAAATGGGACACTCTTCCCTTAAATTTTCCATTTGTAATTGGGTGGAACACTTTGTACATTTGGTGAACCTGAGACCCAGTTCAGCACAAACTTTGGGTGCTCAGGCAGAGCTTGAATGGGACGTATCAGTCTAGATCTGACCAAAGTGTGTTGCAGGGGGGGGGGACACAAGTGAAGGGTAGAAGTCAATGAGCAGGATGGGAAGTGCAGGAGACCCTGACTTGTGAATCACTGAGTGTGCTGCTGTGCAGTAGGGGGAAGTGTGTGGCAAAGCACTTCATGATTTCCAGCAAACAAAAGTATAACCCAATCCAGATGGGATGGTTCCTTGATGCAGGAATTACTGGGTAAAGATCTCTGACCTTTGTTATGCAGACAAGGGACTAGAAGATCATACTGATCTCTTGCCACCTTAAAATCTGGGAATCTGTGGATTCTATTCAGTGCCTTGTCTCCTTCCATGAGTGTTTCTCAATTGGTGCTCTGGGGAACACCTGTGCTCCGTGTTCCATGGCTGAGTGGGGAGAGGGTAAGGAGCAGTGTGGTGAGGCAAGGTGTGCCTGGGAAATTTAAAGTGCCCCAGTCGCAGCAACGTTTCCAGGCACATGTTGGCGTCTGCCGCTGCCTTGCTCCTTTGCTGCGGCTGGGACATTTTAAATTTCCTACTGCTGTTACCGCCAGCATCAAAATTGCTTGGACATCATTTCCATGGTAAGACTTGTCTTGAACCTTACTCCAAGAATAGATTAATTTTGTTCAAACATGCAGGCCCAAAATTCCCATTATTACTTAGGTAATATCATTTTCAGTTTTAAATTGTGTACATAATCATTATGTATCTATTTTTTAGAAATACATGCATGTTATCTTTGTAAAATTGTATTTAATTTGGTTTCCAGGATCATATTTGCAGAAATGTGTAATATGCCGGTATTACGAACATTACGGCCCGCATATCCTGGCTTTTTCAAGAAAGTCTTCATCAGGTGTTCTGCATAAAGTAATTAATACATTTAGATATTCCCTGGTCCACTAAAGGTTAAGAAACTGCCTTAGAAACACCAATTCATTGATGTTATATTGAATGCTAATCCTGCACTTCCAGCACGTCCTTTTGTTGCATGATTGAGACTTTGCCTCCAGCACATTCTGAACAGGATTTTCTGTGGAAAGAGCATGGTAACTTTGCCCATCTGCATTGTCTCTCTTTCCACTCTCCCTTCTGGTTTGGATCCATTCCATGCCATACCCGTGGCAGGGAGCAGGGGGTCTCAGTCAGGGACACTACTGCAAAAAGGAGCCACCAACCATGTTCCCTTTCCACGAAGAGTTGTTTCAAAGCCATTTTAGTAGAGTGAATGCTAAATAAAGTTGGGTGAACTGTTTGGACCCCTAGACAGATTCAGTCCCTTACATGTGTTTGATTAGAGCAGGGGTCGGCAACCTTTGCTGGTCCCTGACCCACACTGCCCCATGAGCCCTGGGCCGCGCCGGCCCCTGACCCGTGCCAGCCCCCCAAGCCCCGGGCTGCGCCAGCCCCCAAGCTGTGCCAGCCCCCGAGCCCCTGGCCACGCTGATGGGTCCAGGGGGTGGGGCCAGCGGGGGGATCCTGAGGATCGGCCCGCGTGCCAAGTTTGGCACGCATGCCAGGGCTTGCTGACTCCTGAATTAGAGGACACCCGCCACTGGGCATCATCAGAAAGTCTGTTACCAGCAATTACCACATTGTGGCATCAGAGAACACAGTATTTCCCATGGTCTATAAGGGGAGATAATAAAAACCAGAGGGGTGGCCGTGTTAGTCTGCGTACAGCAAAAACGACGAGAGTCCTGTGGCACCTTAAAGACTAACAAAAAGAAATGTGTTAGTCTTTAAGATGCCACGGGACTCTCATTTTTAATAAAAACAAGGTTTGTTTAGTCGGGAGAAGAGGAGACTGAGGGGGAACACAATAAGTCTTCAAACACATAAAAGGTTGTTACAAGGAAGAGGGAGAAAAATTGTTCTCATTAACCTCTGAGGACAAAACAGAAGCAATGGGCCTAAATTGCACCAGTGGTGGTTTAGGTTGGACATTAGGAAAAGCTTCCTAACTATCATAGTAGTTAAGTGCTGGAATAAATTGCTTAAGGAGGTTATGGAATCCCTCTCCTTGAAGATTTTGAGGAGCAGATTAGTCGAACACCTGTTATGGATGGTCTAGGAAATACTTAGTCCTGCCATGAATGCAGGGGACTGGAGTGGAAGACCTCTTGATGTCTCTTCAGGTCCTGCACTTCTGTGGTTCTTTGACTATACCAATCTGTCACAAAAGAGTCTCTCTGAAACAGCTATTCCAGTTCCACATGCCAGTAAATATTAATATTTAACTTCAGCATTACTGTTTGGCCCAGAGCAGCTCAAGACTTTCCTTGGTGTCACTAAGGCCTAGAATCTAGATTGACCACAGGTTTAACAGCGCTTCAGTACAACCACCGATAGCCGACATCATAGTCATCTGGAAACGACCCAGCCATTTCAAACACTCAGTTTGCATTGCACTTGTGCTCTTCTGGTTTTTTTTCTGTCTGGCAAAGTAATGATTCCATTGCTAATGTGATCTTCAAGACATGTAGTAATAAAACTGGATCACCCCACTCCCACACCCATTTTCTGTACGTCTTACCAATGCATACAAACCTTATTTTAAAAGCTTAAATTAGGTTGCGGAGTGATGGTGTACTGACATTTCACATCATTTACAAAAGCCAAGCACATAAAAGCAAGAAAATTACAAGTGAAGTCTTCATAAATCTCACATTACGCACATACTCAGCACAGTTCAGGGGTGACCTGTACGTGGTGTCATTGTTTACCTCACTGCAGGGTGGGTCTAAAGCTCTCTGTCAGCAGGGTGGTGTTTCTCACTCTGCGCTCATGTAAATTATTCCAGCAGGAGCCGGGTAAATGGGAGTCAGACAGACAGGCTGCTAAGATTCCCAATGGCCCAGGGACCAGGTGCAGGAAATTTCCTTATCTCTTGTAAGCTGCAGGGAAGAGAGTGAGTGAGTTGCCCACTATTCTAGTGATTCATGGCTGAGATGGGACTGGAACCCAGAGCTTTGTCTGCTGTGTCCACTTGACATTGAGCTAACATGGCCTGGCCTCTACCAAGGGCTGAGTGTGGTATCATGTTCCTAGGGAGGGGAGGAATCCTTCCACCCTGCCAGCTTCAGCCCGCACCAGTGAGCCACTTGTACAGCTGAACTGCTCTCCTCTGAGCTGAGGGAAAACAGAGGGCATTGAGTGACTGCCCTCCCTCTGCCCAGGTAGCTCATGGACTCAGTGCAGCGCACACACACCTGGCCTGGCCTCCTACAAATCACTCGTCCTAGCTCCTCCACTCCCTCATGGAGCCTTGCCCTCCCAGCTCCTCTAGGAACTGGCCTCTATCCGTCATGCCTGAGCACCTCCACAAAGCCTTAGCCCTCTGGCCTCCATCCATCGCCCAGTCTTGACTGGGGTGCTCTGCTCTGGTTCATTTGTGGCTGTTGTGTTTGCACCAGCCAGGTTGGAAAACTGTGGGCACTACGAGTTTGATTTTGTGCTTGCAAGACCTAGAAGGTGATTTGATGCAGAGAGCTGCCTCTGGGACTGCCAGGCGGGCGCTGACCACCCTTCCTGTAGTGGGACTCTGGCTACAACCAATAACTCAGGCCTTTTAGGTACTTTTGGATTCAGTAGACGCAGCACCAAGGAAGCAATGTAAAGAGTAAAAGCAAATCACTTTTAATAAGGTACAAGCAGGAGGGGGTTGGGGAAGAGAATAGGAGAGAAAGTCCAATGCTTACGCCCCTTCTGCAGACAGGAACCCCAAGCAAGGTGACTGCAGGCATGAAGCTTAGAGAGAAATGATCAGAGGTGATCAGCACAGCAGCTGTCCCATTGTTGAAGTTCCAAAGAGGAGGGGTTTGAGCGTCGGCTTATATACACTTTTTTACACACTAACACATACAACTAACTTTTTTCCCACCTACTTACTACATTAGTGTGACCCCAGGGTCATTAGAATTATTACCTTGTTTTTCTGCAAGAAAGAATAACAGCCTTGGTTCCCACCAGTGAGGGAGGAAAGACATTCCAATCCCCATTGATAAGGGGGGAAGACACATTTCAAGGCTGACAGTACCAGCCTCACATTAATCCGGCAGTGTCTGGGAATTGTCATACACATGCAGGGTTGTTTAACAGGTCAGGGCTACAAGGCAACTTTACCCTCTACTGGCTATATCGTTACATAAACTTCCGTTAATACTACACCTCCTGTTTGGAATGTTCTCTCTGCATTCTGCACACCCGTGACCAGACACCGCGCCTCGTAAGTAAAGGGCTGAATTATGACAGGCCAGTTAACTGCCATGAAGAGGTAGGACTAGAGCCTTCCTCCTCAGGGAACTCATTGCTGATCAAGCAGTCTACCTAATTTAAGCCAGAATGTCCCACGTGTTAGGGAAAAGGATGGTCTTATGGCTAACATGTTGGACTAGGAGCCAGAAGATTTGGGCTCCTACATGACATGTAGAAAAATGATCAGCGCCCTCAGTTCTGAGCTCTCCAATTAGTGTACAGAGAAGGTTGCTGCTACTGGGGATGGTGGCAGATGGAAGCCCCTTCTATTCTGATCCACATCTGTCTGTGCGAATATTTACTCCTTCATAACCTTGTGTAAATGATCATCTTCTGTCTTTCGTGTGCAGTTGTGATTCCAAAGAGCCCGTTTCCTGTCTCTGAAGGGAGCGCTGAGAAGCCCAGCATGCACAGCAGTATGAAGACTGCTTTGGGGCCCCAACCTGGGCAAAAGCGTCGCAAGTCAAGCAAGAAACGAGGCCGCACGCCCAAGACCTTGATCCACCATCCCATCCCTACCCCCTCCAAGTCAGTGGAGCCTTTGAAATTCCCCAAAAAACGGGGACCGAAGCCCGGCAGTAAGGTGGGTGACAGGGTATGTGCCAGTAATCACATTATGGAGGTGTGCAGCATGTGGCCGGGGGGGGGACGGGGGGGACACAACTGTGCCTAGGTGTGTCTAGGAGGCAGAGTCCAGCCTGATGATTGACAGGTGATGGGAGCACTGCCATGGAGTGTAGGGATTGGGAGCGTCTCCAGACTCCAACCCCTCGACCAGCAGGGGATGGCAGAACCTCCCACTGGCCAAGGATGTGGTGTGGAGGGAGTAACTGTAGATGCCAACCTCACACCTACAGAGATGATCATGCTTAAAAGTGCCAGGAAGCATGGTCAAATGATTAACGGGGCCAGGAAGTTCTCTCTGTGGGCATGTTTTGACCACAAGAGCCCTGGCAGCCTGCTGTGGAATTGGGGGATTGCCAAATGACACTGCCTGGAGCTGGAGGAGTAGGCAGGATGGCAGAACTGTACGTGAGATGGTAGGTGTGAGGCCGTCCCTTCCCCTGGCCTACACAGGAGGGCATGAGTATGAGGGCAATGGGGGGCGATACAGTGGGGTGGTGGGAGGGGCGATGCAATGGCGGGGAGTATGAAGGCAGTAGGCGGGGCCATACAGTGAGGGGGAGTATTAGGGCAGTGAGCGGGGCAGTACTTCGGAGAAGTGGTGGAAAGGTGAGCGTGACTAAAAAGAGAACTCTTTCGAATCCCATTCTGCAGAGGAAACCTCGGACTTTGCTGAACCCAGCACCCACGTCTCCAACAACAAGCACCCCAGAGCCAGACACGAGCACTGTGCCCCAGGACGCGGCTACCATCCCCAGCTCTGCCATGCAGGCCCCCACGGGTAAGCTTGACTCTCCTTAGTCATGTGATTAAGGAACTTCTGGGGGATCCCCGAAAATGTCAAGTCGAGATACCACGATTTCCAAACAGCAAGTCGCATGGATCTAGAAATAAGAGTGGCCCAAAGCAGAGAAGAATCAGGTTGGAAAGAGAAGCAAAGGCTCTCCACATCCTTCCCTTATCTCCTCCACTTCTCAGGAACATGCTAGCAGAGCTAGGGAATTGCCCTGCATTTTCCACCCATAAATTATTGCTCAGAGGTACCAAGAGGCATCCCCTTGGGGGTGAAAGCCCCTTGAACTCCCTGAAAGACATCTCCATAGGTACCAGAGCCCTTTTGCTCTAGGCTGAGCCTCACCTTATAGCAAGGTGCAGAGCATTCTCGCTTGGAGCATTATAGCTGGACACATGCCAGCAGTTCTAGGAGCAGCACTTCTCACAGCCCAGGCAGTTCCAAAGTAGGGAGGGTTGCAACACCCTAGCGCTTTCTGCAGCCGCTGCTCTTAATCTCCCAGAAACCCTGCATGAAGAGTTAGGGTGTTTGCTGCGAAGTTCTCTTGGCCAGTGACCTGTGAGCTTCTAGCAGGGTGGAGATGCAGTGAGAGGGAGCAAGGATGGAGAGTCTAGAAAGAGCTACACAAAGGTTTCTGTGCAGTTCTGGTGTGGAGTCAGAACTAACGCTGACCCCCGAAAGGAGAGTCTGATGGTACCTACCAGCCCAGAGCAGGAGGCAGGCCTACTCGCTCCCCCATGGCACAGCTGGACAGATCTCCAGGAAAGACTGAGGGAGCTAGGCTGGAAATTCATGGGAGGTGGTTGCTGAGTTCCCTTAGGCCCAACCATTATCCCAACCCAGCACATCAGTGTGCAAACCCCACTCTAGCCCACAGCCTGGCATTCCTGGACCACAGAGACCAGGGAGGGTACTGGTTGATCACAGGATGAATATGAGCTGCCAATCTCATGTGGCTGTGGTTCTTGGATGCATAAGACAAGGTATTTCCAGTAGATATAGGGAGGTGTTAGTAACGTTGTACAAGGCACTGGTGAGACCTCTGGAATACTGTTTGCAATTCTGGTCCCCCATGTTTAAGAAAGATGAATTCAAACTGGAACTGTTGCAGAGAACGGCTGCTAGGATGATCTGCAGAATGGAAAACCTGCCTTATGAGAGGAGACTTAAGGAGCTTGGCTTGTTTAGCCTAACCAAAAGAAGGTTGAGAGGAGATATGATTGCTCTATATAAATACGTCAAAGCGTTAAATACCAAGGAGGGAGAGGAATTATTTAAGTTCAGCACCAATGTGGACACAAACACTAATGGATATAAATTTGTGGATGCGGGAAGAGCCGTTGACGTGGTATACCTCGACTTTAGCAAGGCTTTTGATACGATTTCCCACAGCATTCTTGTCGGCAAGTTAAGGAAGTATGGGTTGAATAAGTGGACTGTAAGATAGAAAACTGGCTAGATCAACGGGCTCAGCGGGTAGGAATCAATGGCTCGATGTCTAGTTCGCAACCGGTAACGAGTAGAGTGCCCCAGGGATTGGTCCTTGGGCCGGTTCTATTCAACATCTTCATTAATGATCTTGATGATGGAATAGACTGTGTGCTTAGTAAGTTCGCGGATGACACCAAGCTGGGAGGAATGGTAGATACTCTGGAGGGCAGGGACAGGATCCAGGGAGACTTGGACAAATTGGAACACTGGGCCGAAAGAAACCTCATGAGGTTCAACAAAGACAAGTGCAAAGTCCTGCACTTAGGACGGAAAAATCCCATGCACTGCTACAGGCTGGGGACCGATCGGCTAAGTAGCAGCGCTGTAGAAAAGGACCTGGGGGTTATGATGGACGGGAAGATGAATATGAGCCAACAGTGTGCCCTTGTTGCCAAAAAGGCCAATGGCATATTAGGCTGCATCAGTAGGAGTATTGCCAGCAGATCAAGGGATGTGATAATTCCCCTCTATTCGACACTGGTCAGGCCACATCTGGAATACTGTGTCCAGTTTTGGGCTCCCCACTACAGAAAGGATGTGGACAAATTAGAAAGAGTTCAGCGGAGGGCAACAAAAATGATTAGGGGGCTGGGGCACATGACTTATGAAGAGAGACTGAAGGAACTAGGCTTATTTAGTCTACAGAAGAGAAGACTGAGGGGAGATTTGATAGCAACCTTCAACTACTTGAAGGGGTGCTCCAAAGAGGAGGGAGCTAGGCTGTTCTCAATGGTAACAGAGGACAGAACAAGGAGCAATGGTTTCAAATTATAGCTGGGGAGGTCAAGGTTGGATATTAGGAAAAACTTTCTCACTAGGAGCGTGGTGAAGCATTGGAATGGGCAACCTAGGGAGGTGGTAGAATCTCCATCTTTGGAGATTTTTAAGGCCTGGTTAGAAAATCCTGGCTGGGGTGATTTAGTGGGAGTGGTCCTGCTTTTAGCGGGGGGTTGGACTAGATGACCTCATGAGGTCCCTTCCATCCCTATTATTCTATGATTCTAAACTGGCCATCCGGAAGTTTAGACTAGAAATTAGATGCAGGTTTCTATCCATCAGAGGAGTGAAGTTTTGGAATAGTCTTCCAAAGGGATCTGTGGGGACCAAAAATTTAGCTCGTTTTAAAACTGAGCTTGATAAATTCATGGGCATGATGACATAATGGGACAGCCTAGTTTGAAAATTGACTGATCTTTGTCCCCTAGTGGTAGATATGCCAATGGGACACTCGATAGTGTGGGTTCTGAGTTATTACAGAGAATTCTTTCTTGGGTGTCTGACTGATGAGTCTTGCCCACATGCACAGGGTTTAACTGGTCACCATATTGGGGTTGGGAAGGAATTTTCCTCCAGGGCAGATTGGTAAAGAGGGTTTTTACCTTCTTCTGTAGCATGGGGCATGTTTCACTGCTGATGATTCTCTAAACCTTAAAGTCTTTAAATCATGATTTGAGGACTTCAATAACTCAGTCATATGTTGGAGTTCTATTGCAGGAAGGGGCGGGTGAGGTTCCATGGCCTGAATTGTGCAGGTGGTCAAACTAGATGATCATATGGTTCCTTCTGACCTTAGAGTCTATGAGACGCCAGGGTAGCTTGGAGGATGAACCCAAGGGGAGGGTGGCTACTTTCTCTTCCAAACATGCCTTGTGCTTGTAGGCAGCAGACTAGTGGCTGTGCTGTTCTGGGTCGATTCGTGCAGTTTGTGAACGTCTGACAGCATGCAGGTCCTGCTCTGGCAGGATGGCAGGGCTGTGGCGAAGCGGGATATCTGTGGTGACAGTGAACCTTCTCTTGCTCTGCAGTCTGTATTTACTTGAACAAGACCAGCAGCACAGGCCCTCACCTGGACAAGAAGAAAGTTCAACAGCTCCCTGACCATTTTGGACCAGCTCGGGCCTCTGTGGTCCTACAACAGGCTGTACAGGCCTGTATTGACTGTGCTTACCATCAGAAAACTGTCTTTTCCTTCTTGAAGCAAGGCCATGGAGGAGAGGTCATTTCAGGTAAGAACCAAACTGTATCCCCCCTGCCCTGCTTTCTCAGAGGTCTTTCATGGGAACCATCTCCCTGGATCACAATACCATCTGATGTAAGCTATGGCCATCACCAGCTGGGGAAGACTCCACAGGAGGGCAGAGGGCTCTGGACTCTGCACAATGAGGTTGTATCAAGACTAAACAAGTGAGGATCATTTCTCCAGCTATAGGCAGGGTGTCTTATATGCTTGTACACATAGGAATGAAACGCCCATCTACCTTTCAGCCAAGGATCATAGTGCCACTCTCAGACACTAGTCATTGCGGTCCCGCTGCAGCCCATGAGCTAGATAAGTGTCGTGGTCTTTCCCCGTTTTACTGAGGCACAGAAAGGTGACATGATCTGTCCAAGGCCACACAGCTAGTTGGTGGCAGATCTGAGAACAGAATTCAGCCTCCTTGATTCCCAGTCCTGGGCATTAACTTCAAGCCCATCCTCCATGGTTTTATCAGCATTCTTGCTGTGTTATGTTTGTTTCTGTTGCATGATATCAGCCACTTCCTAAACCTGTCAGGGCCTGGGAATGCTTAGCAGCTTTGCATTGATCCATGGTGGATCATGTCAGCTCTGCCCTGCCTCATGAACCATCATTGTAGGACTCCTGAAAATGGACCCATGGGCACTGGGGAACTGGGGGGTGATTTTTTGAGGTGCCACAATGGGACTCCCACAGGTCTGGCACTGAGGGGCTGGGAAGTGTAAACGCTTCTCTATTGGACTTTGCCTCCAGCAGGTCTATCCAGAACGCTGCTGCTAAACTTATCTGTTTGGCTTATCACTCTGATTAAGGGCTTGGGGCTTTATTGCAGACCAGCTGCTGCTTTTCTAATTCAAATGGGCTGTGTCCACACGGCACAGTTCTTCCAAATCAACTGACCAGTTTGTGAAAATTGGAAAATCCACTTTGAAACTGGTTTGGGTTCGTTTCTAAATGAGTTAGTGCAGAGAAATGTTTGGATGGATGCATCTGTATTTTGGGTCAGTTTTTCAGTCCTCCCACTGGTACCCCACACGGCATTGCTTCATGCCAGAACTGACTTGTTTGTGTGTACGCTATCTCTTGCTGGAGTCATGGCAACCAGATGTCACCATGTTTAAATGGTGGCCCGCAGCACCCCTTTTGTGATTCCATGCTCCTGGAGTTTTGCAAGCTCCTGGAGATGTGCAGATAAGGGGTTCCCTTGCAGTGCTGTCCTCACACATATATGTGTACAGCTAAGCAAGTGGCACAGAGGGCCTGTCCTAGGATGTGGCTCAGTTCTGCAATATGAGGAAGGATGGAGGAATTATGAAAACAGCCACCGACAGCTACTGCCTAAAAGAGCTTCTACTTTAAGGAGCTGGACTGGATTTTTGCCAGGGATTTTTCACGGTACGTTTTGGACAGCACCAAAGACACCTAGGAAAACCCCAGTCCTGACCAGGACTCTGAGGAAGAGGAGATCTCCCCGGAAAACCAGGATCTCTTCCCCAGCAACAGCTTGAGCCAGATCTTCCCGCCGCCAGGAGGACACCGCCTGAGAGCCCTGGGCTGGAGGCCTCTGCCAGTAAGTATGATGTGCTGTATTCCAGTAAAACTGTGTTCATGGGGTTCACAACCCTTTGTTCTGGCAGCCCATGAGATGCCACCATTTTGGGTGGATGTGAATTTGGCTTGTCTCCCCCTCCTCTTGTGCTCAAAATGGCATCTGTGCCAGGGAATCACCCCTCCACAGGAATTATTTCCCTGACATTTTCATTTCCCGACAGCCATCTGCCACCCAGCTCCCACACACCAGTCCTCGGTCATGTCCTCTTTGTGCCTCTCTCCCAGTCAGCCACTGTGGGCAGCCCCCAGCCCTCCTACCCCAACTCATGGCGCCCTGGTCATTTGAAAGACCTTTTAATGCAGACATGTTTACTGAAACATGAATGTAGACACATTTGCTGAAACAAAAACATGAAACGTTCGCTTATCAGAAAATAATACAGCATTAAAAAGCTTTGCTGCAGACTTTGATCAATGCCCTGTGCTTCCAGCTACATTAGCATTTTAAGAGGTATGTTTCCAGAGTTAATCACAGAGAATTGAACACTGTTGCCTTTTTTAACAATCCCCTTCTTTGCCCTTGGTGATTTGTAATAAGATTACATCCTCTGCAACTCCCCAACTCAGGCAAACTTCCAAACCCTTGCACCTACCTCCACCCCCCACTAGGGTGACCAGAGAGCAAGTGTGGAAAATCAGGACAGGATGGGGAATAATAGGCACCTATATAAGAAAAAGTCCTGACTATCAGAGCTGTCCCTATAAAATCAGGACATCTGGTCACCCTTCCCATGGAAACCACTGACCCAAAGCCCACTGCCTCCACAGCCCCCACAGCACCAACTGCATCTGATTAGAACAGGGTCCTGTGTAAAGCACGATGACACCCTTGTACTACCTCCAAACTCTCCCCAGGCAGAGAAGATACCACTGAAATGGTATTCCAAAACTGAGGAAAAAGCAACATTTTATCATGACTACTCTGGTCCCCATGGCAACTATAAAACCACTTCTGTTTCTTTCTTCCCAGTTTCTGCAACTGACACACAGCAGTCCCCATGAACAGGACTATTATCAACTTCCGAACGCCTGTCTGATTTCTCGGACAGGGAAAAGAAGGCCAATGCCAATGTTTGAGGACCTAAGGACAGCTTGCAGAAAAGGGATAAGAAGCTAGAGGAGTGGAGGAAGTTCGCCTTGCAGAGAGAGGACAAAGAACATGAACGACAGCGAGATTCAGAGACAGCTCCTTGAACTCACACAAAAAGAGACATGATTGAGAAGATGCTGGCACAGTATTATGCCATAGCCCCACCACCTCAACCCAGCTGTCACCTGATGCACACTGGGGTATGACATGTGTAACTCTCCTGTTCACTTTTGCAACGTAATTGTATGATTTGGGCCATATATTCCATGCAAGTGGTTCTTTTATGAATGCACGTAACATACTCTGCATTATTTGTTATGGAGTCATGTTCCCTGCAGCGTCCTGTTTGTGTACAGATGTGAAGCATGTTCCCATGTATTTCACATGGCTCAGGGGGAGGCAGACAGTCAGAGCTGTCTCCCAATCAGCACTACGAGCACACCTCCAGAAAAAATAACAATGACAAAGGGCTAGTTAATGTCTGTTGCACCTTGGCCGAAGAGGGGGAGATCCCCTGCCCTTTCTGAACAAAGAGATTCATCTAGCAGTAAGGAGGAGGGAATGAGGGTTTGAAAAGGGCACACTTTGAGTGGTTAGTGGCTTTTGGCCAGAGGCACTCCATCTTGAAACATCTCCAAGCAAGATCTGGGCCCTGCCTAGGGAAAGGCAAAGACTGGCAGCTAAACCATTATTCAGCCAAACCTTGTGAGTAATCCTGGACAGTGAACTTTAGGTTAGAATCCATTTTATATTTTTATTTGCTAGTGGTAACTCCTGTCTGTTTTATTAAATGATTGTGCACTGATTTGCTATCTACTCATTTGAAATCATGTTCTAATCAATAAACTAGTGTTTGTTTTATCTAAAGCTGTGTGGACTTCAGAGAGGGTGAATGAGCAAAAGTTGGAGCATTCATATGAGCCTACGGGTATCTGGGAAGAGTCCCGATCCCTATAGGATTGACGTTCCCAGTATGGCATCTGGGGGCTGGGGATGCTCACTGGGGGACTGTCCCCTGAGTGCCTGGAGAGCGGACACCCACTTCCTGGGACCGATTATACGCCGGAGGCTGGTGTGGACTGACCCAGGAGTGGGTGGCCACCTAGCAAAGCAGGGTGAATCAGGCTCCAAGAGTGGGCAATCAGAGGGGCACAGCGGCATACCAGCCCAGATTCTGAGAGGGGATTGTCACACCAGCCCTGCATTCCATGGTGAGCAGCGTGTACTGGGAGTACAAAGTTCCGACCACAGGCATCTCCCACCTCATCCCACTCGACTGAAAACAGTGAGTGCTGAGAACCCTCTTTCACCTCGTAATGGCAAATCATGGTTCTTCTTTGAGCGATGTCCCTGTGTGTGCTCCACACCGGGTGTCATCGCGTCCCGCGGTGAAGACCGGAGTCTTTAAAGCAGTAGTGCTGTAGGGGGCTGCACGCGCCGGTCGCGGCTCGCGACCATTCCCGCCAGTCGTGGTGCGCGCAGCCCCCACCGTCCCTCAGTTCCTTTTCAACCGCCCTCGGGTGAAGACGGAGCTGACTCACTCTCCAGTCAACCTAGAAGAAAAACAAACAAAAGAAGGAAATATTTAGTCACAATCCTTTCCCCTATAGTTCTTATAGACATTTAAAAAAAAAAAAAAAAAAAGCCGCTTGTCCGTTTCGGCCGGTAACGGCCGAACGGTACTTCTGACAACTTCCACCTTTTATAATGCCCTCTTCATCGGGCTTTAAAAGGTGTTCCGATTGCAAGGACTCGATTCCCGCATCTGACGGACACGACAAGTGTGTCCGCTGTCTGGGAGACTCGCACGTTCCCCAAAAGTGTTTTCATTGCGGGAATCTAAGTGCTAGAGCCAGAAAAGAGAGAGACCTCAGGCTAAGGATTTTCCTCATGGAAAAATCCTTAGCCCCCGGCTCATCGGCTAATGGGGACAGGCAACTCGTTGATACACCGGCAAGCCGGCGTTCAAGCGCCCCGTCACCGGCGCATACCAGCAGTTCGAGAAGGGATCGCTCCCCTTCAAGAAACAGATCGAAAAAGTCAGCCCAGAAGGCATCTGGTTCCTTAGGCTCAAAGACGGTCGCAAAACATGGGAGTGACAAATCCTCCCATGGGAAGCAGGGAATCAGAGGCACAGGCTCCTCTTCCCCCGCACTGGCGACCCTGAACACTGCGGCTCCCAGCACTCAGGCGGACCGCGCTACCCCGGCGCTGGCTACGGCCCCGGTTGAAGCCCCGGCGCCGCAGGCGCCGCAGGTGCCGCAGCTGGACCCGGCACCGAGCTCCCCGCGCCGCATGGAGGGAGCTCAGAATTCCACTGCTCCGGCACCGAGCATGGCTGCAGAACCGGCTCCACGTAAGAGAGCCAGGAAGGAGAGACACATTTCCCCTGCCTCCCCCCTTGCAGACCGCTCCAGGAGGCGCTGTTCTCAGCCTCACACAGACCGGGGACACTCCTGCTGCTCATACAGAGGCAGATCCCCGGTCGGATCTCTGTACTCGCACGCACATTCAAGACGACATCACTCCCCATGCTGTCGCCACAGCACACCACATTATCATTCGTCTGATAGGTGGGATCACCAGTCAAGCTGTCACAGCATGCGTTCAAGTACACATTATCACAGTCATCATCACTCTCGCTCTCCACTCCGGTCACCTAGTCGCTCTCTCTCTACCCTTTCTGAGCACTCGTCAAGATCTCCTCTATCAGTGCATACTGCTGTGAACACTTCCCAGCTACATCAACAAAGCACGGAAAACAAGGATGCAGTAATTCCATCATCATCTTCGTCCACCGATGATACAAAACTGTTCAATGAATTATTCAAGAGAGTGGCCCAGGAACTGGAAATCCAGCTGGAAGAGGTTGCAGAGCCAAAGCATAAACTCCTCAAGATCCTACATTCTTCAACATCCTCTAAAATAGCTATGCCTATGAATCCAGCACTTATGGATCCGGCCAACGTCATCTGGCAAAGTCCAGCTACCACACCAGCCACAAACAAAAGAAATGACAGGAAGTGGTACATTCCCTCGAAGGGCATGGAGTTTCTATTCACACACCCTCCAGCGAACTCCCTAGTAATGGATGCAGCAAACCAAAGAGGAAAGCAACAAAATTTTAAGGCAACTCCCCACGATAAAGATTCCAAACGCTTAGACTCCCTGGGTCGAAAAATCTATACATCAGCCACGTTACTCTTGAGAATTGCCAACTATACTGCTCTCCTTTCAAATTACAATCATTTAATATTCGAAAGATTATCCCAATTCACAGAAATTCTTGCTGACAACAGGAGAGAGCAACATAAGAGCAACATAAGATAGCGGAAGGACAATTAATTTCAAGAACATCCCTTCAAGCTTCCTTAGACATAGCAGATACAGCAGCTAGAGCACTGGCCACAGGCATTGTCATGCGAAGGGCATCATGGCTTCAGACAGCAGGTCTACCTAGAGACCTTCAGACAAAAATAGAAGATCTGCCTTTCGATAAAATTAATCTTTTCGCCGAAAGGACGGACACACTAATGCATGCCATGAAGGATTCGAGAGCCACCTTGCGAACCCTGGGCATTCACACCCCCATGTTCAAAAGGAGGCAAACGAGATACCAACCCTTCAATCGCAGGTATCAGCCTTACTACGCTCAGAACCAACAAAGACATGATCCCCCATCTAGGGGTAGACAGAGAGGCTTCAGACGTAGACAGACCTCCCACCAGTCCACCAGTTCTCAACCGCAACCTCAAAAACCTCAATTTTGAGGTGTTGGTCGAGGGTTTGAGACTTCCTCCTTGTGCAGAGACATTAAACCAAGTAACCTTAAACTTCGAATTCTGTCTCAGGCAATTCCATCCTGCCTGGTCTTCCATCACAGCAGACAAGTGGGTCTTGGAGATCGTCAACAAAGGTTATTCCATCCCATTAACTTCCCGCCCTCCTCCTCATTACCCTTCCCCGTCCCTTTTCAGGGACACCAGTCACGTACAACTCCTTCAGCAGGAAATCAAACAGCTCCGCGACATAGGAGCAATAGAACCTGTTCCCACTCAACACATGGGAAAGGGGTTTTACTCTCGCTATTTCATAGTGCAGAAAAAATCAGGCGGATGGAGACCTATTCTCGATCTCAGACCCTTAAACAAGCACGTCAAGAAGCAAAGGTTCAAGATGGTTACTCTAAACAAAATAATTCCGATGCTCAACCAAGGAGAATGGTTCTCTTCCCTCGACCTCAAAGACGCATACTTTCACGTCACCGTTCACCCTGCTCACAGAAAATTCCTTCGCTTTGCAGTGAACAATCAACACTACCAATACAAGGTAATGCCCTTTGGCCTATCCACAGCCCCAAGAACTTTCTCCAAGCTGCTTGCAGCGCCTATAGCCTTTCTCAGGATGCAAGGAGTAAAGATTTTCCCTTATCTAGACGATTGTCTGATTTCAGCACATTCCAAAGATGCCGCCACCAAGGCCACCCATCTAACCATATCACTTTTCAACAAGCTGGGACTCAGGGTAAATACGGACAAATCTATCATAGAACCAGTGAAGAAAATTCTCTTCATAGGAGCTCTATTGAACTCCGAGACAGCAATGGCATCCCTTCCCAGAAACAGATTCGATACTCTCCTAGAGCTGATCAATCTCGTAAAAGCTGCACCCGTTGTCACCACTCGTACTGTGTTGCAGCTTCTGGGTCACATGGCGGCCTCCACAAGCGTAGTTCCCAATGCCAGACTGCATATGCGAGCGTTACAACACTGGTTAGCAACAGTGTACAGACCGAAATACCACAACTTGAACAAGAGAATATCAATTCCAAAACAAATAAAGGACTCCCTGGATTGGTGGTCCACATCAGGAAATGTCATGGTAGGCATACCATTTCTACCGCTGCAACCCACAGTCCTGCTCACTACGGATGCCTCCACACTAGGCTGGGGAGCTCATCTAGACCAACTAACTACGCAAGGCCTGTGGACAAGGGAGGAAACCACCCTCCATATAAACGTGCTAGAACTAAGAGCAGTCCGCTACGCCTGCGAATGCTTCCTTCCACTAATTCGCAACAAAGTGACAAAGGTCATGACGGACAACATGGCTTGCATGTTTTACATCAACCGACAAGGGGGAGCACGGTCACCAGCCCTTTGTGCAGAGGCAGTAAGACTCTGGAACTGGTGCATACATCATTCGATTACCATCACAGCATCCTACCTACCGGGAAAACAAAATGTAACTGCGGACATTCTAAGCAGGAGTTTTCCACCCAACCACGAATGGGAGATCGACAATGGCCATCTAACACGCATATTCGAACGCTGGGGAAATCCAACAATCGATCTTTTCGCAACCTATATCAACCGGAAATGCCACCGGTTTTGTTCCAGGGCGGGCCTGGGACCCAAATCTATGGGGGATGCCTTTCTAGTAACATGGCCCCAGACCCTCCTATACGCCTTTCCCCCAATTCCTCTAATACCCAGAGTCCTCCAAAAGATCAGGAGAGACAGGGTTCGAGTAATACTGGTTGCGCCAGCCTGGCCAAGACAACCATGGTTTGCAGAACTACTTGCTCTATCGCGACGCAAACCAATAACTCTACAATCATTCCCGAGTTTACTGACACAGAGTTCCGGGCGGACTCTCCACCCAGAAATCGAGAAACTACACCTCACAGCATGGTTCCTCGATGGTTCCGACACGACGAGCTGCAGTGTTCAGAGGCCGTTCGTCACATCCTTCTTAACAGTAGAAAATTGAGCACTAGGAAAACTTACCTGTTTAAATGGAAAAGGTTCCAAAGCTGGTGCGACTATAGGGACATCTCGCCAACATCATCCTCGGTCCCTCACATCCTCGATTACATCCTGGAACTGAAACAGTCAGGACTCTCCTTTAACTCCCTGAAGGTCCATTTGGCATCAATCTCAGTTTTCCATGACCAACTTAATGGCTCATCAATCTTTACTGACCCCATAGTGAAACGTTTTTTAATGGGCATTCAAAGAGTCTTCCCTACTGTACAAACCCCACCACAGCCCTGGGATTTAAATCTAGTCCTTAATACGATAACGAAATCCCCATTCGAACCCCTGGCGACCTGCTCCCAATACTACATGTCCATGAAAGTAGCCTTTCTGGTCGCTATTACATCTGCACGAAGAGTCGGAGAAATTAACGCCCTCACAACAGATCCTCCGTATACTGTGTTCCAAAAGGACAAGGTTACACTACGTCCTCATCCCAAGTTCCTGCCCAAGGTTGTGTCCCACTTCCATATTAACGAACCCATATATCTACCTACCTTCTTTCCAAAGCCTCACAGGAATCCATGGGAAGCCGTCCTCCATACGCTGGATGTCCGACGAGCGTTGTCCTTCTACCTGGATAGAACAAAATCATTTAGAAAATCAAACAGATTATTTGTCTCCATCGCAGAGAGATGCAGAGGCCTACCAATATCCACCCAAAGATTATCAAAATGGATAAAGGAATGTATTATAACATGCTACCAACAAAATAAAATACAACCCCCAGTCAAAGTCAAGGCACATTCCACACGAGCGATGGCGGCGACCACAGCATTCCTAAATAATGTTCCTCTTGCAGACATATGTAAGGCTGCCACTTGGACCTCTCTGCATACGTTCACAACCCATTATGCAATTAACAAAACTTCTTATAATGATGCCAGAGTGGGATCGGCGGTGCTTGCCTCCATACACCGAAGTCCCTCCTCCATGACTGATAACGGCTAAGAAGTCACCTGGTGTGGAGCACACACAGGGACATCGCTCGAAGAAGAAGAAGGGGTTGCTTACCTGTAACTTCTGTTCTTCGAGATGCGTGTCCCTGTGGGTGCTCCACTACCCTCCCTCCTTCCCCTCTACTTCGGAGTACTTACCTCGTTGCTCCGCGGTGGAAAAGGAACTGAGGGACGGAGGGGGCTGCGCGCACCATGACTGGCGGGAATGGTCGCGAGCCGCGACCGGCGCGTGCAGCCCCCTACAGCACTACTGCTTTAAAGACTCCGGTCTTCACCGCGGGACGCGATGACACCCGGTGTGGAGCACCCACAGGGACACGCATCTCGAAGAACAGAAGTTACAGGTAAGCAACCCCTTCTTTCTCCCCAAGTCACTCCACAGGCCTATGCAAAGACACTAGGCAGAAATCCCACCCATGCACTAATGTGTGCACTCCGCACTTTTGTCGTGCAGTGCATGTCTGCACTGTCGTGTTATTCCACACTTGCACTGTTACACACAGTTTGATGTTATGTTCATGTTACAATGGATACAGTTTTGATCAATAAATGCTGTTTGCACTGTCTGATGTTCAGTAAGTGATTTTTATCAGACGTTCAATGAGCTTTTGTGGAGTATCACCTATCTTGAGCACAGCTTAATGTGCCCATGTAAGAACCAGAGAAGACAGCATTAAACAAGCAAACTAACTTTTTCCAGAAGTCAAGCCACACGCTGGAACAAAATCCTGCCACAGTGCAGTGCCTCAGCTCCTCACCTCAAAGAAGGAGCCCACGGCATCCCCCGACCTCGTGGTCTTGACAGTTTGCTGCAGCTTGCAGCGGAAGCCTCTCTGACGGTTCACAGCATTCTGAAAGTCTCTGTTCCTCTCCCTCCCACCCGTCGGCGAGGTTTCCTGTGCAGATGTTGCACAAACCATAGCAAGCAAGCAATGACCACAAGGCGGATACTGCCCAGCAGCCTTGTGCCTCATTGTGAGACAGCTCCATCTCCCTTTCGGCCTTCCACACGCATACACTCCACTGTCTCTCTTCAACCATCCAGGTTAGAGTTGAATGGCTCCTTTCTCCTGTCCACGTGTCAAATGAAAGCTGAAGATGACCGAGATCTCCACAACTAACAGGGAATCATAACACCATTAATGTCCGTAGCCATCCTGGAAGCTAAAGGGCCACTTTTCATTAAATAAAGGTGTGCATTTCAAAAGATGCTGGCATCGTGGACCTTCCCAGACCATCCCACTTAATACTGGTAAACCTACCATGGAGATCAGCCGGGCCTAGCAACCCCAGTGAGAAATACTTTTTTCTTTTGATGAACTCTGAGGCCTGCGAAGAGGAGCAAAGAATAAGCTTATGGCAATGGCCCCAAACAATTCAGAGAACCCAACCACACAAATCCATCAAGAATCTCTTGTGTATTGCTAAGCTTTATGACTCTGGGCATCAGCACGCTCCTTATAAGCAGCAGACACCTCCATGACAACAACCCAGACAGTTCATGGTGGTCATGTCCTTCTCCACCTGAGGGACACTCTCATGTTGGCAGAATGGCACTGCAGCTCCAGGGTTCCTTGCAGTTGTCTAGGTACAGGCCCCTTTTCATCCTGAAGTCCTGCCTCCACTGCTGGTCCCCCCAGGTCGGAGTTCTCATCCTTCCTCCCCTCCACTCCAGTCAGAACTGGTGTCCCAAGCCCAGAAACAGCACCCAGGAAGTGAAGCTGCTCCACAAAAACATTGTCCTCAGTTAGCTACTCTGTTTCCTCCTCCAGCTCTGCCCAACATGGCTCCACAGCACAATAGCTGCCTGGATGTGCGATCACCAGTACTCGCACTGCATCCTGGGTGGTAACAAGTGCCTGGAGTGCAGGACACAGCGGTGTTCCTTCCGCATTGGCTGACAGCAGTTTGAAAATGGAACTGACTCACAAAAGACAGATGACTTCTGAGATGTGATAAGGGGAATCCTAGGAATTCACTGTTCTTCCCCTAAGAACCAGAATTCTAGTGCCTTATGGTAGATATCCCACAGTGGACCATGAGAAAAGTCCCAGAATGCATAGAGGACAGCAGAAGAACAGAGCACTGTGAAATCCCAAGCTAGGATACTGATCACCTCTTTTGAAAAGAGTCCTCATTCAAAGAAAGAAAGAAAGGTAGAAGGCAACAGTGTGGGCACAATTTTTCAGAATAGCTGTTCCACAACAGAAACCTAATCTGCCGAACCCCACCGTGCAGACAAGCCTGAAGTCATTCCCTTCCAGCATCCTACCACTGGCTTCCCCTTCTCCCCAGCTGCCCCCACACACAAACTGCACAAAGCTGTGACATTGGCCTCTTTGAGGTCCTTGGATGGGGATCCCTAGACAAGAGCTGGAGAGTGTAGAGAGCGCCAGTTAGACTGAAGGTCTGTTTTCTCTTTCTTGCCCAGTGTTTGTGTGTATAATATTACACTCCCCAATGGCTATCTTAAAAGAGAACGTTCCCCAGCAGCTCACCCAGCCCCTGCTGTAGGATGCAGTGTTAGTGAGCCAAAGTGGTGATGTTGCACTCCAGACTCTCCAGAGATTGCCAGAGTCCTCCAGAAGTAGGCGAATACGAGGAGGGATGTTATTTCTCATGCAAAATCCCCCAGAAGTAGACCCAAGCCCCTTCTCCAACCCACTCTTTTTTTTTTTTTTTTTAAGTGCTTTGAGGTCATATTTAGCCACTGCCCTGGAGCAAGGAACATAGCGCCCGTCTTTGCATGCCCTGCAGTTCACCTTTAAAGATCAGCTTTTCATGCACACACCTGATGCGTGGTACAGCAGACAGGTTCTGGCCTGTCCAGTAGCGGAGAACTCCCCGCATTAAGTCAGGGGAAAGCAGTGGCTTTTGTTTGCTTTCGTTAACTGGGTGAGATGTAGGTACAGGAGCTGCCTGTGCAGCCTGGGGGTTTGTGTTCAGCTCTGTTTATTTCTGTCTCCAGCCGTGTTTGATCGGGAACAGCATACTCTGAACCTGCCTGCAGTAAACAGCATCACCTACGTCCTCCGCTTCCTGGAGAAACTCTGCCACAACTTACGCAGTGACAACCTCTTCGGGAACCAGCCTTTCACTCAGAATCATATGCAGCACTCCCATGAGTACGACCACGACAGGTACCTACCAGGTAGGAGCTGGGGCTGGGGGTGGGCTTTCCGGTGCCCCACATCCTAACCAGACTTTACCCTTCAGCTAAGAGATGGCAGTGGTACACACATCAGAGTCCTGTCTACAGGGTCACTGCATGACATCTAATGCCACTCACACCTGGCAGGATCCACCATGCTGCACTTTCTGCCTGTGCCACCTGATTTCCATTTGTGCCCACAGCTATCCACTCATCCATGCTGTCTGTCTCCCTTTCTCTGCATTGCTAATTCCCTCCCTTTCCTTCATGGCTCGTCTGAGAAATGTAGCCTAAGCTAGGTAACTTATCTGTTTAAGAGTGAGGGTTAGAGGGAATAGAGGGCAGAAAGGTGATCCCATGCAGCAAGGAAATGGAAAGTTCAATAAGGAGTTGTATCAAAATCATTGCTGCTGTGGCCGTGAATCTAGTCCAGAGAGAGAACACCTGGTACTGGGTGCCAGCAGAGAAGAGCTGGGAGCCACACTGCTGGGGTAAAGCACATGGACGGATCCTGTTTCTCTCGGCATGGCTGGTGCTATCACTGTCTGAAGCGACACATCCGGAACAAGTTGGCTCATGCCACTATGCTGCAGTCATGAGATTGCAAAATACCTTTTAAATTAAAATGCCACCAAGTAGGCTCCCAAGAGGAACAATTATGTCCCACTGAAGACTAAATAGTAACCCACCCCTATGCAGGAGAGAATGACTGCCAAATGAGAGCCCGTGGCTGATGGGGTCGCTGCTGGAGTCAGAGGGAGGAGAGATCAGTGCTACATTCCTCTGGCTCCAGCAGAGTGCAAAGTGCTACACCTGGGTCCCTAGGTGCTGGGGTCCCTACTGGAGCCAGAGGGCAGAGAGCACTGATCTCCTAGGGCCCAGCTGGAGCACAGGGGGCTGCAGGACACTTGCAGTCTCCCTGCTGCAGCCAGCGGGACGGGAGATCAGCAAGGAGGCAGCCTCCTCTCTTAACTGCTTCCGTCTAGCTGCAGTGGGCAAGGGAAGGGGGCAGTTTGCTGGTGGAGCTGCTAGGACTCAGCACACTTGAGGACTCTCAAATTCAGTGGCTTCCAGTTGGTCTGCACTTAGCAGGCCGCCTACCATGACTTAGCTGCCAGCCATGTGCTTTGCTGTGTAGTGACAGTCACTCATATGACACACTCAGTCATTTGTAGGTGTAAAATAGTGAATGAAACAATGAGCACAGTAGCATCACAGTGTTTACTCTCAATATGCAGTGGCTGTAGCCCTTAGTGGTGTATGCCTCAGTACATTGTCTCTGACTTGACCAGCTGGTGACCCTTCAGGACAAAAAGGCTGGGAACCACTGTGCTAGGAGATGGGGTTACCATGGCAACTGGAGGAATAGGTTCTGTTATGGTGAATTTCCCCAGACGGTAACCAGTAGCCTGTGCCGTGCCTCCCCTCCCTATCCCTCTCCCACCATCACTTCCCAGAACCAGCAGGCCGCAGGAAGGAAGGTGGGGCATGTTGATAGCTTAGCCCAGTACGCCTCTGGAGCTCAGAGGAGTGTGAAAAGTGCGGGCCGCAGGAGGGTTTTTGTCTGCTATGAGACCAGGGCCATCATCTGGGACTGCTCTCAGGAGAAGAGTTGTTAGGCTGGTGGGAGCATTTTCCTCAACGGAGGTGAGGGGAAGGCTGGGGAGGAGGAAGGCAGAGCATGAGAGCGGGGCCATAGAAAGGATTATGGGGCAAAATCAATATATGCCTCAGCCTCACACAGTGCAGGAAGAGAGAGCTTCTCTAGCTCCAAAATCCTAGGAGAACTGGTGTTACATTTGGTCACGTTAATATCACCATTACGTTTCTGCTAGAAGCCTGCAGGTGCCATGTCACTGAAATTCACAGATGACTCTAGGTTGGGAAGGCTTTTGGACACTACTGAAAACAGAGAAACAAAACAAATAATTGAGATTAAGGACATGCCTAGAGGATAATAATGAACCTAGAAAAAGACAAACTTACACATCCTGGGTGAAATAAAACCCAAATCATAAGTGAGTGCTGGCTGGAAACACTTGGGAAGCCCAGCTTTTCAGGAAACCAAGAAGTGATTGTGGGCGGTAAAATGGATCTGAATGTGCCATGTAAAAGGTTGCTGAAAAAATCAGAAACAAAACGGTAGGCATCTCATCACAGGTCATCCTGCTAGATGTCACTGCTTGAACTTCCCCCGCAGGCTGTGTCCAGTGCAGGGACCTTAGTGGTAGAAAACTGGAGCTGTGTTGGAGGAAAAGGCATTTGGAGAAGAGCAACAGGGCTGGTCAGGGAGCTGGAGGGGTGGGTGTGAAGAAGAACTCCAGATATAACTGGACCAAATAATGACCAAGGGAGAGAGAATATGTTGAGAGCCTACATATATAAAAAGGCTATGGAGAAAAAGGAATTGTTTGGGGTGAATTGAGCAGTGTAAATAGGAAAAACGGGATGAAGTTAAGTGAAGGAGATGGTAGGTGAAAGCTTAGCCATACAGGGCCTATATGTGTCATCTCCCAAAAATATCTCTGATTTCAAAATGAAAATGAAATTCAAAGCCATCAAAATGCAGATGGCTCCCAGAGATTTGCCAGGCTTGTGTGTGAGGTTGGATGTGGGGCATAGATGATTCAGGCAGGATTTAATTTCCCAGGAAGTCTCCATTCCTAAGTAGGGCTTGTTCTCTTTTGTAGACAGAAGCAGTTCGTTAGATGGCACTCTGCAGGGACCGGGCCGGGGTACAAAGCGATACTCCCAAGATTCCCCTCCATACAGCGCTCCTCTCTCCCCCAAGTTACCAAAGAATGACCGTCACCCTTTGGAAGGTGAGCACAGCATCTCTTCCAGACCTGGCTCTTTTAACCAGTGTAGCATGATTGGATTAGCAATACCAGAAAGTCTGGTTTTCAGACTGCAGCAGGGGCCACTGCCTAAGGCTTCCACAGAAAGTGAAGAAAACATAGTACCCCAAGTCAGTTGCCTGAAGCAACCCTTTCTGCCCCCTGCCTCGATCATCCCGTGCCAAGAAGCATGAGATTTGACTACCCTTATTTTAGCCTCTGTTATTCAATATGTTGCTTATAGGCATAAAATTATCCAAGCCATTTTAATCAATCCAGCCACAGTATTGCACTCCATGACCATCTGCTGTAGTGAGTGCCACAGACCGACTTTGTGCAAGAGGAAATCTGCTGCCCTTTTCCAGTTGTTCTTTTCCCCCACTGTCCCATCCTGTCCCTCGGTCAGGCCAATTAGTGCCCAAGAGCTCTAGTGGGATTTGCCCTAAAGCGCAGCATCCATGAAATCAGCTAAGTAAAACTCCCTGCCCAAACCTCTTGACTCCTGGAGAGTTCCTTTCGGCTGCTAAACTGCCCGTCGCATGAACGCTGGGGAGAATGCACTGAGCATGTTACCACATAGCTGGATAAATGCCCTTGCTGGCACTTGGCCCATCAGCCTGTGAGTGCATGGGAGATATTTCCAAAGGAGCTGATTTCAATGGAAGCTTTCTCTACCTGAGGATTTGAGGTGGAAGAGGCAGGATTGTAGAGCTTTCTCAGTTAGTCTGTTTGATGGAACAAATATGTTTTAATCATCCTGTAGCACTCAGACTGATCGATGAACAGTGCTAGTGGCCTTGATATAAGGATATAGGCTCTATTCAGCATGTATGAGCATGAGTGTAGCAAGCTGGGTGGCCTAGTCCCGTTTCCATCCACACGGTTCCCTCTCCTTGGCCCAAAGGACTCGCCACATCATGGTCTGTTGCAAACACCCATGCTTCCTTTTTTTTTTTATAGTGCAGATACTACATAGTCCCACTTCCAGTCCCAGGCACCCTAAGGGCTTAGAGGCTCTGGATTTGACCTTCCTCCTGGCCAGCAGGCAGCCTGTCTCCCAAACTTCCATACCCTTCTCAGCCACACCTCCTCCTGGTTTCTGATGCTGGCCCATTTCTCTCCCTGGATCAGGTCACCAGCTGTTCCCTGTTCTTTCATTAGGCCAGGCTCAAATCCAGCTTAATCTGGGACCGCAGCTGTGATCTACACTGCACAAGCCCCTTACGTCCACACTTACAAAGGCAGGTAAGGGTTTTACTACCCTCTGCCCTGTTACAGTGAGCATTCAGTTGCTCTGTTTAAACCCCTGTGTTCAGTACACATTTGGAAGAAATTCTGTGTCTTGAATCACAGTGGGAGAATCTGTACAGGTCATTTTTAGAACAAGTGGAATTTTCTGGCACTGTCTACTGATCTGCAAGATTCCTGCCGGCCGGCAGGTTTCCCAGGGAACAGAAATGAAAGTTACTTTCCTTCCACTCACTTAGCCTTAAACCAGATCAAGCCCGTTACTGCAGCCAAAGCCTCAAAGCTCAGACTGCTGTCCAGAAATGCCCTGATGTTGGGACCATTTAGGGTGTAAGGTATCAAGGTGTTCAGCCAGTAGAGCAGAGGCCTTGAAATAACTAGCAACTAATTTGCTGTTCTGGCAGCGTGGTTCTCCAGCCACAAGAGAGGAAAGCCCTTGTCTGTGCTGCAGAGGGATTGGTTGCTGGCAAGGTTTCCAGCGCTGAATGCAATTTGATTGTATCCTCAGTTGCTTAAGTGGTGCTGAGCACAGTTTAGTTTGGGTCTGCACTTCCAGCTAATCTGTCCTCAGCCCCAGTTCAGTCTGTCATGTCAGCCAGGCCTGAAGCATCACTGGCTCCTCTCTGTTCATTGCAGAGGAAACTCGTTTTCCAGCTCTCTTCTTTTAAAAATCGGTTCATGTAATTCAGCACGTGGGAAAACATTGCATTTGTCATTCTGAGTGCAGTACACAACACAGGCCAGGGGCTCTGCTTTACCACACTGTGATCCCATTGGCCATGCATTGGCAGGTTGCAGGCTGGGAATTGTGACTGAACACTGTGCCCACTGTGTCACGACAGCACTTCCTGCCTCTCCGGGGGGTTGGAGGCTTTGGCATGCTTACAGACCTGGAGATTCAAATGCTTCTTCAAAGAGCAGGTTGAGCTCTGTGCTGGGTGAATGCATTTGACTTCCTTGTGCCAGCCTCAGTTTCTAAACTAGACATAAAAAAGCCATAACATGGACTTAGCTGGTATTCATGAGTCAGAAACCTGGCTGGTGACTACAGATTGGTCTTTTGTACGATCTCCTTAGTCTGTATGAGTGATATGCATCATGTTTCATGGCTAACCAGGTTGTCACGTCATCTAATCTGCTGTGAGGTTCCGAGGTCTGCGTGCAATGCTGCTGATGTTTTCACCCCACACAGCAGCTCCTCTAGCATCAGTACAGAGCTTGATTGCACTGCAGGCCTCAAGCCCCCATCCATCACAGCACTAGGGGCTGCATAGATCCCATCTGAACCATGAAAGGGTCAAATGAGGATACAGCTAGCTGGCCATCTTCTTTGGATTTCTCTCCTAGCTAGGGCTGGTTTAATTAGTTAAATTAGTGTAGCAAAATTCCCTCTTCAAAATCCCAGCAGGGAAATAAATTTTCCTTGGGAGCGTCAGTTCCTGGTACCGTCCTATCTGTATGGCTGGAGGATTCAGCAAAACAGCCAGATTTAAGGGATGTGTCTCTCGTAAACTACATTTTACAGTCTTATGCCTTAGAAGTTTGGGGAAAGGGAATTTGCCTGATCAGTGATCTACTTGTCTTAAATTGTCCCTTGGATCCACAGGGACTGAGAGTCTCTATTCCAGTCTGCTTATGGAGGAGACTGTAAGACTTTCCAGAGGGGACTCAAAAAAAGAGTTCCATTCCCAGGCACCTTTTTGCAGGTCCAATCCCAGGATATCTCAGTCTGGTGCCAAAAGTGTCTGGGCAGGCTGATAAAACCAGAAGATGTTTCTGATCTGTTCAGCACTATTCCTTGGTGGGACAAGATCAATCCTTTGCTAGCTCCTCCTCTCCTTCAAAGAAGCATGCAAAGGAGACGGGAGAGATAGTGACAGGTGTAAGTGGCAAAACATCTTCGAAAAACTGTCTCTAGTGCAGCGGTTCTCAACTCTACCATGTTGCATACCAGCAACATAAAAGGCCACCACCTCTAGTACCCCACCTGTAGGGGTCAGGCTGCGAGGGGTGGAGCCAGGAGGGGGGAGCATCTGCCGTGCTGCTTTAGGGTGGAGATGGTGCTGGAGCAGCTTCTGGCCAGCCCCCCAGCAGCAATGTACACGTACCATGGGGAGGTGGGCTGTGTACCACTATTAGTACGCATGCCGCAGTTTGGGAACCGTGGCAGTGCACTGAGGTGAGTGGATTGATTAAAGTGCTCTGGACTGCCCACAGACAGAGGAGGATCTCCCTTTTGAAGGTTCAGTTCAGGCACTAGAGAAGGTGAAAGACTCTCAGTCTACTTTGAAGTCTGGTCATTAATCAGTTTCCCTTCAAACAGAAAATGCCCTTCAGATGCCCAGGTTGCCTCAATCTGTTCTAGTACTGGATGGGCAGAAATGGATGTTTCTGAAATCTTCCTTACCATGACAGGCAGAAATCTAGACTCTACCATCCCTAGTATAGTCTTCTTGGAGTGCTTGCTCATGTCGATTCCCATGTTAGTTGTGTGCACACCCGTGTGCATGGCTGCTGGAGATCTTTTTGCCTTAGGAGTGTCCTTAGGGCTGGCTCTGGTGCTCTCTGGAGCCAAGTGCTTATGCACTGGTATATGAGGCATTGCTGGCCCTGTACCCCTCAGTCCTTCTTTCCACCAACGGCGAATTCAGGAGCTCCCTTCTCCTTTGCAATAGAAAGTGCTTTACTGGCCATCTGCCTTCTTAAACTGTTGTGTATAATTCTGGTTAGTTTATGAGTAATTGGGAAAGTTAGAGTCAGTGATCCCATAAGGATGTTCACCCAGGGACAGGGCATGCCGCAGTCCTCGGTTATAAACCATGTTCCGTATGTCACAAGGCTTTTCCACTGACCCTCATGATATTGCATGAAGTGCTTAGGAGAGATGGACAAGTATAAAATTTGTAACAGCTTCTGACTGTGGACTAAACAGGACAGGGATCTCCATCTCAAAGCCCTGTTGATGGAGCTGGCACTTAGATCAGCACTCATAACCCTCCCACTCCAAATTGGTGCTGAGCGAGTCAGTGAAGGTGCCAAAGTGGCAAACGAAGCAAGGAACAGACCAAGGGCGTTCCCGGCATTGAAGAATAAGAAAGCAGGGTCAGACAAGGAACTTGCGTTGGGCCAGTTTGCCTATAGAAGGACGACAGGAGACAACTCCTCCCCAGGTTACAAGCCCATTGAGGGAGCCACCTCCAACTCCCAGGAGTGGGAAAGGACCCTTCCATCTTGTGGTGCCTTTGACACTGGAGGTGTTTCAAGCGGCTAAGGACCTTAGGCTATTCTGTGCCCCCTGTTGTCAGTTGTTGGCTGCTTGCGTGTCCCCCCATGTACATGCAGTCCCTGCTCTGCACAGATAACTGAGACGACACCCACGATTGAATGAATCAACATGACCATGGATCCACTAAGCAACAAAGACACCTGGCCAGGTTTATTGTAATGAAGAACAGTAAGAAGCGACCTGTATCTTACAAGTACACTTCATATATGAGTGCTCCTTTACCATGGAATGGCTCAGTTAACAGCAAGACTCTCCATTATCCCCTCAGCTGAGCAAAGCTGTGTCTTCTGATTCTCTTTTTTTATATATTACCATAGAACTGGAAGGGACCAGGAGAGGTCATCGAGTCCAGTCCCCTGCATTCATGGTAGGACCAAGTACCCTCTTAAACCATCCCTGACAGGTGCTTGTCTAATCTGCTCTGAAAAATTTCCAATGATGGAGATTCCACAACCTGCCTAGGCAACTTATTCCAGTGATTAATCATCCTGACAGTTAGGAATTTTTTCCTAATAGCCAACCTAAACCTCCCTTGCCGTAATTTAAGCCCATTACTTCTTGTCCTATCGTCAGTGGTTAAGAACAACAATTTTTCTCCCTCTTCCTTGTAGCAACTTTTTAGGTACTTGAAAACTGTTATCATGTTCCCTCAGACTCCTCTTTTCCAGTCTAAACAGACATAGTTCTTTCAATCTTCCCTGATAAGTCAAATATTCCAGACTTTTAATCATTCATGTTGCTCTTCTCTGGACTTTCTCCATTTGTCCACATCATTCCTGAAGCGAGGCACCCAGAACTGGACACAGTACTCCAGTTGAGGCCTAATCAGCGCGGAGTAGAGCAGAAGAATGACTTCTCGTGTCTTTCTTACAATACTCAATATTACAGTACTTACAATACCGCCACAGACAAATGTCATTCTGCCCCTCTGACACTTTTCCCACATCAAATCTGGGGATTCTTGTGTGGATTCTGTTAATCAATTATTTACCTTTTCCCTCTGTTCCCTTCCCTGCATTGTCTCCTTGTGCTCCTGGTTGGGCTATGTTTGGTTTGTGGGCTTATGAAGCAATTTTCTGCAGTCCTAGGGAAGAGAGCCAGGTCCCAGGAGGAACAGCCACCCAGGTGTTAGTTCTCCCTCCTCTCAGGCCACTGGAGTGTTTTTAGAGGGGCAGCTCTCATAACAACTGAGGTGTGACTTTGTGGCCCTGGGAGAAGTTGCCCTTGTAGCCAGTCTGGAAGGAGTGTCCTATGACAGATGCATAGCACACAGCAGCGCACTTCTTTCCATTAACCATTTGCATCTCAAGCAGTTAGACTTAGCACATCCTTCCCAAAGAACTGCTTCGGAACGGTTCCGTAGGACTCTGGGCCGCTGGAGCTGGCTTTGTCGTGTAGCACCTATAGATCCATTAACAGACTCTGTCCGGACCATTTGAGACCCGGGTGCCCGGTAATATACACAGCAGAGGGAGAGTATCTCAGGGCCTTAGAGACACTCGCTTAAGTTGTAAATCATGTCCATGGACATCCTATAACTATCCAGATCAGCATAATGTCCCCTTCTCCCGCTCTGCTTCCTCAGCCCTTCCCCGTCGCCTGAGGAGAGGGAGAACCTAGCAGATGCCTGGGGCTCAGAAAGTCCTGGTTCCAAGCGAATTCCAGATCTGCCAGCCCTGCATTGAGCGCACTCTGCTGCCTGTGCCCTCCCACAGGAACCAGGGCGGGGTGGTGTGAGCACAAAAGCCTCGCTTAGGCTCAAGTCACAGTAGTAGCTACAGTAACGTTAGGCCCCAGCCACGTGGGAGGCCTCCTGTGCCTCCATCTGCATGATCCTCTTGGAAGCCTTGTTTTTAATGAGGAGAGCTATGGCCTGTTGGGCCGGCGTGCGCGCAGCACGTTGTCGACCCCAGTTGTGGGCATGTACAGAGTCTTCCTGGCAGGACGAAGGGGGTAATGACCAACACGGGCCGGTGTGAGAGCAGCTGTGGCAATGCCGGGTGACATGATTAGAACTAACGCTGGCGGGCGAGGAGGGAAGCCTGGTGCTCTGTCTGTGCTGGGGAAAGCCTGGGCCAGTCTCCCATGAAAAGTGGGTGCCAACAGCGGGAAATCCAAGTAAAGCCACTCAGCTGGCCTTCTCTTGAGGTTAGTGCAGCGAGGGAAAGCCCAGAATGGGCTCAGCCCACTCCTGTGAGTTCGGGTCCCAAGGCACACTTCCCCCACTCAGAGCAAGGGGAGACTGAGCTGGGCTTAACCCCTTGTCTGCCGCTTTAGGACAAGTAAAGCAAACAAGCCTTTGAAGCCTAAAGTCCCATACGGGCTCTGCAAGCCACCTCCGACTGTCTTCCTCTTGAGCAACAGAACCAGAGTATGTGTGGACTCCCTGGGCCAGTCCCCCAGCCCAGAAAGGGCGGAGTCGGGGGTCAGTTCACATTAGTGGATGGTTGCAAGGTGAGGGAGAGAGCAGGAATGAACAAAGTGCCTTAACTCAGGCTGCCCCCGAGGTCCTGCTCCCACTGCTGGGACTGCGTGCTGGAGAAGGAATTCCTCTTCTGCGTGGATTTGGGGAATACTTTCAAATCTTATTCAAGAACAGGAGACTTTTCACTCCTGCTCTGCCACTGGCAGACAAAGCCAGGTGCTCATGGAAGCTGGAGGAGGATGTGAGCTGGGACTGATGTTGGTGCTAAGAGAGGAACGGGTGGTGCATATATCTTGGTATGGACCATAGTGGCAGCGAAATGGCACTGGCGAGCAGCCGGCTGAAACTGGCGAGACAAACACTATATTGTGGCCCTCGGTCAGTGACCCCTTTCTGTCTGATTCCTCAGCACATCATGCAGGCAGCGCTGTATAGAATTGTAACTGCTGGTTCTGACTGTAACTTGGTGCCTTACAGGTGAAACCTTTGTTCTCGGAGACAGTCTCCTGGGTCCCCTGGAACCTCGCCTGGACCCAATGGACTCTGCCTTGAACTCTGTCAATGCATCCAGCCCCAGCAGGAATGTCAGAGACTACCGCTTGCAGGGATACAGACATCTGCACCAGCCCTCCAGTCTCACTCAGGGCAATGCTGCGGCCTTGCGTAGGCTTAGCTCTGGGGGTAAGTCACCCTCCAAGGCTCTTCGTTTGGCAACATGGAGCTTTACCATTACCTCATTCTCATGTCAGCAGACCCAAGACCGACCTTCGTACTGTCAGTCCCACAGGTAGTTTGTTAGACATTTGGCTCAGCAGCCACACTAAGGATGCGGGGGGAGGATGATAAAACAGACAGGTAATGGCACCGTGACTGATAGGGGTGTGGAGGTCAATGGCTAGGAATGATGAGCTGGCTGACTAAGTATGCAGCTATTGGGGTGTGTAAACTGAAGCAGTTCAGATGATTAATTGATTGCTGAATGGAGGGGAACTGAAGGTGATAGCTGAATGGATTGGTGGCAGCAAGAGTGAAGAGAACTAGGTAGCTGAGTCAGGAATGAGGACACATGGGGTGGATGTGTGGATGGGCAGATGGGTTACAGGTCAGGTGGCTGGTGAATGGATGAGGTGAACCTAGGTGGCTGGATACTTGCTGATCACGACTGATCCTTCAGTTACATTGTGATATTTATCAAAGAAATGGTGTGTAGGACAAATACAGTAAATCAACGTTTGTAATGAAATGACACGATTGCGTGTGCACAACATCACCGAGGCCAGAGAGTGAAAACTAGCAGAAACACACACTCTTAGAGTTCAGATCTCCTTCTCCATGGCGCTGCACAGCTAACACCGCCCCGAGCTGCAGTCTGTGATGAGGCAGCGCCCCGAGAGACAGACGTGCAGAGGAAGCACTTGGAGGGGCGGAGTGCACTGGGGCTGCAGCGCGATGGAGAACTGCGAACACAAAGCAAGTCAGGTCATGGCACATTAAGGTTGGATAATTCAGCGCTCAGGAGCCAGGAGAACGAGAGCTGAACATTCAGCTGTCAGTTTGCCTGCCTGTGGATGTTTAGGCTTTAATTCAAGGGACACATTTTTTTAAAAAAAATCTGCCCTTAAGAGAAGCAGAGATCATATTTAACAACTGTGTCATAATGCATGTGCTCAAGAGGACAAAGCTACAGTGCTGCACTCACCCTTTCCTTGGCATTTCCTGACCCTTGAGTGCTTAACCATGCAAGTTTTCTCGTTGCTTTAACATAGATGTTTATAGTTCTTCATTTTTAACAAATGAAAAGACCCCAGTTCTCTAATGAACACCAGTTGGCAAAAGTCAGTTTGATAACTTGAGTAGACATTTGAAGGTCCACTGGCATCTGTAATGTTGCATTGCCATACCCAGGCGCACTCTTTTCCTTAGAAACATGCAGTTTAGGGGATTATTACAATGCACAAACTCCTTTCCCTGCCAGCTTTTGCAGCTCTCTTCTCCCTCGATGCTTCTATAATCCAAATAAACCCTGCAATGTAGTGGGAGAAACAAGACTGGAGCAGGGGATGGGGAGGAGGCAGCAATGAGGCAGGGTCCAAGGGGTCATGCTTGGCCATTCCGTCCCATCGTGGGCTTGTGCACACCCTCTGTCTCAATGCAGGCCTTCTAGTGGGGTGAAAAATCAGCTTCCCCTGCCCAGGGAACCTCTTTCCAACACTTATTACTGTGCAGGACTGAACCAGTGTTCTCCAACCTAGCAAGGGCATTCACTGAGCAACTGGGCTAGGGCAAGGGTCAACGCTCTTCTCTTTTTGAGACAGCTCTGTCAGGTCTTTAGAGAAAATCTATTCCTTCCCCTCTCCCACAGCTCAGAAACAACACAAGGGGTTTGGGGGGATAGTGCAGAATTCTTTACCTTCAGGAAGAGACCAAGGGATGAATCTTTCTGGGAGTTGACTTCTCCCTTAGGGGCCTGGTGGGGTTGGTAGCTTGCAGCAGCACCCACTGTGTGGTAGGAGCTTCCTAAGCCCACAGACAGATACAGTTCCTGCCCCAAAGAGCCCAAAGGATGGTGCAGGATGCAGGAAGCATGATTAATGTAGAATCAGAGTGACCATGCTAATGACAGCCCCATTGTTTATGGTCACTGTCCTTGTTCTGCCTTCGTTTAACAAATGTGATACATTCTCCATCCTCCCTCTGTAATTCAGCCCCCTTGCCAGCCCAACCCACCCATTCCCTGGGCTGTAAATTGGTAACAAACAAAGGTGGATACATAAGGGGGCAGCGCTATGGGAGACCCTAAAGATAATTGCAAGAAGCCTGAAGTTGATTCAGTGGAGAAGGGAGCCGAGACATTCATAGTGAGGGTCAGCATAGTAGGTGAGGAAGGTGACCTCATCAGCTGGGCAGAAGACGGGTGAAGGTGTCAGGGAAGCCAACGACTAGTGGGTTACAGTCTCCAAGATAGGAGATGGCGAGGACATGGCAAGAGAGAGGACATAATCGGCAGTGCACTGAGCAGCAGAAAGGCCAAGCAGAGTGAGGCTGGATACAGGCCAAGGGGAGGCTGTGAGAGACCTTGGTGAGCCAAGTTTCAGGAGACGACAGGAGCATGATCCCAGAATGGGGCTGGAGACAGTGGCTGTGGGTGGTGCACCAAATGAATTCTGAAGAAAAAGAAAAGGAAGGAAGAAGACAGGGCAGTAATTGGAAAGGCCGATAGGAGCAAGGGCCTGTTGGGAGCGTGAGGGGAAGGAACCAGTGACGTGTGAGTGGGCGGAAGGGTCAATCTAGGGAGGCAGGAGGAGATAGGGATGGGTAGAGTGGGTTGGAGGAAGGGAGCCTGTGGGTGTGGGGTGGACTGGAACGTGCTGTGCTGAGCCTGCGAGATAAAGGTGGTCACTGAAGCCTGGCGAGGTCTCTGCCAGTGTTTCAGAAAGGGTGTGTGAGAGAAACCAGGGAAGGGGTGTAAATGACAACCGTAACTCCCTGCCAGTACCCGTACCGGCGTTCTGCCCTCAGCCTGCACTGCCACCCACTGTCTGATCCAGCACAGTGCTGTACTGCTGTCAGCCTTCCGGGCCACCCACCGTCCACACCAGAGGCTGATGCACTAAACACCTGTTTCTCTCTCCCTGTCCCACCCGTCAGGCTCAGACAGGTACCTGGGACCTAGAGATACCTCCCGGCTGAACAGCCGAGACCCATCGTCCTGGACAGTGGAGGACGTGATGTATTTCGTACGGGAAGCTGATCCGCAGCTGGGACCCCACGCTGACCTCTTTCGAAAACATGTAAATATAGCCATGTGTATGTCCTGCTGGGGGGCCAGATCCTCCCCTCGTGTAAATCCGGGTGCTTCAGTAATACTGACTTCCTGTCATAGACCTGGAGACAGAACAGCCCAGAGAGGCGCTCCAGTCCAGCTCTCCAGCCAGCACAGGGTCCCCCATTGTACATTTACTGGTGTGTCTGGAGAGGGCTATGTTAGGTAGCTCCAGTGCTGCGAACACCTGTGTGTATTCCATGAGACGCAGGACAAAGCAGCGACAAGCACTCCTGAGCCGCACCCCACAGCTGGGAACGTGTCCAGGCATCCCAGCTGGGATTGGACCAGGGTCCTTGGAGGGCTGAGCCCCTTATTTACTCACTTGACCGAAATAATGTTCAATCCTGGACCCTTAAAATTCACCTCCCCTGCAGGGAAAGGTGTGTCCTTCATGGTGAATCCCATTGAATGACAGCGAGTTGCTGGTCAAAAGACCCTCCCTCCCCACAGGACAGGTTGGATTGGAAGGTTCAGGTCTGTATGTCTTTGTATCTGTCTGTTAACTGTGGAACATCTGGAGTCATTCACTAAGAAGGCTGTACAGGTAAAATTACAAGAAGGGCAGAAATAGCCAACATACGATTCCAGCGGGCACATTACTACCTTGCACCGTCATTTCATGTCCCAAAAGGCAATGATGATGCAGCCAGAAAAGCAAGATCAGACTGTGCTGTGTGCAGACTTGAACCTGTAAGGTGCTAAGCGCCCGGCTGGGTTCCAGCAGAGCATTTGAGAACAGGCCTCATTCCAAGCATGTCTGTGGTTCTACTCACATGCTTAAGGCTCTCCTGGAGTAGGGCTGAGATGTGCAGCATCTTGCTGGGTCAGGCCATACATGAACTGAGTACAGGTTGCTGCTGGAGGTTGAACCTCTGCGTGGTCCTGACTTTTGGTGATGTTTTTAAACCGTGCTGTTCTCATGATCTCACCATTGAGGGAGGGATGCGGGTAGTGGCTGATGCTTGGCGGGAGACTCTTATTATCAATTGGCAGTACAGATGGCTCTGGAATGGAAGATATTGACATTTTGAAATGACATGAGAAGAGTGCCCGGTGCTTTATCTACAAGTAGCACCACACACCTTGGGTCTGCTTTCTGAGAGAAATGTAGTTGACAAAACAAGTGACTATTTACAGGATAGTGCAGACTGGACCAGAAATTCCAGAGACTTCAAATTGCAGTAGGTGTTGGGCTGGTTGAGGTTGAGTTCTCTTTGTGTTTCAGTGAACACCTAAGACCTCCCCCCGGAGACTGTCCCGACAGTCTCTTGTCCCTTCCAAACTCCTGGCCCAGCCAGGCCTGAGAACCTCAAGTGATGTCAGAAGGCAGGGCCATTAATAAACTGCTGCATTTAGCACTGCCCACTGAGCATGCTCCAGAGTGATTCCTTGATTGCTTAGAACCTCAGGTTCCCACCCTCCTGGCTGCACAGGGAAGGTTTTGTCCAGCTCAGGTTTCAAGCATTAGGCTTGTTTGACGTGTTCCTGTTCTGGAGACCGTGGTGTCGGGCTTGCTGACAGTGTGGCACAGGCCGTACTCTGCCTCCAGCCGGGGGAGACACAAGAGAGAAGTTTGCTCAAACTTCCCAGAGATCTGCTTTTGGGGGTTGAATGTTTGGTCCCTTAACGCTGCAGCCTGGAATGAAAGGCGTGTAAACAGGTGTTTTTGTCTGGCTCCACTGACATGAGTTCACAGAATGCATTGGGTCACCCGTGCTGAAACATGACTCTGCACAGTTGCAGGTGCCCCACTGGAGCATGCCAGCACCGGGGGCAGCTTGGGCCTTAATTTCACGGGGGAAAGTAAGGGCCTTTGTACTGCAGACTGTTCCTCTTGTTGCTGGAGAGCTCTGGGGAAGGCCTGAAACCCCTTTGCCTCCTACCCAGAAAGGGTTTGATTCCACTGACTGGGCTCCTGCCTGGCATAGGGGGTAGTGTGGGGCATGTGCTGTATGCTCTGGTGGTTAGGATGCAGCAGATACCTCTGCTGGGGCAGCCCCATTTCCACACCCTTCGGCATCCTGCAGTCTCTCCAGTGTATGCAACCAACCCTGTCTGCTTACAGCAGCCGTGGCAGAGCTTGTGACCAGTCTACTCACAGGCACAGCCTGTTGGAGACAGTAAATAAATCCAGAATGAAGGAGAAATTGGGGAGAATAATTGTGAGGCTGTGGCACTTGATTGGGAACTGGGAGACCAAGGTTCAATTCCTGGCCCTCCCACAGACCTGCTGCATGGCCTAGGCAAATCGTCATGCCTCTCTTTGCTCGCTGCTGAGTGGGAAGGGCAGCCGTTGGCTCCCATGCACAAGGTGGGCTGAGGGTGCCTGTGAAGTGTGTCAAAACGCTGGGCACAAGGCACTACAGGAGTGCAGGTTACTGCCATTAATAGTGACTGAAAATAAACCCTCCAGTGGCATTACTCCCTGTCTGATAGTGGCCCGTCTCTTGGGCAAAACTGCCTCAGAAGAACCTGGCTTTTCCATGCCATGTCTGACAGAAAACTTCTCTGGGTTATGAACAAAGGCTATGTCTACACTTGCACTTTTAAGTTGACTTTAACTAAGTCGACTTAAAGTTGACTTAGTGTGTCTACACTTAAAATTAAAGTCGACTTAAAGGGGAACTTACAAAGTCGACCTAGAGCGTCCACACTGGATGCTCTAGGTCGACTTTGTGGGTTAGAGGGACCTTGGACAGGTCCACGGTGGCGGGGGGGCACCCCTTATGTGCAATGGGGCAAAGGGGGACAGGGACCCTGGCAGGGCAGAGCCCTGTGTGTGATGCTGTCTGGATTTAGGGAAGCATTTATGATATTATTTTCAATGGATATCTCATAAATGCTCTATAATCCATAGGAACTATGTCATGTTTGGTATCAATAGAAAGGTAGTAATTTGCTGGGAATGACTATATAGTTTATGTTTAGGAAGTCTATTTGGATTAGAAGTTAGGAATTGGGTATTCTATCTGTACTTTAACTTATGTTATTTTATTGTTTATGTACCAGGGACTAAACTGATGAGCCATTAAGGACATAAGGAATACACCCATTGTGTCCTTAATGGCTCATCAGTTTAGTCCCTGGGACCATTATCCCTGGTACATTCCTAAACATTAAGGACACAATGGTTTGGCACACCCACCCAGCTCTCTCGGGTATTTCAATAAAATAACATAAGTTAAAGTACAGGTAGAATACCCTATTCCTAACTTCTAATCGAAATAGACTTCATAGACATAAACTATATAATAATTCCCAGCAAATTACTACCTTTCTATTGATACCAAACATGACATAGTTCCTATGGATTATAGAGCATTTATGAGATATCCGTTGAAAATAATATCATAAATGCTTCCCTAAATCCAGACAGCATCACACACAGGGCTCTGCCCTGCCCTTTGGGGGGCATACCAGGCTCCCCCTGTGCCCCACCTGGCAGGGAGGGCAGTGGTGTAGTCCTGGGGTAGCCCTAAGTCGACTTAGGGCTACCCCATGTCTACACTGGCTTAATTCGACTTTAGAAAGTCGAATTAAGCCTTAGGTCGAGTAAAAAGCAGGTTTAATAAAGTCGACTTAATTTTCATTGTCGACTTTATTTTCCTTAAGTCGACTTAAGCAAGCTGCTTAAGTCGACTTAAGCAAAGTGTAGTGTAGATGCAGGGCAAATTAAGTCGACTTAAGCCAATCTTAAATTGACTTAATTTGCCAGTGTAGACGCAGCCAAAGAGATTATCACACAAAGCCTATAAAGTAATTCACTCTATTAGTAAAAATAGCACCTGCCCCAAGCCAGTGCAGGGACGGACATACACCGCGCTGTTCTGTCAGCTTGTGGGGGTCCTCAGAGTAGCTGTTTAACACCTTCCCAGTAACATTCCCCTCTGTATTTTCAGGAGTCACTCGGGGACAGCTCAGCCTTCCCTGCTCCCCCACTGCTCTTTGCCAGCAGCACGCTGAACGGGCAGCCCTTCCTCCAGAGTGAAGGGAGCAGTCAGAGTCTTGGGGTTTAGCAGGCATTACCCAGACACAATTCCCCAAGCCATGGGGGAGACTAACATGTTACTTCCCTTTCACTGGCACCTCCCCTCCCCCCCAGCCCCCTTTGCAAGCACAGCCCTGGCTGACACGGACAGGGAGTGTCACACGGTCTGAATGTGGTTTGGCTGCTGCAGCGGGCAGATTCCCTTTCCTGGCCTTCTCCTCTGACACAGCAAAGGCTACAGGAGCAGCAGGAAACGGGTCCTCCTTTCTAGCTGGTTTTCACAGAGACATGAGGCTGCTCTTTGCAGTAAAGAGCCAGGATATCTTTGGAAACAGCTGGAGATAAAGAGGGGGAGTCAGCAGACCCCAGCAGGCCATGGCCAAAGTGAAGGAAATGTTGATTTACTGCATGCCCTGGTAGCGGGCTGGGCTGTGGCCGCCCATCACCCCCCCCCCCCCCCCCCAAGGCAAGTGTGGCTCAGCAGCCATTCCTGTTATCAAACAGCTCCTGCAAGATGATGCCTTGAGTGTCGTTCATCAGCTCCCTCGGAAGAGGCCAGTCAAATGAGAAAAGCTCAGGCGGGAGAGAGCTGATGGGGGTTGAGCAGCTGCAATTTCCTTGTGGGACAGAGGAGGAGGCAGGGAGTTCTCTGCTGGGAACATCGTGCTTTTTTGGTGCTTGTCTTTCTCCTTTCTGAACTGCAGCCTCTCACCCACAGACAATGCCACCTGGCCACCCTCACTGTCGGAATCGCCTGCCCGACGGGGCTGGCTCATTCTGTTTGGCACAGGGCGGGTGGACAGATGGGGTCCCGCCCATTGGGGTGGCTGGGCTGGGGAAGCACACCTGGGTTGGTGGGAGCCATGGGACAGAGAGTTAGTCAGGTGGATGCACAGAGAGGGGATGCCTTGGAAATGGCTGACTGGCAGACGCTGTTGGGCTGGCCTCAGTCAGGAGTATTCCCACAGGGTTAACAAGAACATATCAAATCGTAGGGACCGGAAAACCAGCCCAGCCCCACAGCCAGCGTCCACCGCAGCACTCCTCTTAGCACTCCTCCTCCGTCCTAGTTCCAGGAGTGCCCTGGCTATGCCCGGCAGTGATCTGGGGTCAGACTGGTGCCAGCCAGGGTTTGTAGGGCTAACGCTGCCCTTCTCTTCCTCCCTCGTGCCAGGAGATCGACGGGAAAGCCTTGCTGTTGCTGCGGAGCGACATGATGATGAAATACATGGGGCTGAAGCTGGGCCCGGCGTTGAAGCTCAGCTACCACATCGACAAACTAAAACAAGGCAAGTTCTGAGAGGACTATGGGACAGCCCCTGGGAGTACCCCGCTCCTGGCTACACGCATTTGCGTCCCCCTGCAGACTGGTACGCATGCATACACCGCAGGCAGACACCTCCCAGAAACGCCTACAGATCACTACACAGATCCTGCCAACCACCCTCCAGCCACCCCCTCCGTCCACTGTCGAGCACAGTGGGCACATGAAGGAGACAGACAGGCAGGCTCTTCTGGGGACCAAACAGAGCTTGACTCACGGACATCCTGACGCAAACAGAAGAACCCTTTCCTTGCTCCTCATCCGAGGCCCATCTGCAGAGTCCAGTCCTCTGCTCCCAGGGGAAGGCAACGCACTGTGTTTGACAGAGCTCAGAGCCCAGACTTCTCTTGTGCGGGATCCTTTCCCCTTTATTCCTCTGCAGGAGTGCGTGACTCTCACGTCATCCCTGCACCCCAGTTCCCTCGTCTCTCTGGCCTCGCCTTGTTTCCTCGCTCACTATCAGATGGACAGCTCTCCTGCAGACCCTCCAGTGTGCTCATTTTCTGCCTGCCACACCAGGCTGAACTGGACAGGCCGTGAGGATGCAACTCCTGGCGTTTCAAATCCACTCTTAGTAACACGATGGCAAGCTTAAAACAGGGTCCACCCTGTGTCCGGCCTTCTGTGAAGGGCTGTGTGTGGGACCGACAACACAGAGCAATGGGCACGCAAGCCTGGCAGGCCTCCTGTGTGAACAAAGCAGCCTTTTCTCATTGGCTGCATCCTCCTGCTGGGGCCGTTAGCTGGTGGCTTCCCTGTACTGGTGATGCCAAGACGGGAATTCCTTTGTATTTATTTTTAGCTCTGACAGAGGGATCCTCAGCGGAGGCAGGCACTGAACAGACCGAGGCCTTCACAGCTAGTGTAAGCTGTGGGCCAGGAGGGCTGGGCGCGCTGTTGAATTCTTCTCTCTTTAAGTTGTCATCTGCTTAGGAGCCAATAATGAAATGTTTTTGTACCCATTATGAAATCACAACCCTCGGAGCTTTTTATTCAGCAGTGTAAAAGTTCGTCTTTTCAAATGGTACCATTAGAATGGCCTTACCATGCCATTTCGGTCCGTCAGCCAGCAGCAGGTTCCAGTTGGCCCTCTGCCAAAGGGGGGTGTGACGGGGCGCTGGCTGTGACAGTAAGAAGATGGTTTCTGGGAAGGCCGTCCCTCTCTCTGCCCATCCTGGGGCATGTCCCAACTCCTGACCAGCACGTGTGTGCTTGTTTCAAACTTCCGTGTATTTATTTGTGATGGCACTTGAGCCGTGACCATTGGCCCACGTCTGAGCTGCTGCAGCTGTAGAGAAATGAGACTCAGAAGAACCTAGCCAGATGTCCCGCAGCTGCCAGGGGGCAGGAGGCTGCTCCTTAAGAAGCCAGTGGGCACTTTTCCATGAACTCCAGGGGTGGGGCAGGTTCTTCACAACAGCTGTTAGAGCCCTGCCATGTAAAACAAAGACTGTGAAATCCCTGGAGAATCTCGCTCCCTGGCATGTGACAAGCAGAGGTGCCCGATCCCTTGGTGTGCCCATGAGTCAGCCCAGAGGTAACTGGTGCTTGTGTTCTGGCCTGCTACCAACGCTGAGTGTCTCTGCGTTAACCGACAGGACAGGATGTCACTTCCTTTTCCTGCTTCTCTTCCCCTCTGTCTCCCTTCCCCAACCAGGGGGTCCTGTGCAAGTGTGCCAGCTGTGCAAAGGGCTCACCTGGTCAGAGTGCCAAGGGAGGTCACATGCTGGGTCTGGTTTGCCCCTACGAGGGAATTTGAACAAAAATCCAAACATCATAAAAGCTGTTCGTAAAACAAGGTCTGAGGAAATCCCAGCGTCTGTCCCCAGCGCCCAGCACAATGGGGTCGGCCGCCACGCGGACCTGCGGCCAGCATCAGTGTTGGCCCAGGAGCCTCTGCCTGGGTGTTCACATTTCCTGCGATGCCGCTGTCGCGGGCAGGTCCCAAGTGCAGGTTCAGCCAATGCTCTCCTCTGCACTTATTTTATGTTGATTTGTTTATAAATAAAAGAATAACCAAGTTCCTCATTGACTGGCTTTGTCAGATGGCTGGAGAGGACATGTGCCCACTATTGCAATGGCTCCTTTCTTGGGTCAGGCCCATTCTACGGGGCTGTCAGCCAGCCTGGAATGTCCCCACCCAAGGTGAGGCGGGGACCTCTCTCTGCGCGGCTGCTTCTGCACAAGGGGGGCCTCACGCTGCTCTTGGAAGCTGGTTCTGCCAGAGGCTGCAGCCATGTGCAGATCAGGGAATTGACAGCGAGCATTGTATGGAGCTGCTCATTCCCAGCCTGAGCGGTGAGGGGAGGTCTATGGGAACAGGCTGGAGTATTTAATGCATTGCCTGGCACATGCTTTCTTGGTTTCTTTTTCTCCTCTGCAATCTGCTGCTGTGGCCGGAGAGCGAGTGAGTCTGGGCTGAGCTCAGGGCTGCATGGGGAGCACCAATCCCAGGCTCACTCTGGTGAATACGATCAATTTACAGGCGGCTCTTCCCACCATAACCAGCCAGTGTCTCTGGCCACATGACCTTCCTACATCGTCCCGCTCTGCAAGCCCCCAGCTCGCCAAATGCTTCACTCGATGCACCTTCCACTGCCGACCCTCCCACGGCAGCACCCAATCCCTTGTAAAGGATCCGAGTAACTGCCTCATTTAGGGCAGCTCCCTCCTGGGAGTTCATCCCCAGAGCCTCAGCGGCATGGCCAGCCCTCCAGGGAGGGCCTGTGTGCCCCAAGCACGGCCTTGCTCAGGCTTCTGACGTCCTGCTAACTAAAATGCCATCCCCCAGCCGCCGAGTGACCATAGGGGGTCTGCATATCTGGGACCTTGTAGCCACCGAGAGTCTGCACTGGTTTGGGGGCACTGGCCATATTCCAGCAGAAGCCAACTCCTTGTAACAGACCCAGTCTTCACTCTGGTCTCACCCCCACCACCCCAAGCCCATCCTGTTACAGGAGTCAGACACTGCCCCAGGGTGTAGGAACAGGACAGGCCCAAGGGTGCACGGGGTCAGCATCAAGGCCTAGAACGAACCCAGGGGCACTACCAGTGGAGCATGACTGCAGAGCTGGGGGTCGCCTCTCCCCCGTGCAGGGGCATGCAATGCTCTGGGACACTCATGGGGGGGGGGGGATTCCTCACACACAGCTCTGATCACATTTCTCCCCCAGCTCCACCTGAGCTCAGGCCACAGCTTCTGCAAATGAACCTCACTGCACTCCTCTGCCCCTGCACCCGCCACAGCATCCACCTCCCCCTGCATTTAACTCCCCACCCCATACCCACCTCAGCATCTGTCTCACCCCGTGTCAGCCCCTTCCCCCACCTCAGTATCCCCCTGCGCCCACCCCAGCCTCTCCCTGTCCCCTCACCGCATCACGCACTGCACTCCCTACATCCATCCCCTCTAGATCTGCCGCTTCTGCCACCTTCGGCCTGTTCTCACATGGCTCCCGTCTTGGCTGTTTGCTGTAGCCTCTGCCCTCCAGGGCTCACCCCATTTCCGTGTCCCAGGGGAGCCAACTGGTGCTGTTCTTTTGGGCAGAGAACCGTGGCACTTGACACCTTTGTGGATGACACGTATCCCTAGAGTTGCTGCACCCCATGGCCTTAGACGGGAGCCCCTTGTTGACACCTGAGAGCCACCAGCTCTCTCCCCATTGACAGCACGGGCTCAAGGACTTTGCTGTGATGGCGGTTGTTGGGGGCTGCCAGGGAGAATGAGGGGCTCCCGAGAAGGTTTGCTAATGCAGATACCGGGGCTCTGGTTGGCAGAGCTGCACCTGCCTGGTTTTGCAAGAAACAGGCAGGACCAGAGAGCTGAGGACAGCAAGAGAAGCAGCGGGAGTGTGGCCCCCAGGAGGAAGCTGAGCGAGAGTCGTTCGGGGCACAGGACTGGCTGGAAAGCAGGCTTGCACTTCTAAAGGAACTGGCCTGCTGCTCTTGGTTCCTGCTCTGTTCAGGGAAGCCGACTATGTACATTCTTTGTAAATAAATAGCATTGCAACCAAGAACAGACCTGACTCCATTCTCCCTTTCTCCTCACAGAAACAGCCCGGGACCTCCCCGAACAATGGCCACCCATGCTGGCAACGGGGAGGGGCACAGCCATTGGTGCTGGCTGCATGGAGCATCACGCTCCCACTGGAGTCCCCCACACACTGATGCTCCACCAGGCACCTCTGCTGATACTCAGTGACCTCACAATCCAGAGTTTCAAGCTAGCTCCTCGCTCACAGCAGCAGGGCAGGGCAAGGAAAGCCCTGGGCTGGCCTGTTCCTGGGTTGACTGGCCAGGGGCTTTGGAAGGGTGACCAACCCTGGAGTCTGTCTATCCTGGCAGGTGCGATGTGATCCCCAGCCCCTTCTTGGTAACCCAGCTTGTCTCTTTGCTTGGCTGAGGTCCCCAGGAGCTAGAAAGAGGCAGGAGCTGCCCCCAGTCCACAGAGACTGTTCTGGCACGAAGACTCAAGGCCCAGGTTGTGCTGTAGTGTGCTCTGGCCTGGGCCCCCAGGTATTGTTCTGTTTATAACTTGGGAGCTGAGTGCTGGGCTGGAACGAGTGGGTCTTCGGTTTCAGGGGCTACCTGTGGCGTAATCTTTCCACCTGGACTAGCTGGCCCTGTCTACGCACCAGCTATGCTTTGCTGGGGGTGACACTTGATCTATCTCGTTAAAGATCCAACCCCCTTCCACCTCAGTGTGGCCACAGTGAAATCAGTATAAATGTGCGTAGCCTGATCTAGCTAGTCCCGGAAGGGCAATAAACTGTATAGCTAGAAGGCACTGCTAGACCAGCATAACCCGTCCCCCTGGGGCTGTACTGGCGTTCGGAGCTGCGGGAGAGTTGCCCCATTCAGTGCCATATCCCTTCCAGCACAAGCACCGTGTTCTCTGCACAGGCCTGGACTCACCAGGTTTAGTGGCTTTGCTGGTGTGGGATTTGCCACATGAGATATTTCCCAGTGACGGTCACTGCCCGCCTGTCACAGAGCTCACAGCACAGCAGCCTCCTCACCTGTACTTGTGGCTGGTTTGTCTCCAACCCCAGGCTGTGCACGGAGCACAAGCCATGGGCTGCTGGCAGCCAGATTCACCATGCGAGCTGCAGGCTGCTGCAGTGACTGGTTGGGTAAGTCCTGTGCTTAGTCATTAAGTATTGGTGGCAATTCGCATTTTGCGAGGCGAGGGCATGGAGGATTCGTGCCTTGCCCTGAAGTGCCCACAGCCTAAGATGACAAGCGTGCGAGAGTTGGAGCTAATATGCCTTTAAAAATAGATCTGAAGTAGCTCTGCCAGCCAGCCCTGATGCTAGGGACCAGCTGAGTACTTACAGGTGCCGCAGAACAGCTGGCACTGACAGAAGAGTCAGGGGGCTCAGTACAGCTGTTCCCAAGCTGTGGGTCATGACCCCAAGTGGAGTTGCTCCATCAGATGGGGGGGAGCGAGGGGCATGCAGCAATCCCAACTGTGCATAGGCACCATTTTACAAATGGAAGTTAATTTGCTCACTGTACAGCTGAGGTGGTAGGGAGGAGTGCAGTTAAAATGGGGTCAAACAGAGCTGACGTTTGGGAACCGCTGTGCTGGGACTAATGGTCAGGGTAAGTGGCCCAGTGACTCAAGTACCTCTGCAAGCGAGTCCCTGTGCAGCCTTGGGCCAAGCGCTTGGGCCCAGACCCTCCTAGGTATTTTGCTCTCTAGCTTCCACTGAAATCCATGGACGGTGGAAGCCTAAATACTGTTGTGGCTGTGGCGCCAAGTCGCCCTCAGCCAATGTTTCCCACCCATGCAATGGGGATAATCACTCTGCCCTGCCTGCCAGGTTGGCGTGAAGGTGAATCCTGTCTAGCCTGCTTGGTGCTGCGCTGACGGGGGCCAGGCGAGTTTCTGAGACTGGCCAGGCAGATCCTAAGCGCTGAAGATGAGAACAGCCATTGGCAGAGCCCCGTGTTCAGAGACGCAGCTCAGCAGCTGCCCACAGCTGGCAGTGGGGATGAGGCTGGCCCAGTGAGACTGCAGGGAAGAAGCAGAGGAAGGGTGGGGCTGGGAAGGCTTTGGAAGTGAGGAGCAGATAAGGAGCTGGAAAGCTGTGAGCTAGTGATGCGGTTGCGGGGTGGGCGATGATGCACACGAACGCCTGGCTCCAGTACTCACGTATGCACGTCTAACAGTCAGATCTCCTGGAAACACCTGTGTGTGACGTTAGTATTTGCGTTCCATGAGTGCTGGTGCTGCTCACACACCCACAGTGCACCAGGAGCGCAGCTGGAGCTGGGCCAGCCAACATTTACAGAGAGCCTTTGGCAGATCTTCATCCCATGCCACGGCCTGGCTGGTCTCTGCCCCAGTGCATTGAAGTCTGTGCAGCAGCCTCCTGCCTCAGAGCAAATGTCGGTGAGCCTGGCTGCCTGGACTCACTCAGCAGCGCGAGTGTTCCCCCAGCCCCAGCGTGTTGCAGACACACATTAGGACTCTTGTCTCAGGCAGGATTCCCAGCATTCCCTGAGTGATCTCGGGCAGATGGCTGCCCCCCGTAACACAGAGCTAACTCCCTAACAGAGCTAACGCTGCCGTCCTTTATGGCATGCACCGTGCCTGGGGACGCAGCGCACTCCTGGGTAGCAGGCCTCAGGGTTCTAGACCAGGGCTCTGCTGGGCAGGTGGGTCAGGGCCCGAGTCACTAGCGGGCTGGCAGAGACTCTCCCCACAGCCAGCAGTGACTGGGGGGAAAGGGCCTTTCAGGGGCTGTTCTGCTCCTGCTCCTGCAGCACGAGGGAGAGTAGTGCACACGCACACTACCAGCGGCAGCTCCCAGGCATGCCCATCGGCTGGCGGTGTGACGCCTCCACCTGGAGCTGCGCCCCCCCCAACTCCACACCAGGACGTTGCACTCTGGTGGCATTGCCCATAAGGACCCCCAAGATGTGTCCTCCTCAGAGCGAGGAGCTGGGCAAACGCCCCTCAACTGGGCCCTCCGGCTCCACCATCCTCCAACTGGCCCTAGACCTTGCCTGGCACTGCCCTGAGCCAGGCCAGCAGCCTCGCACCGCCCCCCCTGCGGCCACAGGCCTGTGCCACCCCTCAGGAATGGGGAGTGGGGGGCTGTCATTGCACAGGCATTGGGGTCACGCTCGGGAGGGTCCTACTGAGAGGTTTTGGATTCTGGCCCATGACGATGGCAGGGCCGGCAGGACATGGGGACACTGGGGGGCGCTTCCTAAGGAACCTGGCATCACAGAGCAGAGCCCCTACCCTCCACGGGATCCTGCCCCCCGGGGGGGTGAGGGGTCAGTGAGGGCAGCAGCTGGGCTAGGCTGGCCCTGAAGAAGGGGGGGAGGGGGGGGGACCGAGTTTTGAGGGGGGGGGTGGGGACCCAGTGCCAGGGCATGAGGTGTGGGGTGGCATGACGAGCAGAGAGCTGAGCTGGGGGTGGACGGCAGCGAGCAGCTGGGGAGGAGAAGATGGGAGGCCCAACGCTGGGACGTGAGGGGAGCCCAGGCTTCCCCAGCCCAAGCCAGGATCTATCCGTGCAATGCAAGGCAGCAGCTGTGCTCTGCCAGACCAGGCTTGGGGGGGAGGGGCCAGCTCCCCAGGGCACGCTCAGGTGGGGCATGGCAGGATCCTGGGCTGAGGCGTTAGAGCAGCTCACTGGCGGGAGGAGGGAGCGGCAAGGCCCGTATGGCGCACAGAGCAGCTCTGGGCTCTGTGCCACGCTGCCACCAGCATGTTCCTCAGGGAGCAGACAAGGGTGATGCAGCCGGGCAAGCGGACAGCAGGAGCCCAGCCTCAGCCCCCTCGACTCCTCCCCGTCTCTTCAGTGCACTGAGCAGGGAGGAGTGACACCGCAGGGTGCACGTTCTCCGGGGCCCCAGCCGCTCAGTGCTGGCCCCTCTGATAGTGCTGGGCTGACTCACACCGTTACCAACTCACTCCTGTTTTCCAGGTTTGCAGGCAGCACATCCAGCCATTCTCCAGGCCCCCCCGTTAATGTGTGCCACGCCCCCACCCAGCACGCTCTCTGCTCTTGGGCCTGCTCAGGGGAGCTCTGGGCTCTGGCTATGCAGTCAAGGGCTGAAGTCAACGATCGTGGCTTACTGGCTCATTCCTTGTAGCATGTAACAGTGTGCAGGAGCCTCAAGCACAACAGCAGCCTTTAGGGAGCTCCCAACTCCTCCCTGGGCAACGGAAAACACGCCTGTGGGCAGAAACGGGGCTGCTGTACGGGCAGAAAGGTCCCTTTGGATTTACCATGGCCACCCACAAAACAACATCCCTCCCAGCAGCAAAGAACAGAGGCCAACAGCTGGAAAAGTGCCACTGCTAAACCACTGGAACAGGAGCACTATCCTTCCCGGAAAGGGGGCCAGGCAGCCATCAGCGCCAGCAGGTGGATGGGGTTGTGAGCAATGGACGACTCACCACTGTCATTGGCTGAGGAGCCTGCGGAACAGACAGCCGAGGAACTGTTGGCAGGGCCCGTGGAGGAGACACTTCCTGGCCAAACGCATGTCTACACCCTGTACATTGGGAACCTGAACCCCAAGTACTCGAGGGAGGTTCTCTGCAGCATGCTGAAGGACATTCTGGGCACTGCCAGCCTCACCCTGCAGCGACATGATATTGAAGTAGTCAAGAAACCGAGACGTGCCTACGCCTTTGTGCAGCTGTCCACTGAGCTAAGCCTCGAAAACATCCTGAAGCAGCTCCAGGTTGCTTCAGACACGGAGCAACATCTCCTCAAGGAGCTAGTGGTGAAAGGGAAAACCCTGGTGGTGGGCGAAGGCAGGAGAGGCTCGCCCGGCACTAAGGAGGGCCAAGAGGTAGGCAGAGGCATTAAGTCCAGGGCTGGAGTAAGGGGCCCCAGGGCCCTCCCCCTGCCAGGGGCCCTGGCACCCTCACCGTGGTGGCCTGGGAGCAGGGTAGGCTGGGGCCCTGGGGCCAGAGGCTGCAGCTGCCTGTGGCATTCCTGGTCAGCTGATCTGCCTTAGGGGGCAGGGCTGGCTGAGGTATGGGGTGGCCTCTGGCACGATCCTCTAGGGCCAGAAGGAATATCTGGCCACTGCCCTGGAGCCCCTGGGGGTCCAATCATGCCAGCGTGAGCTGTGGTGGCCCCCGGAGCAGCCCAACACTTCTGCCCCCAAAGGGCCACGCTGGAGGCCGCCCTGCATGTTGGCTGGCCCTGCCCCCTAATGCAAGCCAGCTGGCCCATGGGCGGGGCGGGAGCACTGCAGACAGCAGTGGCCTCAGGCCCATAGGGCTGGATCAACAGGGGCTTTGGGGGCTGCAGCCTGCGGCCCACCTTCAGGTTGTGTTAATCCAGCCCTGATTAAGTCGGGCCAGGCACGATTCAGTTTACTAACATGGGTGACAGTGAAGGCCCAGCGGGGATGGCTGTACAGGGCTGGCTGTGCCTCAGCACTCAGATCTCCAGGGTGCAGGACAAAGGGATGCTCTCCCCAGTCCCCATCGACCCTTCTCAGGCCCAGAAGAGCTACGGCCCAGCAGCACCTCCATCTGAAGGCTGGGCTCTTCATCACCTCTCCTCTGGAGAGACACAGCCGCTGTGAGCTACTGAGAATCCGCACTCCTCAGGGCTTGCCCGTCTGGCACAGTCTGAATGATTACTGGGCCCCACGGTTTGCCCTACAGTGCTATCACCTGCCTGGCTTGGCCCCAGGATGGGGCAGAACTTCCTCATCAAAACCAGTGCTGTGTTCCCAGTCTGGCTCATGCATGAGGCCTCCACCCCAGGACACTTCCTCTGCTGTCTGTCATGTCCAGGAGATCATAGAATCATAGAATAATAGGGTTGGAAGGGACCTCACGAGGTCATCTAGTCCAACCCCCTGCTAAAAAGCAGGACCACTCCCCCTAAATTATCCCAGCCAGGGTTTTGTCTAACCGAGCCTTAAAAATCTCCAAAGATGAAGATTCTACCACCTCCCTAGATAGCCCATTCCAATGCTTCACCACCCTCCTAGTGAGAAAGTTTTTCCTAATATCCAACCTTGACCTCCCCAGCTGTAATTTGAAACCATTGCTCCTTGTTCTGTCCTCTGTTACCCTCGAGAACAGCCTAGCTCCCTCCTCTTTGGAGCAACCCTTCAAGTAGTTGAAGGTTGCTATCAAATCTCCCCTCAGTCTTCTCTTCTGTAGACTAAATAAGCCTAGTTCCTTCAGTCTCTCCTCATAAGTCATGTGCCCCAGCCCCCTAATCATTTTTGTTGCCCTCCGCTGGACTCTTTCTAATTTGTCCACATCCTTTCTGAGGTGGGGAGCCCAAAACTGGACACAGTACTCCAGATGCGGCCTGACCAGTGTTGAATAGAGGGGAATTATCACATCCCTCGATCTGCTGGCAATACTCCTATTGATGAAGCCTAATATGCCATTGGCCTTTTTCACAACAAGGTCACACTGTTGGCTCATATTCATCTTCCCGTCCACCATAACTCCCAGGTCCTTTTCTACAGCGCTGCTACTTAGCCGATTGGTCCCCAGCCTGTAGCAGTGCATGGGATTTTTCCGTCCTAAGTGCAGGACTTTGCACTTGTCTTTGTTGAACCTCATGAGGTTTCTTTCAGCCCAGTGTTCCAATTTGTCCAAGTCTCTCTGGATCCTGTCCCTGCCCTCCAGAGTATCTACCATTCCCCCCAACTTGGTGTCATCCGCAAACTTACTAAGCAAGATGTTCTGAGCGGGGACAAAGTGAGCTCCAGGGCAGTTGGAGAGTGCCACCCACGCCTTTGCACGACATCTGCAGGCCACGTAATCCCACATCGCCTTGTTTGAGGCCTTCAAAGGGGCTGTGTGGGCCAGGACTTGTGCTGGTCCCTTCCTGGGGGGCGAGGGGGCTCACCCTGCATATACAGAGCCAGAGCTGCTGACATTTTTTTATCACTGAGTTGTTTCTACATTCCCCTTGAGGAGCCAGCATGAGTAGGCGGGTGCAGCTGGGGTGTGTTCCTTCTTGTGCACCACAAGCAGAACTGTTTGCAGTGTCCCAGTCTGTTCTGACCAAGGCCCTGGGGCTGTCTGCGTATCACAGCCACGATTAGACAACAGTGTAGGTTGCACACATGCTACGAAGACTATAACCTGCCCTTGTGGAATCTTTAATATAGATGACAATGTGCAGGAAGGAAAGCGTCCAGCTTGACTCTCAGAGCCCAGGGGAATTTGCTGGAGCAGCAGTTAGACAACTAAAGTAACCAATGCCCTGGAAAATGCCTTAATAGCATCATAGAAGCCATATGTTCTTTTCTCAGAGACCCCAGCTCAGATGGGCTGGTAAAAAGACCTGTGGATTAACTCCCAGCAGAGCTGCCAGTTCCCCCAGGACCTGAGGCAAGCTGAGCTCTTTCCCAGGCAGCATCAGTTACAAAGGCTCTCCCGTGCATTCAGTGGGTTTGCAGGGGGAAAAAATGGGCGCATGAAGTAAACCGTGCTGTTGATGCTGCACAAGGAGGCATAGCCTCCATTGCCCTCTCTTGTCACTGTGCTGCGTCTAAAAGGCATGATAAGACTGATGTTTTTGGTCGCTGACCTCAGCAACTCTGCTGTTAAGACCTGGGGGCGGGAGGGGGGAGCAGATCCATGCATAGTCATTTGTTGGAGCAGGATTGTAATTAAATAATGGGCTCATCTTCTGTAAAGCCTGACTATCTGACCTGGGCCCTTGTTCTGGGGTTATAAGCCTGGCTATGGCCATCTGTGTCACTTCCAGGCTGCCCTACCTGTGTGACGGTTGATTTTTCTGGCTCTGACAGAGCGACACAGAGGGGAATGGTGCCAGTGCCCCGGCATCTCCCATGCTGGGGCGCCCGGAGTCTGGCAAGAGCAGGTTGCGGGGGTCCACAGAAGCCCAGCCCAGCCCTAATTGGAAGGGCCCTTCTCAAGCCCGGAAGCTGGTGGAGCGACCGGCAGCGTTTGTGAGCGGCACCAGATCAGACAGCGCCATCGTTCAGAGGGAGATCGTGGGCCAGGAGCGCTTGTTCTATGGCGCCTTTATGGGGAGTGAGACCAGGAATGTGGAATTCAAGCGGGGCGGGGGAGAGTACCTGAGCGTGACCCTCAAACACCATGTCCGGAAGTACATGTGCGCCTTCCTCAACAGCGAAGGGGGCAGCCTGTTCGTGGGGGTGGAGGACAGTGGCTTCGTGCACGGGGTCAGCTGTGGGCACAAAGAGGAGGACCGCGTCCGCCTACTTGTCGACTCCATCCTGAAAGGGTTCAAGCCGCAGGTCTTCCCCGACGCCTACACCCTGACCTTCATCCCGGTGGTCAAAGCGGAAGACACAGACATCTTCCTGAAGGTGATCCGGCTAAGCGTGCACCTGCCCAGGCAGCAAGGGGAGCGGCTGCTTTACGAAACGGACCAGGGGGAAGTGTACCTGCGCCGAGACGGCAGCATCCAGGGCCCACTTTCTGGGAGTGCCATCCAGGAGTGGTGCAGGCAGGTAACTGGCTTGCAAGGGCAGCAAACTGCTGCTAAATACAGGGTGGGCCCTAGCTGCCCTAGGGTGACCAGACAGTCCAATTTTATAGGGACAGTTCCGACCGTCAGTGCTGTTCCTTGTGTAGGCGCCTGTTACCCCCCACCCCCGGCCTGATTTTGCACGTGTGCTTCTGGCCAGCCTCACTGCAGCCCCTCCTACTGACCGGAGCCAAGGTGAGGTTCAGCCCTGGACAGGGTCGGTGCAAGGCTACATTTTACCCATCTGTGGCTTTGCTCTCACAAAGGGACCCCAGGCAACGACTGTGCCCTTTGTTCTCTGTTTAATCTGTCTAGCTCCACACATCTCTTCCCTCGCTCCCCTGCTTCGTCTGGAGACACGGGCACGTGGCTGGAGACATTTACTCACGGTGTTTTCCAAGACCTGCTTTGTCCCTTGTTTAATTATATTTATCTAGTTTGTTGGGTCTTTGGCCTGTAACCAACACGTCATGTGACAGAACCACATGGGCACAGGGGTCCAAACCACCATGGTTCCTAACTAGGCCCGAACACTCGGCCCAGCTGCAGACCACCACGCGTGGCTGCACTTTGAGGTCTTGGTGGCTTCTGAGGCAGAGGACAGTGAGCACCACTACAGGGCTCACAAACTATTTAAAGGGACACCTACACTAGAGTGTCTCCCCGGCCCCCCTGGAATCCAATCACCTCCGAGGTAACAAATAGCAAGTTAACCAAGGCCTGGGGTTGGATCATGGTGCTGGATCAGGTTGGAGGTTTGCTCAGCTTAGGTTAGGGCTAGGAGTAGCTTTAGATTAGGGTTAGGGTTACTGCTTGGCCTGCATCTAGGCCTGAGTTGGGTTTAGGCATAGATTAAAGTTAGGTTTGGGGTTATTGCTTGGCCTGGGCCTCTAACTAGGCTTGGGTTTAGGGTTGGTCCTTGGCCTGTGTGTAGGCTTAGGGTCAGGTTAGGGGTACCTAGGATTAGGATTTGCTTTAGCAATAACTTTAAACCTAAGTTAAGGTTAGTGCTACAGATAGCATTCAACCGAGGCACTGGGTCCGAGTTAGGTTCACCTCTCAGCCTGGTTTGGGTGAGCAATCAGCAGAGTTAGGTTTAGGATTACTGCTTGGCCTACGGCTAGGATGAGAGTAGGGGGTTAGGCCTAACTCAGATTTACTGCCTGAGCCCCATGTGGGATGTTGTGTACGCCTCACTGTGGCGTGCAGAAAGTGAGGAGCTCCCAGGCCATGTCACCGCCCTCCTGTCAATTCAATTCAGACATGCCTGCCACCTTTTTTCTCTTATCCTATCTCAGCTGGTTCTGGGACCCACACATCTCCTGCCCCCACCTTGTCACTCAAACGCACTGACCATTGTCTGCTCCCTTTAGCCATTTCGCTCCGTGGGTGCCAGTGCTCTTTTGATCTCATATCATAGGCATCATTTTTGCTGGAGCCTGCATCTGAAGGGCTGTATAATTTCCCATCTGAAGACCCAGTGTGGGAGAGGAATGCACTCCCCCTGCCCCATAACACCCCCAAAATTTACTCTCATCATTAGCAAGAGGGGTACCTTCATATATTCTGAAAGTTTTTGTTCCCGCTTGTTTCATTGTTCCCACTGACTCCAGGCTTTTCCGCACAGCCGGCCGGGTTATGCTTGTGACTAGCACCAGTCCTGTGGCACTGTTTGTACGTCTTTTTGCCCAAGTGGCCTGGCTGAATTCTAAGCGGGATGACTGCACCGTTCCTCCCCCCGCACTCCCTTCTGATTACAGGGAGGCACAAGCTCTATCTTGACTGGGTAGTCTGACTTTTTGCCTTGGATCCATCCCCTCCCTCTGGCTTTCTTTTTATGCAGCCCTGTTTGGTGATCAGCTGTTACTTTTATCACATAAGCAATAAGTAGGCCCAATAAACCAGTCCTAGATGCTGTCTGCCCACAGCCAGAAAGGGGGGGGGGGGCTGTGGTTGTGCAAGTTACCCTACACAGAAGTAGGTGATTTTTTCCCTTTTCTCAGACCCTCTCGTAGCCACACTCCCTGCTGTCAGAGGCACTGCCCACATCAGGCAAAGCCCCTGCTCGAATCTAATGACCCTGCACCATGGCAGCTTCCTCCACTCGTTCACCACGCAGTCACCAGGAGTTAGGGCTAGGTTCACAAAGGGGACCAAGACATTGCAGTGGTGTGTGACAAGACTTAACTGCCAGGGGCTCTGCCATAAACTGAATACCCAGCCCTAAGGTGGACCCCCCACAACCCCAGGAGCTGCCTAACCTAGGTAGGAATGAGATGCAGAGGAAGGAGGGCAAGGTATAGGGATCAGATCCACCTTAACTCACCTCCATCTAGGTCCCAGGCACCTTGTAGGCCAGAGGGAGGTTCCTGTCCCTGCAGCGGGTTCTCAGCCGTGAATCCACCCCTGGAGTTAGGCACCTGAGCCAGGTCAACCCTTCTTTATGGGCATTCATTGGGGAGGGGGGAAAGTCAGGTGCCAGTCAGCTCTGCTGACCACTATTTATACACAGTGGAACAGCTTCATGGTGGGGGTGGAGGGGGGGAGAGGAGAGGCCCACGCCCAACTGCCTGGCAGCAAGAACTCAACTGGGTGCGAGTCTGTGCTCCAAATCAGGCAGCATGGAGATCCAAAGCTGGCTCCATCGCAGCCCAGGGTAGTGGGTAGACCTGGGCCCAGATGGACAGAGACCTGCTGTCTTCCCTGCAAAATGTCCCCACTTGGCTAGCTTTTGGGCAGGTTAGCCTTGCCCGCAAGAAGATGCCCACCTCCTACCTAACTGGAGGACCACAGAGGGGAAGAGGCATAACCTCCAGGGTGTAGAACAGATCCTGGGGAATTGTGTGAATGGGAGGTGCCTAAATGTTGGACATAGGCACTTAAGTCCCTTGTTGCATCCAGCCCCTCGCTCCTGTGACAATGGCACTGTGCTGTTGTACATCCCCAGAAATGGACAGAAGAAGTGAGGAGACTGGAAGAGCGGATAGAGAGTTTGACAAAGGAGAAAGAGTGCCTGCAGCAGCAAATCAACCAGCAGCGGAGCCTGCACCCCAAATCTCGGTTCTGCACGCTTCTGTGAGTGAAAGCAGAGCAGGAGAAATCAGTTCCTGGATATTTGTATAGCTTTTGGAAGTAAATTCATTCCCCTATGGAGCTCTGGCCACCAAAATCCAGGGCAAGGCCTGCTTTGTACATCTCTTAGCAGCATGCCCCACTGCAGCTGAGAGCATGTGTGATGAGTTTGACTCTCATCACTGCTTGCTGGACTTTATGCCACTTGGGAACCTGCACATAACTGATCACGAAGTTACTAATCCCCAGAGACTATGACTACAGGGTAAGCAGCAGATCTAGCAACATTTCAGCAGCGGGTGACTTTTCTAGGCATCTTCTTTTGAAGCTAAACACCCTAGCTACTCACCAATTTTGTCAACCCCTAGCCTCAGCCCATATTAATATGTGAAAGGAGAAAAAATAGTGCTGAGTGGGTGCCTGGAACTGTGTTCTCATGCAGTGCACATGAATCCCAGGCCCTAGAGAAGTAGGACATGAGGTTCAGGTCTGTACTCCCACTGCCACACAATGCCCATGTGGGGCTAGGAAGTACACTGTCAGTGCTTACTAGACAAAACAAAGAACTGCTCCACTTGCCCTTACAAACCAGAACTCTGTTGTGCAAGGACAGGGGGATTAGGAACAGAATCCTGGACCGTGTTTGTAGGATGGGGTGTTCTTCACCACTTGGAGTTCAGAGATGCCCTTTGTAACTGGTAATGTTAAACAGTGTGGGAGTTGGCTGCCATACAAAAATTGAATGAGATGGTTAGCAATGGCTACTTTCAGCCCAGATGCAGCTGGGAAGAAAGCAAGAGTGTTCCAGTATTGAAGCACCTTATGAATGTAGCCTGCTAAAAAGAGAAATTGCTCAGAAAAGTCTCATCCTTCTCAGGCAAAGCTCATTGCCCTGAAAACCAGGACCAAGCTCTCATCCCTGATTCCTGTAGTTACTCCTGCCCACCTCTGCTGGGAACAAAGGTGGGCTGCAGCAGAAAAGTAAGCCAGGCTGCAGCGAAGAGGCTGGCCCTGTAAAGGGAAGAAGAAAGGCAAAGAGAGACAATCAAAAATAAAAGGAATCACACAGGACAGAGATGTATTGATTCCAGTGTTTGGGACCTACCATTGTTTCCAGTGATGAAAATGACGGCACACTTGAACCCCATGGTTTCAAGGGGGCCATAGTAGTTGTATTGTAGTACCACATTCCTCCAGCATAACAAAGGTGCTCACACCCGTGCTAACTAATCTGACATTCCAAAGGGGTAGCTGTGTTAGTCTATTGTAGAAAGACAGAGTCCTGTAGCACTTTTAAAGACTAACAGATTTATTTATCGCATGAGCTTTCGTGGGAGAAAATTCCATTTTCTCCCACAAAAGCTCATGCGATAAATAAATCTGTTAGTCTTTAAAAGTGCCACAGGACTCTGTTGTCTAATCTGACATTGTGAGGCTATGCGAGTGAAGAGAGTTAAACTTAAGTGATATACCACACACTGCGTTAGTCCTGAAATATGAAAGAAACATGGTAGGTACCGAGATATTTATTATTAAGCATTTTATAGCCAAAAGACAAATTTTTCAGCCAATATAGTGAAAATATTTTTAGAAAGGAAAACAATGATACACTGATGAAGTAAGGTCATAATGCTGAAGAATTAGTCACTTTATAGTGTTTATTTCACTATTCAGAACATTTCCATCATAATATAATTATAGGCCAGCTGTATTCGCACATCCAGATCACTCAAGGAATTCTTACCAAAATTCCCCTCAGTAAGACGCAACCTTACAATGGCTATTTCTTACTCAGGGGCTGTGAGAGTGATGAGGATGCCATTTTAAGAAGAGTTTCCACACTGTTAGAACAGATTTGTGAAAGAGTTAATAGTCCAACAGATAAGGCACACACAGCTTTACTCAAACTTTAATGAACTGAAAAAGGTTTCGGAGATGAGACACTTAATACAATAAAGAAACTGTTTTCCGTTCTTCTAACTTGCTGAAGACCATACTTGGTTTCTCACAGTGGGGCAATAAGACAGAACAAAAGGAATCACCCCATTTCGCCCACCCCATATTAAATCACAGGGCAGTGCACATTTAAAGACTATGCCGAATAATACTGTAGGCAAGTTGCTAAGCCCATCCTTTAGGATATTGGCACTTATTGCATTCAGGAAGAGGGACATGACAAAGGTGGCAAGGGAAAGTTCCCCTTTAATTTAAAGTGTTAATAAAATATAAGCACCTTGAACTTTTCAGTCCAAGGTGAATAGCAAGGAGAGCTCTTGAAGGCAGCATCTGAAAACAGTTCATTACTTTCTTTTCTACATCACCCCCTTGATGCAAGGAGTTAAGATTTCCCAGCCCAACAGCAGCACCAGAAAAGGCTGGTAATTAAAGGACTAAAACTTATGCCTCATTCACATTGCAGCTTTTGCTTCTTTTTACATGATCTCAGGTTAATTACATCCCTGCAGAGCGACATGTCACAGTTTGGAGCAGAGTTGATCATGTTCATGAACAGTCTAACTTCTATTCCAGGAGTCAGATTTTCCTGGTCATAAATTCATTGTTAGCACTGAATGCACAAAACCCACCAGTGCCAAAGATTTTCAATAGCAGTTTTCAAAAGACAGGCTGCATAAAGCACAAACTGACACCCCACCTTTCAGAGCTCAGCTCAAGAGATGGATGAAAAAAGCCCTAGCATTTGACCTCCTGCAAAGGGTTTAACAATATAACAGCACACATCGCTTGGAGGAAGCAGCCCAAATGCCAAAGTGCCTGAGACAAATTCATATTAGTATTAGCACATCATTAAAAAGCATGTGCAGCTGGACCTCTCTCAGTGCCCTAGAACCTGTCCCAGCATATAGCCTTCCTGACCCTGATTCTCAGGGGCGATCATGGCTGCAGAGAAGCCCAGAGCTACATGCCCCATGGCAAATGTTCCTCAGGGAGTTAAAGATTGACAGTGGGGAACAATCAACAAAAAGCAGAGGAAAATAAAAAAGGGGCAAGATTTTTCATAACATAATTATAAAAACATAACTTAAGAAAGCCCAGAACGGACAGCATTCAAGATATTGCAGTAAGAATGCCTAAGAAGTTTAACAGGCTCTTCTCTTCTAATAAAGCTCCACCTGGAAGAACAGAGAAAGGACAAGAGCAGGAATTACTGCAGGTCATGAGCCCCAGATTTGAAGTGCACAGTGGATTCTGTTCACCCTGCACTGATCTTCCCCCACAGGCAGTACCTCACTAAGTGACTCTGCCAGCTAGCTTATAGAGGTATTATGACATCTTTAAAAAAAACGCATAATCTGCCCTTTCGAAAGCAAGTTTGCTATATAAAACTGCACTAAAATAAACTAGAAGACAAACCCTGCACAGCTGAAATCAAGATATCTGCTCCCTTTGGCTAAGCAGCATCACATCTTATCACCAGAAACAAAACCCTGATTCGTCAGGCCAGATATTAAAGCAAAAATAACAAGTGAACTGAACTGAGATTTGTGTCTCCAGTAGCCAGGCTGTGGAGGAAAACAACACAGAAATAAGTACAATGCCCTCTGGAAGCCTTTGTACTGCATTGATGATCTCCTGAAATATGGCATCATAAACACCAGATAACTCGATGCAATCCACTGTATCTAAAAATCAAAGGCCTTCCAAGATGCTGTCAGTGGCTCGAGGTACCATGACAACTTAATGCAGGAAGAAGTGTTTTAAAGAGTATTTCTGTGCCGAATGCCACCAACAGCCCTTTTAGGGAGACCTACGCACAGAAGTCTGGTAATTTTGACACTTCTCATTTTTACATTGCAGTTCCTTTGAAATAACATCTACTAGGAGGAAAATAACCATCTTGACCCTATGGCTTTAAACAACAAAAATCCTTCCTCATTCTTGCAAATACTACATGTATGTACACACATACTGCTTCATTTATGAGAAAAATACCAACTATGCTTACAGGATATGTAAAAAGTCATAACTGGGAGCAATGGAGAAACTACACCATGTTTAGACATCTCCATGAAAAAAAGGTGATGGCACAAAAACAGTTAAAAGCTTCCTCTCCCCCCACCACCCCTAGCAGCTTGAATTTTGACACTTGCATGAGAAAAAAACTGAGATTTCAGTAATCAATAAATGCAATTGTCACAGGTGCTGTGCATCTGCAGCTCCCAACTCAGAAATTCTGATTCATTATTATGACATGGGAACCTGTTGTGAGAACGATAGCTGAAAGAATGATAAAGACAGTGCTTTTAAATAAGCGGCAAACAGGCACATGAGAGAATGGATAAATACGTGATCACAGCCAGAGCAGGCTAATTAGAGGGCCTTTTTTCAAAAGAGTTTCTGACACATTGTTTCTAAGGTAAAGGTTTCCCCATCAAAACAGTAACAGCTTTTCTAAATCCTCAGCTTCTCTCTATTTGGTGTAATGTCTCAGATAATAGTTCTACAGAATTAAATCCAGTCATTGATTCTGGGATTCAGTCTGTCTCTAATTTCAAGAGACAGACGTTTATTATTTAAAGAGACAAAACAAAGGAAACACCACCCACAAACCTTTTTGTATTTTGCTGTGTACCCATTTTCTGAGGAAGAGAATCAGAACTAGCTATGTTTCCAGACACAAAAATACCACGCATCACTCAGAATGCAGTTGGCACATATGCCTGAGCAGTGCAAAGTGACTCTCATCATGCCAGACTGATGTGAAGAACTGAGACGTCAGGAGGGAAGGAATGAGAAGACAAAGAAGAGACCGACGTCATGTTTTACCATTACCAGGCATTAGTCATGATTTACTGCTGGGAACTTCAGTTCTGTGATCTCTGAGTCAGGCGAGCTGCTGCCACTTCTATCGCTGTAGGTGTCCCTGTAGAAGACAGCTTTAGGAAGGGAAGGTCTAGCAGAGATTACGCAGGACTAGCCAGGCAGTCTGATCAACTGCATTTGTTGTTTTAGTGAGCACAGACAACAACCCTTTTAGGGAGAGCTACACCCAAAAGTCTGGTCATTTTGACACTTTTCATTTTTACATAGCAGTTCCTTTGAAATGACATCTACTAGGAAGAAAACCATCTTGACCCTATGATCAAGGCCAGTCTGCAGATCACAGTGGGAGCAGGCTGTAGGCACAGCCAATTAGGAGTTCCAGATGACACTGCAGCTCTTGTTTTTAAAAGCAGGGATCCTTCCCCGCAGTGGTTTCACTTTGCTTAATTTTGTCCAACCATCAGTGACTTGGGCTGGCCTTCAAGAGCCACTACACAGGCACTGTACACCCCAAAAAGGAGGGAGTTGGCCTTTACTTACTTATGAACAGAATTTTTTGAAACCTTTAATGCTGGGTTTTAAGTTAAGAATTTCCAAGATAGAAGTAGAACAAAGCATGTTGAGACTAAATTCTGCAGTCTCTATGGGAATGAGGCTAAATCACAATGGCGTGGTTTAAATTTAGGGGTCTGTGCAATTCAAAAGCGATTTATGGCTATAAAGGGCAAGGGTAACCCCAAGACATGTCTGTCCTGGCAGATAAACTAACCAGAATCTCCACTATAACCCACCCTAGTTCAACCCTCCCAGGCCAGATGTTTTGCTGCCTCTAGTCTGGAAACAGTATTTACTAGGAACTTTGATACCTCAGGAACGAGCTGTAGGACAGGTACAAGGCACCCTACATGCATTGGCAGCTCAGTATAAGCTAAGCATGAAGCACATTGTATACCGGTGCAATGAAATACAGACTCAGCACCAAGAGGTGAATTGTTTAACCAGCAGTAGGTAACAGCCCAAAATGTTTTTTAAGTTATTATTTCCTGCCCCACTGCAAACTGGTTGGCACCTCCTGTTCTCAGCAAAGCCATTCCCAACAGCAGGTTTTGAGAAGAGAAATCTGAGCTATGTCATCTCAGTATTCTCAGGGTCTAGATATATCAGCTTTACCTCTTGTCTGTATTTTGTATATTGGTTATGGGCCTCCATAACCCAGAGATTCAAATGAGCAGGCTTGGAGTATGACTGCCACCCATTAGCAAGTACTATTACACTAACTGCTGTATGCAGCATCCTTGCAACTTGCTTCTATTTACCCGCTCTGTAGTACATTATTGGGTCTACTAGGTAAGACACTATTCTCCTGATACACGGTCACTTAAAAAGTGATATAAAATAAATTGTTCCATGTGCTTTAGAGTAGCTCAGCTACCAAGCTGTGTCTGCTGTGTCCTGCATATCAGTTCCCTGTGTACTTGAAGGACACAAATGCTTCACCTTTTAAGCCAATATCTGTTGAAAAAGGGAGGTAAGGGAGCATGAGGTGTCATGAACCAAAGTATGTTGGCCACATATCTGCTGCCTGTATTTAGAGCGCAATACAGTGGGATAGAAGGGAGAAGGTGTGTCATTATAATCCTATACTGGAGTATCAATCCCTCTGCAAACCGGACCAACCAAAAGTCAGAAAAGAATCAACTCTTACTTTGGACCCAGCAAGAGGACAATACAGAGATAACAGTTTGGAGAGTATCCAGGTGTACCATGTCAAGAGCAGCCATGTTGTGCCTGGTAACTGTTCAAGCAGTGTGAGGAAGATGCCAGGGGCCTTCTTTACCTTATGCAAGCGACAGACCCAACTGCAGAGCCTCAGAGCATTCCTGGGGTACCTGTTCACTAAGGGATAGTGCAAGATGCATATCCCTTGTTCTTTGAAAGATTCATGTCCCCCGAAGGGCAAAACCTTCCCAAGGCTCTGTGTGGGGCAGTAGGATTTCACCCCACGGAGGCCAGAATCTTCAAGGCACTGTCTAGTCCAGGGTGAAGGAGATGAAAGAAGGAATGTTGAAAACATGCACCCAATGCCTTTGTGCGTCAGTCATGGAGTCCCCAGCCCTAGTGTTAGAGTGTCAGCCAAGGTTCAGTAGAGAGTACTGTTCTATGGAAAGTCAGACACTGGCCTAGGATATTAACCCATACCTACCTGGGTGAGAGCCTGCAGCCCTTCTGTAGATAATGCGTGAGCCTCCCAGCAGAAGCCAGCAGGAGGCCAAAGTACGGGGGAGACGGCTTTATGGGTCGGGAGAGGAACTCTGGGTGATACTGAACCCCAACAAAAAATGGGTGATCTAAGAGATGAGAAGAGAAGCAAGCATGGAATGTGTTAGACTTGTTATTCAGAGTTAACCTAAGAAAAGATCGCTGAACAGCCACATCTCACGTTACAATGCCCTGCTGGATAACCTCTCCCTGCTGGCATCTACTGCTGACTCTAGAGCATGTCATTAGAATCTGAGCCATGTGGCCAGCAGATACACGCAGGACTGCTGAGTTCCAACCCTGGATTCAGCTCCCTCTGTGCTCGGGGAGGTCACCTCCCTGCTCTGTCCTTTGTATTCTCCTGTCCTCCAGCTCCTAATAGCCATTATTCTTTTGCATTTTCATTGTTCTGTTTGGGGAACAGACTTATTACTGCCCTGATCTCACAGAGAAGCTGCCATGCCAGACAAACAAATCTCTTCCTGACAGGCATACCTATCACCAAAGAGCTGCCCAAGTGCTCACCTTCCAATTCAACGACTTCCATTCGCTCTCCTTCCACATCCTGGCCTACAAATTTCAGACCCTGCTCTTCAAAGTAGCTTTTCAGTTCTGGATTCACCTGAGGAAAAGCAGCAAAGTACTCATGATCTCGCATGCTCTTCAGTGGGACAGTTTACAAAGCCCAGAACACACCAATAGATACCTCAAATCTGTGTCTGTGTCTCTCTTCCAGGAAGTCATGATCTCCATACAGTTTTCCTGCCCAGAAAGAGAGGACCTTTTACCTTGTCCTTAATTACATCTAAGACCATGGTCAACATCATTTGTTGATGTTTCTGCTTTTTGTTAAGCAATTTATAATCCCTGCCTATTTTCCCACCCTCTTCCCATAGAGTTATCCACAAATCATGGAATCTGCACCATAGCTGAGCATTATCCAGCATTAACTCATAGCATCCTGCCACCCAGTGGCATTTACAGACCTGAGTTCAGCATCCAGGCTCCCAGTTAGGTACCTAAAACCAGGCTTTCCAGAGAGCAGCAAGCTGAACAGAGCTGCCCACACGAGCCAATAGAAAATGCTGAGGAAAGGAGGGGGTCTAAGCCCCACCCTTACCGCTGCTCAGGATCCACAGCTGTGAACACTCCTGGAGTCAGGCACCTAGGCCAGTCAGACCTTTTTCACAAAAAGACACCAGAGACAGACCCCTTCTCTTCATTGCAGCCAAAAGCTAAGTCTCGGGCCACTCATCTATGACATGGGAGACTGTTTTCATGTCCCCATTCTGCCTGATTGAAAGCAAGGACTTGAGCCCATGTGTCACATTCCAGATGAGTGCCATACTCACCAGGCTATACTGATCCAGTCCCTGCTCTAATAAATATTTAATGTATACGAACTGGAACAGCTTCAACAAGACAGAATACCCAGTCATCGGAGAGGCAGGAGACCTGGGTTCAAGCCCTTATTTCACATAGGGCGGATTGGAGATTGAAACTTGAGTCTTCTACATCCTAGGTGAGCCCCTGGGCTCTTTGGGAATAACGGGACAGAGACATGCATCCCGCCATGTCTGTTCTCAGCACATAACCAGATCATGTGTCTCAGCTGCAATCAGGGAGAAGTGCCTACTCTGAGAATGACACTAGGGCCCTATGCAACTCGGTAGCAACAGGACTGAGATATTTATGTGCATGTTAGCCAGCAGAAATGTAGGCCTCTCTGTAATTCAGGCACATACAAGATTAGGCAGCAGCTGAATCAGGATTTTGAGTATATCATTGGCACTTTAAGTGACAGTTATAGCGCAAGTACCTGTGTGGATCGAGCCCAAAGTAAATCAGGACCTAGTATTTCAACAGCAGTGGCTGCTGACATTTTACTTACACCGTAGGAAGTCTAAGGAATGCCTAGCAGACAAGAGTCTTGGAAATTTTTTAGGTTTTTTTTAAAGCATTAAATAACCTGGCTAGCGTCCTATGTCTCGCTGCTGCCCCCCGAACACACTGTCATGTCATAACTCATTTCATATTAGAGGGACTGAGAAGATAAAGTAATAAGAAACACCATACTCATGATCGAGTTCTTGGTTTGGAAGAGGGTTCTTCTTTTGCCAAGCCTCATGGTCCCACCCATTTGCCCAGGATTATGTTCTGGCATGTCTATGACCTAGGGGAGATTATTGAAACAGTGAACCGTGAATGAAACAGGAAGAATAAAACCACAAAAAGGGTTCAAATGCGAACATCCAAAGGTCAGGATAAGAAAAAGCAGTGAAATCTGGCTTAAGTAGTGACTCCAGGGGCCCAATACAATGAGACATTTAACTGAGGTTTTCTTCTAATGAAGCAGAATTGTATTCAAGAGATTTGGGGATATTTTGGAGCAAGTCTTAGTAAAGGAGACAGCCTCATAATGGTGGCATCTGTACAGATCCCAATATAATCAGGGTAATAGGATTCCAATTGCAGCGGTCTTAACTGCAAAATTAGAATCACCATCAGTCCACGGTGCCTAGACTTATAAACTTGGTATTTTAAACAGACTTCTTCTCATAATCTAAGAGAAAAACATTTTAAATGATTGTTTGTGACCCCAGCTACAATTCCAGTACTGGGGATTGTTGGTCATAGTTTATCAAGCTGAGATTTTATGGACTTGCAGCCCTAGTTCTGGGTGGACAGAGATTCAGCTGGATCAAGAAGAAAACTTTTTAGAAGTTAATATTTAAGTAGGCTAATATTTGCTTTGTCACCATTAGCACTCTCTATGTTGGGTCATATCCACCATTCAACTATAAACATTGTTGAACGCTCTGTAACACTCATCCAGACTGAAAACTGCCTTTTAAACGCTCAGGTGTAAGTTCGTTATTTTATAAAAATGCACAGATAGAAAACCTCGCAGCGTCTGTACATTCTATAGTGTGCCAACCCAGTGCAAAGAGATGATACACCAACTTAAGAAAACCTCGCAGCATCTGTACATTCTATAGTGTGCCAACCCAGTGCAAAGAGATGATACACCAACTTAAGAAAACTTTGCAGCGTCTGTACATTCTATAGTGTGCCAAACCAGTGCAAAGAGATGATACACCAACTTAAGGTAAATCAAAACAAGGACATTTACTTCCAAAAGAAGAGTTCCCATATACAGACTTGTACCAAGATAGCAAGAGATATGAATTCAAACTTCAGATATTTTGGTCCAAATTTGTCTGGCTTTATCTATACACAGAGAACACTTCGAGTTTGCAAGGGGGTTCAGAACAAGCCACACTTGAATCACACCATACTCACCACTGGATGAGTAGTTTTGGGGTCAAATTCTGTTGAATTGGCATCTGTAAAATTACATTCTTAGATTAGAAGCAAGAAGTCACAAACCGGAGATGAGTAAAATATCCTAAATCCTGCTCATGTAAGCTGTACCAGCTTATGCAGGGACCACTGGTGAGAGTCAAGCCAGGAGGATCTGCTCCAAACAAGCTGAGATGTATCTATTAGACTTCTTAAGTAAATATTTCTGGGCCTCATGGGTCGAAGACGCTATCTTCCTGAGGACAAAGTCAATTGTGACATAAGCCATGTGGAAAGCCATTATGAAATACTGTAAACCAGTTTGCTTTAATGGCTTAATTATCAGAAAAAAAAAAAAACCCATTCTGGAAATTAAATCTTTTATTTCACATTTTAATTCTACCTAGAAAACAGGATGAAAACGATTACAGTATTTTATAGTATATTTATATCTATTGTGACAAGTGTCTCCTATCTTGATAACTTTCAGCTTGATGGACTGAGCATAGTGGGTGCAGTTTTCCTTCAAGATTGACTCTTGAGACTGACTTCTCTCCAGAAGCCACCTCCTACTCACCAAGGATGGGGAGTAGCTACAGTCATCATCCCAATCAATCCACTAATAACCCAAACCCAGAAAGTTACTTATCACTGTGATTACCTTGCCAGCCAAGAACACTGCGTGCAAACTCCACCACTGCTAGCTGCATACCCAAGCAAACTCCTGCAGAAAGAGCAGAGAGTACAAAAATGATTCTGGACAATGAGCTGTGAGATTCTCCCAGATCATGCAGTAATGCAAAGCTCTGCACTCTGGCACCTGCACAGACATCTACAAACACACAAATATATTGATTTATAGAGGAAGGACTACTTGTGGCTATGGCACTGACTGGGACTCGGATCTGGGATCCATTCTTTGCTCTGTCTCAAACTCGCTGAGAGACCTTGGACAGGTCAATTCATCTCTCTGGGCCTCAGTTGCCTACCTGTAAAGTGGGGGAAATATCTAAGAGCTAAGTGTATAATAAGGGCCCCCATCTCATTTTGGGTCCTATGAGTTGCCTTAATAGATATTAAGAACTTTTGGCTATGTCTACACTTACCAAAGTTAGTTCGAATTAGTTAATTCGAACTAATTCAAACTAATTTTAGTTAGTTTGAATTAACTTAATTCGAACTAGCAAATTTTAGTTGGAACTAAGCAAGTGCCAGGCATGGCACTTGCTTAGGTCGAATTAGTTAATTGCATTGAGCTCAATGTGCCTGTTAGTTCGAACTAACATGGGCACATTGGGTTAATTCAAACTAACTAGTACGAATTAACCCTTTGTTCAAAAAGTATAATCAAATTTATTAGTTCGAATTAAGGAAGCCCTTAATTCAAACCAATGAAAGCCTAGTGTAGTCATGGCTTAAGGAAGCTTAATTCGAACTAACTTGCCAGTGTAGACATAGCCTTCGATAGTTACTGGCCGCAGTCATTGATATGCCAGGGCTGCAATGGAGAGTTTCTTTTGTATATGGAGTCAAAACACAGTGGATTAAAAATATATTTATATACATTCACACACAGTGAATCAAGAACAGTGTTGACTGCCATAATTGTCTCACTTCTGTTAACGTCTCTCTTCTCATTACATGCATGCCTTCCTAGAATTAAATCATGGGGAAAATGATTGCAATCAATGGCAACCAGAATTCAGATTTTCTTAGGATTATAAAACACATTTTAAATGCTGCCTTGGTGCTTTCTTAGTTATACGTGTAATTATTAGCCATGGCATTCAAAACACCAGCAGGAAGAGAACACGAGGAATTAAGAAAGTACTAGCATATAACAGTCAAAGCAAGAGCTTGATTGGTTCACAAAAGACCACTCTGATCAGAGGGCTAGGGCAGGATTCAGACTTTGGGTGCACACTTGTTAGATTTTAAACCCCCTTCCCGCCACACCATTTCTTCATACTTTCAGATACATTCTATTTCTCACCTAACAAGGGCTTTTTCTGTTTTCTTGCCCAGGAAATAGCTTGAATTTTCCCTTCTGTTCCACGAACGCCAAACCCACCTGGAACCAGGACTCCACTGTACAAGAGAGGGGGGGGGGGGGGAAAATACAGCTACATGAGACTTGCAGTTTGCTATGTCCTCCAAACAAATATTGGAGAGTTGGAGGCACAAGAGCTGAGCAATTCATTTTACTTCCAAGGACTTTTAATATAACTGCATGTGCAGTAGTGATAAACCATAAGGTGCTTATAAATGGCAAGATCCATTTATACTAAAATACGATGAATGGGATTAAATGACAAGATTCCCTATGGGAGCCGGGGTCTGGACTAAATGACCCTGGCAATCTCTTCCAGTCCTGTCTCCTAATCTTAAAATGGCTGTGTGTGGGCTGCAGGATTTTGAAGGCAAACACTTGTTAGGGCAACCTTAATAAGAAGTCTAGTTTCTGTGTAATAAATCTCTTTGGACAGAGAAATATAATATAGGCTATAATATGAGAGGCAGCATGGCCTAACAGACAGAGCACTGGACTGGCACTTAGAAAATCTAGGTTGTGTTCTCAGCTCTGCTACCGGCCTGCTATGTGCCTTTGGGAAAGTCACTTCATGCCTTCGTCTTCCTACCTATAAAATGGGGACAGTGACTTTCTGTGAGAACCATGGATGAAAAGTGCAGCGTAAGTGTTAAGTATTATTATTATTGGTGTTCTTCACATGACCCGAAAGCGTATGTGCTCTGCAGCAAATATCCATTAATCAGTCTATTGCTTGGAGACCGACCAACTGACTGCAGCATAATAGGTCCCAACTGCAGTCACAAGAGCACAAGGATTCTGCGCAGGTGATTTTCTCTATTATTGATCAATAGCTGCCAAGTGGATATCTCCTTCCCTAAATAACTGATTGCTAGTCATGGCCCACCACTGCTCAATAGGTCCACTCCACCACGCTACCCTGCAATCTAGTCTCTCTCTTGCTCCTCCTCCCTACACATCCCTTCTTAAGGAAAAAAACCTGATCCCACATTTTCACCCTCCTCTTACTCCAAACCTTCCCCATTCCACTTTATCCCAGAGGATGCTTCCCATACATCATATTGACTCCCAACCTTTCTCCTCAAAACCAGCTAGTTGTGCACACAGCTAGTCTGTGTAACCACACTGCTATTGTTGTTGCTCCATTCATTTATTATAATTACAAAAGTTATATTGTAAACTCTGCAGGGCAGGAACTCTGTCCCATATTTGTATAGCACTCAACACCATGGGAGAGTCCCTGCGTACAACTGTGATTAAGAACATGTCGGCAACACCAAGGGAAGTCAGATCCTCTTTGAAAAAAGGCGTAAGGTTATGAATTGCTTACTCAGCACTACAGAGTTTCTGCCAGGCCTCATGGTATCGGACTGGATCTTCTTGTAGAGTAGCTGGTTCCAAGTCCGCAGAATCAATATACTAGGAAGAAATCCAGGAATAATCATTGTGAAAGAGACTGGCACAAGATTTCAGATACCAAATCCTGCTGTTTAGTTTCCACTGAATCTAGATCCATGAGACTCCCTCCCTGCCAACACAGGCTTGTTTCTAATTGTACATTTACTAGTGTTTTGCCTGGTCTGTTTTTCCACCAGTCAGGCAATCTATCTTCTTGTTCATCATCACTACAGTCTTTAATTACATGTGCAGATACCATGCTTTCTGTAGGTCCCCTGCCTCACTGAGCTGTTTGGATGGTGAATGATGCAGGCCTGTGTGATAAGACTGAACTCCATAGGTTTTACATCGCATGCAGCATATGAAATAGAGTCACATTATTGTAAATGAGGTTAAAAAAATTCAAACCATCTCCTTAACTGCATACAGTCAGCTTGACACTGAATGTAGCAGGGGTCCAGGCGAACACTTAGACTGCATCATGGCACATACGAAAAAGGGGGCCAAGTTACAGTTCTGCAGGCACCCTTATCCTTAGCATCTCCTGACTTGGGGGAGTTTCACTTTTCTCATCTTTATCTTAAGCAGTTCTTTAAGCGCCTGTGTAATGCCTACATGCTGGGGTTCCCTTTAGTACTTAGAATCCTGTTTCCATACTGAACCACACAGATTCCAAAACCAGAGAGCCTCCAGTGACAGACTGTTGGTACAAGCAAATCCCATCAGTAAACAGAGAAGGGAAATGCTGGAAAGAAGCCCAGCCTTGGTACAATGCCGCAATAAATTAAATGCCAGGGCACAAGACATACTTCACTAGTTCTATTACACACAATGGTGCTATATACCTCTTGGATACTACTTCATATTTAGAGATAAGATGGTTTAAAGAAATGTTTCTTTCAAGTTTCAGCTGAAAGATGAGAGACATTTTAAAACTCCATGAATGTTCATTAAGTTCAAATCTGGCCCCAGAGCCTTTCAGAGATGATCACATTTCCAGCTCGTGTCAAGGGCACAGCAGAGCGCTTGGTAAGAGTAGCATGAAGCTTGACAGTGCCACCAAGTCACGTCAGACAACTCTATAAAGAGCTGGTTACAGTGACTGCTCCAAAAGCACCACTCAAGCTCAACAATGACCACCGGAAACAGGAGACACTGCAAATGCATCATGTACGAAGGGTGTCCAGCACATTTGCTAGGGCGGGCCACATTTGGCTTAAATGTATTTCAAGTGGGTCATACCTACTGTAGATCAAAATACTACAGCACTCTTGTGGCATCACAGTGTTGTACATGCGAAACTGTGCTCTGCAATACCTCTCTCCCTCTCTCTGTGTTAGGGAGAGAGTGTGGTCTCGCAGAGCACAGTCTCACATACCCGGCACTCAGTGATGGCGCAAGACCTGACACTCTCGCAGCATTGCAGAGCACTCGGTAGGCGAGACCTCTCTCTGTTAGGGAGAGAGTGTGGTCCCACTGAGTCCAATCACGGGCCAGATGGAAGAGGTTTGCAGGCCACAGGTTTGACACCCCCGATATAGATCCTCTGTTCTGAAAGTGAGAGATTGGTTTGCTATTAAGCTGCATGCATGTAACAGATGTTTGGACACTGTAATCCAAAGGGAATGAGTTACGAAATTCCTGGCTGTGGAATCATTCTGAAAATTGTGAGGTGTATCCTAGTTGTTCTTGCTTACAGTTTTGTACACAATCTGGTTAAGATACAAATACCACTCTAGCTGAGCGGGGAAAAAAGCGCATACCTTTATCTCAAGTTTGTGGTTGATGGCCAACGCAGAATGTTCCAAAGCTTTAATGACAGAAGCATAGGAATCTGAGAACTTGGTGTATTTGCCAACAAGTGCAATGGAGCAGGTCTCTAGCAGACGGTCATATCTAGAACAGAACCGAAATACAGGGCTTGTTCATTGTTAATGGGAATTGGTGGGCATCAGGTATGTTTCAAAATCTGGCTTAAATAGGAGCTGGCTGCTTAAAAGCCTGGTCCATGACTGTTTCTCAAAGTCTTGCTTTTAAACAGCTGTTATTCTGAATGGAAGATAGTAATTTAGGGACTATCATTTGATAAAGGAAAGAAAAATTCTGCTAAGCAGCTGCACAGAATAATAATGGTATGGGGAAAAAATAATTTAGTTTCCCATTATCTTTTGGTAGTTTAGTGGGGGGGTTTTTTTGTTGTTGTTTTTTTTTTTTTGTTTTTTTTTAAGATGATGAGATTTGGACCTAATACAACCAAACAGGTTCGAGTCAGAGAGGAAAGCACAGTCATAGTTTATCTTTATCTTGCACAGTATTTTCCTCTGTGCATTCCAATGGCTGAGGGAAAAGAAAGACTTCTAAATCCCATACAAGTGCAGCTCGCTACAGTCTGGGGGTACAAGATCTTACATTCTTGTTTGGATCTAGAAAGTCACAGGACTCTCTGGGCCTGATCCTGAGCATTCACAGTCACAGTGAAGTCAATGGAAGTTGCAGGTACTCGGCATTTCTGAAATGGGGCCACTGACTGACATGCCAAAATATGCCCTGCCCACCCTGTCCCTATGCCCTGCCAGGGTCCCTGGCACTGTACCCATGTACAATGGGGCAAAGGCTGAGCCCCCTGGCACTGGGTAAGGGGTGCCCCCCTGCCCCTGCGGACCTGCCCTAGGTCCCCCTAACCCCTAGAAGTCGACCTAGGCGTCCAGTGGGGATGCTCTATGTCGACTTTGTAAGTTCCCTCCAAAGTCGACTTTAATTTTAAGACAACAGAGTCCTGTGGCACTTTTAAAGACTAACAGATTTATTTATCGCATGAGCTTTTGTGGGAGAAAATCCCACTTCGTCAGACGCTTTGAAGATGGTCTTTAAAAGTGCCACAGGACTCTGTTGTCTTTCTACAATAGACTAACATGGCTACCCCTTTGGAATTTAATTTTAAGTGTAGACTCACTAAGTTGACTTAAAATTACAAGTGTAGACATAGCCATTTGTTGCCCTACTATTCACAGGGGTACTAATAAGTGCCAGGGAATCCAAGACAGAAGACACATCAAGGGATAATTGCTTTGCTGGATTGGAGGTGCAATAAAGAAATAATGATTTTGTTGTTGAAATGGCTGATGAATTCTAAACAAGCATCGATAATTTCTAGTAAGGCTGGTCGGTTTAGAATAAAAAAGTAAAATCCAAAAGCACACATTCTTGTTCCCCTTTATGTTATTTTAGGCATATTTTGAAATAGCGCCATGTTCCAGGAAAAGGATACGGTTCTAAGGAACTCAGTAAATAACCTACCCAATATCATCTTAGTTCCCTGTGGGTTATTGTTTTTTTAAAATTGTTAGCTATCTAAAAATAAAATGTATTGTTGTGAAAACAGACATGGGGTTTTGGGGGAATGTGAAACAACATAGGCTATCTGGGGATCCAGAAAGTCAGAGCAGAATACAATTCCAAGCTATTCCCAATGGTGGAGCTCACCGGTCAGCCATCTCTTTCCACTTCATGAGCATTCTCCTGGGCTGCTTCTCGATGGGAAGGTCAAGCCTATGTCGGAAGTAATCAACAACTCCCTGCTCCTCTAGTAATAGAGGAACCCGGTAGATGGATGAGACATCATGAACACAAATGACCTGTTCACAAAATAAGAAGGTCAATAAAACATATCCATATACATCTACAAATGATTCTAGCAGGACATCAGACAACTGGAATTACTGCTTCCTTCTGCCTCCAGAAGACAACTGCATGATCACTTAACACATATACTTAAAATGAATGGAAACTGACTTTGAATTCAAACAGCATGTAAAAGCATTTTTCCTAACTGAATGGTCTCTCCACAGGAGCCGCTATTTGCCTGTGATTCCTCAGAAAGGCTATGTCTACACTAGAAAAGTTAAGTCAACTTTGTTAAGTTGACTTAATAAGGTTGACTTTAAGTCGACAAAGTTGACCTTATTAAGGCGACTGAACTAAAGCGACTGAACTTTCCTAGTGCAGACATAGCCCCTTGTCGACCTTATTAAGTCAACTTAACGCTTTAAGTCGACTTAATAAGGTCGATTTAGGCGCTAACCCTGCCCACACTGGATTTAAGTCGATTTAAGGCTTAAGTCGACCTAAAACGAGGTGTTATTAAGTCGACAAACTTTCCTTAATTCGACTTAAGCAAGTGCTTAAGTTGACTTAATAAAAGCCCAGTGTGGACGTGGCTTTGTTTAGGTCGACTTAAGCCTCCTTAAGTTGACCTAACTTGCAAGTGTAGATGCACCCAAAGAGTGTTACTAATGATATGAAGTAAGAATGAGCAAATCCAGTTCCCACTCGAATGAACAGGGAAGCGGAAATCTCAAAACTGTCAAAGTAAGAACTACTATTAATAAATGAAAGCACAGGCCAGTTCCCAAAACACCCAACACAACTTAGCTGTACTCCTCATTGGCTCTTTTAATAGAGAGAGCACAGACTAAATGAGCCATAGAAGTTGATCTCTATTTACTCCTATATTTGTTGTGAAGGTCAAGACTATATAACAGGGTTTAAAAAAGAACTAAGTTCATGGAGGATAAGTCCATCAATAGCTATTAGCCAGGATAGGCAGGGATGCAAAACCATGCTCTGTTTGCCAGAAGCTAGGAATGGGTGAAAGAAAACAGATCACTTAATGATCACCTATTCTGTTCACTCCCCCTGCAGCACCTGGTATTGGCCACTGTCAAAAGACAGGATACTGGGCTAGACCGATTATTGGTTTGATCCAGTATGGCCGTTCTTACATTCAGGCCCTCGTTTGTCTCACCCAACTGCACCTGGTCCTGAACTCATTTCACAAGCTCTTTGGGGGTTAGGACTGTTTTATTTTAGGATTGTGCAGTGCCCAGTAGAACTGAGCCATTTTCTGACTGGCACCTCTAGGAACTGCAGTAATATAAATAAGTAATCATTGATCTCTCCAGACCAGGACTGCAGCATGTATGATGGGCACAGGGAAGTCTGTACTGTTGTCAAGAGAGAATGTGACAACTATCACCAAAACTACATTTATAAAAAAATATATATTTTTTTTTAAAAACCTGTTAGTTTAAGAAGGCCAAACAATTCTGTAGGGCTGAGAAGGGGAGTTATTTCAATATCTGTAGTCCATTCAAATATTTGTGTTTCTGATTAGCAGATTTGTCCTGTGACACTTGTCCACTGGGAATAAGACTGCACTTAAGATCCCACAAAATGCTCCATTCCAACTTAGCAAGTCCTGCTTCCTCATGGATTCAAATGGAAGCTGAATTCAGTTCTCAAGAGAAAGAACTAAGCAGCAATTATTTGTTTGTATGGTAAATAGCATTTAGCATTAAAATATGATTATGATTTGAAAAGCAAATATGTAAAAAATGGCACCTACTTAGTCACTTTACAGAAAATTCAATACATTTTACTTCCACCTGCCCTGGAGAGAGAGTGCAGCGAGATTTTATTCTGGTTTATGCAGCAACAGAATTTGTAGCCAAGATCCAACGGCACAACTGGTGACAATGCATGAACCAGTAAGACTCAGCAGTGCTGGAAGTTAGAAAACTATTTGTAAACTGAGTAAGATTAATTTGGAGTAATTAAGAGATAAATATGGTGCCGCCTGAGAATTTCATAAAAGTGATACTTCCAGACTAAATGAACTTCAAAATACTATCCTTTAACCTACAAAACACTTACAGGTTTAGTTTCATATTTTGTCCATACCAGTGATTTATCTATTAACAAATAGTGATTGCCTATTATTTAACAATAACTGTCTTGTACATGAAAGACATAATACCCTGGAGTGAAAAGTAAATGTGTTGCAGTTAACATTAATTTTTCCTGGATAATCTCTTTTTGTGCAATTTGTGACTAATCTGAACAGGCAGATATGAGCAATGCCAAGTATGGCCATTAGACAGCATATTTGTAAGAAGTAAAACATAGACACACAAATTCCATTACACAGTGCAGTGCAAATACTTTAAGCTCTAAACACTGGTTTTAGAAGCTACGGTCTTTCCTAAAAGCAGAAGGAATTTGGAAGGTTAAGAGGTGTCAAGAACAGCCATTGGGAAAGAAATCAGATTCCACAGTATTTTTAATTTCTTACAATAGTACAATTGTACCTAGTGTCAAAGTGGTAGCTGTGTTGATCTAGTTCAGCAAAACAAACAAGGAGTCCTGTGGCACTTTCAAAGATAAATAAATTTGTTAGTCCTTAAAAGTGCCACAGGACTCCTTATTTGTTTTGCTGTACCTAGTGTGTTTCTGTCTATTCAACAAGGTATCAAGCTTACTAAGACAGAAATTCAAAAATATATGTGTGAGACATGTATTTAAGAAATGGAGACAAGACAAACGTAGATCTATTTTTAGTCTATAAAAGATATATAGCGTGACAAACTGCTGGCTCTCCTGTGGTGGGCCTTGCGCTTTTTTTTGTGGGTAGTGGGTCAGGGCGACTCCAGTTACCTCAACCCCGCTGCACAGGGTGCTTACTTTGGCATGGCCCCGTGGTGGGGGGGAGTTGGGATCTGCACCCACCCCCTACTCCAGGTCCCAGCTCAGGGGCCCAGTAAGTTGCAGCTATGTGCTGCTGACAATGTCCAAATCCACAACTCTCCCCCTGGGGCTGCTTCTCCCCCACCCCCTCACCACTCTGCCCTTTCAGTTCCTTGTGCCCTGCTTCCTCTTAGGCAGGGTTTCTCAAGTCTCTCTGGTTTGGGGAGTAACCCCTCCCATCCTGGGCCCTGTACCTTCCTCAAAGCTCCTCTGCTTCACATAGTATTGCACTCCCACTCCTCCTCCAGCTTGTGCCCCCTTTGTCTGGAGCAGGGGGTTTCTTTTCTCAGGCATCTGGATGGGCCTTGATTAGCCTCCGCTGCTTCTAATGACCCTCTACTAACTTCAGCTAGACAATAGGGAACAAAGCCCTCAGCATTCTAGGGTTTACATACCTCCCTTCTCTGACTATCAGACTGCCTGCTGCCCTTGATATCTTACAAATGCTAGCATAGAAGAGCTTTAGGCATCAAATAAAATGCTTCCCTAAACATTTGACAAATGGCAGAAATACTGCTTACAGGAAAAGGGAGAAAGTACAACAGTATTTACCTGTTCTGGTTCTACATGACAGAACATAGAGATCTTTTCCTTTACTGAGGTGTCCAGAGGGGTGGAGCATCTGCACACAATCTAGCAGAGAAAGCAGCAATATCAAGGTTGTAAAGCAGAACACCACTCAGGCAGTAATCTGACCAGTCACTTGAAGAGTTTCTATGCCTAGTTCCCATCTCTTGTAAAAATGCTCCATAATTTGTTAATATGGTTTACCACTTCTATATCCCCATTGGTAGACAGCAGCACCCCATCACTCCAAGCCTGATTTGGATCAGAAAGGGTTGCTAAAGGATGCCAGCCCCACACTTTCCAAATCAACTCAGTACAGCAAAACTTACCAAGTCTGGTGAGAGACCAAGTCCTCTGAGTTCACGAACACTATTCTGGGTGGGTTTAGTCTTCTGCTCCCCTGTAGAACTTGGCTAATAGTAAGAGAAGATGAAATTTGTTATTGTATTAGTGTCAAGCTGCACATATGAGGAGCTCAGGTCAGTTCAGGTCCCTCAGCTTCTAGTCATCACATTAAATTTTAGTTATAAATAAGGGATCCTGAACTTATGCGAGTTACTCTCCCTTACTTCACTGCCACTTTAATCACATACAGATACAGGGGTACTGCTGGGTATTGGGAAAGGGAGAGGGAAAATGATTACTTTAACTGTGCAGAAGCCCAAGGTACCTTTGTAGTGCTTGTTCCCTATAAGTGCATAAAACATTTTTTACATTGAGATGGGGAGAAGAGGGCCTGAGTTAAAAATTCCTGGAGGTGGGGAACAACTAACAAACTAGCCGGGCTGCCCTACCCCATCCTAGTATCTACCTCCAATAGTGCTGGATAATCACATCAGATAGATGTTTCTGCTAAAACACCGACCAGTGAAATATGCAGTGCTGTTTTAGCTGTGTTGCTCCCAGGATACTAGAAAGACCAGACCTAAAAAAGAGCTTTGTATAAGCTTGAAAGCTCATCTTTCTCACTAATAAAAGTTGGGTCCAGTAAAAGATTTCTTCATCCACTTTGTCTCACCAGTGAAATAGTTTCAACATTGTCACTGTTAAGCTTCAGAGTTAAGAGGATTGTAAGGAATTTCAAAACGGGAATTTATGCAGATATCTACCCATCAAATTCTCATGTACTGGCTTTGGGATTATGAAGTGGAAATTTTAAAAAGCTTACCAGTAACTATGACTATGTTTTAATTTTGCTTTTAATCTTCCTTTGTAGCACCCACAATTTCTTTCCTTATCTATTTGGCGCACACTGATTTATTTTGTATGGAGTCTTTCATCAATATTTTGCCTTGTTTATTTGATTCTTGTCTGCATCAGTGATTTCATCTGTTTCTACACAGTCTCAAAATAGCTTTTCTAAGTTAACTTTAGATTCCTTTTTAAAACTGCTATGATCCCAAGGAAATTTCCCTGTCAGATCATTCTGAATTAAAGGACACTCAGATCTGTGATTCTACCCAAGGTTACAGTGTCAATTAAAATTAAATCCTCTTAGTGAGCGAGACAGTTTAAACAAACTTAAAATACATATTACATCAAAATTATTCAACTTTGTAACTAAAACCACTCAAAAAACATTTAGAGACTGCCTGAAAGTTATCTGATTTATTTTGCAAGTCTGAGATAATACAGAATCTATATGGATGACATGTGCAAAGAACAGCTGTTAAAAAGATACTTGTAAGAAACATAGAACTGAATTGTCTGTGATGTTGCACCTTGTAGAGTCTAGCACAAATTGGGCGTAAATGGTATCTACACTGATTTGATAGCATTTTGCAATCACTTTGCCGAAGTGTGATTACACAAGGCGCCAGGATATGGGAAACTGGGCTTCCAGGGTGCAAACTATCAGTTATAAGAGACAATAGAAATAAATATTCCAAACTTTGCAACAAAAAATATAAAAAGTACAGAACTTTATATTTTTCTGAAATTCCCAACCAATAACGAGACACAAAGCAGTGCCCTTTGGGAGGATATAGGTATTGTTGGTCAGTTGTGGACAGCTATGTCGCTACATGTTCTGATTCTTTTCCTCATCTACATACTTATGCTTTGCATTTACCGTACACACACTACACAGCTATCTTTTAATATATCTATACTACATTATAAAATAAGCCCTAATTATCCAGGAAAATCATTGGCCACTACAGCTTTCCAGGGACTTACCTGGGGAACTAGACTGACATGAATATTAGAGAAGTTCTCTCTTTTGGCTTTGAACTGGAACTGGCGGAAAGCTTCAATGAAGGGCATACTTTCTATATCTCCCACTGTTCCACCAAGCTAAAAAAAGAAAGTCATGTAGAATAGCATCAAACTTCCCATAATACACTTCTTGGTATCTTTCAGATCTCTTCACTTGATTTAAAAAAGAAAGGAGGGTACAGCCACTATCAATGTCATGGTGTGCTCTCTCTGGAGCAAGAACATTAGTATTTTCGCTTGGCATATCGTGTTTTCTAATGAGATGCTCAGTATTGGACGATGTGTTTCACGGCATTTTTCTACTCCTCTCAGACAGCTGTACATAGCCAGATGCAGTGTAACCAAGGATGGCCAAGAGGGCCGCCTTAGGACTTCACGCTCTTCCATCCAAACACTGTTTTTCTCCCTTAATGTTCTCTTCTTAGGATAGCTTGGACTGCAGAAGAAAAGCAGCTTCCCACAAGGCCAATGTTACTTTAGGAACTAATATGCAAAGACATTTGGTTCGCATGCCTTATTACCCTGGAATTCAGGCATATTAATTCTGTGCTAAAATTGAGCTCCAAAGTTTTAGGCAACAAGAAAACAAAAGTACCACCACTTTAACCTACTAGGTTAAGAGGCTGGCATGTGCACAAAATAGGATTTGTTCTTTTTGAAGTGTCCTAACCAATAGGGTAAAAAAATTTTAATAAAAAAACCCACTCCTTACAAAGTTTATCTGACAGTGCAGAGTTCCATTTACTCTGCGTAAGAATTAATAGTATGGAGGGAAATATCACAAACCTCAATCACACACACTTGGGGTTCAATGCCATCTTCATCCACAGGAATTCCTGCCTGCCTCATTACCCACTCCTGTATAGCATCCGTGATATGGGGAACAACTAGAAGAGAAATAGGGGAAAAGATTAAAAGCACAGTCCACATAAATTCCAATCTTAAACTCATCATGTAGAAAACTATTGAGATTAACTGGCCATTGCTTCTCATTCATATCTGTTCTTAATCTGACTTTTTAATCGTGGCTTTTTTTTAAAGCAGTGGAAATTCCTAGCCATGACCTTTCAGATGAGGAGATGTAGTCCCACTCCAGAGTTTAGACAACAGTATGTGATGTTTTTCAGTTGGAAGTCTCCAATACAGTATTATACACAGACTATGGAGAGTTTTATTTTAAAGCTGTATGTGAAAAAAGTTTTATCCAAGCAGACAATTATGCATAACAAAAAAGCAAGAAGTCTAATTCAGTCCACAGAGAATGCAGCTTCCATCCTGAATTCACAAGAGCAGGAAGGTAGTTTTAAAACAGGCCTTGACAAATCCTAGGCACCAGGTCGCCATGGCTCCTAAGATTTTGCACCTAAGAGCACTGGGGCAAAGACCCCCCCACCGCACAGAGTGCACTGAGCCTCCCCTCCCCCAATGCTGAAAAAAGCCGCTGCCAGAGGCTCTTTCGGTGGCATAGGGGGAAGACGGAGAGACAGCAGTGCTCTTCCAATGCTGCCACCTGTCCCCTGAGGACCCCCCACACCCCCTGGGCCCTGCTGACAGTACTTCTCATGGCAGCTGGGGGGCATGAGGGGGACGCTCCAAGTTTTGGGATGGCCCCTAGGTGTCCAGCAGATTTGTCAAGGCCTGTTTTAAAAGTTATGTCTCTTCTGCTATTTGTTAGTGAGTTATAAAAAGCAGTGGCCTACCTTAAACCAGCCAAAAGATGTACATGAACCACAAAGATATAGAACTGAACATAATGTTATTTGTAGTTGTAGTCATGTTGCTCCCAAGTTATTATCTTACTAACACTTCAGGTCTGTCTATACTAGAAAGTTATCCCACTTTAATTACAGTAATACAGTTAAAACAAACATACCAATAATATAACAGAGTCTTGCGGCACTTTTAAAGACTAACAGATTTATTAATCGCATTAGCTTTCGTGGGAGAAAATCCCACTTCGTCAGACGCTTTGAAGATAGGAAAGCTCATGCGATTAATAAATCTGTTAGTCTTTAAAAGTGCCGCAAGACTCTGTTGTCTTTCTACAATAGACTAACACGGCTACCCCTTTGGAATTTGATACCAATAATATGAACACAGTGATATCAGTATAAAGGTGTTTCACTTTGGTAGAGCTATTTCCATATGGGAGGTGGAACAATATACCAGTATAGAGGTGTCTTTCACCATTATAACTGAAATCACATGTACCAATAAAACTATATTGGTTAAAATGTCACACCACTGTTGTACTGCAGTACAACCTTCAAATATAGACCAAACAAAAGAATTATTCAATGCCCTCTTTGTAACTCAACTCAGACGAGAGAGACACAGAAATATCCAAGATAGGGACATATTTAGGTTTATATATACACAAGAGGTAAAGTGAAGCATTGCATTACCTTGGACAGTTTTGCCCAGATAATCTCCCTTCCTCTCCTTGTTGATGACATATTGATAGATTTTCCCAGTCGTCAGATTATTGTCCTTGGTGAGACGGATATCAAGGAAGCGTTCATAATTACCCAAATCCAGGTCTACCTCTCCTCCATCATCCAGCACAAACACCTCACCTGCAGCAAATGGTAAGATGCAAAAATGTCAGTCACTCAACATAGTACATGCAACCAAGTTGTTCATCTGAGACAACTGAGAGTTCAGTGTAAGACAGCTTCCTGATAAAATAGTTTATATTCTACAATTAAACATTTTAAAAAGAAAAGCTACTAAAAATAAAAACCTCAGATGAGAAAATAGAATAGGATTAACATGTTAGAGAATAAATTACTGCACAGCCTGTACACTGGACCAGATTCCAAGCTTATTTATGATGCCATAAAACTGAAGTAAAAGCCCTTGTGATCAGATTTTCACCACACATTAAGAAGGCTTTAAAAGAAAGAATATATAGAAAAGGATTCCTTTTATATGCAAACACTCCATGGTACATCCTTCTAAGAGATGTTTGTTTGAAGATTATAGAATCCGCACCAAGCTTGTCCTGTTCACTTTCTCCAGCTGTTTCTCTCTCTCCCTCTCCTCCCATTCACTTAATAACAAGTTTTTTATTTCCTTATTAAGCAGGAGCCCTCAAGAGGCAAGAAGACAACAGCAACAAAAAGGAGCTAAATGACAATACACAACGTTTACCTGAAATCACTGATCTGCTTGTCACTGATGCATGGGAATTAGCCGTTATTAATTCCAAACCTTCAGACTAGAGAAGGTGTAAGAGTGTACAGGACAAACTGCTTACATTAAAATCTTTCCCCACTCTGTACAAACCCTCCCCAAAAATTGTATTACAGCAATCTTATGATTACCATGCTCATAAGGAGAGAAGGTCCCTGCATCAATGTTAATATAGGGGTCAATTTTAATGGAGGTGACATGTAATCCACATGATTTTAGGATTGTCCCAATACTGCTTGCAATGATCCCTTTTCCAATCCCTGAAATGACACCACCTGTGACCAGAATGTACTTCATTTGTACAAGGACCTGGAAAAGAAAATATTCTGTTAGACAGCAGGATCTCCGTCAGTTTAAGCAGACAGAAACATATGGTAAAACTGAAAAGAGAATGTCCACTTGTCATTCCACAAATATTTCCAAAGGCATACAGGAAGATCGAACATATTCACAGAGCTGAGATTTCACAAGCAGAAAAGGTGCACTGATATCTACCGCACTACCAATAAACTATGCAGCATCCTTTTTCTAACTGCTTCACTACCAGACGGGAGGACCAGGGAAGCCTCACTGCTCCAGCCAAATGACTAGGCAGAGTAAAAACCAACTCAGTCCATATTTAAGTTGCTGAGGCCATCACAGGGCTGAGAGCCCACCCCTGCTCGGCACGCCGGGCATGTCTACATTGCTGCAGGGCTCGGGCAGGGGGAGCCAACTTCACAGGCCCCGCTGCACTATCAGAGCCCCCTGCCCACAGCTCCCCCGGCACTAGCCCTGCTGCATGACGGGTAGCACCTAGCTGCCTCACTGTGCTCGGCGCGGTACAGACACAGGCCCCTGCCCTCGCCCCCCGTGAGCTGGGCACGGCGGGAGCTGATGGGCCGGGCTAACAGCCAGCGGGCTACCGGTCCCGCAGCAGGGCCCATGGGGGACGACGAGACACCCGCTCCCCCAGCCGGCGCCGGCCAACCCCAGGGTTCCCACTCCGCGCGCTGGCCCCAGTCTAAGCCGCCCGTCCGAGCCCCGCGCTCACCGGGCCCGCTCGTGGCGCTGGCGCGAGGCAGCCGTTGGCGCGCGGGCTGCAGCCGGCTGAGCAGTGAAGTGAGCGCATGAGGCCGGCGTGCGGCGAGCGCAGGCGCGGCGCGCAGGAAATGACGCGCCTGCGCAGTGAGCTTTTCGGGTCCCGAATCAGCCGCGCTCATCACTGGAGTGCTTTGTTCCTGTGGCAGGGGGTCCCTGGGCGGGGCCAGTCACTGTCTCGGGGGTCGTGGGCGGAACCTGTCACTGGTGGTGCAGGGTCATTCGGGGGTGGGGGTGGAAGAGAGTCCTGGGCTGGGCGGGGTCAGCCACTGGATGGGAGGAGTTCTGGGCAGGGCCAGTCAGTGGTGGGGAGGGAGCCCTTGGCTAGGTGGGGCCAGTCATTGTGGTCGGGTGGGGGCGGGGAGAGTCACTGGGCGGGGCCAGTCCCTGTCGGGGCGGGGGGCGCCTTACTCTGAGCAGAGCCTGACACTGGGGGGGGGGGGGGGGGGTTCTTGGGCGGGGCCTGTCACTGTGTGGGAGGGTCCTGGGGAGAGGGGGACTGGGTGCAGGGCTGGCCCAAGGGTTTTTGGTGCCCTAGGCAAAGTATGACTTTGGGAACCCTGCTCTCCACCCCCCATGTTATAAGAGATAACATATTAATATATTTTTAAATAGAGAAAACATTTCACTTTCATCTAATTTGGTGCCCCTTCAAGCCTGGCGACCTCGTAGATCACCTATATGGTTGGGCCGGACCTGGCTGGGTGGAGCTGTCAGCCTGGGGGGAGAACCCTCCCTGGGCTGGGACTGCTGGAGCGTGTCCTGATGGGGGGATTAGGTGGAACCGGGTGGGCCAGGACAGGACCCTGCAGTGGGCAGTGAATGAGCAAGGCTCTGGCTGCAAACTTGGGGCATGCCAAGCTGACAGCCTCCCTTCTGCAGAGCTTAAGTCTGTGTTCTGCTTTGTCCCTCACCCTGTGCCTGGTGTGGACGCACACCCCTTTCCCTCCCGAGACTCTGATGCCCCATCACAGCCACAGTCTGGAGGAAATGACAGCCTCACAGTTCCCTCAGAGCTCTAGCTCTGGGCTGCTTGATATGGGCTGCAAGTACACTGTCACTTTCACATTGCCACAAGAGCCATAGCAGTGATGAGGACAGGGCTGTAAGATGTGCAGTGACTGAACTACTTTTTTCTAGGGAGCCTTTTCAGGTGGAATTGCATCCTTATGGGTCCTGTGCCTCTCACAGGCAAGTCTGAGGTCTCTTCTAGCTCTTAGGATATTTGGCCTTGTGAAGCACAGATTAGTCTGATTTCAGGTCTTTGATCTAATTATTCAGCAAACCCAGAAGAGCCTCCTCTGCTCCAACCCATTACAGCGAGCTCCTCTCAAAGAGTGGAAAGTCAGAGTTCCTCTAAAGTTCAATTGCATACATACCAGCCAACAAATGTTTAGAACTTTGATACCTACAGGCAAATTTCTGGTGCCATGGCAGAGAAGAGCTATGAACAGAACACGCGGCAATGCAGAATAAAAATCAAGGTGCTGTGGTAGAACTACCAGTAGGCCAGAGATACAAACCGTCGCTCTAGTGCAGACACTGGAATCAGTCCAAATGAAGATGTCGTCAACAAGGAGGTGGGGTGGGTTGCTGACCCAGAGCTGGAGCCCAGTTCATTTGGTGAATTTGGGAGTCAGGACCTGCTCTCAACCCTGGAAGTTTGCAGCCAGCCCCATTCCTACAGCTCTGGCATGCAAGATGCAGGAGAGGGGAGGTGTAGTAAGTGTTTTTCAAAACTGATGCTGCTTGTGTACAGGAGGCACAGGGGCCTTAATTTTGTTAAATCATAGAAGTAGTTGAAGGATAGAAATGCACCAGATAGCTGTGTTTCCATGTGCTTTCCCATTATCTTGCGTAGCTAGGCAGTGCAGCTAAGAAGCATGTTAATGCATGGTGTAATTTCCACTGTGATCTCTAGGAAACTTTCCTGTAGGTACTCCCCTTCAGCCAGCCACAAGAGTGATAGCTGGATTTACATCCAGCTGTCATAGCTCACACTGCCCCTCACTGCTTCTTTCCCTCCAGCTCTGTGGTGTGTTTTTGTGTGTGTACGTGTTGTGAACGCCTTTGCATGTAATAAAGACAAATTCTTGAGAAGAGTAAGCACTCTTTAGTGTTGCATATGGTACTTTCAGCTGCCACTGATATACAACTCAAACTGGATAGCAGTCGTGGAATGGCACAGCGCTGTTAAAAAAAATCTTACTGATTATTTCTGAAAATGCTTCCCTGACCCGAATGGTATCCCGTTGTGCCTTTTTAATACCCTTAGCAGCTGGCTGTTCATGTGCAGGTGCAAGGTGACCCACCTTGCGGTCCATCCAGGAGGAAACTTTTCACCCTTATTAGCTTCCCATAAATTATGGAGCGCACAGCAGTCAGCTATAACCATGGGAATATTGCCTAACTGAGGTCTAGCCTATAGTAAAGGCAACTTCAGTGAGCCTTTAATCTTCCAAATGCAGATTCAATGGTCATTTGGTACCTGCTCAACTTGTTATTGAAATGCTCTGTGCTGCTATCTAGGTTGCCTCATAAGACTTCATTAGCCATGGCATTGATGGGTAGGCTGGGGCTCCAAGGTTCGCCACAGGCATTTCAACACCCCCCATTGGAATCGTTGGTCTGGGAAGAAAGTATCTGTTTGTAGCTTCCTGTATAGGCCAGTGTTCTGGAATATATGTGTGTCATGCACCTGTTCTGACCAGCCCACCTTGTTGTCAGTGAAACGCCCTTAGTGAGCTACAAGCACCTGCAGTGCTATAGGGAAGTACCCTTTCTTTTGACTAACTCCTTCGCAAGATGGTCTGGAGCGAAAATTGGTATATGTGTGTCATCTATTGCTCTGCCACAGTTAGGAAATTCCGTCGCTGTGAAGCTATCCACTATTTCAGGCTAATTTTCCAGACTCCCAGCCCTCCACAAGAGAATGTGATTACTAGCCCTGCACGCTTTCAATAACACAGCTCCAATGGTGGACTTGCTGGCTTCAAGCTGATTAGAGACGGACCAATAGCATTCTGGAGTTGGCAAAGTTGCTTTGTGCATTTGAAAGTTCTGCAGCCACCGATCATCATCCCAGAACTGCATAATGATGTGATCCCATCGCTCCGTGCTTTTTTCACATGCCCAAAAGTAGTGGTTCACTGTGTGCAGAAGCTCCATGAATACAAACAGTTATGTGATGCCATTTGTTTGCATGTCACACACCAGATCAGGTACGTGTTCCAACTGGGAGCTTTGTGATATATTCTGTGACCAGCCATGATGTGTTGAGAATGTTGGCAGCAAAAACGGAGAGCAGTGCAGGATTCGTGCTTTCAGATACAGATGGCGGCTGCACAGGAAACAGGGAACCATTAAAAATGGCTCAAAATGTAGCCGAGAATGCAGTGAAGGACTAAACAGAGATTGCATCATGGGATGTTGATCCAGCATCCATGCGGCGCTGTTCTTTTCTCCTGCTTCCCACAATTCCTAGCAGCAGAAGGTGATGAGTTGCACAGTGGGATAGCTGCCCACAGTACACTGCTCTCACTGTTAATGCTGGAGCATCAAGTATGGACATGTATTAGTGACACGAGTGCTGTGTGGACGGGCACACGCACTGTAATTACAGCACTTTTGCATCACCAATGTAACTACCATTGATAAACCTTTCTAGTGTAGACATGGCCTAAGAATGTTTCTATTCCAATAAAGATATCATTGGGGTAGGGATATATTTCATTTTCATCAGCTGCAACCTTCATTACTACTAAAATGTCAGGTGCCTATAGACAATGGATGAAGATCAGATCAAGTTGAATCCAGACAAGTCCAAAATAATGATGGCTGGAAAGAAGAAACATTTTGTGAACAGGCAAAAATGTTATCTCCATCTTCCACTGATGCTGCACCACCCCAGTACACCAAAGTTACGTGAAGCCTTAGGGTCCTATCTAACTCCTCACTAAGCTGGGATGATCAGCTAGCATCAATTTCCAAAAGTGCCTTTTTTCATCTTTGACTTGCTAGGAAGTTTCCTTCTGGGTGGACCGCAAGGTGTGTCACTTTGCATCTGCACATGAACAGCCAGCTGCTAAGGGTATTAAAAAGGCACAACGGGGTGCCATTCAGGTCAGGGAGGCATTTCCAGAAATAATCAGTGTGGCTATGTCTACACTTACTAAAGTTAGTTAGAATTAGTTAATTCAAACTAACTAATTCGAACTAATTTTAGTTAGTTCGAATTAACTTAATTCAAACTAGCATGGCCCCACTAGAATTTTAGTTCGAACTAAACAAGTGCCATGCAGGGCACTTGCTTAGTTCAAATTAGTCAATTGCATTAAGTTCAATGTGCCAGTTAGTTTGAACTAAGTGCTTAGTTTGAACTAACATGGCCACATTGGGTTAATTCGAACTAACTAGTTCGAATTAAGTGTTAGTTTGAAAAGTATAATCGAATTTATTAGTTCGAATTAAAGAAGTCCTTAATTCGAACTAATGAAAGCCTAGTGTGGCCGATGCGTAAGTTAGTTCGAATTAAGCTAACTTGCCAGTGTGGACATAGCCTAAGATTTTTTTTAACAGCGCTGTGCCATTCCATGCCTTTCTTCTGGACGAGGACTAGGCACAGAGAGATCCAGACATTTGTCACTCCAACCTACACATTACTGAAACTTGTTGTATTAGAAGCTGAATGTGAAGGTGATGCAAAGGATCTAGCTGGCATGGAAGATGGCTGTCTGCTTTCTCCATGGCTCCAGCTGCTGTGAACACAGAAGGCCTCTGCTCAGATTTCTCCCAGTCAGCTTCTAAAGCCAGTTAAGGACTTGGCCCTTATTTTCAAAGGCATTTACGGATCAAGCCCTAGGTACTCAAAAACCAAATTTTGATCTATGAACCACTGCAACAGCTGCACTCCTCTGGGACAATGCTGTTCACACAGCTCAGAGCAAAGCATGTGAAAACTGAGGACAAAGCATTTAATGTTGAGTGATCCAGCTATGAAACAATCTTCTAAGGCAAGTCCAGTCTGACCATCTTTAGGAAATGTTGTAGACCTCCTGAGAAAGCCTTTCCACTGTAAGAGGAGGCACAATTCAAACATTGCTTTTATTTCCAAATACCTCATAGTTGCCCCACAAAAAATGAGAAAAGCCTACCCTAAGCAGAGTTTTGACACCGTAAAGGGAGAAGTGCCAGAGACTTTATGATGTCCACTGGGGACTTGGCTAATTACTATTGATTTTACGTGGAGGCCATGCTTAGAGTATTATACCGCCACCCATCACTGCAATACCTAAGGGTATGTCTACACTGGAGCCTTAGGTTGACTTAAGGAAGGTTAAGTCAACCTACAGACTCCTGCGTCCACATTGGGTTTTTATTAAGTCGACTTAAGCGCTTCCTTGACAGTGCTCAAGGAGATGAATTAGTCAGGTTGTGTAGTGAAGGAAGCCGCTGTTTAGGGCCCCTACCTCATTTGTTGCAGAATTTGGAAGTGGGTCAGTGAAAGAAGCCAGGCAGGAAGAGAAAATAGGGTCTGTTGGTTGTCAGGTGCATGACAACCTGCAGAATTGGATTCTGTCCCTGCTTCTGCCATGAAATTCTTGTGTGATGTCCCTTAAATTAAAATTGTCGCTGTTGGCCACTAACTGTATACTCCTCATTTTCTGGGAACCTAACCTGAGGCATCAGAAACACAGCTGCAACTGAAGTCACTGGGGGCTAGGTTTTGAACATATTATTGCCCCTTCTTGACCCCAGAGAACTGTCAAAGTTTGGGGTCCTGGGGATGCTCAAGTTGGGAGTAGAAATTGATGATAGGTAATTTGCTGATGCAGCATGATGATTATTAGGCCTAAACATTTACCCTAATTGCATTTAATAAAGAAGAAGCTATGGGTCCGGAAATTAATGGACCAAAATTGGTGTGGCAGATATCTATATAACTAAACCACAGTTGTATATATGCACGGAGGGACGTGGACGCAGCTCCTGCGCGCGCATATAACTGACACAGCTGTGCGCACGCAGCAGCTGAATCCACGTCCATGCCGTGCATAAACTTGTGGATTACTGCCGCCACCCGAACCCCTGGACTGAGCTGTGGTTTTTAATTTGCATAATTTTACCCTTTGAACTCCAATGTTTTTCTTACTTATGAGTGCAGAAACTCAGGACACTCCACCCTCCATCATTTCTCATCCCTGAAAAGTTTGGAGTAAACACTAAGTGATTCCCATTCTTCAATTTGCGATTCTTTAGAGAATCGGGGGTTTACGGGTTAGGCCTAACTGGTGGATAAAATAAGAAAGGAATGAATTATGCTGCCCACTTTTCCCCTTTCAGGATTCTTAAAAAGAGACTGAAAAAAAATCTCATTTCAATGCATCTCATTTCATGTCAACACATCTCTTCTTCCCTGATCTCCAGACAGAAAGAGCAGACCAGATTAAACAAGCTGTTTGTTTGTTCAAAACAGCTTGTTTACTTTGTTCACTTTGCAGAGGTAGGGTAGCAGTCTATCCCTCTGGATCTGTTTGAATTAACCTTGAGACCCAACCTTCTCTGTATCTAGATATTTACAGGTAACATGCTATATTTTCCATTTCATGCATCTGATGAAGTGGGATTGTGCTCATGAAAGCTTATATGATAAATAAATTTGTTAATATTTAAAAGTGCCACAGGACACCTTGTTTGTTTTGGATGGAGAAATATGATGGACAATGCCAGCTGTTGTAAAGAAAAAGAATTCAGCACCAACATAATATGTGATTGAGGCCAGCCATGGAGAGTTCAATAGAAACCATCAACGCTTTCCTGTTCATTCCTCAAAAAGAACAGTCAATCGAACAAAATCTAAAAATGGCAGAAGCAGAAGAAGATGTTCCAGAGGGGTAGCCGTGTTAGTCTGTATACAGGAAAAACAATGAGACCTGTGGCACCATAAAGACTAACAAATTTCTTCAGGCAAAAGCTTTCGTGGGCAGCAACCTAGTTTGTCAGAGGCATGAAGTGGAAGCTACAGTTAGGAGGTATATATACATGTGCAAGGATGGGTGAGAAACATTACAAGGGAAAGGCAAGTGCTAACAAAATCAATTCAGTTAGGTGAGATAAGGCCCATTCACAACTGATTAGAAGGTGAGAATGTTTGAACAGGGACAATTACTTTTTGTAATGGGCTAGTCTTTCCAAGTCCCTATTCAGATCCAGCCTGATTGTATCAAGTTTGCATGTGAGTTCCAACTCTGCAGTTTCACGCTGAAGTCTGTTTTTGAAGTTTTTTTTTGTTGAAGTATGGCAACTTTCAAGTCTGCTACTGAGTGTCCAGGGAGACTAAACTGTTCTCCTACTGGTTTATGGATATTATCATTTTTTATATCTGATTTCTGTCCATTTATACTAGTGCAACTCTATTGATGTCAGTAGCATCGCACTCTTACACCATTCTGAATCTGGTTGGGTTTGCTATGACATGCTATCTATGCATATCTGTTACCACCAGTGGTACAGAGGATTGGCAAAGCTCTGGGGAAGGGTGTAGGCAAGCTCTGAAGTTGAAATAGAACTCCAGAGCAATCTGATGCTGTTAACTTGGTGTCAGATTATCCAGTGCAGTAAGAACTTTTGTCTTTATCAAGCTGTACAGGGCTAAGGCAAGTTCCAAAGGGGTAGCCATGTTAGTCTAGCTCAGCAAAACAAACAAGGAGTCCTGTGGCACTTTTAAAGACTAACAAATTTATTTATCTCATGAGCTTTCGTAGGAGAAAATTCCACTTCAAGCATATAATGAAATGGGATTTTCTCCCATGAAAGCTCATGCGATAAATAAAATTGTTAGTCTTTTTAAAAAGTGCCACAGAATGGCTAAAGTAAAAATCCTTTCTCTTTTACCAGAACTGTCCACTAGATGGTAGAGTTGATCAATAAAAGAGCAATTGGGAGTGGAAATAGCTAAAGCAACAAACAGGTCACCATGTTATCACAGGGTTCACAGTCAGATTGGAAGGGCGTATACTGTGGTTTCCCACTGGGGTCTGTCCTGGGTCTGATACCAGTCAATATTTTCATTAATGACTTGGATAATGGAGTGCTTTTAAAAACACATCAGCGTTCTTGATATTAGCTCTCCTCTTCTATATATGCTTCTAAATTTGGGTGTGTCGACACGTTGGAGTTGCAAGCTCTTTGGAAGAAAGGATTAGAATGCAAAATGCCCTTCACAAACTGGAGAATTGATCTGAAATCAACAAGATGATACTCAATAAAGACAAATGCAAAGCACTACACTTAAGAAGGAAAAACCAAATGCACAAATACAAAATGGGTAATAACGAAGTGTTAGAACTGCTGAAAAAATCTGGGGGCTATAGTGGATCATAGATTGAGCATGAGTCAACAAAGTGATGCAATTGCAAAAAAGTGAATATCATGAGTGTCGTGTAAAACACTGGAGGCAATTATCCCACTCTACTTTGCAATGCTGAGGCCTCAGTAGGAATATTGTGTCCAATTCTGGATGACAGACTCTAAGAAAGATGTGAACAAATTGCAAAAAGTCCAGAGGGGTGCATCTACACTTACAAGTTTGGTCAACCTAAGGAGGCTTAAATCGACCTAACTTATTCCCTGTCCACACTAGACTTTTATTAAGTCGACTTAAGCTGTTCCTTAAGTCGACTTAAGGAAAACATAAGTTGACTTAAGAACACCTAGTTTTAGGTTGACTTAAGGCTTAAATCGACTCAAGTCGACTTAAGACAATGTGGATTGGTATTAGCGCCTAAATTGACCTTATTAAGTCGACTTAAAGTGTTAAGTCAACTTAATAAGGTCAAAAGGGGCTATGTCTACACTAGAAAAGTTAAGTCGACTTAATTTTTCTTGTGTAGACATAGCCAAGGAGAGCTACAAACATAAGAAAGGGTTTAAAAAATCTGATTTATGTGGAAAGTTTAAAAAAACTGGGCATGTTTAATCTTGAAAAAATGACTGGAGTGGACAGGTGCAAGTCTTCAATATGCTAAGGGCTATTATAAAAAGGATGATGATCAAATGTTCTCCATGCTTACTGAAGGTGGGACAAGAAGTAATGGGCTTAATCTGAAGCAAGGGAGATTCAGGCTAGATATTAGGAAAAACTTTATAATATAAGGGTAGTTAAGGTCTGAAATAGGTTTTCAATGGAGGTTGTGGAATCCCCATCACTAGACATTTTTAGGATGAGGTAGGCAAACACTTGTCAGGTATGGTCTAGAGTTACTTGGTCCTTCCTCCATGCAGGGGGATGGGTAGATGACCTCTTGAGGTCCCTTCCACATCTACATTTCTATGATTCTCTGACGTACAAGTGAGAATGTTTGTACTCTGAACCACCATTCCTGGGTGCAGGAAGCCAGACTTGACATGAGGAAGAACCCAGAAGAAGCACTGGATCATCACCAGTGGTTCTTGATGGAGGCACTAGTCATGTGAGTCCTAGTTCCTTCTGAATGTGGCACAGGGACAATGAATCATAGCTAAGCAAAGTCACACAGCCATAATTCCAGGGCTTGGTTAGGGTTGCTGGCACAGAACGATCCCTTCCACATGACTTTAGGAAGGAGAGTTCAGCTGCACAATACAAACTTGTTAACTGTTTAGGAGGTTGGGTTATTACTTGGTTAGATCTGACTCTAGGGCTATGTCTACACTGACAAATTAGTTTGAATTAAGGAGGCTTAATTCAAACTAACTAAAGCCATGGCTACACTAGGCTTTAGTTAGTTCGAATTAAAGGCTCCTTAATTCAAACTAAGAACTTCGAATAGGGTATTCGAACTAAGGGGTTAATTCGAACTAACTAGTTCGAATTAACCAATGTGGCCGTGTTAATTCAAACTCATTTCTTAGTTCGAATTAACTGGCCATTGAAATGAATGGGGATCACTAATTCGAACTAAGCAAGTGCTTGCTTAGTTCGAGCTAACATTCCAGTGTGGCCATGCTAGTTCGAATTAAGCTAATTCGAACTAACTAAAATTAGTTTGAATTAGTTAGTTTGAACTAACTAATTCGAACTGAGGCTATGTACACACGATCAGATTAAAGCACAACATGGCAATCGCGCTATAAAAAACACGTGACCTTTATTGCGGGATAGCGCATACACACGTCGCTCCTTGTAAAGCAACAGAATTCTTTGCAATATCGTGGTGTAGCGCAATGAATTCTGGGCACCTATCCCACAGTTCAATTTTCCCTCAATCTGCGCTTGGAATCATGGGATGAAGGAAAGGAACGCAAAGCGCCATGGGTAAAATCTCAGTTTCCCGTGGTGCACTGTGTTCCCCTTGCGTCTTCCTCGTTGCCAATAGCAACTCGCGCCTATTTTCAACAGTTCAGTGATGCACCACTTGCGAGCAATCACAACAGCGACAGCATGGATTCTGCTCTGATCTCCACTGTCGCCTTCAGCATTCTAAATACATCTCGGCTGGTTGCTCAGTACGCAATGAGCTCCGAGTCAGATGAGGACACTGAGGAGCAGGGCTGATCGATGTCATGCAGAGCAACAGCACCGCATTGCTCAGCTCCTTCACCAATCATCTGCACACGGTGCAACGCCGTTTCTGGTCGCAAGAGACGAGCACCGAGTGGTGGGATCACATTGTTATGCAGCTGTGGGATGACGAGCGGTGGGTACAGAACTTTCGAATGCGGAAAGCAACCTTTCTGGAATTGTGTTCAGAGTTGGCCCCTGCCCTGCGACGTAAAGACACCAACATGAGGTCAGCCCTAACCGTGGAGAAGCGTGTTGCAATTGCTGTCTGGAAGATGGTGACTCCTGACTGCTACCGGTCGGTTGCAAACCAGTTTGGAGTCAGGAGGTCCACCGTCGGATTAGCCCTCTCACAAGTCTGCCGAGCCATCAATCGCATTCTGCTATGGAGGACGGTGACGTTGGGCAATGTTCGTGAGATTGTGGACGGCTTTGCTGCCATGGGAGTCCCTAACTGTGGGGGAGCCATAGACGGCACACACATCCCTATTTTGGCTCCAGACCATCTCGCGACCGAGTATATCAACAGGAAGGGCTACTTCTCCATGGTGCTGCAAGCACTCGTGGATCACAAGGGGCGTTTTACGGACATCAATGCTGGGTGGTTGGGAAAGGTGCATGATGCTCGCATTTTCAGGAACACTGGTCTGTACCGGAAGCTGCAAGGGGTACCTTCTTCCCAGATCAAAAAATTACTGTGGGGGATGTGGAGATGCCCATAGTCATCCTCGGAGACCCAGCATACCCACTGATGCCATGGCTCATGGATCCATACACCGGGAACCTAGATCACAGCAAGGAGTAGTTCAATTACAGATTGAGCCACTGCAGAATGACTGTGGAGTGTGCCTTCGGCTGTTTAAAAGGGCACTGGCGATGTTTGTATGGGAGGCTGGACTTGGTGGAGGACAACATCCCTGCTGTGATTGCGTTGTGCTGTGTCCTTCATAACATTTGTGAAAGTAGGGGAGAAAAGTTTTCCCCGGGATGGGCTATGGAGGCACAGTGCCTCGAGGAAGCATACGAACAGCCAGCCACTAGGAGTATTAGGGGGGCCGAAGGAGAAGCTGCTCGCATAAGGGAGGCACTCAGGGACCATTTCAATGATGCCCTCCCTTAGTTAACTTCCAGGACGCATCAGGTGCACCTTATGAGATTTTCAATGTGTACAAATAAAGGCACTCTTCAAATTATTTGTCACTGTTTTTATTAAAACCTAAAGGGGGGGGTTACAGGTGGGTGTAGCTGCGGGTCTCTAAAAAGTAGCTCTGGGGGGGGGGGACTGGATGTTGCAGTGTACCAGGGGGACGGGTGGCCTTCAAAGAAATTCTTTGAAGGACTACGGGGTGTGGGAGGCAGACACAGCTGAACTGTATGGAGTGGAGCCCGTACATTAATCACCTGGGTCTGCAAAGCAATCATGCTCTTGAGCAGTTCTGTTTGCTCCTTCATCACGCTTATCAGTTCATCCCTGTGTTTCTGCCTCCTCTGTTGGGATTCCTCTCTCCAGGCTCGATTCTCCCTCGCGGATTCCTGTGCTGTTTTCAGCAGGTCCTGAAACATATCCTCCGTGTTTCTTCGAGCACGCCGCCGAATGTTTCTCATGCAGTCAGCTGGGGTAGACACAGGCCTTGTGAAGGTCGAATCTAAAAATAATAATAATAATAAAGCTGTTGTTAACACAGAGCCTAGATAACCAATGTAACCTTCCAGTAGCACATTCCACTGGAAGGTGCAGGGCAGTCAACATCCTATGCTTCGCTGAAGCGGACAAGGTACGTCCTAATAGAAAGCTTACTGGGGGCTAACATTCTGCACAGGGCACACAGATGGAACCCGATATCTCTCTCCTCAGAGTGCCCCTGCCAGCTAGAATACATATCCTACATGCCACCGGTTGCAAGTCAGGACCGTATGCTGCTACACTGTGTGCTGCCATGGTTCCCAGGGCTGTGCTTTGCAGCTGGCGAGGCAGAGTATCCATGTTTGGGAGCGTAGACACAAACGCTCTCCCATCTAACCTGAGTAGTAGGCTCTGGAGGTACATCGAGGAAACCTTTACTGACCTAAATACAGATGATTTTTTGACAATCACTGCTTGTGTTGATGCACTTCTAATGAATGCAGAGTAAAGAGCGTGCACAGCGGGGACTGAGACAGCAAGCACCCCCACCCCGGACAATGATATTTTAGCAGGAGCCATAGCTGCACGAAAGAGAAACTTACCAGAACCCCGCTCTGCCGCCTCAGAGGACACACTGCAATTCATGTCTTGGGTGGACGTCTCAGCGGGGGTGCAGAAGAGCTCCTGGCTACACGCTGTTGTGCTTTCTTCCAGGTCATCCTCCATCTCCTCCTCCTCATCGATCACGTCCTCATCCTGCTCGGGTCTGGCATTCAGTGGATGAGGGGGGGCCGATGTGTCCACGGGACTCTTTGCAGTGGTTGTGGGGTCCCCACTGAGGATGGCTTCTATCTCCTTATAGTACCTGCATGTAGCAGGCGCTGATCCCGAATGGCAGTTTGCCTCCTTCGCTCAGTGATAGGTTATTCTTAGCTCCTTCACCTCTGATCTGCACTGCACAGTGTCTCTATCATAACCTCTCTCTGACATGGCCCGAGAAATTATGCCAAATGTATCATAATTTTGCCTGCTGCCGCATAGCTGCGCCTGCAGAGCGGACTCTCCCCAGATGCTGATCAGGTCCAGCACCTCTGCCGTGCTCCAAAGGGGTGCGCGTCTTCCACGACGGGCCGCCATTGCTACTGATAATCGGAGCTGCACTCCACTCCACGAGGAAGAGAACAGGAAGTGAAACAGACGAGAAATTCGAAAATCCCGGGAATCTGATCAGGGCGGGGACAGTTTCGTCATGGCCACAGAGTGGATGGGGGGAAGACCAGAGAGGACGACTTTGGAATGCTGGGACACTTCCGGAGGCCAATCATTGCGCGGTAAGCATACACACGAATGGAAAGGCGCAACAGCTGTTCCACGTTAACTGCTGCCATCCTCGTCGAGGTGGTTTTTGTATTGCGCTACAAGAAGGCAGTTAACGCACAACAGCCCTATTGCACGTGTGTACGCTGTTGTTGGTATCGCGCGGTAATGATTGTTAATGCACGATAAAGTGATTGTGTGTACAAGGCCTGATTTTAGCAAGTGTAGACATAGCCTAGGGTTCTATTGCTGACTCATTGGATGACCTTAAGTGACTCTTGCAATTCCTCTATGCATCAGTTTCCTTATTTTGAAGATTCAACAAAATCAAGGGATTTCAGTGTCCTTTGGAATATATGGCAGCTAAATATTTTCCTGTTATCTGTAGGTAAGTAAGAGATCCAATAAATTAATATAATCAACAGTGTGGAATTTCAAAGAACCAATTCTATATAAAAGGACACATCACAGATAGTTCACATACTCTTGTGTGCTGCAAAAATGTTTATCAAGGGACACTGAAATCTTAACTGATTGGCTTATTCATCTTTACTGAAATGTTTTAGCAAGAATAGGGCAGTGACTGGTTCTGCAAAGCACACATGTTCCAGAGTGGTGGCCCATGTGTTTTCTGTATACAGACTTCTGGCCCTTTTATCTCTGTGGTGAAGCAGTTTGAATTTTTTACTTGATCTTTTTTGATCTCTCCAGCACAAGCCTAAGCAAGGTCCTAAGAGACAAGCAACAAGTAAGGGAGCGACCATTGTGGCAGACCTTAAAGAGAGTTTTTTTTCCTGCCATCATCCAGGGCTACAAACCTGCCCGTGTTTACACAGGAACAGTTAGAATGGACCTAAGGAATTTTAATCCTTAATAATCTCCACACTCCTTCAAAACCAGCAAACGGTTCCTCAGCCTGTCCTACACCTGGTAAGGGAAGGCAGTAAGAATCATTGATCAGAAAGAGTTTATTTTGCTACTCTGCTGGCTACTGTAACATAATCAGAGAGACAAGATGGGAGAGGGAATATCTTCTATTGGACCAACTTCTGTTGGTGAAAGAGAACTTACAAAGAGCTCTTCTTCAGGTCTGGGAACCACCCCGTATTTAGAATCAGGGACTCATAGATTTTAAGCCTGGAAGGGACCATAGTCTGATCTCCTCCATATCGCAGGCCACAGAATCTGCCCACCCATTCCTGCAATAGACTCCAAATCTGGCTGAGTTACCAATGTCCTCAAATCATGCTTTAAAGAGTTCAAGTTACAGGAAATCCATCATTTAAACCTTCAAATGATCCATGCCCCATATTGCAGGGGAAGGAGAAAAATCCTTAGGGTCTTAGTCTATCTGATTCTGAGAGAAAATTCCTTCCCGACTCCAAATATGGTGATCCGTTAGACCCTGAGCAAGTGGGCAAGACCCACCAGCCAGACACCTGGAAAGAATTCTATGGAGTAGCTCAGAACCCTCCCACTTCAGTGTCCAATCATCAGCCATTGAAGATATTTGCTACAAGCAGTCACAGATGGACAACAGACAATTGCAGGAAATCTTGTCATATCATCCCCCTCCATAAACTTATCGAGCTTATAGAAGCTAGTTAGGTTTTTTGCATCCACAGCTCCCCTTGGAAGGCTGTTCCAGAACTTCACTCTTCTGATGATTAGAAACCTTCATCTAATTTCAGGCCTAAATTTGTTGTTGGCCAGTTCATATCCATTTGTTCTTGCATCAGCATAGGCCCTCAACTTAAAACACTGCTCTCCCTTGGGGGAGCAGGGCCCAGGACCAATCAGCCTCGGGAGGCCCTCTGCCCCCAGCCCCCTGTGCTGGAGTGGGGCGGGATGGGGCAGTGCAGGCCGGCCCGGCCCGGCCCGGCCCATTCTGCCACCGGGGACTTAACAAGTCAATTTAACTTTTCAAGTGTAGATGCGGCAGAGAGCCTTGGCTCCCCGCTGAGAAGGGACCCACTGTCCCTTCTGCCAGGAAGCCCTAGGTCCCTCTGAGAAGGGAGCAGGGGCTCTTTCTCCCCGGGATCCACGCATGTCCCAGCAGGAAGGGACCCAAGGCTCATTTCTCCCTGGGACCCGCGGGTCCCGGCAAAAAGGGAAGCGTGGCTTTTTCTCCCCTGGACCCATGTGAGTCCCGGCAGAAAGGGAGCTGCCGCTCCTTTCTCCCCGGGACCCCTTTGTGTCCCGGCAAGGAGGGACCCATGTGGGTCCCAGCAAAAAGGGAGCCACGGCGCTTTCTCCCTGAGACCTGTGCGGGTCCCGGCAAGAAGGGCCTGAGGAGAAGGAACCATGGCTCTCTTTTTGCCGGGACCTGCATGGGTCCCGGGGAGAAAGAAGCCGTGGCTCTCCTTTTGCTGGGACCCGCGCGGGTCCTAGGGCGAAAGAAGCTGCGGCTTCCTTTTTGCCGGGACCTGCGGGTCCCAGGGAGAAAGGGGCCACAGCTCCCTTCTCGCTGGGACCCACGCCTTAGGTTGAGTTATAGAATAAGTCGACTTAGGGCGCCACACCATCTTTAGGTCAACTTAACAAATTGACTTAATTGTTAAGTCGACCTAAAGAGTGGTAGTTATTAAGTCGACTTAAGGAACTGCTCAAGTCGACTTAATGAAACCCAGGTGTGGACAAGGCTTTGTTTAAGTCGACTTAACCTTCCTTAAATTGACTTAATTTGCTAGTGTAGACATCTCCTTTGGTTCTGCACACTTGCTATCATTTCTTTCCTTATGGCTTTGCCATGGTTGCTGCATGTGGCACTTTGGAGAGAGTTCTTTTAGGAAGTAGAACTGCTGAAAAGTCTATTTTTCCGTTTATGTGCTGCTGCTGCAGCTGCATCCGATTTTGCTTGCGATTAGATCCTATTCTGGCCTTTTTATAGCATCCAAATGAAGATGTTTAGCTTTTGTTCTCTAAAAGTGTCACAATAACCAGAGGGATTTTATTTGTCATTCTGTACATTTGTGCAAATTACAATGCACTATGTAATGCAGCTGCTGGGTGATATGTGCACATTGGTTCCTATTGGGACTTTGTGCTATGTCTTGCGTAATCAACTATCTTACATGGACAATATCAGCCTGAAAATGATGGTCCCTCATCCTACACTTGTTCACAATGGTATAAATCAGAAATAAGCCCATGCACAGGGCACAAACAGTGTAGACATTTTGAAATCTAGTTTTTCAAATATTTTTTCTTTTTTTCCTACAGGCTGGAAACATTCTCCTTCATGCCTAAATTACATTAACAAACATCATATTCCAAGGATGTTGAGCTGGATGGATTTTCATCTGAAGAACAGTCACTTACAATTTCCTAGGTCTCTAATGACATGATTACATGGTAACTTGCATGTTTGATTTAAAACGAAAATCCCTGTGAGCTGACACTTTAGGTGCTATATTGCAATTAATGAAACATGCTAATAACCTGGTAGCTCTGACAATACTAATGCTGCTAACAGGGCAAGCCTTTCATGCTAGCAACAGTCATGTCAAGGTTTTATCTGATCATGGAAGGGGTTCAGGTGTTACCTTTTGTTGTGCAGAAGCCAGGGAGTCTGGAACTCAATAATCCAGAGGCACACCTACATAGCTGGAAAGTGCCCTTGAGAGGAAATCCTTTCACATGGTGGTCTCCACACATTTCTCCACCAAAAGGGCAGCTCTCATTCGGGTGTCCGTGTGCCACAGGGTAGGGGTGAGCTCCGCACAGAGTTCCATGAAGGTGGCGTTGCTCATCTGAAAGTTCTACAGCCACTGCTCATCATCCCAGATCTGCAATAACAATGCCATCCCACCACTCAGTGCTTGTTTCACACACACGAAAGAGGCAGTGCGTCATGTGCAGATGCTCCAGGAATGTAAACGGTAATCCGGCGTTGTTCATTTTGCTTGTCACACAGCAGGTTAGGCTTAAGTCGACTTAAAATACTCTGTGTCTACACTGGGCTTTCCTTAAGTTGACTTAAGTTGTTCCTTAAGTCGAATTAAGGAAAAGTTAGTTTGAATTAATAACACTTCATTTTAATTCGAACTAGCGCTTAAGTCAACTTTATTAAGTTGACTTAAGGCAGTGGAGACGGGGATTAGCGCCTTGGTGGAGCTTATTAAGTTGTTTTAAAACATTAAGTCGACTTAATAAGGTTGAAAAGGGGCCACGTCTACACTTGAAAAGTTAAGTTGACTTTTGTTAAGTTGACTTAATAAGGTCCACTTTAAGTCAATTTAAAGTCGAGCTTTAAATCGACTTCATAAAGTCAACCTAACTTTTCAAGTGTAGACATAGCCTCAATGCCTAGTGAGCACATTCCAATGAAGTGGATGTCTTGGTGAAAGATGGAAGTGTTCTCCCTGAAGGATGGGGTTTTCAAGACTGTTTCCCCAATCTGGCACTTCAAGTGCAGAAGCTGGGGGCCCACAAAAGACATTAAAACCACTGGCCCTAAAACCTTGTCTTAAAACTCTCCAAAGCTACCGATTTCCTGGTCTTGGATTGGTATTTGTGACACCACCCAAATGCAAAACCCCTTCTGAGAACCCAGGAAGGCACACTTGGGAATTCCTTCCTGCAAGGTACTCTCAATCTCTTTTATTCCTCCCACCGGAGAGTGATTGAACCCTAACTGTGATATCAGCTGAAAATGGCACTGAATTCCCTTTAGTAATTGACTGTGCAGTCTGTGGCACATGTGCACAGAACTGCTTGCCTTTTAGGACACAGAATCAGAGCTTGTTCTTAAAAGGATAACTTTTCTTTAATTAGGAGGGACAGCCAGGAAAACACAGAGAGTTGCTTCTCTGGGATTTAACTTGGATAGTTACAAGATAATAGGGTAAGTACATGTGCTTGGCACAGAGGAATCCAAAAAAGAAACAAAACAAAGAAATAAGCTGAATGCGTCTAAGTAAACGTTTCCTGTTTTACTCATGCATGGATAGTGGGAGATTTACTTTCTTCTGAGAAATAGATGTTGCTGGATTCTCCACGCCTGGCTCCCTGGCAGGTCTTTTCAGGAGCTCTCCCACCAAACAGGAAGTGCTGATGGTCCCAATTCTAAAATCTATGCCCTGTTTCTATTGGCTGTCCTGGGACTTCTTTAGGACTCACTGTCTATGGTGATAATCCTCTCCCAGGTTACCACAGGGGTGAACCAGGCTGATTTGCTATTTGATTCAATGCTTTTCTGTTTCAGTGTGTGATTATCTGTAGAGCCCCAAGTGACACCTCAGAGTCATTCGGTTTGGCAATATTCTGTTGTCCTCAGCACACATGTCCTATGTCCAGAGAGCTGTGTGCTTTAGAAATGCCTTGGAGAGACACTTGTGCTTCCCCTAGGCCTGCCTCCTCTATGCATGGCAGAACCTTCTGTGACAGGCTGCTCCCCAAATCTGGTCCGGTGTGCTGCTATGACCTCTCAAATCCCGCTCCTGAACCCCAATTCACCCCACTCCGCTAGGTGACCACTCACTCCTGAGTCACTCCATACTAGCCACCAGCATGTAATGGTCCAGGCAGTGGGTGTAAATCCACTAGACACACAGGTGTTGGTGTCCAAGTGGATGCCCCCATGCCCAGACATTACACTGGGAGCCACTGCCTTACAGGGATTGGGACCCACTCCCATTCACCTTAGTCTCAAGTCTGTCCACTTAACAAAGAAGTGGATTGTGCTGTCTCCCACATTCACACCCTCTAAAGATCACACAGCTTTAGATAAAACAAATATTAGTTTATTGATCAGAGTACGATTTTAAGTGAGAACATGGTCAGTCAAGGCAGAAACATACTATAAATGAGTCAGGAGTGGCCACTACCAAATAAAAGATATAAACCACATACTAATCTAACATCTCTACCTAAACTGACCTCTTAGTCGAAGATTATGCACAAGGTGTCGGCTGTTTGATGTTTTTCAGCATGGGTGGATTTTATTGTAGTCAGAGGAGGGCTATGCCTCCCAAAAATCTTTCCTGTAGCCTCCCCACCCCGAAATCCCTGCCTCCTGGGAAAGCATTAGGCATGGCCTGTGAAAGTATCTTTCCTTTCTCTCTGTGGCTATGTCTACACTTAGGAATTTAGGTCGACTTTACTAAGTCGACTTTAAGTCGACCTTATTAAGTTGACTTAGAGACTCCACAGAGGACTCCTAAATCGACTTAAAGTAGGCCTTATTAAGTCAACTTAGAGGGTCTACACTAGACTCTCTAAGTCGACTAGTTAGGTCCAGGTGGAGGTGACGATCCTTTGGAGCCTTGGCTCCCCAGGCTAGGAGGGCTTGCTCCTTTCTGGCTGGGACCGTGCTCCAGCTGCTAGGGAGCCCCCAGGGGCTCCCCAGCAGCTGGAGGGCTGGCAATTGCCAGCCCTTCAGCTGCTGGGGAACCTCTGGGGAACTTCCTGAGCGGTCCCCGGGAGAAGGGAGCCAGGACGAGCTGCTAGCGGTTTCCTGGGGCGAAGGGAGCAGGGGCTCCCTTTTTCCCCTGCCCTGCCCTAAGTCAAGTCTACTTAGAGTGTTCACACTGCTTAAGTCGACTTAAGAAGTCGACTTAAGCATTAAAGTCGACTTAAAAGGAGGTCTTATTAAGTAGACTTTAAATTTCCTTAAGTCGACTTAAGCAGCAGCTTAAGTCGATTTAAGGAAACTCCAGTGTGGATGCAGAGTAAATTTAGTCGACTTAAGCCTGCTTGATCTTGAAAAAAACAAACATTCAGTAGGTGGATGCAACAAGACAAATTCCTTAGAATCTGTGCTTAATCATTGACATTTTAAAAAGGCAGGAGCAAGTTATCTGTGACACCAATAGACACAGAATAATAGCAGCCCATAGGTCTAAATTAGGTGGCAAGTATCCAGAGACAGCCCAGCCCAGCTTTGGAAGTTGTAGGTACCAGTTAGGTCTACACAGGCTGTTACAAGTACTGTGAATGGGTTTTTTACCAAATCCAGGGTTGCACTTTTCTAGGTCCTGCTTTTTCTCTTCTGAGGAGTTGCTATTCCTTTGATATAATGCCTCCGAGTCCTCCCCTCATCAAGTAGACAGTGATGTCACTGTGTATATGCACTTAAATGTTTATAAAGGATAAGAAGCACGCCAGACAATTATTCTGAATTGGTGTAAACTGGTTGGGGTAAGCTTGTAGATACATGTGGTATAATATAGAAAAGGCTATATATGCTTAGAAAGTTGCAGGGAATGAATCTGGTTTACAATATTTATTTTTGTCCAGAAATAATTGTGGTTTACAGTCTTAAAAGAAACTGAGTAATATATCAGTGATTGTGTAGGTTTACATTGTCCCCACGTATTTCACATAGTTCACATGGAGACAGACAAACAGAGCCCTCTTCCTTCCCAGAAGCAGTGGAGAAAGTGCGTAACAAAGATGATGTAAATTAAGCTCCCCTCATCCATTCTCTGGAAAGGAGGGGCTGAGTCAATAGGCGGGAAGGCCCATAGTGGTGAAGAAAGAAGGACAGACACTTAGACCTGGGATGGACAATAAGCGCTGGATGGGGGGATGTAGGATGTGCTGAGGGTGAAGGGGCATGGCTGGGCACATGTGGGGGTGGTGCATGGAATGGGGCCAAGAGAAGCTCCAAAATCCGCCCATGTTTTTCAGCCATTCTCTGCCTGTTCCAAGGCAGGGCCTAGATCTTGCTTGAAGTTGGTTGCAAGATGGAGTCTTCCTGGCAGAAGCCTGCAGTTTCTCTCCCAAGTAGTCTGTGTCTTTGTTTTTACAAACTACTGACAGCCCCTCCTCCTCTGTCCTGCTGTGTGATTCTCTACTTCTGCCTGAGCCAGGGAGGGCATTAGCATTCCCTTTGACATGTAAGTCTCCAGCCACTGTGCTAGAGATAGTCCTGAGAGTCGGAACCCTGTAACATGCTTCACCTCTGCACACACACGTTGCTGTAGGGAACATGGCATCACAGCAATCCTGTAGAATATGTTATGAGCATTCACAAAGAAACCTGGTATAGTGTATTTGGCATCAAATCACACGATTACATTGCAAAACTGAAGAGAAAAGTTACACAGATCATGCCCTACGGGCACACGGATGTGCATCCCACACGCCTTCCTGTGTTAATTCATGAAGGTCCCCCTTCAACTCCTTCTGAAAAAGTGCATGTGTCCCGCATGTAGCACAACAGGCCCCAGATTGGTGGTGCTACCTTACTATTACTACTAGTCTCTGTGGGGCTGATTCCCTTGTTGGGGCATCTAGTCAGGATCCGAACAGCAGGAAGGTCTCGGTGACTTTCTTCAGGGGTGGGTTTATTGTTCAAAACCAAAAATCAGCCCAATGCAACTAAACCAGCCTCTCCCAACCACAGCTGCTACTTAGCCAGGGACATCTGTAGACAGACACATTCCCTGAGACTCTTTGATCCTGCAGTCGTCTCCACAGCAACTAACTGTATTGTCACATCCTATGCCATCAGCTGAAAAATATACAGCAGAAGCTGGGAAACCCCTACACAAGCAGACCCCATCAGATGCAAACTTCCTGTTCATGCAGACAAAGGCTGCATGAGGTTTTGCTTGACTAAAGCCAACACCGAATTGGAAGATGTGTTGTGTGGTCATGAAGATGACAAGTGCTGGAGTGTTCTGAACTGAGGCGGGAGAGAAAGAGCTTAGACAGTTCCAGTGCAAAGGGCAATGTAGGAAAGCTGGGGTGGGGGGGAAAGGAGTGGAGGACTCTGAGCAGAAACTTGAAGGAGAATGAGGAGACTTTCTGCAGTGGAATAGGAAGGGGGCACACTCTTGCAGGAGGAGGGGACAGAAGCGTGCCAGATCACACAAACCAGAGACCCTGGGTTTCCAGACAGTCATCCTTGGGACGGTTGGGGGTTTGTCTGTGCTCAGTTATGAATTGCTCCGGTCAGTGAATAGTATTTATGATCGTCACCTTCCGTGTTGATTAGAACTTGCATTCTGTAGCAGGAAACAGGCTACATCTGAGGAACTGAAACAGAGACATGACATTGATTAGCTCTGCTCTGTTGGGACAATTGGCTTTTAACGACTCTCTGCCACCAGCAATCCCATACTGGGTGCAGCATGGAAAATCCCAGCAGAAGGACAGGAAAAAAAGACCAGGTGCTTTTAGAAGTCACTTGCTTCCTAAGCAAGGAGAACCAGGCCATCACCAGAATGAGAAGGTTCAGTAGGCCCCAGCCCCTAATCATTTTTGTTGCCCTCCGCTGGACTCTTACATTTGTCCACATCCTTTCTGTAGTGGGGAGGGAAAACAGGACATAATATTCCAGATGTGGCTTCACCAGTGCCAAATAGAGGGGGATAATCACATCCCTCGATCTGCTGGCAACACTCCTATTGATGTAGCCCAATATGTTGTTGGCCTTTTTGGCAACAAGGGGACACTGTTAACTCATATCCAGCTTCCTGTCTGCCATAACCCCCAGGTCCTTTTTTACAGAGCTGCTACTTAGCCGATCGGTCCCCAGCTTGTAGCAGTGCATGGGATTTTTCCGTCCTAAGGGCAGGACTTTGCACTTGTCCTTGTTGAACCTCATGAGATTTCTTTTGGCCCAATGCTCCAATTTGTCTAGGTCTCCCTGGGTATGTCTAAACTAGAAAAAGTTAAGTTGACTTTATTAAGTAGAATTAATATGGTCAACTTTAAGTCTACTTAAAGTCAACCTTATTAAGTTGACTTAACAAAGTGGACTTAACTTTTTCTAGTTTAGACATACCCAGGGAGACCTAGACAAATTGGAGCATTGGGCCAAAAGAAATCTCATGAGGTTCAACAAGGACAAAAATTAAAGTTAAGTTAACTCGATTTAGTCCATTTTGTTAAGTTGACTTAACTGACCTTAATTGACCTAATGGGCGGTTGTTTTTAAGTCAAAGTAAGCTTTCATTAAGTGGACTTAAGGAATTTCTTAAGCTGACTTAATGAAAGCACAGTGTGGACATGGAGTAATTTAGGTGAACTTAAGTGTCCTGAAGTCGACCTAAATTGCCTGATTCCTATTCCTACCCTCCAGCATATGTACCATTCCCTCCAGCTAGGTGTCATCTGCAATCTTACTGAGCGTATAATCTATCCCATCATCCAGATCATTAATGAAGAAGTTGAACAAAACTGGCCCCAGGACCAACCACTGGGGCAGTTCGCTTGTTACTGGTTGCCAACTAAACATTGAGCCATTGATCCCTATTCACTTTACGGTCCATTAATCCAACCCATACTTCCTTAACTTGCCAATGAGAATGATGTGGGAAACCATATCAAAAGCTTTACTAAAGTCGAGGTATATCTCGTCAACGGCTATTCCTGCATCCACAAAGCCAGTCATCGCATCATAGAAGACAGTCAGGTTGTCAGGCATGATTTGCCCTTGGTGAATCTATGTTGACTGTATCTGATCACCCTGTTTTCCTCCAAGTGTTTCAGAATGGATTCTTTGAGGACCTGCTCCATGATTTTTCCAGGGATTGACGTGAGGCTGACTGGTCTGTGGTTCCCCGGATCCTCCTTTTCCCCATTCTTAAAGATAGGTATTATATTTGCCTTTTAAAGTGCAGAGAAATAGCTCATGGTGCTGAAGAAATTGATTAAAATTGCTCCCCAAAGCCCAGCCAGGTCGGGTTGGGACCAAAACCTGTTAGGAAAAATGAACAACAAATGTTGCAGAATTCGAGTCAAGTTAGACAAAAAGGCCTGAGACATATAACTTCTCCTGAGTTTATAAATCTGTCTAAACCACATAAATAACCCTGAGCTGAAAAAACCTTCTGAACAGTAAAAACCTGACTGAAACTAAGTTAAATGAGAAATTTTCTCTCTTTGGGTTTCTATAAAGTTGTCCATCACCTTTGGTATCTGAGCCCCATCAATATCCACTTCCTGAGAAGTGATTCCCAGAAATCTGCTAGGTGGTGGGAGGGTCTCTGAGAAAGGATTGCTGGAAACCACTCTTGGTTTGGACAAACCACTGGAGCACATAGTCTAGGGAGCATTTCTTCACTGGCAGAAAAATGGACAGGGGGACCTACTCTCACTGGAGATTCAATGAGCAGAAAGGAAATAAGCCCTATAGCTCAAATAGCCCACCCATTCCTCACAGTAAACATGGGCATGTGTAATGAAGCCCCAGCAGCTCTCACTGCTGTCAGAGGGGCTAAATAGTTGAATCTTCAGTGTTGCTGCCAAGCCCAGCCCTAGGCTGAATAGCACCAGGCAAAGAGTGTCTTCAGCACCCTCCCTGCATTTCTTAAACTTGTACAAACCTTAAGCTATATCTACACTTGAAAAGTCAACTTTGTTAAGTCGACTTAACAGCAGAGATAGCCGTTATACTGGCTTTAAGTCGACTTAATAAAGTCGATTTAGCGCTGATCCCCATCTACACTGGCCTTAAATTGAGTCAAGGAATCGACTTAAGGCTTAAGTTGACCTAAAGAGTTGGTGTTATTAAGTCGACTTAAGCTTTCCTTGACTTAAGGAAATGCTTAAGTTGACTTAATAAAAACCCAGTGTGGACGCAGAGTAAATTAAGTCGACTTAAGCCTGCTTAAGTTGACTTAATTTACTAGTGTAGACGCACCCTTTGTTACCACTGCTGCACAATTGCCCTGCATTTGATACAAAGTGTATCGATGGAAAAGCTGTAATCTGTTAAGTATGGTAATCATGTTTCTGTATGTGTATATCTTTGTAGCTGAAGTTATGAATATTTGCTCTGCATCTGTATCTCAGACATGTGTTTTGTTCTTGGGTGATACCCACAAAGTAGTTTTATGTCCCGTCTAACAAGCCCAGTGTTGATGAACCGTTCAGTTGTTGATGGACCAGTCAGGTGGTGATAGGCTATTAAGGAAAATCATCTCTTCAATAAGTCTTCCTGCAGATGCCGCAAATATTCAAGGAGCCAATGACCATCCCTCTGATTCAGCAAAACATGTGACATGGACACGTGAGCTCAGACTCCAGCTTTGTCAATATCTTTCCATAAACAGGGGCTGTGGGCTTTGCTTGGGACAGTAAATTTTCATGCAAATGGAAGAAGACACCTGAAAGACATCTGAGACATTTTCATTTTGCCTCTTACTTGCTCCAGTTTTTCTGGACTGTTTGCTTAATGCTTCAAGGAGTATTTTGGACCATGGATTAAGGATCTTCCAGTCTTTTGGAAGTTACCAGAGAGACTTTTGCAAGCCAGCTGTCTCTTCCACTCCTGCTATGATCCTGATCTGTGAACACTGCAAATCACTTGTATGTAGATTGTTCTTTAACCATGCAGTAGCTCTCCTCTTTACTTTTATTAATAAATCTTGAATTAGTCACTAAGGATTGGCTGCCAGCATGATATTTAGGTAAGATCTGAGATACATACATCATAACCTGAGAGTAAGTGTCTGATCCCTGAGAGCACATGGTGAACAGGGTTTTCAGTGACTTCTCACTATATTAGACCTCTTTGTCTGGATGGAGGCCCAAGACTGGAATGTGTAAAGGGAACTGTATTTTGGCTTCTGGTTAACCAGTGTGGTATCGCAGAAGCTCTGTGGATACTGGTTTGCTGAATCTAATTATAGAATAAATCACCAGTTCTGGGGGACTGTCTGCCCTGAGTGTGGCATTCTCCATGTGGTCCAGCCCATGGTAACAGAGAGGTCTAACTAAAACTCCCTGTAGGAGACAGTGGGGCAGATCCTGGGCTGCTGTAAAGCCAATGATTTCAGTACCCTAGAGATGAATTTGGCCCAGTGGGTCACATTTGGCACTTGGTATAGTTAACTCTGAGGTGCTCCTAGGGGTACTGAGACACAAAATATATTTGTGGTATGCACTGAATCACAAACCTGATATTCTCCAGTTGTCCATGGAGTCATCCAGCTTAGACAAGACCTGAATTTTTAATTTAAAAATACAAACAAAAAACCTTTTAATCCTTACAGGCCACCTGTAAACACATCATAAAGAAGCAAAGAAAATCAAAGCCCCATTGTTTTTCCTTTTTGCAGGTCATTTTTAATTCTAATTTTTCAATGCTTGTTTATAATATTCCAGCTAGCTGTACTTATTTTTATTTGTCCTTAATTTTATAGTTTTTGTTCTGCTTCTATAGTATTGCCAAGAAAAAAAAAGTATGGTTGTATTTTGGTTTGGGTTTTTTTGATGGCCTGACTTAGGCTTCTGTAAAGCATTTGACTTGTTACCGCATGCCATTTTGGTTAAAAAACGAACAATGTAAAATTAACATGGCACACATCAAATGGATTGAAAACTGGCTAACTGATAGATCTCAAAATGTAACTGTGAATGGGTAGTCATCATCAAGTGGGTCCATTTGCAGTGGTACTCACTGGGACCAGTTCTTTGCCTTATGCTATTTAACATTTTTTTTTTATCAGTGATCTGGAAGAAAATATAAAATGATCCCTGATAAAGTTTGCAAGTGACACAAAATTTGAGGGAGCGGTAAACAATGAAGAGGACAGGCCACTGATAAGACAGCTCTGGATCACTTGGTAAGCTGGACACACGCAAACAATATAAGTTTTGACACAGCTCAATGCACCACTGCAAGCCAGGTGAGTGACAAACAACTGAACTGTGAAACACTCAGGATTCGGTGCCTCACATGATAATTCACAGCTTCAGATGGGTTTTATGTTCACTTCAATTGAAATAAACCAACCGGTTTTTAAAACTCTAAGCTCTGCAGCCATAGCGTCCTCCAGCTGGGTCCTGGGCAGGATTTTACCCTAGGCCCATCAGAGCCTTTCATTCCAGCTGCAAGAGCAATCAGAAGTGGCTAGCTAGGTCAGCCATGTGAGAAGGACTTGTCTTTGTTTTCCTGTGGGGTCACACCACTGTTGCTAGACAGCAGTAGCAGACAAGCTCAGGAGCCCTTGTTTAGTGACTGAGATAGGATATCAAAGCATCATGTATGATGTTCTCCTTCTGCTATCTATTCGAGTGTGCCACTGTGCCTCCTTGATCAGCCACTCCTGGGCCCTGACTTACCCACTTTGCCAGATGGACCCCCACTCCTGGGTCAGTCCATGCCAGCCTCCTGCGTGTAATTGGCCCTGGCAGTGGGTGTGTGCTCACTAGCCACCCATGGGACAGTCCCCAGCCAGCATCTCTAGGCCCCAGATGCCACATCAGGAACTTCCAACCTTCAGGGATTGGGTTCCTTCCTAGATCACAGCAGGCTCATATACTCCAGTACATCAGTTTAACAAAGAAACTGATATACAGTTAGCCTTTGCTCTAAGTTAGGTCTCCACACACTCATTCTCTCTCAAAAATCCATGCTGCTTTAGATAAAACAAGCACCAGTTTATTGATTAAAACAGGATTTTAAGAGTGAATCAATGAACATTCAATTAATCAATCAGTCAAGGAGTCAACCACTACCCAGTGACGTAGCGAGGGTGTCTGGTGCCCGCCAGCGCCCATGGTCCAAGCCCACATTTGTGCTTCCCCAGGTGCTCCCTGCCACCCCACGCCTTGCAGCCCCCCTGCTCAGTGCCCCCCGGCAGCCTGAATATGGAGGGTTAGGTGTGGCGCGTTTCCTTATTTCCTCATGACTGAATGGACAGGTGATGAGACAGAATGGACAGGTGCTGAGACAAACAAACCCCACCTACTAGAACTTCTTAGCTGTTAATCAGCACTCCAGAGACAGGCCGAGAAGCAAAGCCCAGAGTGTGGCAGGTTTCTTGCCACAGGGTCTGAGATAGGCCAGTGAAAAATGTCAGGTAGTGTTGATTTCGGAGCTCTCGATACTCTCTCTCTCTATTAAGGAAGATGCCATAAAACAACCATGGAGAATTCAAATCACATGGCTGCATTCTACGTTCGAGTGGGTTTGTAATCTTTACAAAATAGCATGTCAATGAAGACCTCTGCCACAGCTGGACTTCGGTGTCATTTCCAGCCGCAGTAGCATAGAGTGTCGTCCAGCTTTCCAAACAAGCTGGCTCTTTGTCCCAGCCTCCACTCTGAGCCAAGAGCAGCACTCACACACACATGTAATGCTTGATTGTACACCCACTGAACTCATTGGAAGAAATGCGTACCGGAGTGGATTTGGATCCAAAATATCCACACACATGAAATCACAAATAGCTGGTGAGATACAACTGATTTTCCACATGGGCTGACTCGTGAGATTTCAGGCTGATTTAATGGACAGGGGCTATAAGAACTCATTTTTGATCTATAGAAAGACTAAGAAATAGACCAAAGTCAAACTTTCAGACTAGGTTTACGTTTTCATGAAGTGGAACTAAGAAACGGGGGCTGAAATTTTTTCAAGCTTTGCAGAAATCTTCCTCTTTGGCTCAGAAGGAATCTAGTCCTTTCCAAGCCAAACATGTTTGTCAAGCCAGTCATAGAGGGTGTGTCTACACTTGTAAATTAAGTCAATTTAAGCAGGCTTAAGTCGACTTAATTTACTCTGTGTCTACTCTTGAGTTTCCTTAATTTGACTTAAGCAGTTCCTTAAATCGAATTAAGGAAAAGTTAGTTTGAATTAGTAAAACCTTGTTCTACTTCAAATTAACCCTTAATTCGAACTAGTTAGTTTGAATTAAATCAATGTGGCCATGTTAGTTCAAACTAACTGCTTAGTTCGAACTAACCGGCACATTGAGCTTAATGCAACAGACTAATTCGCATGGCACTTGCTTAGTTCGAACTAGCATTCTAGTGGGGCCATGCTAGTTCAAATTAAGTTAATTAAGTTAATTAAGTTAATTCGAACTAACTAAAATTAGTTCGAATTAGTTAGTTTGAATGAATTAATTTGAACTAGCTTTTGTAAGTGTAGACATAGCCAGAGAGGCTCAGATAGATGTTCATAACTGAAGGTGTTTCAATCTTAACTATGGAGAGCCTATTGAGTGTCCAGACTGTAACCCTAGTCATATGCAGTAACTTGTCCCATGGAGACAAGACTATTCACTTCCAGAAACTACCATGGAGAAAATGGCGTGGTACTTCCTGCAGAATTGTTGATTATGGAGAATATGTCTTCCTTCTTTGTTGATGCTTGTATGAATCATTATTTTTATAGGTCCTTTGTGCTGACAATGTGCCAGGCATTAGAAACAAACTGCAGCTGGCCCATGTCCAGAAGAGTTTAATGTCAGAACAAGTTGCTTATTCTGAACTCTTTTCTACATCCCCCACACCTCCTTCTTCAGCAGAGTTGCTTCCTTTGTGTCACCTCCTCAATCTAAGCTGTGCTTCATAAGAGCCCTGCGGAGACGGTGCGGTGACAAAGCTCGAGGAGGAAAAGCTGCATCTGAACCTGGCCCTGGGTAGAGAGATTGCAGAGCTCGTATTGTGTTACTCAGCCACTTGCCCACCTCAGGGGAGACAGCAGTGACTCCTGGACCCAGCCCCAACGCCCTAATGTGCAGATCTAACTCTCCTGGCACAGTCACTAAAGCTATGGCTACATTTGTTCAAATAAGTCGACTTTGCTAAGTCGACTTAACAAAGTCAACTTTAAGTCAACTTTGTTAAGTCAACTTAGCATGTCTATACTGTAAGTTTAGGTTGACTTAAAGTCGACCTTGCTGAATCAACTTAGAGCATCCACACTGGACGCATCAGTTGACCTGTAGGGGCTAGGTGGACCTGGGAGTGGTGCATGGTGGGAAGGGGTCACCTCTCGGGTGCCCCCCTTCCCCAGTCATCCTTCCAAAAGTGCCAGGGAGCTCAGCATCTTCCCCATTGTACCAGGGTACATGGGGGCTGAGCAGGACAGGGATAGAGGCAGGGTATAGGAGCGGGGTGGGCAGGGCTGTGTCCTGCCCTGTGGGTGGGCATGCCAGGCTCTGGCTGTGCCAGGCACCCTGGCAGGGAGGTCAGTGGGGGACTCCTGGGGGCCCTTTAAGTCATCTTAAAGTCGATTTAGGGCTAATCTGCACCTACACTGACTTAAGTCAACTTAATAAGTCGACTTACTTTTTCCTTAGATGCAGAGTAAATTAAGTTGACTTAAGCCTGCTTAAGTCAACTTAATTTACTAGTGTAGATGCACCCTAAGAGGGCTGTCTTGTTCTCTCAAGACTGTGGCAGCACTGTACAGCTTGCCATACCGATAATACAGTCTGAACTGAATGAATTGAATTAGCTGTTAGCAAAGCCATCGCCGCCCTTCTAAAACAAGCACCTTTGCACTGGAAAAGTCACTGGGAGAAGAGAAACGGCGATCCCCAGGACGTGATCTGTGCAGATAGACTCTGACTGCCCTTTGCACACCTGACAGTGATAAAGGAATTAGCCTTATGCAGAAGCAGATCTCCGTTGGCCCCAAAAGGGTAGATGTAACAGACTGACCTGATAAAGGAAGAGCTAAGGTATATACAACCCTAACATAGCATCTTAAATGGCAGAGCGTTTCAAACACTGCTACAAGCATAGATGTGATGCAGGAATAGCATTCGGATGCCACAAGGTGACCCACTTAACAGGCTTCCGCATTCACTGAGAGATAGAAATGGGACAGGGGGAAATAACTACAGTCAATTCGCTTTGATAAAGAAATGTTACAGACAGCACAGTATCTGCCTAGGTGGAGTTTTCTTTAGCATCTTTCTTCCACACCATCTCTAGGGCCATGCTATGCTTTCCCTGGAGAACATGGCCTTTTACAGATCCACTACAGCTTTGTAGTAAGGATTGAATGGAGTGGTCTCATTGTCATGCACGTAATTTAATTATCTCTGGCATAGACCGCTTCCGGAACCCTTAGTAGGCTTCCTTGCCTTTTAGTAGCTGGCACATTGAGAAAATAGGAATTGCCAGATTGGATCAAAGCTGAGTTCCAGCTACTTCAGAATTGTGGCTCTGATAGTAGCCAGTAGCAGATGCTTTAGCATGAGGTACAAAATACTCCACAATAGACAATTGTGGAATAGCTGGTGCACAAGGATATTTTCTTTCTCTCCATTAGTAGAGGTTAGTTTATACATTGTATTGTTTGATATAAATGTCCAAACACTTTTTCCTAATCCAGCCAAATTCTGGGCCTCAAGAATATCTTGTGGCAGTGAGTTCCACAGGCTAATGATGCATCGTGAAAATCATGTTTCTTTTAATTGGTTTTTAATTTGCTGCCTTTAATTGAATAGAGTGTCACCTTGTTCTCAGATTGCAAGAAAGGATGAATAAGAGTACTTGTTTGACTCACTCCAGATTATTTACTGTTTGGCCACACTTGCAAGGCCATATGCTCCACAGGATGACATTTCTTTGTCTGTAATGCAATAACTTTTGAATGCTACATCTGACCAACGCAAAGATTTGATGGGACGTTCTAGGCATTAAGAGGTAGGACTCTACTGATTAGGAAGAAAATCAGACACTGAAAGGTGGCCTGAGGAAGAGAATCAGAGACTGTGGCGTGGGAGGAGTGGGGAAGGGGGACACACACAACCCCTGGCATGAGGGGAGAAGGCAGACTCCCTAAAGTAGAGGGGCATGGGAGCTTGTGGGGTTATGAAGAGATTCAAGAAGACTTGCTGAATGCAATGAGCTCACATGACACAAGCTATAAACTCCCCTATCTTATATACACCTATCTTCATTCTGAATGGCCTCTTCTCTGAGCTATAGGGCTATGTCTACACTTAGGGATTTAGGTTGACTTTACTAAGTAAACTTGGCCTTACTAAGTCGACTTAGAGAGTCTATACTAGACTCTCTAAGTCGACTAGTTAGGTCCAGGGGGAGGCGAGGCTCCTTTGCAACCTCGGCTCTCCAGGCTAGGAGAGCTTATCCTTGGGAGATCCAGCCCTCCATGGGGCTGGCTTTCCTGGAGGCAGGAAGCCTGAGCGATCTGGGAGAGAAGGGAGTGCTCGACTCCCTTCTGGCTGGGACCACTCTTGGCTAGGAGGGAGTGCGGGGCTCCCTTCAGCCAGGACCGCTCAGGTCCCGGCTAGGAGGGAGCCCCGCGCTCCCTTCTCCGTGGGACCTGAGCGGTCCCGGGATGAAGGGAGCCGGGACAAGCCGCTAGCGGTTTCATGGGGAGTAGGGAGCAGGGGCTCTGTTTTCCCCCTGCCTTAAGTCAACTAAGTCGACTTAGGGCGTCCACACTGCTTAAGTCGACTTAAGAAGTCGTCTTAAGCATTAAAGTCGACTTTAAACTAGGTTTAATAAAGTTGACTTTAAATTTCCTTAAGTTGACTTAAGCAGCAGCTTAAGTCGATTTAAGGAAATGCCAGTGTGGACACAGAGTAAATTAAGTCGACTTAAGCCTGCTTAAATCAACTTAATTTACTAGTGTAGACGCACCCTATAGGTCCATCTAGCTTTCAGCCTCTCCCCATGGGGCTGTCTTTCGAGCCTCTGCTAATTTGTGTTGCTCTTCTCTGCAAACCCCCTTTCATTTTGTTTTATTCTCTTTTGAAATCAAACGGTCAGAAGTGAACTCAGTATTCGATACTCTGAGGATAATTCACATGCAAGTCAAAGGGAATTTCTGTAGGACTAGTCAAAGTTCTTTTTGAACACCCTCCTGCATTGCTTTGTGGGATAACACTTAATACAGCTCCTGCAGCAACAGGGTATTAACAGATGATTTGCTGATAGCTTCAACTGAGCAAATGATTATTTTACTCTGCACTCATTATAGCATGATTAGAAGTAATGCAAAGTAGTTCTGATGAATTAAAAATATCTATCATTACTTTGGTATAATTGAATCAGGGATTTACATGGCAATAAAGCAATGTGCCCATGCTATATACATCTCCAGTTAGGGCATCCTGGAGGTGCTTCTGCTTGCAACACGGAGTGACATAGCAAAGCATTCTGGTTCATATGAGATTCTAGGAAGCTCATGGAGTCTATCACAGAGGATGAGCTGTTCATAAACCCGCTGTAGTGCAAACAGAGAGCTCACTCTTCTTTTCTTGCTCACACAAACCTCTCGCTGGCTTCAAAGGGAGCTAGGACACTCCAGCTCAGGTGTCCCCATGGCATGTGTAAAGCAGGTCCTGAGCATCTTGGAATCGGGGCTGGGTTCAGAGAAGCCCTCACTGGTTTGGTGACTTCTCTGAGCTGCCTCCTATCTCCCGACTCCACAGTCTGAGGCTGGGCACTGTGAGAATGGGTGTCTTGGGGGGATTTTCCACAGAGGCTCAAAAATGGAAGTAAAAAAATCTTTCTCCAAACATTTCAGAACCTCAGAAAAGGTTCAGTCCCAGCCCTGGTCTGATCCATTGAAGTCCATTGAGTCTTTCCCACTAAGCCTGTACAGGTAAAGGTTTAGGGGTGGCTCTTATGTCAGCAACCCCCATACTAAAGCACTGGCGAGGAAATGTAAGCAGTGATCAACTCAGGAAGCCCAGGTCCTTGCCGTCCATAGCAATGTAAGGGAAAGGCATATAGCTGTGTCCTCCAGTGTCTGAGAGAATCACCCACAGCTTGTATGAAGAGTCATTACCTATCATTCTTTCCTCTCCATGAACTCCAGTTATTACTTAAAACTCCTTTTAAACAGCACTTCCCAAATGAATAAAATATACAATATTCTCCATTTTACGGTGAGCATTTCCTGCTGCCTTCAAAGGAGCCAACCCACTGTTACAATGGGATGTGTTTTTCAAGACCAGGGATGAAGAAAGCCCAGATAACAGGCTGAATGTAAGGGATACTAGAGTGATGCATTCCGTTAGGACTTCTAAATTCCCATCTGGCAGAGAGCGCAGGTGCCAGGGAGATATAGACAAAAGGAATGGTCACTAACTTAAGATTGGACTCTTTAGGGCTAACCATTGGGGTCAGAGGCTACTGCCCCATGCTATGGTTGGGGTACTGATATTGGTCACCCTGACCCTGGTCACAGTGTTGTCCCGTGGGGGGAGTGGGGCCCAGGGCCAACTGGCCTAGGCGAGGCCCCGCCCCCGCACGCTGGAGGGGAGTCGGGCCACTCTACCCCCCCAGGGAGCCAGCCCAGGCAGAGAGGCTGAGGCTGCTGGCTCCAGCCCCGACCCCAGAAACGGGGGCTGCCGGTGCAGGGAGCCGGCTCCAGCCGGGAACCCAAGGCCATCACCAGGAGCTGATTCTGGCCAAGGGCTCCCCGTCGGCGAGGGCTGACCCTGGCCACATGGGGCAGGCCCGCCCAGAAGCGTGTCCTGGCCACCTGCCCTACCCCTGTGTCTGCCATCCACCCGGGGAGCGAGGGGGGCTAGCCCAGGGGCCGGGCTTAGTGCTCCCTGCCTGCCCCGCTGCCTTCGGCTTCCTGCCGAAGGCAATGGGGAGCAGGGAAGAGTGTGGGCATGAGGGGGGCCGAGGTGCAGGCCCCGCACTGCCCTGCTGGGAGCGGGACAGTGTGGGGCCCTTGTAACCGCGGGGCCCGGGGTGATTGCCCCGTTTGCCCCCCCCAGGGATGGCTCTGCCTGGTCAGGTGATCAAAGCCAGGCTATAGAGTTCAGGTTTTGGCTGGCATTTCTACACCCCCCTCACTTATGACAGTCACCAGCACAAAGAATTTCCTGAATTCAGAGTCAAGCTTTGATTATTCTTGTTTTGTGTGCTCAGTACAACAAAAATGATGAACGATAAGTGTTTACATGTGTTGCTGTCAAAGGCACAGCTATGCACCAGAATTTGGCCCTGTGTCACAGCCCTGAATATTTCACTATATTTAGGTACCAAAATGAGCTCCCTCTCATTGCTGCCCATGCTGAATCCTCCTGTACATCCCTGAGCCATTATCTGAAGCCCAAGAACAGATGAGCACTGAACGGATACAGTGGAAAAATCCATATGCCAAGAGACTCATCGGAGCAGATGAGAAATGAAAGCAAGTGTAGGAGGAATATGTAAAAGGCTTTGGGTTACCGAGGGTTAATAAACTGGCTTGTGCACCATTCTCTCAGCAAGTTGATTTGAAGCCACATTGATGAATCATGCATAAAGTATCTTCTGGGGCAGAGAGCTGGATTCAGGGGCTGTTCTGTAGGCATCAGCTTTGAACACCCATTTTTACATAACAGATAATCTGTGGAACTCACTTCCACTAGATCTAACTGAAACCAAGAAGACAGTTGGATTCCAAACAGTCATGACCATTGATGTAAATAATGGGAATGCGCTGTCACATCAGACATGTGTAGAGGAATATAAACCCTCTTCTTTAAGATATAAGCCAAGCACTAACTGATGGATGGGGCTTAGAAAGGAACTTCTAAGGGCAAAGACTGGTGATTGCACGGCTCTTCGCTCTGGGTATCTGGGACCTTCCCTGGAAACACCCGGTGCTGGTCACTGTCAGGGTTGTGATCCTGGATGAGATGGACTAGTCTGACCCAGTCTGGCCCTTCTCACATTCCCGTCACTGGGCTGTCCTGAGGTGTACCAGAGCTGAAGACAGTTTCAATCAAAACCAATTTCACACACATTTTAACGTCCACCTCTGGGGTGTTACTCATCAGAGGGTATGGTTGGACGAGGGTTCTTTTGGCCATAGGGATAATAGCCCTACTTTTATCCTTCGGTGACTTAGTGGAGGCCCTTGTAGTTATCTCGGGGGTCAGGAGGAATATACAACAGGGGGTTGAACCGATCCAGCTGGTAACCCAGACTAACATTAAGGGAACTGACAGCTGTTCCCATAGGGGAAATAGTGAGAGCGAGAGAGGGGCACAGGGAATCAATAGTGACAGGGGAAGTATCAAAGGAATCAGGAGAGTTATGAATAAAAGTTTTTATTCTCGATTTCCATGCTTATAATGAGTACTCTTGGTAAGATATCAATTAAGGGAGTTTCAATAATCATATGATTGTAAAGTTACACTGTTTCACTGTTATGCTGCAGCAGGTCTTAAAGACAAAAGTAAATGTGCATTGAAGGTTTAATTGCTAAAGCTATTCTTATTACACTGCGATTGCCCCTACCTTTAAAGGGGATTGCAGTCTAACCACCTGTACTCCCAGGCCGGGGTGCTAAACTACTTGGTCCCTAACCTTATACCTATCCCCCCGTACTCTCGGGGACCAGGGTGCTAAACTACTTTAGCCCTTACACCAGGACTCGGGGTGCTAAAAACTTCAGTTACTGTTTCATATACCTGTAGCTACTTTGAACCAGCCTTCACCGAGGTCTGTTGCAGTTTCTTAATACTCACCGAACTCCTACCGACGTGTCAGTTCCTCATTCACAAGGAATGGGTCCTGACCTTTCTCTGGCCACGGACAGAGGTCACTTGCTTTCAAAGCCGGAGCTTTGGGGTGTCTTACCTCTGTTCTGCCCCCCCCCCGCCTGTCTTTGCAGTCTTAGGGGCTGATATTTATGGGATAGCTAGACCCTCGCACCCCTCCTGCTTTGTCCTTGTGGTTTTTTACACAATTTTGCAGGGAGCTCACGAGCTAATTTTGCAGGGGGCTCACGAGCTTCCGAGCATCTAGGTTGCAAAACACTGTAAGGTATTTCGGGAAGTTCTTCCATTCTGCAGGACAGTTAACAATTGCAAAATATTCTTTGAAAAACAGCTTTTGCAAAGCAGTTTTTGCAAAGTAGTTGCTGCAGGAGAATTAATTAATTTCAATTAATTTTGCAGAGTAACGTCTGAGTTCTTGGTATAGGTCCTGGTGAGCTGTTATTATTAGACCTTTGAAGATTGGTTCAGGCTTGGGCCTACTCTTACTATGAACTATACTATTACTAATAAGCACACAAGCCCCTTATCTAACCCTACTTTCTACACCAATTTGATTGAAAATTGGGTATGTGACTGAACAATTTTTTCCCCCCCAAAAGATTGCTTTCTGCAGAAGATTTAGAGTTTGAATAAATTTTTTTTCATCCAAATGCTGAAAAGCTTTGGCTGAAAATTAAGGTTTTGGTTTTTTGATTGGCAGGGTGGAGGGGGCTCATCTTCACTGAAGATTTCCTTGGGGTAGGGAACCCCATCTATAACCAGCTTGATATCAGAATATTCAGGGCCTGGACCAGAGCCCCTTAACATCAGTGGAAAGACTCACATAGACTTCAGTGGGCTAAGAAGCAGGCCTTTTGTTCCCACATGCCCAAATTGCTAGAGATGGTCCTAGGGTCTTTTCCAGGACATTCTGACCATATGAAATTAAAGAACCACCTCGGAGCTAGAAACATATTTCAGAAGCTGCTTGATGGAACACATGTGAGTTCTCAACATTTCAGCACTAATCAAACTTCCAAAATCCAGAATACACACTGGCAAGTGATTTGATGCTAAATCTCATGCAAAAAACTGTTCCCATTTGCCCAGCTGTATCTAATGCTCTTTGTAAACAGCTGGAGTCTTTCTTCTAAAATACCTCTCTTATGTCTGCCTGTTAATTTAATAGTGCTGAGTAAATGTAGTTAATGATGAGATGGCATCATCCTGCCATCAGGTTGTGGCTGAAAAGTCATTTATTCCCATGAATGCGGAAGAGCAGTGTACAAAGGCTGTGAATCAGCACTGCGAAATTGCTCTCCCCTGCCATCTGCCAGGATCCCAGTAAGTAGAGCACAGGTGCAATAATGTTTCAAGGCTGACTCTACAAGGGTTACATTGACCTAATTAGTCTCTCAAACAAATGGGGAAGGGGGAGAACCTGGAGTCTTATGTCTCTAAATGAATTCTCTCCATCTCCTTTTGCTTGACTGGCCCCAGGGAGACATTCCATGCAAGTAAGTCTGTGATTGCAGCAACATTTGAATTCTCTTTGCTCTCCTTCTGGGGAGGCCACATGCTGTCTTCTGACCTCATTAGCTTCCCCTCCTGTCTCTTTCTTGCTTCACACTCTCCAGCCCCACTGATGTGCTAATTACTTTACAGAGTCATCTGCAGGAATCTGCTCTGCTGGTGCTCCTCTGAGGTGGGGGTGAGAAGGACTGGGGTCCTAGAGTCAGGGGGAGGAGCCACTGGGGTTTCTTCAGACAAATGTATGCTGGGAGGTGTCAAAATGTCATCAGGGAACTGAACAGGAGTGAGAACTTGGATTAAAAACAGTTGCCAGATATCTGTTGAAGCACTGTAATGGACATGTCCTTCACAAAATGTGCAGGGAAGTTGAAGTGTTCTCCTATTGGTACCTACATCCCTTGAAATTTCATCCAGGACACACCACATGATCCATTGTCTACAGCCAAGCCCTAAGATACAATTGCATTTATTCAAATCACTCAGACAGAGACAAAACAACTGCAGGATCTCTATCAAGCATTCTTAAAATTGCAATACCTACCTAGAGAAGTGAAGAAACAGATTGACAGAGCCAGATGGGTACCCAGATGTCAACTACCACAGGAGAAGCCCAAGAAAGAAATCAACAGAACGCCATTGGTCATCACCTACAGCCTCTGCAATACATCATCAAAGATCTACAGCCTATCTATAAGACATCCCTCTCCTTGCTTACAGACAGTCCCCCAACCTTAAGCAGATACTCACGAGCAACTACACACCATACAACAGAAACACTAAGGCAGGCACACATCCGCACAACAAACCCCACTGCCAACTCTGCCTACACATTTGTTCAGATGACATCATCACAGGACCTAATCAAACCAGCTACTCCAAAAAGGGCTCATTCACTTGCTCACCCACCAATGTAATATATACCAGTAATATCCAGTCCTTTGATGTGTGGATGCATGTTTACATCATGCTAGGCTCAGTGAAAGTCCAGGAGCACCAAATGTAGCTTCCTAAGCAGCTGAACAGGCCACTAAAGCTGGCAGTGTTCAGAGAGCAATAAGTGGCCTCTGGTCAGCAAGCCATTGAGGCTCCAAGAGAGTGGTTGCTGACAGTTGGCCAACGAGAGGCAGAACCAACCCCATCTGTAATGGGGGGGTTCATGGCACCTCTTCTAACCCCACTGTACACATCTCCAATCCTGCCTTTTATACATTGACTGTGTTGCTATATTTAACAGTAGCCAATTAACATTAGTCTATGGTCTTTCGCACGTGACAGGGGCTATCAAAAGAAACAGTCTCTTTGGGTGCATCTACACTTGTAAATTAAGTTGACTTAAGCAGGCTTAAGTCGACTTAATTTACTCTGTGTCTACACTGGAGTTTCCTTAATTCGACTTCAGCAGCTCCTTAAGTCCAATTAAGGAAAAGTTAGTTAGAATTAGTAAAACCTCTTTTTACTTTGAACTAACCCTTAATTCAAACTAGTTAGTTCGAATTAAGTCAATGTGGCCATGTTAGCTTGAACTAACTGCTTAGTTCGAACTAACCAGCACATTGACCTTAATACAACTGACTAATTCGAACTAAGCAAATGCCATGCATGGTACTTGCTTAGTTCGAACTAGCATTCTAGTGGGGCCATGCTAGTTCGAATTAAGTTAATTTGAACTAACTAAAATTAGTTCAAATTAGTTAGTTTGAATGAACTAATTCGAACTAACTTTGGTAAGTGTAGACATAGACTTTGGGGCACGGACCATCTTCTTGTCCTGGATGTACAGCACCTAGCACAATGAGCTCCTGATCCATGACTGGGACTCCTAGGTGCTACAATAACAGATATGATAAATCACCCCCTAGGCAGGTTAGTGTCAGCATTCATGCCTCTTTGAGGGCTATCACTTTTAGAAAGAGCCCAGGGAGAGAAGCCAGGGCTACACCTCATGAGTCACCAGAACATGTAAGAACATGACTATGAACAGGGGACTCAAGCTTTTCCTTGCAATGTGCTGTGTGGCTGTTTGAGACAAAGGATGTACAAGCCTCATGGCAGAAACTACAAAATTCAGCTGCACCATCTCCATCTTGTCTTCATTCCTGTTTCTAACCTTCCTCTGGATCGACTATTCTACATTTGAAGCTGTGAAACAGGATTGAGAGCCACACAGAGTTGGCTGTACGCCAGAGGAAATATACAAGTCTGCCAACTCCAATATGTATCTGATTACTTTGGCCATTTAACCTCTCTCCTATTGTTCTTTCCTTTTATAATAAACCTTTAGTTTTAGTTATTAAAGGATTGGCTGACTGTAAGGTATTCTGGGTAAGAACTAAATTAATATTTAGTTAGTAACATCTTTGGAGGTTTTTAAGGCCCGGTTAGACAGAACCCTGGCGGGGGTGATTTAGTGGGAGTGGTCCTGCTTTTAGCAGGGGGTTGGACTAGATCACCTTGTGAGGTCCCTTCCAACCCTATTGTTCTATGATTCTATGACCTTGGCATTTTCAGTAGGGTGCCTGAGGCACAGACGGGTCACCCCTGTGAACTCTATACTTAGATTTCCCCAATCAAGTATCAAGGGTGAACTCCTTGAGTCCTATAGCAGCCTTAACATACAGCCACAGACAATGCCTTTATCACTCTGGTCTGTCTGACCACTCAGACAAGCCACCTTTGTGACAGATGGTCCCTAAATACAAAAATCACAATATTCAGGTTACTCCCAGTCCCAAAGTCACTTACTGCAGGCCAACTGCATTGCAAATACAACGCTTCTAACCATCCTACGGTAAATGAACTCAAGATTTAGTAACTAAGGAAAAGAACTGGGAGTTATTTACAAGGTTAAAGCAGCTACCCCCACAGACACAAAAAAGTTCCAGTTTTAGGCTGCATCTACACTTGTAAATTAAGTCAACTTAAGCCTCCTTACCCTGCGTCCACACTGGAGTTTCCTTAAGTGGACTTAAGCTGTCCTGGCTGAAGGGAGCCCTGTGCTCCCTCCTAGCCGGGACTGAGCGGTCCCAGCAAGAAGGGGGCCGGCGGCTCCCTTCTCTCCAGGACCCCCACAGTCCCTCCTAGCCGGGACCCTGCTCCAGCTCCCGGGAAGCCTCCAGGTCTCCCCTCCAGCTGGGCGCTGCTGTGCTGGCAGTTGCCGGCATGGCTGCCCTACAGCTCCCAGGAAGCCTCTGGAGCCTTCCTGGGAGCTGGAGCATGGTCCCAATCAGAAGGGAGACTCAGGGCTCCATTCTGGCCTGGACCTCTGGGGTCCCGGCAGAAAGGAGCCCGTGCTCCCTTCTAGCCGAACCCATGTGGGTCCCAGCAAAAAGGAAGCGGTGGCTCCCTTTTTGCTGGGACCCGTGGAGGGTGGGTCCCAGGGAGAGGGGAGCCGCCGGCTTCCTTCTAGCCGGGACCACTTGGTCCCGGCTAGAAGGGCTCCCTTCTGCCCAGGACCTGAGCGGTCCTGACCAGAAGGGAGCTGAGTGGTCCGGGGCAGAAGGGAACTCCACGCTCCCTTGTTCCCCAGACTGCTCCAGGGCTTGCTGCCTCGGGGCTGGCTCTCCCTGGACCTAACTAGTAGACTTAGAGAGTCTAGTAAAGAGTCTAGTATAGACTCTCTAAGTCGTGTTAGTAAGGCCCACCTTAAGTCGACTTAGGAGTCCTGTGTGGACTCTCTAAGTCGACTTAATAGTGTTCAGTGAGGCCTTAGCAGGAGCTGGCACCTGTTCCGCCAGCATTGCAACCTCTCTAGGCAGTCGCACATTCTGGGTGAAGGAAATATCCTGGGGTGTCTTCCCATCTGCACCAGACAGCCTGTCTCTGGGGAATGTTCCCCTGCGGTCAGTCCATTCCCCACTATCGCTCTTCCTTTGGCTCTCAGGCTGCCACTGCCACCAGATGGCTGAGCTGGGCTGGTGATGGCACCAGTGCTGCTGTGGCTATTCTGCCCAGAGACTGGGCTGCATGGAACGTCTTCAAGAGCCTGCAGCAGCATACGTAGAGTCCTGAGTGACAGCTGCGCACTGCCAGAACAGAGCAAAGGCAAAGGACATTTGGCGACTTTTCCCCAGGAGGAGCTGTGGACTGTCTGAGGTTGGCGGAGAGGTAGACCAGGCTCCCAGTAGGCCTCTGTCCCCATGCAAGACTATGACCCATACCCCTGGCTTAGAGTCTGTTCCTGCGAGGGATGATTTTCTTAAGCATAAACAAATGGGCGGAAGCTTCTTCCGAGACCAAGGTGTCCAAACAGCCTGACCCAGGAGCCCCACAGTCGTCTTCACATCTGTAGGCTTTGAAGCAAGGGTCTGCACAGGAGAGTGGGCAGACACTTGGAAATGGATCCATCCCTCCTGAAGGGCTAGACTGTGCACTCTGCACAGTGGCCTGTCCCAGTTGCAGCCTTTGTGTACATGAGAGCTCAGGGGCGGGGGGAAGCAGGGGCACTAGCCCTGGGTCCCACACTTCAGTGGGTCCCGTGGGCCCTGGACGGCTGCACCGGATGCCGTACAGCATGCCAGCTGGCTCCACCTCCAGGGCAGACCACAGATCCTGGTCTCTGGCCCAGGGTGGCCCCGCTCCACTTTCAGTACTGGGGAGGGGCTGGGTGCCCACGCAGGTGGATTGACCCTAGGCCCCGCCCACCTCTAGGGATGGCCCTGCTCCAGGCAACCCCAAGTCAGTGGATCTCAACCTTTCCAGATGACTATATCCCTTTCAGGAGTCTGATGTGTCTTGTGTACTCCAAATTTCATCTCACTTAAAAACTAAATGCTTATAAAATCAGACATAAAAATCACAGCCCACTATTACTGAAAAATGGCTGATATTCTCATTTTTAGAATGTAATTATGAAATAAATCAATTGGAATATCGATATTGGACTTCGTTGCAGCTTACAGTACATAGAATGGTGTAGACAAGTCATTGTCTGTATTAAATTTTAGTTTGTACTGCCCTCACTATACTTTTTATGTAGCCTGTTGTAAAACTAGGCAAATCTCTAGAGGAGTTGATGTATGCATGGGAAGACCTTCGCATACTCCCAGATGTATGTTTACCCCTGGTTGAGAGCAACTGTTCAAGGACACATGTTGCACTGAAGCATCCTAAATGCAGGGGCTGTTTTGCAATCCCTCTTTGTACCAGCCACTCAAGGAGGGATTGTATCAAAGGGATGATTCCTCCTGGGGCAGAGCTGCTCTGTACCACCTCTCATCTGTGGCTGTCTGCACCACCTCTCTTCTGTGTCTGTCAGCTACAGAGCATGGGAAACTTCACTCCAACTCTCAAGGAAATGTGGACTCAACACAGAGGGGCTGGGTTCCAAAAGAGGAAGAAAAAGGTATCCATCATAGCTTCTTTGGCTTTGATTGGAGCTTTGTCTCTGGATAGACACATGCATATGCCATGCTGTCTGAGCAGGGCAAAAATCAAAAAGAGAATTGAAATTGATTTAGGGAATGTGTTTTGCTTCTGACACACTCTGGGTCAGGAAAGAAAGATCACTTTAGAGGACTCATTACTTATTTACAAATGCCAGCTCTATTTCAGGCACTGTCAGCCGCCCTTGCAGAACAGAAGCAGCAGGTGCACCAGAAAGCAAGTTTTGTTTGCACAGGTATTTTTACATGATCATCTATATATTGTCACAATAGCCAGGGTTGCTGGCTTGCTGCCACCTCTTTGAAGACAGCTTCATCTCTCTGTTCAGGAAGGACCGGAGGCCTCACTTTCCAAACAGATGCACTAACAATGATCTAGATCATTTCTGGAAACCCTTTCTAATATATTCCATTGACAGAGATGTTTGCTCTGCTCCCGGATACCTTGAGGGTTCAGTCAAACTAGCAATATGTTGCTAACAGAACAGCCTCTAATGCTGAATTATCATCACAGATGTCAAAGAACACTTCATTTATGGGGTAAAATCTCTCTTGTAGGCAAGGAAAGAATCAAACAAGTGCCAGGAACCTCTGTTTCTGGGATGAGAAGATGCTTAGGAGTTGATTGATCTCAACAATTTATTAACAAAGGGCCTGATGATGCTCTCTCTTCCATCTACTTCTCCCTCCAGGAGTGAGCCCATTGACGTGAATGGCATTATTACTAATTGATGTTGGTGAAGGGGGTTGGACTAGATGACCTCATGAGGTCCCTTCCAACCCTATGATTCTATGATTGTATGAAACACAGAGCTACATACCCAGCTGTGGCAGGGACCAGCTGAGCAGTAGTGGGACTGGGCGGGATCAAAGATCCAGAATCTGCTCAGCCTGTTTAAAGTCACCTGAATGCATCATTATGGTAGCTGGGGCCAGCCAGGGGCAGGGCAGGGATACCTCAGCCCTGTTTCACTCCTCAAAGGGTTTGCTTTGCAGCACCATCAGAGCAGACTGTCTGCTATAACACATGTTCACAAGTGGGAGGAGTCAGGGTAATGACACTCAAATGCCAGGGTGATGAGTGGGGTATAAATTTTGAGCTGTATTCATTAGACCTAGATTAGATCGCTATGTCAGCAATGTGGGGAAAGAGCCAGGTTAGTGCTGGGCAAACCACTGGGGTCACTTAGGCTATGTCTACACTTAGGAATTTAGGTCGAATTTACTAAGTCTTTAAGTCAACCTTATTAAGTCGACTTAGAGAGTCCACACAGGACTCTTAGGTCGACTTAAACCTGGCCTTACTAAGTCGACTTAGAGAGTCTACACATGACTCTCTAAGTGGACTGGGTAGGTCCAGGGGGAGGCGCAGTCTTATTAAGTCGACGTAATTTTTCCTTAAGTCAACTTAAGGAGCAGCTTAAGTCGACTTAAGGAAACTTTAGTGTAGACACAGAGTAAATTAAGTCTGCTTAAGTCGACTTAATTTACCAGTGTAGACGCACCCTTAGATGGCAGCTCCTCTTGGAACAGCTCTGTGCACTGCTTGGGGACCACTGAACTTTACTCCTGGTCTCAATTGCCAGAAAGATATTGAGAAATTGAAGGGAGTCAGAGAAGAGGCAAGGGCTGGACGGATTGATTTCAGAAGGAAGATTAAGGGATAGATTATATCCAGCCCCTGTGCTTATGCATCACGGTACACAGGCAGCGGGGGAAGGACGCCCTGCTGGCGTCTCTCACCATGGCCCAGTATTATTACAGTTACTGCATCCAAGTGGATGTAGGAACTACTCTGTCCTAGCACCACTGGGGGATCAAGAGTCTCCAAAGAAGTGACGAGAGATGAGGGTAAGGTGGGGCCACAAACTCATCACATCAGATGGGCCAGCACACAAAGAAGGAAGCATGTAGCATCATTCTGCAGAACAGTGCACTTTCCCCCTGTGCTGGTCCCCCCGAGGCTGTGCATAATCTCTCACTATGACAGAACATGCTGCTGTGTTCACACCCTTCACACTGCTGTAATAATCTATGTGCAAAGTATGCTGTTGGGCTGGGGATCAATTCAGATCAATTTATGTACCAAAAATGGGCACCCAATAAACGTACCAATGAAGACCAAGATTCAATCTCTTCAGTGCAAAGCTATATATTGGAAAGCAGGCATCACAGACAAACAGAAAAAAACATACAGCGCCTCTTCTTAGTAAGCCTCAATTCCCTAAGCATAAACCCTCAGTAAGTGTGCTGGCCCCACATAGTATCCTGATTAGCAAACAAAGTGGGTATAAATACTGATTCTAGATGGAGACTCTTTCCTTCCTTCTTGTGGTTCCTTTAGGTCGTTGGTCTGTTTTCTGAGTTCCCCATAGCAGGGTCTTCGCTACCCTGACTCTCTGCTTCTTCCTCTTGAGTACCTGATCAATTTAATGTTCCCTTGTGGTAGGGTGTTGACTACCCTGACTTTGGTTCTAAAGTCACTCTTCAGATGTTAATTGGGATGTCTCTATGTGGCACGTGTTGTTCCCCAGTACTTATACCCTTTTCCCAAAGGAGTTACATTGTTACGCTTAATAAATGAACGGTGAGATCTTATTCAGGGGGCTAAGGTATGACACCACATTTATCGTGAATACGAGGATCCAAAAAGTATTCTAAAGCATAAGCATTACATTCACACACACACACGAGTTCTGCAGCAGGGAGATAGTTACCAGCCACAACATTGCTTGAGTCAAACCACTGGCCAGAAGAATGAGCTGGATGGTGGGGCAGGGTCCAATCAGTCACAACACGATGCTCCTTGTAGCTGCAGAACACAACCTGAAGTCTCTCATTTTCTTCACCCTTTTTAGAAGGCCCAGACTATATGCAAGTCTATGAAAACTGCTATGTCACGTCGTTCCCATGTTTGATGTGATGATCTGTCACTCACAGATGTAACAAACACAATGTTTTTACTTCCAAAGGGGTAGCCGTGTTAGTCTATTGTAGAAAGACAACAGAGTCCTGTGGCACTTTTAAAGACTAACAGATTTATTTATCGCATGAGCTTTCGTGGGAGAAAATCCCACTTCGTCAGACGCTTTCTCCCACGAAAGCTCATGCGATAAATAAATCTGTTAGTCTTTAAAAGTGCCACAGGACTCTAATGTTTTTACTGTTCTGTTCTTGTTCCAAACTTTAGCATGCCGTGTCCTTGGGGAGGGGGCTTGTTGCCTCCTCTATTCTTGGCTGCTAATTTTTCCTACATTCTTCAGCCATATGAATCCTTATTGTTTGAGAACGGGTTCATCCCCCCTCCCCCCCACATTCTCTTATCACTTTTAAACCTCTATTTACATTCAGTCACACAAATTGACACACTAGTTTCTAATTTTTTGTGAATCAATTAACTCATACATTTTGACAAAGACAGGGGAGATTATTTCCCCTGCATTTACAATCTTGGGAAATTGCTCGAGATGGCCCAGTGTTATTCTTTTGTGTTAAAATTTCAATAAACAATTCTTATCAATTGCTCTCGGTGTTCCTTTGGCTTTCAAAAATAAAATGTAGCAAGACAGTGTGTTACCGACCAGTATTTAGAACCCTAAGGCTTTACAATTTAAGGTCACAGGACGTTACATTGCAAAGATAGCCAGCCTAGCTGGGCTTTTTGTAACCCTTTGTTTGCTACTCAAATCCAAAATCTTACATTTAGGATGTCTAAATGCCATGCATTTACTTAATGTCATGCAGGCCTATAAGCTTACAACATGTCCCCAGAATAAGCTTTCCTAGCATATCATGATTATTTATGACTTGTTTTTTTTCCTAATTAATCTTGAAAGAGATTGGCTGATGTGCATATTAATCATTCGGACATCTGCTGTTGTGCTGTTTTACAGGGTCAGTTGACCCAGGTCAGTTAATCCCAGATTCACCATTACACACACCCACATGTACACACCACTGGTTGTGGGCAGCAGGCTCAGAAATGCCACATGGTCTCAAGACCTCTACACAGCAGGACCCTTGTTATGTCTTGACAGGACCCTTGTTATGTCTTGTAATGTCTTTTTTGGGGAGTGATGAAGCCCTTAAAAGTGAGCTCTAACAGGGTATCCAAATGACAGAAATAATCCCAGTCTCGTCTGATGAACAAATGAGACTCTCCACCCAGATTTGCAGAGTTTCTGTCTTCTGATGAATGTTAGACATCGGCTTGCTCATTCCTTGGTGGTATGACATGTAACCAGTGGTGACCTAAGCATGTCCCATGTGGGTTTGTTCTATTTGGGGGTCGAGTTCCATTAGTGTAAGGTTGCAGTGTCTGTTTTCTCATGAAACCATCACTGAATTCAAATAATGTATCTGTGAGTTTAATTATTAAGGCTATGTCTACACTTGAAAAGTTAGGTTGACTTAACAAAAATCGAGTTAACTTTTCAAGTGTAGACGTAGCCCTTTTTTGATCTTATTAAGTCGACTTAATGTTTTAAGTCGACTTAATAAGCTCCACCAAGATGCTAATCCCCATCTCCACTGCTTAAATCAACTTAATAAAGTCGATTTAAGCTCTAGTTTGGATTAAAAACGAGGTGTTATTAATTCAAACTAACTTTTCCTTAATTCGATTTAAGGATCAGCTTAAGTTGATTTAAGGAAAGCCCTGTGTAGACGCAGAGTATTTTAAGTCGACTTAAGCCTCCTTAAATCGACTTAATTTGTAAGTGTAGACATGCCCTAAGTGATCAGCAACTGTGTTGTGGACATGAGAAAAAATGTCTATTTCAATTATGTTTGCTCAAACCCATTGAAACAAGGGGAGCCCCTTAATGCTTTCGATTACTCTTAGCAATCATATTGAATATATACACACCATCAGAAGGTCAGCATTTGCCCACAACTGCCACCCATTGGTCTCTGTGATGATCACAATTGTTCTTGTTGGAGTTGTAGTGAATTAGTTCACGTGCATCTTCTCATCCTCAGTTGGTCTTTATGGACGTAATTTGCTAATTTTTAAAAAACTGGTTCCTTTCTAGATGCAGGTTTTGAAAATATGCCCTGATTCCATGTATGATGGTGCAGGGAAATCCTAAAGCAGGGCTTCGGACCACAGGGGAAAATCAAGTTCACACTGTTCTCTTTTAATATCAGAAGCAGCAGCTTCCAGTGGTGAGGACAGTTAGAGCCAAATGTAAACTGGGCACATTACTGCACAGACTCAGGTCCTGATTCCTAGATGCTCAGCACCGACAGCTGGGGCTATATTTTCAATAGGCTCAGCACCTCGCAGTGTCCCATTGTGACACTTTGGGCCAGATTTTGAGAGGGCCCCAGTACCACCACACCTGAAAAGCAGTGGTTTGGAACATGTGGCCGACAAATTTGATTTGGTCCCCGGGGGGCCAAAGAGCCTGGCACACAGTCATCTAGCATAGGGACCTGGTTTGAAGCTGCTTGTGTGAAGGAGATGAATCCTAGATTCAGATGCATCCTAGCATCCATGCTGACTCTAGGGAGGGGGATGTTGGCTTCTATAGCCAATGCCTGTGGAAAGTGATGGCACAATTTAAAATTACTTTCCCCAGTGCACCTGCATGCATGCCCTAAGCAAGTACCTACACAGAATCTTCACCTATTTGGATGGTTTGTCGTCCTCCACCCCACTCACCATTCTCAGGCTGATCAAGGAGCTGTGCTCTGTGGAGGGGGACAGTGAGAATGAGGTATTTTTCACACTGATCCATGTGTATTGCCAGGGCACTCACAATAATAACTTTGTTCATTGTTTCTTGTTCTTACACAGATGTCACCTTCACAGCCACGGCCCATATGCCAGTACTGCCTACAGCTGACAAGGAAGCAGCTCCAGAGGAGCAAGGAGGAGATGTTCCAGGAACTCCTCCTGGCCTCTGAGGCATCCAAAAGAGAGAAAAGGACATGGAGACAAACGATGTCAGACTCTCAGAAGATAGATGGAGAGGAATGAAAGGAAAACCAGGAGAAAATATTAGCTGGCCATGAACACATGATCAAAGCCATTGAGGATCAGACAGAGCTTCTAAAAAACTGGTGTCATTTCAGACACAGTTTATGAAAGCTTGTCCTGCCCCCCACTCCTTCTTAGCTGCAACAGAACTTCTTTCCTGGCAGTCCACCAACTCCCCCGACACATAGCAATCAAAGTCAAAGTCACCAACCCCTTCATTCCATCCCCTCAGACAGCTCTGACAGTGATAGGTGGACTTACACTGTCATAAGTGGCACCGCCCCCAACTGCTTTATCCCTCTAGGATTTGTTTGTGTTGTGTGCTGTTTTGTATTTAATAATAAAAGTAAGCTGTGAAAAAAAGCAGCACTCTTTATTTGTAGGTTGAATACAAGTACACGTATTATCGACACATTTATAGTGGTCATTGAATGTCTTAGCACAGTTTCAAAAAACACCTGTTGGGGTCTCATTGTCAAAATGGGACCTCAATGCCTCCCTTATGCATATGGCTCATTGTGCAACTCTAATACCTCTGCCATCTGACTACTCATATTCAGATGCAAGGCAATCCACCTCAGTGGTCCACCGAGGAGCAAATGTCTAACCCTTATCTACACATAAATTATGGGGCACACAGCAGGCGGCTGTAATTACAGGACTATTTCCTCATTTATGTCCAG
>ML685764.1:41400755-41534358 GCA_007922175.1 Pelusios castaneus
TTTTTTTTCCCCTTTCCTCTTTAGCATGAGGCATGACTCAATTGCTGGTGGATAAATAGATAAGCTGAGTCTCCCATAATCCCCTATTGGAATCTTCTGATTTGGAAAAAAAGTCCCTGCTTGTAGTTTATGGTTCCTGAAGATGTGAACATCATGGACCTTTCCTGAACAACCCCCACTGATAACAGTGAATACCCACAGTGATCCTCAAGCACTTTCACTACCATAGAGAAGTACCCCTTTCTACTGATGTACTCCATTGAAAGATGGTTTGGTGCCATAATTGGGATATGCATGCAATCTATTGCCCTGTGACTCCATCCACTATTTCATGCCTATTGCCCAGAGTCACAGTCCTTCGCAGTAGAATGCAACCAGTAAACCCCCGATTCTCTAAAGAATCGCAAATTGGCGGGAGGTCAGCCGTGCGTGCGAGCTATCTAATCCACAGGCTTATGCACGGCATGGACGTGGATTTAGCTGCTGCGCGTGCACAGCTGTGTCAGTTATATGCGCCGTGCATATATACAACTGTGGTTTAGTTATATAGATTAATGACCCTGTACACTTGCAATAACGCTGCTCCAAAAGTGTGCTTGCCAAATCCAAACTGATTAGCAACCAACCAGTAGCAGTCTGGAGTTGCCAGCTTCCACACAGCGATCAACACATGTTTCTCCACTGAGAGGACATCTCTCATTTGGGTGTCCCTGAGCCACAGGGCAGGGGCCAGCACTGCCCAGAGCTTTGTGCATTCAGAAGTTCTGTAGTGACTGCTCATCAACCCAGACCTGCAAAATGATGCAATCCCACCACTCGGTGCTTGTCTCACATGCCCAGAAGCAGCAGTTCATGGGGAGATGCTTTGTGAATGACAGCAGCAGTGCGGTACTCTTTGTCTGTTTGTCACTCAGCAGATCAGGCTCCTTGGATTCCTCTTCTGATTCAGAGCTCATCATGTACCAAGTGACCAGCCACGATGTGAACACTGAGAGCAACAGCAGAAAGTAGTGTGAGATCCATCTTTTCAGATCCAGGTAGTGGGTGCACAGTAAACAGTGGGGGGCTGTTGAAAAAATGGCACGAGTCGATGCTAGCAACACAATAAATGACAGTAAAGAAACACAATGCACCATGGGATATTGAGGCAGCACCCATGCTGTTCAATGCTCTTCTCCACCATCCCAGAATTCAAAGCAACAGATGCTCAGGAGATAGGTGCCCATGATGCACTGCTCTCACTGTCGATATTACAGCACCAAGTCTGGACACGTTTTTGCAACAAAATGAGTGTTGTGTATATGGGCGTGAGCGCTGTAATTATAGTGCTTTTAAAAATATTTCTGTTTCTTTGTTCACTCAACAGTGTAATCCTTGCCTGTGATGAACTCTTCTAAAATGAATTTATTTCATTCGTTCATTTATCTGGATTTTTACAAATGCTAAAAATGTTTGCCATTAATATCTTCCTCTGTTAGGATGCAGAATTAAAATGTTTCCGTGTTCCTGATTAATAAAGCAAAGCAAATCACCAGCAGCTGCATATACCTGCCTATCTGGAGCAGGCTTCTGGCCAGCGTGGGACTTGTTAAATGCCTCTTAGGACAGTGGTTTTCAAAATTTTTTTCTTGGAACCCAGTTGATATAAAATCATTTATGCCCACAACCCAACAATACATCTTTGAGCAATGCATTCCAGTCTTTGGACAGTGGCAGCAGGGGATGCCATGACCCAGTATGTGAGGGTCTGCGAACCAATACTGGATCCTGACCCATGATTTGAAAACCACTGTTTTAGGACTTCTGCAGATTTCATAGCCTGCCCTGAACTGCCATACAATGACATTTGGGGTCAGTCCACACCCTAGATGTGCACTTGGAGAGGAGGCTTGTGCCCATGTGCGACAGGCTATTCCCCAGATCCAGTCTGGTGTGCCGCTGTAACCCCTCAAACTCCACTCTTGAACTCCAATTCACCCCGCTCTGCCAGGTGACCACTCACTCTTGCGCCAGTCTGCACCAGCCACCAGCGTGTAACTGGTCCCAGGCAGTGGGTGTAAATCCACTAGCCACACAGGTGTCAGTCTCCAAGCAAGCATCCCGGGCCCCAGAGACCAAACCAGGAACCACTACGTTACAGGGATTGGGACCCACCCCAATCACCATAGTTTCAAGTTCCTCCACTTAACAAAGAAGTGGATCTTGCCCAACTTTCCACATCCACACCCTCTAAAGACCACACAGCTTTAGATAAAACAAATAGTAGTTTATTGATCAGAGTACGATTTCAAGTGAGAAAATGGCCAGTCAAGGCAGAATCATAATATAAATGAGTCATCAAAAGTGACCACTATCAAATAAAAGGTGTAAACCGCATACTAATCTAACATCTCTACCTAAACTGACCTCAGAGTCCAATATTATGTGCAAGATGTTCAGCTGTTCGGTGTTTTACAACCATTCTCTGCCTATTACAAGGCAGGGCCCAGATCTTGCTTGAAGGTGGAGACAGTTGCAAGGTGGAGTCTCCCAGGCAAAAGCCTGCAGCTTCTTCACCAACAGTGAGTCTTTTTTTTTTTTTTTAACTCCTGACAGTCCCTCCCGCTCTGTGCTGCTGTGTGAGTCTCTTTACTTCTACCTGAGCCAGGAAGGGCATTTGCATTCCTTTTGTCATGTAATTCTCCAGCCGCTGTGCTAGAGATAGTCCTGAGAGTCTGTGCAATGTACCATACTTCACCTGGGCATACATACGTGGGCACACATACATGATGCTGCAGGAGCCATGATATCATAACTACAGTGGAGCATTCAAAAGGGAACCTTGCCAGGTGTAATGGCATCAAATCATACAATCACTGTGCATAAGTGAACAGAAAAATCATATAGATTATAACCCAGGGGAGCACGGATGTGTATCCTGTGACATCATGGAAGGTTGCCCCAATGTTCTGCCTTTGGGGCATAATCCCCCAGCCCATTGCACACTTGGAGTTGGTGGGGAACCAGGCCCAGAGAACCAGCTGTACCCCCAAGAGTCTCTTCTGCTGCCCCCAGCCCTGTGGTTGGAAGTACTGCAATTTAATGCAGCCCCAGGTACATTTATTGGCAGTGCTCTCCCCTCCATACTGCACAGGGAGGTTGTGGAGACAGCCGTGCAGGTGCTGGGCTGTAGAGGTTGGCAGAAGCTGGTGGGGGAAGTGGGCAGTAGAGCAGGGCAGCGGCAGGGGATCTTTTGCTCTCCACAACTTTTCTTGTCAGTAGAATTCTCTAGCCCAGCATACATGAGTGAAGGGACAAGATGGAGGACTGGACCAACATCTATTGGTGAGAGAGACAAGCTTTCACAGAGCTCTTCTTCAGGGCTGTGTACGCTCAAAAGCTTGCCTCTCTCCAACAGAAGATGATCTAATAAGACACCACTTCCCCCCATCTTCTCTCTTTAATATCCCAGGCCTAATATGGCTATAACACTGCAAATGTGAATAAAAGGGGTTGGGAATACACGCCAAGGGACTCATTAGACTAATTTGCGTAATATCCCCCATGCTTTCATGCTGTATTCCCCCAGCTCGGGCTGGTACTTCCCCAGTCATCTTTAAAACCTGCAAAGCTCTGACAGCCTTCCTTGCCCAGGCCCGGTGAACTGGGCTGAAATTAGAAGCAGGAACATTCACTTCTGCTGGGTCTTCTCCAGCAGCAAGCTAGCACTCAGCAATTAACAAATAATAATAGCAACACTAATGGTAATTAATACTCAGGTAATCTTAGCAGGTCTGGACACTCTGGGTCCGGGCCACCACTTGCTCTTTATTCTCAAGCTGCTATTTTGACTCAATGCTCTTTTCACCTCTAAGATTGAATCCAAGCTTGCATGTGGTTCTTCCAAGCCTGGCAGGCACATCCAGAGACACCGCTTGGTGTCTTCTGCTCCACTTAAGATTGTACAGTCTCCTGCTGTGCTGCCTCTGCTCTACTTAAAATCATTAACTGAGCTTCAAGGCATGATGCTGTGTTGATTGTAACCTGTTCTCGGGATGATGCCATTGATTCCAGAGTCATTATATGGCTGAGTCCCCGTCTTTATGCTTTTGAGACCATATACTTAATACCAGGTATATTGTGCTGTGTCGATTCAACTCCACTGACACCCAGGGAGTTAATTCTAGAGTACACGGCTCTGCTTCTCATACACTTTCTTCCTTATCAGAGAGGAAGAGAAAGAAGAATGATGAATCAGGACTCTTGGGTTCTAATTCTGTGTCCACACCAGACTGTCTGGGATTTTCAAAGCAGAGCAAGGAATGGAGGTGTCCAAATCCCACTGAATTTCCATCAGGTGCCTTATTCCCCAAGGCTTCATTGACAATATCAGCCTAAAGTCAGGATTTCCTAACGTAGGTGCTTTAAGTTTGACACCAAATCTTTTAGTTGAGCAGCAGAGGCCACAGTTTCAGCAGTTTCCTCCAACTCCTTCCCCAGGAAACAAGCCAGCATCTTCTGCTGCACTAGCCTTAGCTTTTATTTCTTGTCTCTGCATTAACTGCTGAGAGTTACTCACCTGCTGCCCTTCCCTGTTCCCTCTCATCACACTGGTCATTATCCTCACCCCTGAATCATCCTTTCCTCAGATACAGCCCCCTCCTGGTTCATATCCTCTCTTTTCATCTGCCATTCCTCTGCAGCTCCTTCCCCAGTATTCTGGGGAGAAAGCTTTTTGAATCAGTTCAGCTCTTCTGCCGAGGGAAAGCACAGTGCGTCTCCCTTAGCCTCTATCTAGGGCAGTACAGCAGTTTATGAGAGGCGTGTTGAGTGCACTTAGTGTTTCAATTAAAGCTCCTGAATATTAGGTTAGCAACAGGAGTTTACTCCAATTACCAGCTGTGACGGGATGCACATCTGTGCAGCCCTTGGGCGTGACCTGTATAATCTTTCTGTTCAGTTTTGCAGGGTAATTGTGTTATTTGATGACAATTACGCTATACCAGGTTCCTCTGTGAATGCTCAGAACATGTGCCACCTGATTACCAGGGTGCCATGTTCCCTGCTGCGACATGTATGTATAGATGTGAAGCATGTTACAGGGTTCAGACTCTCAAGGCTGTCTCTAGCACAATGGCTGAAGATTTACACATCAAAGGGAATGCTAATGCCCTCCCCTGCTCAGGTAGGAGTGAAGAAAATCTCACAACAGGACAGTGAGGGGGAGGGGCTGTCAGCAGTTTGTTAAAACAAAGACAGAGACTGTGAAGAGGGAGAAGCTGCAGGCTTTCAGCCTGAGAAGACACCATCCTGCAACCAACCTCAAGCAAGATCGGGGCCCTGCCTAAGAACAGGCAGAGAATGGCTGCAAGACATCAGACAGCCAAACACCATGTGCATAATCTTGGACTCTGAGGTTAGTTTAGGTGAAGATGTTAGAGTAGTATGCGGTTTATACCTTTTATTTGATAGTGGTCACTCCTGACTCATTTGTAACATGTTGCTGCCATGATTGGCCATACTCTCACTTGAAATCAGACTCTGATCAATAAACTAGTAGTCGTTTTACCTAAAGCTGTGTGGTCTTTAGAGGGTGTGGATGTGGGAGGCTGGGCACAATCCACTTCTTTGTTAAGTGGACGGACTGGAGACTAAGGTGATTGGGAGTGGGTCCCAATCCCTGTAAGGCAGTGGCTCCCAGTGTAGTGTCTGGGGCTGGGTGTGCTTGCTTGGGGACCAACGCCTGTGTGGCTAGTGGATTTACACCCACTGCCTGGGACCAATTACACGCTGGTGGCTGGTGTGGACTGACTCAGGAGTGAGCGGTCACCCAGCAGAGCGGGGTAAATTGGGGTTCAGGAGTGGGGTTCAAGCGGTCATAGCAGCACACCAGACTGGATTTGGGGAGCAGCCTGTCACACCAGCTATTAAGGGCTATTATGGCTGGTGCTAGGACATAGGTTTTGAGTTGATCTTGTGCATAGAAATGGAGTTTAGCATTCATGCATATGGAGGACCTAACCCAGGGGATACCTGGAGAAAAATTTGTTTTCAAGTGATTTTAGCCTAGCCTCCCAATAAGGTAAAGCAGTCAGCACCCTGGCAGTTTGGGGGCCAGGTGGGGTGTTTGTTATGGGGTGAAGTTCTGGGGATAGGAGAAAGCTGCCAGTTTAAAAAAAAAAAATCTCCTGCAGGCTAAGATCAGCATGAGATGATGATGACTGCTTGATCCGGAAGGGTCTGATGGCACATTTAATGTCCTGTGCCAGGCAGCCAAGTTGGGATCTCAGTGTCAGCAGGGTCATGGGTTACTGCACTGGGTTTTGCCTCAGGAAACCTGGGGTAAAGTCCTGTCTTACACCCCAACTAGATGATGCTAAGATTGGTGAAGTGGTAAATAACGACCAGGACAGGTCATTCCTAAGCAACCGTCTGGTTCACATGGTACATCGGGCGGCCTTCAACAATATGAGCTCTAATGCTGCTAAATGTAAGAAGATGCATCTAGAAACTGCAAGTACAGGCCACGCTTACAGCAAGTTGTGACTCTGAAAAGGACTTACCCGGGGCCCGGTGGGTAACCATGGGCTCCCACTGAGATGCTGGGATGAAGACAGTGAATGCAACCCTTGATTTCTGGGTGAGGAGGAGATAGTCCCGCCATATGTGGCACCACGAAGACTATCACTGGGTGTTGTGTCAGTCCTGGCACCCACACTTTAAAAATGAGGCTGCCAAATTGGGAAGGGCTCAGAAAAGTCATTTATGGCTTAGAAAACCTGCTTTTTAATGAGACTGAAGAAGCTCAGTTTATTTAACACAATAGAGAGCAGGCTAAGAGATGATTTGATTGTGGTTTATAAGTACTGATAAGGGGAAAAGATTTCTGACAGAAGAGGGATTGTTTCTCTAGTAGAGAAATTTATCCAACTTTAGCTCCTCAGTTGAAGCTAGACAAATACGAATTAGAAAACGTGCACACAGTTTTTTAACAGAGAGTTAATGAACCATTAGTACAAGTTACGCAAGGGGATTTTCCAAAATTTGAGTCTTTACAATTGAGTGTTGTTCAGTCCCAATTTCTGGTAGCAAATGTTTGCTCGAACTCCATCAGACATCATGGGCTTCAGTTAGGAATTATGGGCTGGAATTCTCTGTCCTGTGCTACGCAGGAGGTCAGAGTCCAGATCAGTGGTTCTTAACCTGCAGCCCGTGGGCCACTCATGACCCAATCAACACACAGCTGTGGCCCATGTGACATCCTCAGGGCCATACAGGTAGTATATCTATCTCTCTATATGTAACCCATCTGCAAGTGGGAGTCGGCAACAGCCAGAGTTAGTTTCAAGATCTAGGGGTTCGTTTCAATGATACAACACAAAACTGGGTCAAGTCCCCACCCAGTAACCTGGGACAGTTACACACCAGACCTTGGGCACTGCTAGAGGTAATATTTCCCGTCTCGCTAGCATAGAGACTGAGTGTAGGAAAGACATTTTTAAAGAAAGGGGAAGAGTAACCTGGCATTAATTTGGGAAAATGCCACAAGCAGGATTAACAAACATAAAACAATGCGCAAATCACCCACCCCAGAATACGTTGGGCAGTGTCCTTTTGCCTCAGGTTCTTAAGTCCAGAGACCAGAAGTTCCTTTGATAGGCCCCCCATTCTCCCCACCCCACTCACAATAGTTCTGCTTAGTTAGGGCAGACCCGGAGTTCAGAGATGCAGGTGCAGAGCTCACCTCCCACCATGGCTATGGATAGGGAAGCAGGCACCTTGCTCTGGCTCGTTCCACTGTCCAACCACTCTGTCAGCCATTCCGCTGGCTTCTCCACCAGTTAATCTACTCCACTGGCCACTCTGCCAACACCTGCTTTTTTTCCTGTGACCTCTGCTGGTTATTCTCAGTGATTGTCAGTTCTGCATGGGTGACCATCAGTGCTGCATGATTCAGCTTTAGCCAGTACTTAACAAAACAAAAGACTCGTAATGGAGCTTTAATTAACTCTGTCTTTGACCAGAGGGAGGGGTCAGTGAGACTGTGCCTGGGGCTCTTGACCAGAGCTGGGGCGGATTACCACATGGATCAACAGGGCCATGCCCAGGGGCCCACCACAATGTGGAGGCCCTCTGCCCTGCTAGTCCTGTCGGGGGAAGCGGGGTGGGACAGCCTAGAGGACAGGCTCCATGCTCCCACCTCACCCCTGGGCTAGCCACTCTGCCCCCGGGGGCGGGGAGGGCCAGCAGTGGTCTGGCTGGTCAGCCCCTGGGCATGGTGGAACCGACTGGAGTGTGCAGTATAGCCTCTGGGATGGCATTCAGTTTGCACCAGAAGCCACACCACATGCACCAGTTGGCCCCGCCACCCCTGGGGGCCGACTAGCCAGGCCAAGGCCAGCCAGTGGCCCCAGTTCCCCCCTCAGCGCTGGCCCACCTGCGCCAGGGCCCTAGGCTGGTAGGGGGACCTGGAGCCCCAGGTGGGCAGGGGCTGGCCTCAGGTGGGGTCACTGGTGGGGGAGGCCCAGGGGCCCTGCGGTCCCTGATCTGCCTCTGGCCAGAGCCCACCCTTTCAGGCAAGAATACTTGCGCCCACCCCTGGCCAGGAGCGCTGTCCCACAAGAAGAGATTTCAGCTGTAATGGTCCCTTAACAAAAGACTCCTAATGGAGCCTTTGTGGTAGAAAGTGCCACCCTGATACACAAGGCCTAGCATGACAGGCCAGGGCTTAAGGCCTGAGGTTTGAGCTAAGGCAACAGTTAAGTCATGTTATTATGAACCAAAGTTAGCAGGAATTAGGAATTGTTATCTTTGACTCTAAGGTCATAACACAGAGAAGTTTTGAGTGCACCAGTCTGTACAAAACAAAGGGTGACATATCACCACATCAGAGCATGGAAACTATACACGTTAGAGAGGCAATATAAAACTTATTTGTATCAGTGTATAAAAGAAGGTCTCACAAGAAGCATCTTTGGCGGGTTGACTGAGGAATGGAAACTCCCACCATTTATTAAGACAGTCGGTGGCCTCAGACATACATTTGCTAAGTGGGTGCTATTTACCATGCTTCACTGGCAATAAACCTGGCCTCATGACTCCATTGATAGATTCATAGATTTTAAGGTCAGAAGGGACCAATATGATCATCCAGTCTGACTTCCTGCACAATGCAGAACACAGAACCTATTGTCCACTCCTGCAATAGACACCTAACCTATGATTGAGTCACTGAAGTCCCCAAATCATGGTTTAAAGATTTTAAGATACAGGGGAAACCACCAGCAAGTGACCCATACCCCAGGGGAAGGCAAAAAACTCCCAGCACCTCTGCCAATCTGCCCTGAGAGAAAATCCCTCCTGACCCCAAATATGGCAATCTTTGAGCATGTGGGCAAGATTCACCAACCAGACACTCAAAAAAGAATTCTCTGCACCAGCTCTGAACCTACCTCATCTAACACCCCATCACTACTAAAACACTACTAAAATTACTCTTATTGGGTAATTCAATCATGGTCTGTTGTATTAGCTATCTGCAAAGAACTTGGACAGTATATACACTGGGGCTATGTTTACACTTGACCTTATTAAGTCGACTTAACGGAAGTGGACTTAACTTTTCAAGTGTAGATGGGACCCCTTTTCAACCTCATAAAGTCGACTTAACATTTTAAGTCGACTTAAAAAGGTCCACCTAGGCACTACTCCCCGTTTCCACTGACTTAAGTGAACTTAATAAAGGTGTTATAAACTAGGTGTTATTAATTTGAACTAACTTTTCCTTAATTTGACTTAAGGAGCAACTTAAGTCGAATTAAGGAAAGCCCAGTGTAGACGCGGAGTAAATTAAGTTGACTTAAGCCTTCTTAAGTCGACTTAATTTGTAAGTATAGATGCACCCTGGGAGAATACACACCCAGCAAACAAATGACAACAGCTTTAATTATCTCTATCTTTGAACATCTGACAAAGTGGTTTCTAGCCCACAAAAACTTATGCTCAAATAATTTTTTTAGTCTTTAAGTGTATGTCTACACTAGCAACTTAGATTGACTTAAGGACTTAAGGACCTACAGAACGCCGCGTCCACACCTGGCTTTCATTAAGTCGACTTAAGCGCTTCATTAAGTCGACTTAATAACTACCACTCTTTAGATTGACTTAACGCTTAAGTCAACCTGTTAAGTTGACCTATAGCCAGTGTGGACGCCCTAGGTCGACCTAATTCCTTAAGTCAACCTAAGAGGGATGGGCTGGGGAGAAGGTAGCTCCTGGGGGAGCTGCGGCTCCTTTTTGCTGGGGAGCTGTAGCTCCCTTGTCCCAGGGGAGCCACTTCTACCGGGGAGAAGAAGGGAGCCGCAGCTCCCGTCCCCCGAGCTGTGGCTCTTCTGAGCCGTGACTCTCCGTCGACCTAGTACCTGCGTGTGTGACACTGTAAGTTGACTTAACAAGGTTGACTTAGCTTTTCTAGTGTAGACATACCCTAAGAGGCCACAGGACTCCTGGCTTATTTTCTCTTTAAACAGTAGGGAAAAGCAGGTCAGACCCATGCCTGGGCCTCTTAGGCAGAGCCTCACTCCCTCTGTCTTTCACAGGGGCCTGGCATCTGAATCCCCTGATTACTGAGTCCAGTTCAGCTGGCACTGACCTGCTCAATGAGAATGAGAACAGTTCTACTGACCTTTGTGCATACAAAAAGGAGAACAACATTTCATTAGCCCTGCAGTCCAGTGAAATGAATGTGTAAAGTAATTTGTAACCGAACGTCAGTCATTTTGACAAGGCAGCTCCGTCTGCTAGGTAACTGTACCGTGTAGGTGTGTTCATGCAAATACAGTTTGTCATGAAGCCTCCCCCAGCTCCCTCAAAAGGGGAAGCTTATTCAGACCCTGCTTATATTGTGTGGATGTGGCCCACATCACACATAGAGCGCTGCACATGTGGTCCACAATGATAAATAGATTGGGAACCACTGGTGTGTATTATTATAATGGTCCCTTCTGGCTTTAAAACCTGGGAATCTGTGTATCTAGGAATCCTGCCTCTGAGTGTGTGTCATGAAGATTCAAATCAGCAATGATTCCAGACACAAAAGCATTGCTAGAAACACTGTGGGACAGATGCTCAGCTGGTGTGAATTGTAAGAAAATGGACTTTGATGAAACAATGGCATTTTTTACCCCTGGAGTATCTGACCCCCTGCAAATAAAAACAAATGCACCCGCTGACCTGTTGTAACTGAGGTTGGAACTGACCAAAGACTGTGGAATAGAGAAATTATTTTATCTGTGTTTGCCACTGCTGCTACTGCTTCTGGAATTCTGCGTCTTGTTCTGGTGTTAGCAATTCAAGGAGGATGTTGATCATTTGGAAAGTGTTCGGAGAAGAGCCACAAGAATGATTAAAAGATTAACAAACCTGCTTTATAGGGACAGACTCAAGAAGCTCAATCTATTTAGCTTCACAAACAGAAGGTCAAGGGGTGACTTAATTACGATCTGTAAGTACCTACATGGGGACCAAAGATTTAATAGTGGACTCTTCAATCTAGCAGAGAAAGGTCTACAAAAATCCAATAGCTGGAGGCTGAACTAGGCAAATTCAGACTGGAAATAAGATATCCATTTTTAAAAGTGAGAGTAACTAGCCGTTAGAACAACTTACCAAGGGACATGGTAGCTTCTCCCTCACTGACAATTTTTAAATGAGGAGTGGATGTTTTTCTAACAGATCTTTCGTGGGAATTATTTGGGGAACCCTCTATGGCCCATGTTATACAGGAAGTCAGACCAGGTGATTACAGTGCTTCCTTCTGGCCTTGCAATCTATGAAACATATTGCACAGGAGAGTGTGGTGCATGGCTGCCTACCACTGTCTCTAGCCCAGGGGTCTGCATGTGGCTCTTTGGCTACCCTTTTGCGGCTCGTGTCTCCTGCCCCCCACCAGGGTACCCTGTGGCAGGCGCCCTGGCCCAGCTCTCAGTTCTCTCCTCCACCCACACACCAGGAGGCTACAACCATTGCGGCTCTGAAAACACTTGCTTATTGAAGGAATTTTTTTAAAATGGCTCTTATTATCTTTTGGGTTGCCGATCCCTGCCCTAGACAATGCCCACTGCAGGTAGTTCCATCCCCCATGGCACGGCTTTCCTAGTGTGTGCCAGAGTCTCTTTTAACAGACAAAAGACTTGCTCAGTTTCTGCAGCCAGAGGTCACTGGCTGACTACAGTCATTTCAGAGGCACTTACGCCCCTGACTTGTTACCATTCACTAAAAATAAACCTCATTTGCACAACAGGAAATTGTAGCTTTTGGCCTGTGATTGTTTTTAGGAATTGAAAATATCCTCTGCTGATGCTATTAACAGCACATAGCTCATCCTAAAGCTGCTCAGGGGAAATGATTTTAACTCAATCAGGGTAAACTGAAGCCCTGTGTCCTACTTAGCTGGCATGCATATACTTGTCAGTAAGTGGGACACTCAATAACCTGAGATCTGACAGCCTTCAGATCCTGTACGGAGAGATGTCAATCATCTCGGCTTACATTAAACACCTTCCTGAGCATCTGGGCCATATTACAATATCCCTGCAGCAAAATTACAAACAATGCCACACGCCCTAATCCCCTGATCTTCTCTAGTTCTCCCTTTGAATGGTCCCTGAAGAAAAAGAATCTCTTGTCTGAGCATAAAAAAATGCAAACCAGGGAGTGGCCTGCTGCACTCAATGCTGCTTGTTGCATTCCTAACCAATTGTGGATTTTTGCAGTTGATTGGAGTGCCTGTTGTATAGCAATGTTCCCTGTCAAATAGAATAATCATATCATCATGTACCTGATAGCCAGCACACAGGATTAGAATTAGATCTGCCTGATATCTTTCAGGTTAGAATTGTTTCACAAAAAAAAAAAAAAAATGCAGATATGGGTTAAAAAAAATATGAATTCATGTTACGTTCATCCCATTGTTTAGACTGAAACAAACAGAAATGCAGAAAAGATCAAAATGTTGTTTCAAAGTTTTGATTTTATCTATTCAAAAGTGACTTTTCACACTGAATTTCACCTTCATTTTATTCTTTTAAAAAGATTACAAAAAGCTGAAAACAAAGAGAAACCATTAAAAATCTTTTCAGTTTGCAAAACACCTAAAATCTTTCGGTCCCCCCCAGTTTTTTGGTTTGGCCAGCATCTGGAAACATCAGTGATTTGTACAAGCCCTAATGATGGCTGTTAGTCTCCAGTGAAGTTTTGTGTATTGATTTGGCTACATTGCCATTTGTCTGATTTTGGAGAAGGGCCTTGTCTACACTAGGGTGTTATACACATTATAGCAATGATCAAAAAGCACTAAAATTACAATGCTTGTGCCAGTCTGCGCAGCATTCATTGCGTCACTGACGTGCATCCATGCTTGGTGCTCTAGCATCCACAATGAGAGCAGAGCACTGTGGGCTGTTATCCCTCTCTGCAATTCACCACCTTGTGCTGCTGGAAGTTGTGGTAAGGTGCGGTAGATCACAGTGCATCATGGGTGTGGGCTCAATGTCCTGTGATGCAGTGATTTCCGTCCCATTATTCTGTGAGTTCCTGACTGTTTCGTGGCATTTTTCAACAGCCCCAGTTTCGGAAAGGGTGGATCCTGCACTGCTTGCCTCAATTGTTGTCAGTGTTCTGAACACATCATAGAATCATAGAAGAATAGATCTGGAAGGAATCTCAGGAGGTATCTAGTACAGCCTCCTGCTAAAAGCAGAACCAACTCCAACTAAACCATCCCTGTCAGGGCTTTGTCAAACTGGGTGTAAAAACCTCTAAGGATGGAAATTGTACCTCCCCCATTCCAGTGCTTCACCATCCTCTTAGTGAAAAAGCTTTTCCTAGTATCCAACCTAGACCTCCCCCACTGCAACTTGAGACCATTGCTCCTAGTTCTGTCATCTGCCACCATTGAGAACAGCCCAGCTCCATCCTCCCTGAAAACTACCTCCTGCCACCTTCAGATAGTATCAGTATCTCCATACCCTTTTTTCTTTTTTTTCCCCTGACTTCAAAGGAGTGGAGAAGTTCTTCGAACACCTCCTCTGCTTCTTTGTGATTGGTTTCTTATCAGCTGCAGGCACTTAGCAGGTATGGAGTGGCTTCCTCTCAAAGGCACATCTGTAGAAGCACAATAAACAATGAACAGAAGCAAGATTGTTAATGCATTAACGGCATTGACGCACTACTGCAAAATACAGCTTTTTCTCACTGTCCTCTGGCAGGCATACAGCTGGTTGATTGCCTAGGACATGGTGAGTTGTGTCTGGGCTGAGGGGGCATTGAAGCTGGGGCGGCTCAAAGAGGTTGGCTTGTTTAGCCTAACCAAAAGAAGGTTGAGGGGAGATATGATTGTGCTGTATAAATATGTCAGAAGGATAAATATCAGAGAGGGAGAGGAATTATTTAAGTTCTGCCCCAGTGTGGACACAAGAACAAATGGATATAAACTGGCCATCAGGAAATTTAGACTTGAAATTAGATGCAGGTTTCTATCCATCAGAGGAGGGAAGCTCTGGAATAGCCTTCCAAGGAGAGCAGTGGGGACAATAAACTAGCTAGCTTCAAAACTGAGCTTGATAAATTCATGGAGGGGATGGTGTAATGAGACAGCCTAGTTTGGCAATTGACCAGTCTTTGGCTCCTGGTGGTAGATATGACAGTGGGACGATTGATGGGATGACTTCTGATTTATTACAGAGAATTCTTTCTTGGGTGTCTGACATCTTGCCCAAATGCTGTGACATTGGGACCCTGCCTGTGTTAGCCCAGTTAACACAGGCTACCTGCCCTGCTCACCTGCACATGCCTAGGAGCAGGGCCAGGCATGGATGGGGCATTTTTAAATCAACTGCCCTGCCCGGACATATGGCTCAGGGTGGAAAATGTAAAATGCCATGTGGCCCTGGGTCTGGCCAGGGTGCAGCTTTTGGTGGCTGTGGGGTCCTCTTTTGCTCCAAAAGATGAGCATGTCCCTGCTGGGTGAAGTGCAGTGGGATGGGGAGAATCGGGAGATGGAGAGGGTCTGCTGGAGTGGGATGGAATCAGAAGCCAACAGCACCTGCTGGTGGGGAGGGAATCGGGAAGTGATGGCTGTTGGGGTGGGGGAGGGAGGGAATTGGGAGCCAGCAGTTGTGGTGGCTGCTGGAGAGAAGGGAAGCAGGTGGGTGAAGCTGGGGAACTAGTGGCAGGAAAGGCAGACAGGCGGGGGCTGCCAGTGCGGTGCCATGACAGAGTGAAGGCAATATTGAAAGAGCTGTCACTTGCCCCCTGCAGCCTGTGCCAGGCTCCCAATTCCAGTACACCTCTCAACTCCCTCTAGACTGGGCATCCGGCACCCCCACTGTAGCCCTCCAGGAACGGGTGCCAGAGCAACCCCCAGATACTCTTGTTCCCACTGCAAGCTATTCCAGGCTACTTATATACACCCCAGAGACCCTGTGATATACTCACCCCTGCTACAGCCTGCACCCCATAGGTCTTCCCACCTGCCCAAACCCTGCATGAGCCTAGGAGATGGGGCCTTTATGTGTCCCACTCTGTGGCATGCAGGCCCTCCCAGCAGCACTGTTCCTCACTCCCTTGCCACTGGAGCCCCGCTCAGGGTGGAAGGGGAATCCCTCACTGCTGGAGCCCTGGCCGGGGCAGCAGGGGAATCCCTCACCACTGTAGCCCTGGCTGGGGAGCCCTGTGTGGCTCCCTTGTCCCTGGGGGCAGTCGCAGCTCTCTGTCCCCGGGAGCCACGGCTCCCTTCTCCCCAGCCCTTCCCCCAGCCAATTAGGTCAACAGGAATACTCCCCATCCACACTGGTTTAAGTCGACTTAAAAGGTCGACTTAAGTGTTAAGTTGACCTTCAGAGGTGATGTTAATAAGTCGACTAAAGCTTTTATTAAGTCAACTTAAGGAAGCTCTTAAGTCGACTTAATAAAAGCCCAGTGTGGACGCCGAGTACTGTAGGTCGACTTAAGCGTCCTTAAGTCGACCTAAGCCAGTGTTGATGCACCCTATAAGGACTTTTGCACAGTACTGCAGCATGCCCTGTCCTATCCTTCACCACCATTAAATGAGAAATCTGACCGTAGGTTAGCCAAGTTCCTTTGGCAGAAGTGGATGTGGGACTGCACAGCTTCATTCTCCCCAAATGCCTATCAGATCCAGAATCTCTGGTGTGCTTCAAGCATGACTGCATTTGGTACATGTGGTACATGGACAGCCATGGTCGCTGGGAAGATGTCAACCAAGCTGGAAGTGGAATATCAAAAATCCCTAGGTCTTTAAATGGGGAGGGGTGGGTGGCTGCAGGACAGAGGAGTTCAAACTGATGGCCAGAGTGATCAGGATGGGCACTGCAGGACACTTCCTGGAGGCTATTTACTGTGACATAACCAAGTGTGGATTTCTACACTGATGCTTTATCACTAACAGTTTGTTGCAAAAAGCTCTACAGCTCTTGTTGAGGCGGTTTTATTTTGTCACTAAATCAAGCAAGCAGGGTTGGCGGGGGAGGGATTACAGTGTGAACACCAGCACTGTCTTGGCCCAAAAAGCTGATTTTGGTTGACAAAAGTCTGCAGTGTTGAGCAGCTTTACATGGAATGACATGAGGCTGCCATGCAGGGTGGTAGTCGCTGGGGGGGACTTTAAGTCATAGTATCCATGAGGCACGAGATAGAAAAGATCCTTTTTTTATGTCCCTAGTCCTTTCCGAAGGAACCAATGCAGGAGTTTTTATAATGTATAAAAAGAGCCACAGACTGGCTCAGGCCATTGAATGACTGAATTTTATCCGGCTTGGAATTTTACCTGGTTTATTTTCCTTCTTAAAAGAAGACTTTGGTGCTGGTGAAAGAGGGTTTCCTGACAGCCATGGAGATAAAGCCTTTTACCTGCCATATAAATTGGTATAACTCAGGCAGAAACTGAGAAAGCTTTTCCCCGCAAAGTACAGTACCTGAGCCCGGTATAGGAGAGCCAGACCATCTCAGCTCAGATTGTCAACAAGGGGCCAGCTGGGCCTATGCTGGTGCCAGCTGTTTGGGAGCAGGCACTTGTTTACAAGGAATTGGACTGAGACCCACCCAGTCTATTTCACAGAGGTCTCTAAGCAGCCCTCTTCCATGTCATACATGCCCACACAGACTTGTGTGTTGCCCTTGTGATTCAGGTAGTGACAGCTCTTGTTGCAGGAAAGCCTGCTGCATGGCTCTGCCCGGGATGAGCAGAAGCTGACTGTGGTTATTGAGTGAAAATTAAGCTCACTAGATGATGTGATGGCATCTCAGTGAGGATGTATTGTTCCCAGACTAGCTTGGAGCTAAAAGAGCAAGACACACTCACAGTACTGAAAGCCCCAGACAATGTCATGTGACACAAAGTCAGACTCCTGCTGCATCGCCATTGCATGATCTCGCCTCACCATTACCACCCACTGGTTGGCAAACCCAGATTAAGGGGAGCACAGAAGAGAGGCAATGTGATGGTGTGTGTTTGCCACCTTAGCTCTCTGCCCTCTCCATCCTACTGTGACCAGGACCCTTGAAGACCCAAAGAGCAGGTCTAACAGGAAGCAGCCAGCACCCCTCTTGACTTCCTGCACCCCTCCAGGGCTCTGAGACGGTTTCCTTATGAGCACTTACTGGAAGGAGCACTGGATAAAGACCTGCTGCTTATCCACTCATCCAGCCTCAGGGCTGGTGGCCCAGCATAAGTCTGAACAGTGAGCTTCTCCACCAGCCTGCTCTGCCTCTGGCAAACCTTCTCAAAGAAGGGTTGAAAGCTGGGCGGGGTTTCAAGTGCTTTGGAGGATAGGATTAAAATTCCAGTACTCTGGACAAACTAGAGAAATGGTCTGAAGTAAATCGGATGAAATTCAATAAGCGCAAATGCAAAGTACTTCACTTAGGAAGGAACAGTCCGTAGCACACATATGACATGGGAAATGACTCATTAGGAAAGAGTACGGTGGAAAGGGATCTGGGTGCCATCGTGGATCACACAGTAAATACGAGTCAACAGAATCACTCTATTGCAAAAAAAGCAAAGATCACTCTTGGCTGTATTAGCCAGATTGTTGCAAGTCATGGAGACAGGAGGAAACGGGTTTGGATGCAGTCTGCCATCTTGCAGAATAGCTTGGGTGAGGTAAGCATTCTCCATCCTCCCCGAGATTGGAGGGGTTTTGTCTGGATCCCCAAGGAGAGAGAAAAGCTATGATATCTGATAAGGACGCTTCACCTCTAAGAAAGGGAATCCTACCATCTCAGGCCATGTAGACTCTCCACTGAGCCAGAACCCCAGACACATGCACCAGCCAAAAGCCACTATTCTGCATATGCCTTCAGGTTCTTTCCATCTGGAGAGGAAAATAAGGGGAGAGGTTGAAATGGCAGAATGCAAGAAATGCTTATTCCTCTCAGAATCTGTAATAAGCAACACGCATTTGAGGGCCGCTACGTACCACTGACCACCGTGACATTCTGTCGACCTTGCTTCCCTGTGCGAGAGCAGCAGCAGAAGTGGTTTCAATCCACTGGCAATGAAATGGGAAAGGCAGCTTGCCAAATGAATATCTGCTGGGTTAATCACTGTGCAAATCTAATAACGAATTAGAATGTGCCATGCTCATTATGGAAATTAAATTCACCTCCAATTAAAGAGAGAACTATGAGCTTACATCATGCAAAGTTGCCCCCAGGCTGCCCCTCCCACTGGTTTTCCAAAAACAACTCCAGACGTGCTGAGCTCCAATGTTTGCTAAGTGCTGTGGGATCTCCAGAAAGTGAATGTAATCCCCTCACTCTCTTTAAAAGTGGCTTGAGAAGTTTGCTGCTTTTACTTATACCCCAACAAGACCCTTTGCAATGAATGAAAATCTTTAATAACAGCATTTTCACTATGAACAAGTTCTTAAAATTGGGGAGACAGGCACCTATGTGGTATCTGTGGCTTTGAAAATCTCCCACAATGGGACTCATACCCCTAAGTGACTTAAGTAATGTTGATCAATACAAAGTAATGCACACTGGAAAACATAATCTCAACTTTACATGCAAAAATGAGGGGGTCTAAATTAGCCGTTACCACTCAAGAAAGAGCTCTTGGCATCATTGTGATAGTTCACTGAAAATATCCACTCAATGTGCAGAGGCAATCAAAAAAGCTAACTTATTGTTGGAATCTTGCGGAAAGGGATAGATAAGGCAGAAAATATCATATTACCTCTTTATAAATCCAGGGTATGCCCACATCTTGACTACTGTGTGCAGATCTGGTTGCCCCATCTCAAAAAGTTGTATTAAATGGAAAAGGTACAGAGAAAGGCAACAAAAATTATTAGGGGTATAGAGTAGCTTCCATATGAGGAGAGAGTAAAAAGATGGGTTCCATTGAGCCTGGAAAAGAGACTACTAACAGGGGATATGATAGAGGTATATAAAATCATGTAGAAAACGAATAACAAAGTGTTATTTACTCCATCATGTAACATGAGAACCAATTAAATTAATAGGCAGCAGGTTTAAAACAAACAAAAGGAAGTACTTCTCCACACAATACACAGTCAACCTGTGGATTCCTTTGCCAGAGGATGTTGTGAAGGCCAAAACTATAACTGGAATAAAAAAAGAAGTATGTAAGTTCCTGGAAGATAGGCCCATCCATGGGCATGAACCTATGCTCTGGGTGACTCAAAACCTCAGACTGACAGAAGCTGGGACTGAACAACAGCAGATCACTCAACGATCACCTGTTCTGTTTATTCCCTCTGAAGCATCGGGTATTTGCCACTGTCAGCAGAAAGGATATTGAGTTAGATGGACCATTGTTCTAACCCAGAATGGTCATTCTTATGTTCTTAAGCACTCTGAAAAATCCACTCCAAAGCAAAAGGCCCCATATGTGATCTGTGTTCTGTCTTAATAGCTGTGAGACATGGCCAGGGCTTGACTACATTAAACAAAGTGATGTGAAAAGAACATTAAAGTTGCAAAGTTGAGCACAAAGGTACAGAAATGTCACAATTAAGGTGGTTCATGAGGGGAAGCTCCGTTCAGCCAATTTGTATGTGTGCGTTTTGATACAGTCTTTATTTATATGTTCATATACTATGTTTTCAACAGCCCCCTACCTCATTCCATGCTGAATGCTGGCATTAGGCAGCTGATGAGAGGAAGGACATTTGGCATCTTCTTAGCTCAAAATGAATAGCCCTAACCAACTGCTACTACGGGGTACTTTGTGATGAGAGCCATGATGGAGTCCTGGCCCAGTGACCCCTGGATCCCCACTGTAAGCCCTGGCCAGCCCTGACTAATCATCATAGTGTGGGTAGGCAGAACCCCCACTGGTCTAGGGCTTGCTTGAATTTGGAGATGTAGCTGCAACATCAAAAAGATATGAAACCTTTGGAGCCTACTCACCCCCCAACACCCCTTCCATCCTGAATCAACCCCAGCCTCTCCCACATGCACAGGAACTGCCATACTGGAGCAGGCCATGGTCCATCTAGTCCGATGTCCTGCCACTGAGAATAGCCAGCACTAGATGTTCTAGAGGAAGGTGCATGGGCACGTCTCCTTCTAATCCTCATTAGTTAGCAGCAGGCTTATCCTCAGAGCAGGAGGGCTTATAGCCAGGGCACATCTCTTGTTTGGTTATTAGTATTTACTGTTATACTGTCTGCATTTCCCCCCCAAAATATAAATGTTTAATCCCTTTTGGAATCCTGCCAAATTCTGGAACTCAAATGCTATTCAGCAACAGCAAGTTCCACAGGTTAACTGTGCATACAAAAATAGATTTCCTTTTATTTGTTATAAATTAACAGTATTGACATTTTGTTAAATGTCACCTTATTCTTGTGTTATAAGACAGGTTGAATGGAAGTTTCTGATCTACCTTCACTAAACTACTCTTTATTTTGCATACCTCTTTCCTGATTTGTTTCCTGGAAGCTGCCCCAATCTTTTCAGTTTTTCATGATTTGAGAGGTTTTCTAGGTTGCTAGTCATTTACTCTGTTTCTGTTACAGATTTTGAGATTCAGTGACTGGGACTGGACACAGCATACCTCAGGAGGATGTATTAGTGATGGATAAAGTGGTATTACCATATTTTCCATATAGTTCTCCAGTCTCGTCCTTAAACACATTCATGAACACACTGCACAACGGTCTTCACTGAGCTGCCACAATGAAACCCAAGTCCCTTCCCTGAGCTGATCCAACTAACATGAAACCCTTTGAGGTATATAAGCCATTTACATTAACCCCTCTGCATTTGTCAGCATAGAAGTTCATTGGCCATCATATTATTCAGTCTCCTGACTTGGTTAGGTCTCTCTGAAATTTCTCACATTCTTTTCTCATTTTGATTCAGTGACAGACTGTGCTGCAGTGTTCACCTCTGGTGCACTGTTATAAGAATCTCTGTACAAAGCACACCAAAGGAGGTAGCCTTTGAAAACTCAAAATTGGCTGGTCATTGTTGTGCTGGGAACATTGTGTGTAGTTATAAGATTCCATTCTAAGGTGTTCCTAAAACATGTTCCAAGACTGGGGAGGGACCAAAGCAGTTCCTCACAGGTAAAGGGTAAGCTGATGCCAGGTGTAACCCAAGGCTTATGGGCCATTACCTGTTAAGTGGCCAATCTTTGGCAGGAAAAGAGCAATGGGTAAAAAAATCTACATTTTAGCAAACAAACATCCTGGGGTTCCTGTCCACACAGTCTGCCTGTCACCATCCCAGCTGGAGATGCTTTTCAAATGGGAGAGAGGACTATATAAAGAAAGGGGACCCAACCCAAGGAACCCAAGTATCTCATTTTCTCTCTCTCTGTTCATCGATTTCAGTGCACCAGAAAGAACAAAGGAAACAGCCATTACACATAAGAAGGGGTACTGCCCCAAGAAGTTTGGCCAGTAAAACTAGTGAGAACATGTGGTCAGAAAAACTTTGCTTTGGATTTGACATAGATTGTTAAAGTTGGCACTAATTATGTTTTATTTTTTTGGTAACCATTTCTGATTTTTATACTGCATTACTTGTATTCACTTAAAATCTGTCTCTTGGTAGGTAACACACTTATTTTGTTATTTTATCTGAACCAGTGCATTTGAACTGAAATTTTTGGGAAACTCCAATTGGGCAAATAGGATTTGTGCAGATCATTTCTATTAATAAATTGATGGACTTTCTATGAAACATATTGCTCCCAGTGTGCCATGGCTAGATCAATCTAACCCCAGATGTAGCAGTGGAAACATCTATGGAAAAATTCTTCCATCAACAGATCTTCTCCCATGAAAGCTCATGCGATAAATAAATCTGTTAGTCTTTAAAAGTGCCACAGGACTCTGTTGTCTTCCATCAACCTAGTTTATCCATATCAGTGGAAAAACCCCTTCTGTTGGTGTAGAAAGCAACTACACTAAAGAGCTAGAACGGCACAGCTACAATGCCAGAGCCATGTGGCTGTATTGCAGATGTAACATTTGTTTCTTTAGCAAACACTTCAAAGGAATTATTTCAAAAGCCATTTGAAAGTCGAAACAACCATGCCAGCTGATTTTCCTTTATCTATTACTTTACTGAAACAGCCTAAGAATTCACTTTTTATTATATAAATCCAAATAAAGTAGTAAAATAACAGATTAATGGGATATGCTTTTACTTTGCAGATATCATATCATATCTCAATCTTCTAGATGTTTTATAATTCTAATTTTTTTTCTTCAATTCATTTATCAGGTACAGAATATATCTCACTGCTCTGTATCTCCAGGTATTTTGGCCTTCAGTTGATTTCTGAATGATCTGTTGTTCACATGACATCTTGAATCTTGTAGTTTATACAGATGAGCTTTCTTCCTACATCCATTGCATTGAAAGGTTTGCCTGACTCTGGAATCTCCAGTAGTGCTGACTGAGGGCCCTTACTCATGTTGAACAGAACCTTACCTAAAAAATTATCCCCTTGTAGTTCATGGGACTGATGTTGGAGTAAAATGCTACAAAGCCAAATCCAGAATCTGGCCCCCATATAGCCTCCATGGCAAATCTAAGGCCTGCTCTGTACTACACATGTCGAGTGACACAAAACAGCTTAAAGTGACCTAGCCATGGATGTATCTTTACATGAATTTGGCTCCTGCCAATGTGCCTCGCTATGGCTATGTCTACACTTACAAAAGTTAGTTCGAATTAGTTAATTCGAACTAACTAATTCAAACTAATTTTAGTTAGTTCGAATTAACTTAATTTGAACTAGCATGGCCCCACTAAAATGCTAGTTTGAACTAAGCAAGTGCGATGCATGACACTTGCTTAGTTCGAATTAGTCAGTTGTATGAAGGTCAATCTGCCGATTAGTTTGAACTAAGCAGTTAGTTCGAACTGATATGGCCACATTGACTTCTTTTGAAATAACTAGTTCGAATTAAGCGTTAGTTCAAAGTAAAATGAGGTTTTACTAATTCAAACTAACTTTTCCTTAATTTGACTTAAGGAACTGCTTAAGTCGAATTAAGGAAACTCCAGTGTAGATGCAGAGTAAATTAAGTCGACTTAAGCCTGCTTAAGTTGACTTGATTTACAAGTGTAGACGCAGCCAATGCCAACTTAATGGCATCATCTACACAAGTGGTGTAGAGTCAGGGTCAATGCAGTTAAGTCGATGCGATGGTAGTGCAGACACTGCGTTACTTATGTTGACTGTTACTGGCCTCCAGGAATGTCCCACAATACCCCACACTAACCCCTCTGGTCACCCCTGTGAACGCTGCCCAGGGGCTAGCTGGCCAGGAAGCTGCCCCTCCCCTATGGATTTGTGAAATACCTTTTTCTTGTTGCAGCATACAAACCTAGCCACTCACCATTGTTGTGTGTAATGCCCAGCTGACCTTGCCAGCTACACACTGCAGATGAGCTCCTGCCTGGAGCACACAGGAGAGGTTGGATCCCTGGGTCCTGTGAGGAGAAGAGGTTGTGCAGGTACAGCTATGGATCAGCCATAGAAAGGTGGATTGCTCGGGAGGTGCAGAAGGGCTCCCAGAGGAACCAATAGCAGTGGTGTGTGAGAGCCAAGGAGCTGCAGCAGGTGTACCAGAAGGCCAGGGAGGCCAGCAATTGATCCAGTGAGCAAGAAGGAGTCCTGGGGCACCTTAGAGACTAACAAAAAATGTTTTAGGCATAAACTTTCATGGGCTTTATGAAAGGGATGGTAAGATGGGACGGCCTAGCTTGGCAGTTGACTGATCTTTGACTACTGGGTGCTGGATATGCCAATGGCTTGAGATGGAGTGTACAATGAAGTGAGTTCTGAGTTACTACAGAGAATTCTTTCTTGTGTGTCTGGCTGGTGAGTCTTGCCCGCATGCTCAGGTTTTTACTGATCATCATCATATTTGGGGTCAGGAAGGAATTTTCCTCCAGGGCAGATTGGCAAAGGCTGGGGCTTTTTTTCCTTCCCCTGTAGCATGGGGCTTGGGTCACTTGCTTGTGGATTCTCTATACTTTAAAGTCTTTAAACCATGACTTGAGGACTTTAATAACTCAGTCGTAGGTTAGGGGTCTATTACAGGAGTGTGTGGTTGAGGTTCTATGACCTACATTGTGCAGGAGGTCAGATTAGATGATCACATTGGTCCCATCTGACCTCAGATTCTATGGGCATACCAATGAGGGCAGAAAGGGAGAAAAGGGGGCTCAGCTGAATTGGTTTCCTGCCCTTTGCCAGCTCTGTGTCAAGCTGCTCCTGCTGTGAGGAGAATCCTGAATGCGGGTACAAGAGAGAAGAGGAGAAGAGCTTGCACAGTCTGGACTGTTAACAATATATGAGCCCTTGTAGTTAGGGTTGATCAGTAACACAGCTTACAACTCTTTGCCCCTGGCCATGTTCAGCTCAAGTTGGAGCAGCAGTGGTCTTTGTTGCTTAGATACAGAATTCTGGGTGTTTCAAGGATGGCACCTGGACCATTCTTCCCAGCAGATTTTGAATAGGCTTTCTGGCCTGAGCCACATGATGTGAATTCTTCCTCAGGGCAGCCCTGAGGCATAGTGACTGCTTGTGGCTATCAGTCAGGCACTGAATCTGAACAGTGACAAGACAAACAAGGGGAATTTTCTGTTTCCCCTTAATCAGAGGCTCATGACTATCTGGTGAGCCTACAGGATGCATAGACTGTGCATGTCTCATCCTTATTCTTTCAGGCAAAGAGGGTGTCTTGAGAGAGGGCAGAGAACACGCCACAGAGAAGGAGTGTTTTGGAGGGCATGGGGTAAGGAGGGTGCAGGACTGGCCAGAGAGACCTGGGACCAGGGGGGTAGCCAGATGTGATTTTCTGGCAGGGCCTGTCACTGACTTGGGTGGGCCTGGGCCACTTACTGTCACATGGCTGGAGGCGGGAAGTTTGGATAGCAGCCAGCCAAAAGCTGTCTGATGCTCCAAGTGTAAGCAGAGTACCAGCAGCAGAAGCAAAAGATTAAGTGGGCCTGCTTTCAAAGTGGATAGGCCATGGACCCAAGGCCCACCCAAGCAGGGCCGGATTATTGGAGCCCCAGCCAAAAAGGGGACCCCAGGCTCCAGCCCCTAAAATGCTATGATAATCCAGCACCCGCCTGGCTCAGCGTTGGCAGGGCAGGAGTGCTAAAAGTGCTCCTTCCCTGCTGGTGCTGGGGGTAGGGGAGGGGAGGAAGGGCCCCGGAGCCAGAGGCCAGGCCCAGGCTCTGTGCTTTGCCCCCACCCTGCGCCTGAGCCGGTTGCTCCCCTCCCACCCCGGTGGTGGAGCAGGGCAGGCCAGCCCATGTTCATGGCAGGGCCTGCTGGCTCGTGGAGAGGCTGTCCTGCGTGGCCTTCCAGGGCCCCTGGCCCTGGATGGCTGCATTGGAGGCCCACATGCCATGTGTCAGCCGGCACCCCACCTCCCAGGCAGACTGGCCAGAGCGGGAGAGCTCTCTGTCCCCAGGGCCCCCATCAGTGACAGAACCCATGCGGTGGGGGGACCTAGGTGAAGGCGGGGGGGGGGGGGGCAGCCCAGGGCCCAAGTACCTCTTGATGCCAACTGCAGAGAGCACTGGAATGCAGAAGGGTGACAAAGATCCCCTGGATTTGATATCTCCAGACTAGTTGGTCAAAGAGTGCCATGTAAGTCTCTAATGAAACTCTGCACCACATTGATCAGCATAATCGTTTTGTGATGTATGTGAGGCAAAGATATGTATATATACTAACAATATGTTCTCTAAGTCAGTGGGCGAAGGCAGGCCACTAGAAGGTGGTCCAAATGCTGCACTCAGGTAGGAAGAAGGGACCCCTAGCTCTGACTGGTAATGTGCACATCGAGTATTTTGCGGTTCACAATAGACACTCATTTACAGTCTGACACACATGGTCACCAGCAGATTGTGGGGCTGTCATGTGATGCCCGCTGGGCTATGATCTGTGTGACTTTTTGCCTGCCATGTAATTGTGTGGTTGGATGCAAAATATGCCAGCAAGGGAGAGGGGGAGGTTTCCTGCCTTTCTGAACAAAGAAGATCACCTAGAAGAGGAAGGCGGGGTGAAGGGCGGGTTTGGAAACCAATACAGACACTTGGAACTGTTAGAGGCTTTTGGCCAGAGAAACTGTTAGAGGCTTTTGGCCAGGACTCTGCCTATGGAGAAATAGAGACTGGCTGCAAACCATCACAGATGAAGCTGAGTGGAGAGCTGAGCAAATTTATAGTGGTGACTTTTGGAATAGAATACGTCTTATATTTTTATTTGTTTGTGGTACCATTTATAAAATGTTTGTGCATTGATTTGCTACATATTCACTTACAATCATGTTCTAATCAATAAACTAGTGTTTGTTTAATCTAAAGATGTGTGAATTTTAGAGGGTGTGAATGTGCAGAGCTGGGTGTTCTTGTTTCTTTGATAAACGGATGAACTGGAGTCTATGACTATGTCTAACCTAGAAATGCTAAGTAAGTCGACTTAGAGTGTCCACACCAGAAACTGAAGGTGACTTCAAATGGCCACACTGGGAGTTGCTAGGGCAACCCCGGAGGAGTGCATTGTGGTAAGTGTGGCATGTGGCACCAGGGAAGTGGTCCCCCTCTCTCGGCCACTCCCATAAAACAGGAAGTGACCGTGGCACCTTCCCCATTGTGCCTGGCAACATGGAACCTGAACAGGTCATGAACCACACTCTGTTCCTGCGAGTTGTCAAGTGGGTGCTCTACACCTGCCACGCATTGCTCAGTGCTCTCTTTGAGCGGATTGTGCTTCTGGGGGACAGCGCGGGGGCAGACAGCAGCACACACACCACCATGCTGGCCCTGCGAGCTGCCTCACTGATGGTGCCCTCCATACCCCGTCGCTTCTGGGCATGGCAAACCAGCAGCAACTGGTGGGACCACGTCATCCTCACCATCTGGGACGACGCACAGTGGCTGCAGAACTTCCGGATGAGCAAGTAGACCTTCCTCCATCTGGTCCGTGAGCTCACCCCAGTTCTGCAGCGCCAGGACACCCAATTCCACCCCGCCCTGCCTGTGTACAAGTGAGTGGCCGTTGCAGTCTGGAAGATGGTGACCCTGGACTCCTACCTCTCCGTAGCCCACCAATTTGGCATTGGCAAGGCCACCATCGCGGCTGCCCTCCTGCAGGTCAGCAGGGCCACCAACAGGGTCCTGCTAACCCGCCTCGTCACCCTGGGCAACCTGCAGGACACCCTCAACAGCCTCACAGGACTCAGCTTCCCCAATTGCGGGGGCATCATGGACGGGACCCACATCCCCATCGGAGCCCCGGAACACAGTGCCAACCACTACAAGAACTGCAAGGGGTACTGCTCTGTGGTCCTGCAGGCCCTCGTAGACCACCAAGGGATCTTCCAGGACATCTACGTCAGCTGGCCAGGGAAGGCGCACAATGTCCGCATCCTGAGGAACTCTGGCTTGTACCAGCGCATGCAGGCGGGCACCTTCTTCCCCAAGCACATCATCACCCTCGGGGACGTGCAGGTGCCCGTCCTGATCCTGGGGGATGCCGCCTACCCCTTGCTGTCCTGGCTGATGAAACCATACACAGCCAACATGGATGCCAGCAGGGAGCTGTTCAACCATCACCTCAATAGGTCCCACCTACTTGTCAAGCGTACCTTCGGCAGTCTCAAAGCCCATTGGAGGGCCCTCCTGATCTGCCTGCACCTCGCTGAGAGGAACATCCCGGAGGTCGTCAGTGCCTGCTGCATCCTCCATAACTTCTGTGAACTGTGAGGGAAAGGGTTCTTCCCATCTGGGAGGCAGAAGGCGAATGCCTCGCAGCTGAATATGAACAGCTGGATGCCATGCCCCAGACACAGTGGGCCCAGCAGAGAGCAGTCATCATCCAAGATGCGCTGAAGGCCCACTTTGTGAGCCAGGACCGCTGAGGGGTGGCCTTCCCAACAGGCACCATCACCTCCCCCACCCGCCCATGCCTCCAACCCCCCACCCATCTCCCCCCGCTCCCCAAAACAATAAAAAGCAAAAGACACAATAGAGTGATCTATGAGGTTTTTATTGAAAGGGGGAACTGGGGGGGTAAGGGGGAGCTGTTGGGGTTTGGGGGGGAGTGCGGGGGTTTGGAGGGGGAGCTGCAGAGGTTTGGGGTGGGGGGCTGGGGTTAGTGACCAGGGGCAAGCGGGTCCTGGGCCTGCATGCATCCACCCCGTATCCTGGGCTGCTGGCATCGAGAGATGCTGGGCTCCCGGGCAAGGGCACCCTTGGCAAGCCGAGGGATCTAGAGCTGGACCAGCTGCTGCAGGCATGCCGTCTGCTGTTCGAGGGCGATGGTCTGCCAGTTGAGGGATAGGGTCTGCTGCTCGAGGGCTACCGTCTGCCGCTCTGCTAGGTCGACGAGGTGCTGGAGAAGCCCCCAGCCAGCCTTCTGTTGAGCATCCAACCGCTCCCTCCAGGCCGTCAGGCGTTCTTCAGAGATGTGCACCAGGTCCCCGAGGTTGTTCATCCCTGGAGTGATGTGCCGTCCTCCTTCTCCTGCCAGGGGCTGCTGGAGAGAAGCAAAGAAGAGAGTCCCTCCCATTAGCTGGTGTGTTGTGCAGCCTGACAGCAGCTGCTGTCCCCTGCCCGTCTCCCTGCTTCCCACTGCTTGTCCTTTGGGACAGGGACCCCTTGGCACATGCCACCGTGCTTTGCTGCCCGGGTCTGGTGCGGTGCCCACGGTGGCAAGCTGCAGCCAGTCCTGCCCCGGGGGTCAGTCCTGAGTCCACTTGCCACAGGTGCCAGGCGCATGCTGTCTGGCCTTGGCATTCCTGCCTACGGTCCCCCCACTCCATCACCCAAAACACCACCACCCTGCTCGGCTCCAGCTCCCCCCCCCACAGGGTTCCCTGCCCCTCTGGCCCTGTGGGAGGTCCTCTGCCCACCCCCCCGACCCTCCCTGTCCCTGGACCATGCCCCCCCTGCAGTCCCCATCTGACAAGCATGGCCAGCCCTACCCACAGGGAGAGACGGAGAGAAGGAGCGAGCACTCACCAGCAGCTGAAGCAGGTGTCTGGCGTGATGTCCCCTCGCCTGGGGCATCCTGAGTGGGGGGAAGCTGCTCCTCCTCCTTCGGGGCTGGCTCCACCATCAGGGCAGGGATCAGCTCTTCGCTGACATCAAGGTCCGGGGCTGGTGGGTTGCCCTCGGCTGGGTGCTGGTCTGCCCCTCCTCTAGCACAACATTCTTATCCACTGAGCCCTCCTCCTGGTAATCATCAAGGGAAGGAGGCTCAGTGGAGTCGACGGTGTGCACTGGCATGCCACTGCCCTCCTGGGCCAAAAATGCATCCGGAGCCTTGCCTCCCGGACCTTAAGGTAGCCCTGCCGGAGGTCTTTTATTTTTACCCAGACTTGCTGGGTGTCCCGGGTGTGGCTCTTCCCTGCCAGGGCCCTGGATATGGAGGCATAGACCTCCCGGTTTCTTTGGCTCCCCTGCAACCAGGAGTGTACTCCATCCTCTCCCCATATCCAGGATGGGGCCCTCCTGTGATGCTGGCTCCCCTGAGACATGGTGGCTGTGGCAGTCCTGGCCAGGTCAGTGGTGCCCTGGGCAGGCCCTTCCTTCCTCCCTTCCTTCCTGGTGCCAGGAATGCTGGGAGGAAGGTCTAGAGGCTACTAAGTTGACTTAGTGTGTCTACACTGGACTTAAGTCGACTTAACGAGTTGACCTAAGCATTAAGTCGACTTAAAAGTCGGTAGTAAGTAAGTCGACTTATGGAACTGCTTAAGACGACTTAAAGAAAGCCAGGAGTGGACATGGCTTAATTTAAATCGTCTTAAGCCTCCTTAAGTCGACTTATTTTGCAAGTGTAGACGTAGCCTATGAGCCTACAGTGATTGGGGAAGGGTCCTGATCCCGGCAGGACAGAAGTTCCCAGTATGGTATCTGGGGGCTGGGAGTGCTCGCTGGCTAACTGTTCCCCTGAGTGGCTGGAGTGCACGCACCCACTGCCTGGGACTGATTACACACAGGAGGCTGGTGTGGGCTGATCCAGGAGTGGGGGTCCATTTAGCAAAATGGGGTAAGTTGGGGCCTGGGAGTAGGCTCTAGGGGAGGCACAGTGGCACCCCAGACCAGATTTTAGGAGGGGAACATCACTGTAGAGAGTGATCACTTGATCATTGCCTGTTAGGTTCACTCCCTCTGGGGCACCTGGCACTGGCCACTGTCGGTAGACAGATACTGGGCTGGATGGACCTCTGGTCTGACCCAGTACGGCCTTTCTTATGTTCTTATGTTCCTATGTTCTTAACTAGTTCTGAGTACAGATGACCCCCTAGGAGTCCTTCAACCTGTGTGGACAAAAAGCTACCAGTGCGCTTGGTGTTATTAGAAAAGATCTCAGCCAAGTTGGTTGAAAATGCTGGGGAAAGGCTGTGGGAGAAGCTTTCTTGTAGGAGACCAGGGGAATGCCTTATAATTTAAGTTTATACTCTAGAAAGCTTGTTATGGTTTTATTATCTATAACAGTTTGTTTCCACTTTCTGTCACTTGAATCTCTGTTGTTGGCTAATAAACTTGCTCTTGTTTTCACTCCTGCTATATCTGAGCACCATGTGTTACAGAGAGAGGGTGACCTGAGCTGAACCTTCCCAGCTGGAGTGCACTAGCTCTGTGAGTGTCAGAGGCTCAGGGGCTGGGTCCCCCAGACGGATACTCAGAACTCAGGGTTGGCATGTGCCTATCACTTCCCTGTATAGACAGCAAGGCCTGACTAGTGCTGTTAGAGTTTGTTGAAGTTGAGGTCCCGATCCACAGCTGTTCCACAAACAAGACTTCTTTACATTTTGGCAGTTATTAGCAAACTCTGGGTACCCCTGCGAAAAATCACAGTGCCACACTGCAAGCAAAATTATGAGTGCCCTAAAAGATTCCTTCACCCTGCATCCCATACCTGCTCCTGCCTCATCCCCAGCAAGGAGGAATTAAACGTGAGCTGCAAAAAACATAGACAAAGTGTGCACGTGTATGTGTTTTTCAGGTTAGAAACACAGGTCCTTTCTACACTCTAAGTCTCTATCACAACAGAACTAATGACATTTGATACTGTGAAATTCAAGGAAGTGAAAGTTGAGCTATTGAGAGGGACAGAGTGTTTTAGTCAGACCGTTTAACACTGTTTTCTGATCACACCAATTTAATTCTGATGCCTAATAAACAGTTGGTGCTGAGGACATTTTTACTAAATATCCAACATCCTCACTCTTCAGTGAAGGTATGAGAGCTATTCCCAATAAATATTTCCAGAGTCTTCGCAGTGTCTTCTGACAAAACTGGAGCAAAGCAGAGGTGACAGTCCTGATATCTGTAAGCTAAAAGCAAGCAGAAAAAAACCCGTTGAAGGCTTCCTTATCTGCGAGGGCAGTGGGAGAGGGGGAAGGCCATAAAGTCATTGTTTATAAAATCCTTTGCAACTCATCTTTAAAGTACTTTGTAAAATCCAGCATGTGCACATATGATGGTGGCTGTCTGCCCAGTGGGGCTAGTAAACCAGCTTTTCTTTCTTACACTCTGCTCTTTCTCATACGTGTGTCGGAGCCTGGGGCAAAAGAAGACACCAGCCATGTATGAGCCAGTGTGGTGAAACTACTCCCTCTCCAATGCGTAAGCAGAAGGACATCACCTCTTCTAGACAAGGAAGCATTCGCCAACTGCTTCTCCGAATCACTTATGTTTACTCATTAGTGAACATCACTAATTTACAGCAGCCAATCACAGGTGCTGTTAATTACATCACCACTAACCAAGTGCAATTTCATTAAGTTTTGAGTTAGCAGTACAGTAAATAACAAGCCATCCTTTGTTTCCTCTCTGGTCCTTTCTTGTTTCAGACAGGAAATTGCATGCTGAGGTCTGACTTTTTTTGCCACTAGGGTTTTGAGGGGGATGGGCAGGAAACAGAAACAGATAAAGCAGCAGCCTGTTAATTAAAAGGCAGTGTGGATAAATGGGTGATAAATGTTGTCATCAAGCTGGAGGATATTATGCAGGCCTGGCTTGGATCTGCTGGATGGTTTTCCTTGGAAGAGCAGGTTTGAGAGAGCAGAGACATTAGCTCTTCTGCTTTCGGGCCTTTCGAAAAATATTGTTTAATAAAATATTCCCTCTCATTTAATGTCTGCGGGGGGGGGGGGGGGGCATTATTAGCTCTGAGGAATGAACCAAAAATAAAAGGCTCAGCTCAGTTTTCAGTAGAGAGGGGTGTGCAGTACCATGTAAACGGCATATCACTTTGCTTTCTCTATATTGCACCATAAAGCATCAACCCATCAGTAAGGAGCACACACTCACACACACGGCTGTCACGGGGACTTGACTGAACGGCTTCTGGAGCTCTTCTCCCAGAATCTGAAATAAGGAATCATTTGGAATCTTGTTCTTCTTTGTGTTCAACCCAAACCCAACTCTGCCCCATAACCAGATTTTTAAGGGCAGATTACCTGTGCATGTACATGAGAAAAGCTCCATTGATGTCAGTGTCCATATGACTGTATACACCAGCTGAGAATTTGGCCCTTTGTGTTTGCACATTGTTTAATTCCATCCCAAAGGCACAAAAACTCACAGACTAGGAAGGACAGCTGGCAGCTTGCATTGGTCTGAGATCTAATAGAATGATCATTTGGCTTTCTCTGGCTGAGATGACATATGCAGGTATAAGTTTTAGCTGCCAAACCAAAGATTCAGCCTGGAGGATGCTCAACTGATTAATTGGGCACCCATAGTTTGTCTTCAGGGCAAAATCAAGCCCATCAAATAGATGTCCTTTGATATCCATAGCCCAGCATAACCTCATAGTGTGTGATGCAGCCAGATTCCACCAATGGAACAAAAGGCTTTTGAGCACCTGCTGGAAATGGCCATGATTAGTTCCCAAAGATAAGCAGCAGACTTCTAAGGTAGGGCTAGTACTGAAGAAAATCAAACAGAGTTCCAGGCTGGGAGCAGCTGGGCAATGTTAAGGGAAATAAGGCAGTGATCAGAGCCAGCTGGAGAACAGAATTTCCCTCCTGTGGGAAATTCCAACTTTTCAGAATTTGTTTTTGTTCTGAATTGGATGCAAAATTCAAAATTCCCCACAGAACTGAATTTCCAAGAAAACTAATTTTGGAAGCATTTCATTTTAATACCTTTGAAACATCGTATCATATTTTGTTATATTTTCCTATACTAATGTATTTTAATATAATAAAAAAATCAAAAGTAAGTGAATCAACGCAACAACGTAAAAATAAAACCATTTTATCTTACCACAGCAAAATGTTTTGACATCAAACAGAGAAAGTCAAAGGCTCTGTCTACACTTGTTAATTTAAGTTGACTTAGCACAGGGGTCCTCAAACTTTTTAAACAGGGGGCCACTTCACGGTCCCTCAGACTGTTGGGGGGGCCGTACTATAGTTTGAAAAAAACATGAACACGTAGCTATCACGTCTGCTGCTGGCCTGTGTTTCTGGGTACTGGGTGGCAGGCGGTAATGAATCCACACACTTTTTGTTGGTGCTGTGGGGCTCCGGCCAGGCCCAGAGTGTGGGACTGACCGATGTTAGCCTGCTGGCCTGCTGTTGTGCAGGCAACTAGTAACCAATGTTCCCTCTAGGTTTGGCGGCTTGTGTGCAAAATTTTCAAGCTGTGTGCAAAACTTTTTCTGAATAAAATTTTTGTGCAAACTCACACGACAGAAATTATAGGCATTAATTGAAGTTAAAGTGATTGTAAATAGAATTAATTAATTGTGTTTAATTAATTTAATTTGAATGAATTTTGAATTGAAGTTTAATTTTTAGAAAGGTTTTTATTTAAAATTAATTTTTAAAAAGCTTTTTAAAAAAGAAGGAAGAGAAAGAAAAAAGAGAAGGAAGGAAGGAGAAAAAGAAAAAAGTAAGAGAAAGAAAGGAAGGAAGCAAAGAAAGAAAGAGCAGGAAGGAAGGAAGAGGAAGACAAAGAAGAGAAAAAGAAAAAAGAGAAAGGAAGGAAGAGGAAGACAAAGAAGAGAAAAAGAAAAAAAAGAAAGGAAGGAAAGGAAGAGGAAGACAAAGAAGAGAAAAAGAAAAAAGAGAAAGGAAGAAAAGAGAGAAGATAGGAAAAGAAAGGCGGAGAGAAGGAAAGAAGGAAGAGAAAGAAGGAGGCAGGAAGGAAGAGAAAGAAGGAAAGAAGAGAAAGAAAAAGGAAGGCAAAGAAGAGAAGGAAGGAAAGAAAGAAAAAGGAAGGGAAGAGAAAGGAAGGCAAAGAAGAGAAAGGAGGAAAGAAAGAAGCCGAGAAAAGAAAGAAGAAAAAAAAAAGAAAGAAAGAAGCCGAAGCTGCTGCTGGTGGGGACCTGAACGCGGCCCTGGGAGGGCAGAGCAGACCCTGGCACCAGAGACCGATCCTGGCCCTGTGCCGGGAGGCCGAGGCTGTTGGCGGAGTGGAGCTGACCCCGGCCCCGGGCCGGGAAGTCGAGGCGGCCGGTGGGTGGGAGCCCGGGAGCCTGCCCTGGCCACCCCATTGCCCCGGCCGCATGGGGCAGGCAGGCACGCGCACATGCCCCAGCCCTGAGCCTGCCTGTTCCTCCTTGGGGGAACTGGCCGCAGCGCTGCCCGTGGCTGCAGCAGCGGCGGGGGCCGGGTAAATGATGTTGGCGGGCCGTATCCGGCCCACGGGCCGTAGTTTGAGGACCCCTGACTTAGCATGTCCACATTCAAAAATTAAGTCGACTTAGAGGGGACCCTGCCAAATTGACCTAGAGCATCCACACTGGATGCCTAGGTCGACTTGTAGGGGCTAGATGGACCTGGGACAGGTCCATGGTGACGGGGGGGGACCCCTTGCCAAGTGCCAGGGGGCTCAGCCTTTGCCCCATTGTACCTGGGTTCAATGGGGCAAAGGGGGACAGGGACCCTGGCAGGGTATAGGAGCAGGAGCTTTACTCAATACATGACAAAAATGCTTCATGATGAAGAAAGCTCCAGCATGGCTGACTTCTGAATGAGTATAAAACGGTATTCCAATGGGACAGCTCAGTGCCCCTTTGAAAGTAAACTTCATAGGAGAGGATGCTGTTGCATAGTGGAAGAAATTCAGACAATGGTCTCTGATTCATTGAATGGCTAGAGAGCCAAATGGAAAGCCATACAAAATAGCTTCGCTGTTCCTGCAGGTGTGGGGGATGGAGTACATCAGACTATATTCAGCCTTGAAGCAAGCCTTTGAAAGGAATCATCTGGATGTGGCTTTAAAGAAACCCAGTGAATGCCAAACCCGGAGACAGAACAAAGAATGTGAAAGGAGGCACTTTTCTGTTGTGTCCAGTGGCCAGGTGAAAAGAAATAGATGACTGTGTAACAAAATAGAAAACAAAAAGTATAATTTTGCCTCTGGTATTAACAAACCCAGAGTTCAGGGGAGACATTAGTAAGAAAGAGATTCAGGCTGAACATTAATGAAAGCTGTAGGTATCGGCAGAGCTAAATGACAAATAAACAGCAGATAAATGAAGAGAAAAATAAAATGCAAAGCTGACATGGATTGCTGCACCTGAGAGTATACTTCATAAGAAATGAGCAAATAAGTCAGCAAGAATAGGAATAGTTTGGTAAAAAATAAGGCAAAACCTGGGGTGTGGGAAACGTGGATCTGAATATCCCTGTGTGATGGGGTGGCTCCACCCCGCACTGAAGAAGCCCAACAAACACTGTGGGCGGGGGAGGCCCCACCCTTTGAGCCCTGCTGGGCATGCTCAGACTGCTCTCCCTGCATAAAAGAGGGCAGCTCAGCTCAGTTGGGGCTGACTGGCAAGGAGGGAGGACCTCCACTCGAAGCTCCTGCTGAGGAAGGGGAGGAGTGCTAGGCAGACCAAGAGGGAGATGCTGATGTGGCGTGGTGGTACCAGGAGTGGCCATCTTGTGACTGGACTCCCGGGCCAAAATGGCTTTCTCAATGCCTTTTGGATTGTTCCAATTTGTGACTATGCCATTTGGGCTCCACGGAGCCGCAGCCACCTTCCAGCGGCTGATGAATAAGGTGTTGCAGCCCCATGACCAGTATGCGGCTGCATACATAGATGACATAGTAATCTATAGCGTCAGCTGGGAGGAGCACCTCTGACACCTCAGGCAGGTATTAGACGCACTACGGGAAGCGGGCTTGACGGCCAACTCTGCCAAGTGCCACCTTGGACAGAAAGAAGTGACTTATCTGGGATACACCATGCGGGGTGGAACATTACAACCACTAGTGGGGAAAGTTCAGGCCTTGGTGGATACCCCGGCGCCAAGGACTAAGAGACAGGTCCGGCAGTTCTTAGGTCTGGCCGGTTACTATCGGCGCTTTGTACCGGACTTTGCCACGATTGCAGCACCCCTGACCGATTTAACCAAGAACTTGGAAGCCAAACAAGTACGATGGACACCTCAATGTGAAAAAGCATTCCAAACACTGAAGGAACGGCTGACGTGCAAACTGGTGCTTATCCACCCAGATTTTGAAAAAGACTTTATCCTCCAGACCGACGCCTCCGGAGTAGGGCTGGGAGCAGTACTGTCCCAGGCAGTGGACGGAGACGAACACCCCATTTTATATTTAAGTAGGAAGCTGTTTCCCAGGGAAACCCATTACTCCACTATCGAGAAAGAAGCCCTGGCGGCGAAGTGGGCCATTGATGCACTGCGGTACTACCTCCTGGGAGCAAAGTTTATGCTGGTGACAGACCATGCTCCCCTACGGTGGTTGCATGCGATGAAGGACACAAACCCCCGCATCATGCATTAGTACCTCGCCCTCCAGCCATACAACTTCCAGGTGGCTCACCATCCGGGTAAGGCCAACATTAACGCTGATTTCTTTTCACGGCAGGGGGAAGAAGGGGAGGAGGGGGATAACCCCTCCCCAGGAACCGAACTAAGGGGGAAGGTGTGTGACGGGGTGGCTCCACCCTGCACTGAAGAAGCCCAACAAACACTGTGGGTGGGGGAGGCCCCGCCCTTTGAGCCCTGCTGGGCATGGTCAGCCTGCTCTCCCTGTATAAAAGAGGGCAGCTCAGCTCAGTTGGGGCTGACCGGCAAGGAGGGAGGACCTCCACTCGAAGCTCCTGCTGAGGAAGGGGAGGAGTGCCAGGCAGATCAAGAGGGAGAAGCTGACGCGGCGTGGCGGTACCAGGAGCAGCCATCTCGTGACTGGAGCCCAGAGACCCACCTGCGGATGGTAACCCGGGAAGCCCCGAAAGAGCCTCGGACCAGGACCACGCAGGAGGATCGTCAGTCACCTGGGTAGGAAGTAGCCCAGGGGCCCGCGTCACGGGGTCAGGGGCGGAGCCAGCGTGTTTCGGCGGATCCCCGCTGGCAGAGTGTTGCAACCCCGGACACCCATAGGGCCCTGGGCTGGGGCTCAGTGGAGCGGGTGGGCCTGAGCCCCCCTACCCGGGCACTGTCCCGGGAGGCTCGTGGGCCTGCTTGCCCTGACCCAAGGGTGGCGTATGGACTCTGTGGCCATTAGGCCTGCTTGCCCTGGCCCAAGGGCAGTGTATGGACTCTGTGGCCACTAGGCCTGATTGCCCTGACCCAAGGGCGGTGTATGGACTCTGTGGCCATTAGGCCTGATTGCCCTGACCCAAGGGCGGTGTATAGACTCTGTGGCCGCTAGGCCTGATTGCCCTGACTCAAGGGCAGTGTATTGACTTTGTGGCCACTAGGCCCGGCTGTCCCACGCTTCATGGGCAGCCCAGAAGACTAAGAAAGGGGGGCCCCGCAGAGTGGGGTTGACGCCTACACGCCGCGCCCCGGCTTGCCCCTTAATACCCTGAAACAAGTGTGCTGCATATTGGGTTGATGACAGAAACTGCAATAAAAAGAAGCATTCTGCAAAAATATGCAAAGCTAGTGATGTGGCTGCAGTCCCAGAAACTGAGGATATAAGTGCAGTAGGAGAAGAATTTCTCTTTGGAACAGTGTCCCAAATAAAGGATGGAAAATAACTGTGGGATTAAATAGAGATCCTCACACTGATAGACACGAGACAGGAACTCAAACCAACACACTGCCAGAAAAGATTTATCAGGAAATGAGAATTAAATTTCAGATACATAAAACTAACAAAAGTCAAATTAGTAACCAAGTATAACACGGCAGACTATGTCTTTAAGGGCTGAGTTTCCCAGAGACAGAATGATCACTGACACCACACATAGAATCATAGAACTGGAAGGGATCATGAGAGGTCATCGAATCCAGTCTCCTGCACTCATCGCAGGACCATGTACCATCTACCATCCCTGATGTGATATGGAGAGAAGATCCCAATAATTAGAGAATGGGGTGTATGTATAAAGGTGTTGAAAAATCAGTCAGTGTAGTGACTATAGATCTGGATGCTCACTTTGTGCCTGTGAAGAATTAAGGCTGATCTAATGTAAAATAGAGATCTCTTGTGATTGAAACAAAAACAACGGTCTAGAATGTAACTGACTGACTACATCAGTTTAATTAAGGGTGCACATGACATTTGTTTAAACCCTGCGGTAATCTTTTCTGCTCCACCTAAGAAAATTCTTTTTGCACTGAGTGACGAGGTTCTACAGGAACTAACATGCCTGGTGAATTCATGAGGCATTAGAAAGTCTGTTGTACCAGCTGACTCAGAAAATGGAATTATGGTTTCAGAAAACCAAGGAAGCTTCTGAGAACATGCCTAGGAACTTACTAAAGTTACTTACTCAGAGGAACTTACTAAAGATATATTTAAAAAGAGCTCCTGCTTTGGGAGGAGTACGTTTGGGAGCGGCTGCAGCTAAGCACTTCACGCACCTTCCTTTGGGAGATGATTTCTCATTTTAACGTTAGATCTAGCTGCTAGGAAAGCTTTTCCTGGTATTCAGCATACATTTGTCCCTTTTAAATTGCATCCCACCACTCTGAGTTATACCATGTGTGATTCCCCATAATGGATTCCTTTCCATCCTTGCTGAATCCTTCAAAATTTTGCAGTGCTGCCTCTTAAAAACATAAGAACAGCCAGACTGGATCAGACCAATGGCCCATCGAGTCCAGTATCTTGTTTGTGTCAGTGGCCAATGCCAGACGTTACAGAGGAAATGAACAGATCAGGCAATTATCAAGCGATCCATCCCTTGTCATTCTCTCTCAGTTTCTGGCAAACAGAGGCTATGGACACTCAGAGCATGGTTTTGCATCCCTGCCCATCCTGGTTAATAGCCATTGATGGACTTCCAGGAATTTATCTAGTTCTTTTCTGAACTCTGTTACAGTTTAAGCCTTCACAATCTCTTCTGGCAAGGAGTTGCACATGTGACATCCAGTTCTTGCGTTATATGAAGAGGGAAGTGTTATTTCTCCATCTACTTTCTCCACAACCTTCATGAATTTATAGCCCTCTCTCATATCACCCCTCTCAGTGGTCTATTTTCTAGTTTTTCCCAGTCTTTCATCTCTCCTCATATGGAAACTGTTCCATACCCCAATCATTTTTGTTGCCCTTCTCTGTACCTTTTCCAAATCTAATGTATCTTTTTTGAGAAGGGGCAATCAGACCTCCACACAGTCAAAATATGGATGGACCATGGATTTATATAATGTTATTGTGATATTTTTTGTTGCATTACTTATCCCTTTCCTAATGTTTCCTAACATTCTGTTAGCTTTTTAGACTGACACTGCAAAGTGAATGGATGTTTATAAAGAACTATCCACTTTGATTCCAAGAGCTGGTCCTTGAGTGGTAAAAGCTAATTTAGACCTCATTATTTTGTACGAATAATTAAGATTATTTTTCCAATGTGCATTTTCTGGCATTTTGTCATCCAGTCACCCCAGTTTAGCGAGATCCCTTTGTAAATCTTTGGAGAGAGATCTTGTCAAAGGCTTTCTGAAAGTCCAAATATACTATATTGACTTGAATACTTGTGTCCTCATGCTCATTGACTCACGCAAAGAATTCTGGCAGATTGGTGAATTATGATTTTCTTTTACAAAAGCTGTGTTCATTCTTCCCCAACAAATGAGCAAAGATGGCAAGTTGGAGAGGGGGGATGGGCAGGATCGGAACAGGGGGTAGAATTTTACTGGCCGGGGGTGTTAAGAAGCTGGAGACAGGGACAGGAGAGGGGCTGAGGGACAAAATATGACAGCCCACAGGAGACTGGACCACATTCAGAGAATAACACCAGTGCTCAAGGTCCCTGTAATGGAAGAGGAATGATTAAGTGTAATATACCCAGGAAATCCTGGCAAGTGACCCATGCACTGCAGAAAAAGGTGGAAACCCCCTATGGTCATTGCCAATGAGGCCTGGGGGAAAATTCCTTCCTGACCTCACATATGGTGATGAGTTAGACCCCAAATATATGAATAAGAACTGGCTGGCCAAGCACTTGAAAAAGAGAATGCTCAGCAGTGTCACCTCAGAGCCTGGCCTATCTCACCCAGCGTCATAACTCCAACCCTGGCTGTCCTCCACTTCAGAGGAAGGAGATTAAAAGCCATAACAACCACAATTCATTAGGGGGTGGCAGGGGAGGGGATAAGAAAGGAGGGGAAGTGAGGAATCTCTTCCTGACCCCTGCAGGTGGCTGGCTGAAGTCCTGAAGCCTTAGCTTGAAGGAACATAAGATATAAACCAGAAGTGAGCCCCAGGAAGTCCTGCCCCTCACCATCACAAGCTGCCCCCTCAGACAGCCACGCATAACTGGAGACCTCGGCCAGTTCTGGGAGCCTCATTTCAGGTGAGATCTGGACAATTGGAAAAAGTCCAGAGAAGAGCAACAAGAATGATTAAAAGTCTAGAATACTTGATTTCTGAGGGAAGATTGAAAGAACTGGTTTTGTTTATTCTGGAAAAGAGGAGACTGAGAGAGGACATAACAGTTTTCAAATACCTAAAAGGTTATTACAAGAAAGAGGGAGAAAAATTATTCTCCTTAACCACTGATGGTAGGACAAGAAGCAATGGGCTTAAATTACAGGAAGGGAGGTTTAAGCTGGACATTAGCAAAAAATTCCTACCTGTCAGGGTGATTAACCACTGAAATAAGTTGCCTAAGGAGGTTGTGGAATCTCAATCACGGAAAATTTTTAAGAGCAGGTTAGACATACACTTGTCAAGGATGATCTAGATGGTACTTGATCCTGCCATGAGTGCAGATGACTGGACTTGATGACCTCTCATGGTCCCTTCCAGTTCTATGATTCTATAGATGGCTATGTCTACAATAGAAAAATTAAGTTGACTTTATTAAGTTGACTTAATAAGGTTGACTTTAAGTTGACTTAAAATCGACCTTATTAAGTCAACTTAACACTTTAAGTCAACTTAATAATAGACTCAGACTCATAGACTCTAAGGTCAGAAGGGACCAATATGATCATCTGGTCTGACCTCCCGCACAATGCAGGCCACAAAATCTCACCCACCCACTTCTGTAATGAACCTCTAACCGATGACTGAGTTATTAAAGTCCTCAAATCATGATTTAAAGACTTTAAAATACAGAGAATCAACCAGCAAGTGAGCCATGCCCAATGCTACAGAGGAAGGCAAAAAAAAAAACAAAAAACCCCAGCACCCAAGCCAATCTGCCCTGGGTGAAAATTCCTTCCTGACCCCAAAAATGGCAATCAGTTAAACCCCAACCATGTGGGCAAGTCACAACAGCCAGTCAAGAAAAAATTCTCTGTAATAACTCAGAACCCACCCCATCTAGTGCCCCTTCCCAAGTCACTGGCATATCTATCACCAGTAGTAAAAAATGGACAATTGCCAAACTAAGCCGTCCCATCATATCATCCCCTCCATAAATTTATCAAGCTCAGTTTTAAAGGCAACTATGGTTCTTGCCCCCACAACTCCCCTTGGTAGACTATTCCAGGACTTTACTCCTCTGATGATTAGAAACCTGCATCTAATTTCAAGTCTAAATTTCCTGATGGATAGTTTGTATCCATTTGTTCTTGTGTCCACATTGGTGCTGTATTCAAATAATTCCTCTCCCTCCCTGGTATTTATCCCTCTGATGTATTTATAGAGAGCAATCATATCTCCCCTCAACCTTCTTTTGGTTAGGCTAAACAAACCAAGCTCTTTAAGTCACCTCTCATAGGGAAGGTTTTCCATTTCATGAATTATCCTTGTAGCCCTTCTTTGCACCTGTTCCAGTTTGACTTCAGTGGATTTAGGCACTAATCCCCATCCACATTGGCTTAAATCGACCTAAAGCAAGATGTTATTAGGTCGACTTAACTTTTTCTTAAGTCAACTTAAGGAAATGCTTAAGTCAACTTAAGGAAAGCCCAGTGTGGAAGTGGAGTAGTTTAAGTCAACTCAAGCCTCCTTAAATTGACTTAATTTGTAAGTGTAGACACACCCAATATGTCCAACTCTCTGTTAGAACTGATTAAGTGGTTTGCACCCCCACTTCTATTAGAAGGCTGTTCAGAACCTCATTCTTCTGATGTTTAGAAACCTTATACTAATATATTCTTGGCCAGTTTATATCAATTTGTTCTTATAGCAGTGTTGTCTTTAATTTTAAATAGCTTTTCACCTCCCCTGGCATTTACCCACTAGAATACTTTTAGAGAGAAATCAAAGCTCTTTTCAGCTTTCTTTTTGCTAGACTAAACAAGCCACGCCTTTCAAGATTACTGTCTCCCTTACCCTGATCATTCTAGTAGCTCTTCTCTACACCTGTTCCTCTTTAAATGAATCTTTCTTGAACATGGGTGACCAGAACTGTACACGGTCCTAATTCCAAATTAGATCTTACCAATGTGATGTGCAATGGTGCTATCACTTCTCTATCTCTGCTGGAAATGCCATACCCTATACAACCCAGGATCACATTTTCCTTTTTCACAGCTGCATCACACTAGTGGCTCAGGTCATCCTCTGACTGAAACCCTGTCCCCAGGTCTTTCTCCTCCTCTGCAATTTCCAGCCTGTAGCACACATGCACTTTGTACAACTGAATTTCACCCCATTTCTGTCACTCCAGTCTTCAAGATCATCCAGATCTTCCTGAGTAATATTCTGATCCTCCTCTGTATTGATGATGCCTTCCAACTTTGTACAATCAGCTAAGTTTGCACACTCCTAATTTTGTGCCAAGATCCTTAGAAAAGTATTTAGTGAGATTGGTTCCAAGTCTAGTCCTTGAGGAACTCTATTAGTAAGCTCACTGCAGCCAGATAATTTCAACACAACCCATTGCCTTCTTCCCTTTAGCCAGTTCCTTTTCCACCATATAATGCAGATTGCTCTGATATGATCTCCCTTTGTTGTATACAGTATAGCTGTAGCTATGTCACCAATAGAAGTTGGTCCAGAATAAGATATTACCTCACCCTCATTGTCTCTTTGATGATCTGCCTTTGGTAAACTCATGTTGCATTACATTCTCTTTACCAATGATCTCCATGAATTTAATTATTCTTCCCTTCACAATTTGTTCTAAAGCCTTGCATGCTATTGAATTTAGACTGACAGATCTGTCTTGCCTGGATCACTTTCCCCCTTTCTTAAAAATAGTTGTAACACTAGCTATTCTCCAGTCATATGATACTGCTCCTGAACAGACAGATTTACTAAAAATCCTTGCTATCAAACTAGAAATATCACATATCAGTTCTTTCAGAATTCTAGGATAGAAATTAGCTACCCCACCCCCCAATTTGAATACATTAAGTACTTTCTTTCTCCCCACATGCGGTAACTTCCATTTTTAGACATTTGTTTCCATACTGCCTTTGTGCACATGTTCCATATTATTATTATACTTATTGAAAACTGAGGCAAATTATTCCTTAGGTTTTGAACCATACCTAGATTATCTTTAATCTCTTTCCCCTCTGCACTTCATACCAGCCCACCCGCCTCCTGTCTCATTCTCTTTTTATTTATATGACTAAAAACCTCTTCTTACATGTTTTAATTTTCTTGTCAAGAGCTAATTAATTCAGTTCAACTTTCAGCTATTCTCACTTTGTCCCTGAGTTTTCTAACCTCTCTGATGTAGCTTTCTTTGCTGATTAACCCCCTTTTCCATTCCCTATAAACTGTCTGCTTACTTCTAATAGTCTTTCTAAGCCCCTTTCCCCTGCAGAATCTTCAGTCTTTCCTACAGATTTTTCCCTTGCTTGGGATGCAGTTCTAGAGAGTTTTTGTACAACTAAAAAAGAAATTCTGAGCAGAGGCAGCTTTTGGGGTAGGTGAAGCAGGTGCATGCTTAGGGCCCCAAGTAGTAAGGGGACCCATCACCTGCTTCTCTTACCCCAAAAGCCGCATCTGCCTCAGACAGTAGCAAGAGGAGAAGCTGGCCCTGGGGGAGGTGTGGGAGTGAGGCCACAGGGGGGAGGGCAGGGCTGGAGGTGGGTAGCTGGGGCTGGGGCTGCAAAGGGGGGCCAGCAGTGGGGGGAGACACCAAGAGGCCCCCACAATGAGTCTTCGCCTAGGGCCTCCAATAGACAAAGGCAGCCTCTGATTCTGAGTTTCCTCCATCTTTAACCCATGAGCTCTTCAGTCTCATTGATTCTGTGAACTGATTCCCTTCATGTTCCAAAGTCAGCCCTTTTGAAATCAAATCTCATTGTTAACCACCTGTTTTTGATTATTTTTCCATTTTAATTTAAACGGAATCAACCCATGATCGCTCAACCCAAGGTTATTTCCTGTGACCAGCTCGTCTGTGATGTCCTGCCTACTTATTAAAACCAACTCAAAAAGTGCATCGCCTGTTACTGGTCTGGTGACAATTTAATAAAGAAAACTTTCATCTACCTCATTCAGGAAACTGGGCCCTACCTGGATTAGTAGCAGTTCTTCTACACTCTATAGCTTGGAAGTTAAAGTCTGAGTTTCCCATTGTTTATTTCTAATAATATTACAGAGATCACTATCATATTGGAGTCCACCCTGGCGGTCCCTGGCAGACTCCTAGCACTATCCCAATAGATCCTCAATTACAATCCTTCCCCAAAGGGGAACAACACAACCCTGATTGAAAAGCATATAACCAAAACAAACATCTACCCTTCAATATATTGGTATGCATCCTCTGCCTCAGTTTCCCACCCTGTGATGTTAAAACCTGATAAACAAATATCCCTTTAACTGGCCTTTCCCCTTTCCCTCCTTTGCACCCACTCACAGCTGGCTGGCCTTAGCCCGAGAAGTTCCAGATTTCAGCAATGCAGTCACATGGGTCCACATCCCACCCTTGAAAGGGGGTGAGTGTGTCGAGCAGTGTGTCTTCTGCTGTCATCACGTCTGCAACTGGCTCACAGCTGCTGCCACTCATCTCTGCAAACCTCTCACTGCTACTATCTGCAGTGCCATATTCTGAGCTTCCCCCACTTAGCCCAGCCCTTAGTGATTTCACCAGCTAGCAGCCAGGGAACCTTATGCTGCTGTGTCTTCATTGTCACACCATCCCCAATCCCAGAGCTAAGTCTTAGCCCCTATTCCTGCTCATCAGTGGTATCAGCTCCAGGCATCACTCAACAGAAACAAAGAGTCTCCATTTAAAAGAGGAGGGATTTAGCTAGAGCCCAGATACATATGTGGAGAGTTGGTGGGAGTGCAGAAGGGAGCAATAGACAAAGGGGCCAGTGCAATTACAGGCAGGGAGATAGGAAGTCTAGTCAAGATATCCTGGGAAGCTACCACAGATTAGTGAATGCAGTGGTCGGATGTTATGTTGTGTACCAGTCAGGCCTCACACACATCCCCGGCACTCTAGGTTTTGATGACAGCACGTGCATGACAGACCAGGGCTCTAGAAGTGAGGAGGGGAGGCCCTGACATACAGGCAAGTGACAAAATAAAAATAAAGAGAAATGGAGCTTCATCCCAGCTGCATGAGCTATGGGATAGTGCAAGGCAAAGCAGACTGCCCTCATTCTCTCTGGACTGCAAGGTTCCCCTTTCTGAAACCGAAAATAATCCTACAGCCCAGATCCCACAGGTGTTTAGGGGAATAAGTCCCAATTAACTCCCACTCAAATCCCCTTCAGATGGTAACTATGCTCAGTGTATCTGGGATTTCCACCCCCAGACTTTTGTCCAGGGTTTTTTTGAGTAAATTCAAAAGCCATTTTATCTATATCTGTGCCCTCCCCTGGGATAAACAAAATGGGTTCTTCTGCCTCTCAGATGCAGGAAGTTCAGTCAATATATAGGCATGACCCACTTCAGCTGTTCCCCCTTCAATCCAGTGTGAAACTCAAATATTTCACTGCAGGGAGATTTCCATCAACACCAGGTAGAGGGAAAAACTCTGTGCCCATGTGCCATGAAACATTCAATTGCTCCCACCCAAAAATAAGATTTGCAGATGTTCTGCTGAGCAAAGAAGGGATAAATTCATAGTATTCCCAGGAGAGCTGCTCAAACCAATCTCTTCCAACTCCACACCCATTTTTCTTTCTTGTTACCCCTGATTAGATTAAAATAATACAACATTTTATTTCAGTTCAATTTGTGTGTATGTATATGTGTGAATATTTTTGGTTTTGAAATTTTTTGCTCCATTTCAAGGGAAAAATCCAATATTTTTAAAAAGTTTCCTTTTTCCCAGAAGAATAAGAATGAAGTCGTAAGGAAGTGAGACAAAATTTGGAAACAAACACATTTTCTCTCACTAATTATTTTCCACTCGGAAAAAAAAAAGTCAGTGTTACTTTGTGTTACTTTCTCTCACTTAAAGAGACAGAAAGTTAAAAAGTGAGAGAAAACGTGACTTTTAAAAGTCAAAGTATTACTTTTTTAAAAGTGTGCTACTTTTTTTCTGAAAGTGTTGCTTTTTAAGTGTTATTTTCTCTCACTACCTCATCTTTTTTTAAAAACTACCTTCTCTCCACACTTTTCTTGTGAAAAAAAGGAGGAAAAAAAGGGAACATGGGGTGACGGGATCCAAGTGAGACAAAAGGGTAGAATTTCCTCACACGACTAAAACTTTTTGAAATACTGAAAAATGGTGGTATTGGAGGTAGGGTTGCCAGAATTTTTGGGGGGGATTTTTTTCAAACACTTTTCACAATAACATTTATTTTTGAAGAAACCCCCTTTTTGACAAAAATACTTTTTTAGATGACAAATGTTGGTCCTTTTGTCTCAGCATGCAGTTCCAGGAGTGACTGGAGTCATTGCGGTCTCCTAACTCTTTCGACATATGTATACACTTGTGAAATTTTTTTTTTTTAAAAGGTGGCAATACCAAGCTCTCCCCACAAAGTTACCTCAGCATATGGGAGCTGCTAGAATGGGATGGTCAATTGTGCCCATATTCAGAACATACTGGTGTTGTTGCTTGCCCCTTCTAGGCTCCCTATTCTTGGTTTCCCTTGGTGAGACTTGGACATGGCCATGGGCTCTGCCAGGCTGGTCTCCTTCCACGGACATCTCTTATGCCCATCAATGCGTGGCCTCGCAGTGAGCAGTCACTCTCACTGAACTGTGCGTGTCTATGACCCATCCCCTCTGCTTTCTCACATAAGGATTGAAATTACAATGCTGATATCTATATAATCACCACTGGGCACCTGAGCTAACACCTCACTGAGCTGGAGAGACCGTTCACAGCTCTCTGAGCTGGATGGGCACTTCACACCTCTAAGCTGTTCTTCCAGGCTCTCTGCAGACTCAGCTCTGTGTTGGCTACACTCAGTTCATATTTCTGAGTTTCTCTTTGCAACCAAAAGAGCTAGACTAATCTTGTTTTCAATCTAAAGCCAAGATTCTGGAAGAAGTGACAGTCACTTCTATGCGACGTTGGTCTGGCATATGGGTGAGACCAGTTGTTTCTGACCCGTGCATGTTTGAAATTAGCTGTGGATCCCAGAGCACACCTGAGCTGACCCACTGGCTACCATTCTTAGTAAAGCATAAATAGAGCATGTTGACTGAATTCCCTTTCCCCAGTGAATGCCCCTCCAGGCCAAGGTTGAGACATATTGCCAGGGAGCTTCTGTGCACCTATGCTGAGGAGGAGCCATCAGGTTGGAGGGCTGCTGAAACCCAATCCTTCTATATATGTGAAACATGTTGAGAAATGTAAATAACAAAGTTGATCCCACACAGAGAATGAGCACAGACTTATTTTGTCTCCCTACTAGCTATATTCTCTCCAGACTCCACCATGGCAGAACAACCCATTGCCCAGAAGGCAGTTTGCAGGCCAGCCATTGTTTGCTGAGCCCAGGGAAGCAGTGAGGCCATGAAAAATTAGCAATAAACTGAGTGCAGTATATAGCAGATCCTACAATGGGCTGCTGCATGTGCCAGTTTTAAAAGACCTTTGCCGGCTATGTGCTTTCAGCAAGTTACTATCAAGGGAGGGCTGGCTTGTTTTACTCTATATCTATCATGGCATCTGGCCCCCTCCTGCAAGGTGCTGCCATTAATTATGATCATTCTGGATATTCTTAAAATCCCTAGAGCTAGCCAGTCCCTCTCTGAATCATGTATGTTCTTAGCCTTAAAGATTTAACAAGATTAAGAAAGAGATTGCCTAGTTGTATGATATTCAGGCCATCCAGTTGTCATAATTAATGACAATAAACATTTTGGAAGAGATATTAAACCTTGTGTTTCAGGATTTAAGATGCTGTCTTAATGTGGGGGGCAGGGGGAAGAGATTACCTCACATCTGCTACTGCAGGGTCCTTATATCTGCCTCTAAAGCAGGGGTTGGGAACCTTTTTGTCTGAGAGAGCCATGAACGCCACATATTTTAAAATGTAATTCCGTGAGAACCATACAATATGTTTAAAACTAAATACAAGTAAATGTGTGCATTTTATGTTTTATTTAATTGAATTTGAATTACTTTTAATTGAAATTTAATTTTAGAAAGGTTTTTAAAAAACCTTTAAAAAGGTTTTTAATTAAAATTAATTTTTAAAGGCTGGGTTTTTTTAAAAAGGAAGGAAAAAAGAAGGGAGGAAGGAAGGAAGAGAGAGAGAAAGAGAGAAGAAAGGAAAAGAGAGAGAGAAAAAGGAAGGAAGAGAAAAAAGAAAGAAGGAAAGAAGTGGAAAGAAGGAAGAGGAAGGAAAGAAGAGAAAGAAAGAAAAAAGAAGACAAAGAAGGAAAAAAGAGAAAGGAAGAGAAAGAGGAAGAAAGAAAAAAGAAGGAAGGCAAAGAAGAGAAAGAAGGAAAGAAAAAGGAAAGCAAAGGAGAGAAAGAAGGAAAGAAAAAGGGAGAAAGAAAAAAGAGAGAAGGGAGAGAATGAAGGAAGGAAGAGAAAGAAGGAAGAAAAAGAAGAAAAGAAGAAAGGGGAAGGAAAGAAGAGAAGGATGAGAAAGGAAGGAAGCAAAGAAAGAGAAAGAAGGAAAGAAAGAAAAAAGAAGGAAGAGGAAGGAAAGAAGGAAGCAAAGAAAGAAGGAAAGAGGAAGGAAAGAAAGGGAGAGAAAGAAGGAAGCAAAGAAAGAAGGAAAGAGGAAGGAAAGAAATGGAGAGAAAGAAGGAAAGAAATGGAGAGAAAGGGAGAGAAAGAAGGAAAGAAAGAAGGAAAGAAAGAAAGGGAGAGAAAGAAGGAAAGAAAGAAAGAAGGAGAGAAAAGGAGAAAAAGAAAGAAAGAAAGAAAGAAAGAAAGAAAGAAAGAAAGAAAGCCAACGCCGCTGGCGGGGGAGGACCCTACCGCGGCCCTGGGAAGCCACCGGTGGGGGGGGGGGAGCAGACCCCAGCCCCGGAGGCTGATCCCGGCCCCGTGCTGGGAGGCCGGGGCCGTGGGTTAGCCCGGCCCCGGGAAGTCGAGGCAGTCGGGGGGTTGGAGCTCGGGATCCCGCCGCTGCCGCAGCCACCCCGCTGCCCTGGCTGCGTGGGGCAGGCGGGCAGGCCCGCGCTCCTGACCCGAGCCTGAGCCTGTCTATCCCACCCTGAGGGCGGGGAAGGCCAGCCCAGAGGCTGGGCGCAGGCCGGGTGTGCCGCGGCAAAGCCGCGGCCCCGGGGCTTGGAGGGAGCAGCAGGGGCTGCTGGGCTGCGCGGGGGGTGCGACGGCTGCTGTGCGGCCGCACGCCCGCGCAGCTGAGAGGGAACACTGGCAGCGAGCCAGATGCAGCCATCAAAAGAGCCACATCTGGCTCGCGAGCCATAGGTTCCCTACCCCTGCTCTAAAGCATCTGATGTTGGCCACTCTCAGTGAAGAGACAATGGCCTGGAAGGACCATGGGTCTATTCCAATCTGGTATGCAGGGACAGAGCTACGGGTGGGCATGGGTGGGCACAGGCCCACCTAATTGGCCAGCAGGCCTGCCTGCCCCAGCCTGCTGCAGCACCCAAAACAGCAGTGCTGTGGGCAGACAGGTGGGGGTGGGTTGCTATCCACCCATGCAACTCTGGCCCTAAGCAGTCATTGCAGCCATTCTGCAGCATGGGCCAGGCTTTCTCTCCTACTTCCTTCTCCTTCCAATGCTCCAGTTGCTAGGCAACTGAAGCATCGTCAAGAAGCATCTGGCCGCATGACCAGAAGCAGGACTGGCCGGGCCCACCCTAGATAGCCAGAGTCATGGCCAGAAAATGGGGGCTGGCTATGCTCCTGCTGGTATGTCCTGCCTTCCTCAAGGGAGGGGCTCAACAATTGAGACACATGCTGGGCACTTTGCAGAGTCACTCCCAAACGAGGAGGAACGTGCCATAATATATGTAGTCCTCTGTGTGAAAGTGAGTACAGAGACCCAAGTTCCCTGCCACTGATCATAGGAGAGTCCCATACCTTCTCTGTGTCTCAGTTTGCCAGTCTGCAAAGAACAAATAATAATAATAATAATAGTCGGGAAATCATAGTACACCTAAGTGACAGGATTTACATGCACAGGCCCATTCATGCAAGTTTTGCTACTGACCCATCCAAGTGACAGTTACAGTGACCAGATACCCTGATTTTACAGGAACAGTTCCATTATTGGGGGGTTTTCTTATATAGGTGCCTATAACCCCTTGCCTCCTACCCTCATTCCCATCCTTATTTCTCATACTCGCTAACTGGTCACTCTAGGATAGTGCATAATCTCCAGGGGAGGCCACCTGGGTGCCTGCCTTTACTCAGGATTTTAAATAATGCACACACAAGTGTATGAAAATGAGAGGCAGACACTGGGTTCCTGGAAAGCTGCCAGTGCATTCCACATGAAATGTCCTCCTTGTGCCAGCCTTCAGCTCACTCTGCACTGTCTCTTTTCTAGCACCACATCGCCACTGGCCAAACACCGAATCTTGTAGGGAAGGTGAGCAGCACTGAAATTTGTAAGAAAAATAATATGGGGTGCTTTTTAACAAGTTTTCCATCTGGCCATACCTGAGCACCAAGCAAAGCAGATACCCAACTGTCCAATTAGCCCTTCTCACAGTTCTGCTGCTCGCAGGACTCCCAGTTCCCTCAGCTTGTGACCAGCCATTTTACTCTTCATTCCTTCCCTCCATCACCCTTTAATGCACTTGGGAGTGCAAATTTCAGCACTGTTTTCACCTAAAAGCATCTGCTCCTGTGTCTGTTCCTCTGTCATCTGGAGGCATCAGCACAATATATTTTGCAGAGATCACAGACAGCTTCCCTTGGGAATGGCCATTTACCACCAGTTCAAACCTGCTAGCAGGAAAAGAACAGAAATGTCTCACTAATCAGTAATTTCTGAAGCAGAAGTGTGTTGGCAACATGCTTTTACAAAAAGTAGATCATGCCAGACCAACTTGATCTCCTTTTTTTGAGACAATAACAGGGTTTTTAGACAAAGGGAATGCAGTGGATCTAATTTACCTAGATTTCAGTAAGGCATTTGTTACAGTTTCACATCAAGACTTACCAGTTAAATTGGAAAAGATAGGGATTAATATGAAAATAGAAAGGTGGATAAGGAACTGGTTAAAGGGGACACTACAATGAGTCATACTGAAAGGTGAACCGTGAGGCTGGAGGGAGGTTACTAGTGGAGGTCCTCAGTGATTGGACTTGCGACAAATCTTATTTAACCTTTTTCTTACTGACCTTGGCACAAAAAGTTGGAATGTGCTAATGAAGTCTGAGAATGACTTATTGAGTTACCCTGCTTTGCTGTGTGAACCCCACTCCTGGAGAAGCTCATGCCCAGCCTCCTTTGTGTAATTGGTCCCTCACCTACTGGAGGAGTGCTCTGGCTGGTCACTTATGGAATAGACCCCCAGCATACACCCCCAGTCCCAGAAGCAACCCTGAATATCTGGGAGGATTCAGTGCTGCTTGCTGCACCCTGCATGCTCATTTACACTTATCCGTCAATTTATCAAAGAAATTGATATGCACCAGCTCTGTCATTCCAAGTGAGGTCTCTTCATACACTCAATCCACAGGCACTGTTTTACATAAAATAAACAAATAAGTTTATTGACTACAACAAGATTTTAAGTGATTCTAAGTCAGACTAATATAAATCCAAAGATTGTTAAGTCAAAGAGTTAGTCACAATCAAATGAAGGATAAGCTAAGGTCACTGTTCCAGTCTGTGTTTCAGCTTACCACATAGATTGGTTGTGATATGTCTTGCAGCCAGTCTCTCCCTCCCTGTGGGTATGTGTCAGTCCTTGATGTTGCTTGGGAGCAAGATTCCAGGGGAGAGCCCTTAGACCAGGGTGCCTCTTTCTTTTAACAAGTTTTTCAGACATCCCCTAGAGTCAGGTGATCATCCATGTCTGGCAATGGATATGATTCCTTCCACTTGAGACAAAGTGTTCATAGGTGCTTAGACAAGTACTTTGTTCCTGTATGCATGCCTCTGCTGGATGGGGAAACACAGCTTTGTTTGTCTGCATTTATTCGAGCCATGTGAGACACACATTTGGAGACATTACCTGGCATAGTTTCATACCTGTACATGTGTATGATATTGCAGGAAACATGCTACCATAATAGGAGTGTTCAGTATGTCAGGAGCATTCCAAAAACACCGGACATGACATACTTTGCATCAGGAAATACACAGTTACACTTGTAAAGGTGAATGTGAATGATACACAGATCACAACATAAGAGTGTATGTGGGGTGCAGCATGTCACAGATATACTTAAAAACATTTTGCTGTTAGTTTTTCTGTCTCTTGGTTGTTGCTCTTCAAATTCTTTTTTAATTTGCATAATTATACTTTTACACTTGACTTGCCAGAATTTATGCTCCTTTCTATTTTTCTCACTAAGACTTGGCTTTCAATTTTTAAAGGCTGCCTCTTTGCTTCTACCCACCTCTTTCCCTCTGCTGTTTAGGCAGGGCATCATTACTACAGTATACCTTCATAATAATGAAACTTTGGCAATAGTGAACCCAGTCCCTGGATTCCACCTCCAGCCTTGTGGCTGATGCAGGGCAATTTTCCTATAACAAACCCCTGCTGTAATGAATAAATGGCTTGGATCCCAATGGGTTCATTATAGTAAGGGTGTACTGTATTAATGTTTATTAATTATTATTATTTTAGTTTGAGCCTCTATTATGGTGTTTATAAATAATTTCCATGCAGCTTGCTGACATTTCATGCTTGTGACTTTTTCTTTTAATTTTCACTTAACTGTCTTCCTAATTTTTGTGTCATTCCCATTTTGAAGTTAAATGCTACCATGGTGGGTTTCTTTGGCATTTCTTCCCCTACAAGGTTGTGAAATTTAATTATTGTTGCTACTACCAAGTGGTTCAGCTATTTTCATTTCTTGGACCAAAGTCTGTGGCTACTCTGGACTACATCAAGAATTGCCTCTTTCCTCATGGGATCCAGGACTAGCTGCTCCAAGAAGCAGTTGTTAATGGTGTCTAGAAATGTTATCTCTGCATCCTGTCCTGAGGTGACGTACCCAGCCAATACTGAAATAGTTGAAATCCCCCATTATTATTGAATTTTTTATTTTTATAGGCACTCTAATCTCCCTCAGCATTTCACAGTCTCTATCATCATCCTAGTCAGGTGGTTGGTAGAATATTCCTACTGCTGTGTTCTTCTTATTCAAGCATGGAATTTCTATCTATAGAGATTCTGTGGTATGGTTTGATTCATTTAAAATGTTTACTATATTTGACTGTGTGCTTTCTTTCACATTAAATGCCACTACTCCACCAGCACAACTTGTGCTATCATTTCTATATATTTTGTACCCTGGTATTACTGTATGCCATTGATTATCATTGTTCTATCAAACTTCTCTGACATCTGTTAAATCACTATCCTCATTTAATACCAGGTACTCAATTTTATGCATCTTAGTATTTAGATTAGTAGCATTTCTAGACATGCACTTACAAAATTTGTTATTACTCAGTTGTCTGCCTTCATGTGATATTATTTGATGGGATGCTTTACATATGCAGATTAACTGTGTTTCACAATACACCTCTGAACATTGTTATCCTTTATCTTCATTTTATGTGTGGGAACCTTGAAGTTAAGTGATTGGCCTAAAGTCCTGCAAGGAGTCAGTAGCAGAGCTGAGCTGATTATTAAAAACAAAAAGTAGTGTCGCTGCAGGAGCTGGAGGACATGTTGAAGGAGCATTTAGAGAGGCAGGAGGAGAACCAGGAGAAGACAGAGTCAGGGAAACTAGGGAGGACTGACTTTGAAGAAGAGCATGGTTGACTCTGTCAAAGGTGGCTGACAGTTCACAGAGGATGAGGTTGTCATACTGGTTCTGAGCTTTAGCTGGGAAGTAATCAATCACAGGACAGGAAGGAAGGCTGTGTCTACACTGGTAAATTAAGTCGACTTAAGCTTGGCTTAAGTCAACTTAATGTGCCCTGCATCTACACTACACTTTGCTTAAGTCAACTTAAGGAAAATAAAGTCGACTTAATGAAAATTAAGTCGACTTTATTAAACCACCTTTCTACTCAACCTAAGGCTTAATTCAACTTTTTAAAGTCGAATTAAGCAAGTGTAGCCCTGGGGTAGACCTAAGTCGACTTAGGGCTACCCCAGGACTACACCAATGCCCTCCCTGCTGGGGGGGGGGGGGCATAGGGGGAGCCTGGCATGCCCCCCAAAGGGCAGAGCATGTGGGCACGGTGTGACACTGTCTGGATTTAGGGAAGCATTTATGATATTATTTTCTATGGCTATCTCATAAATGCTATAAGCCATAGGAACTATGTCATGTTTGGTATCAATAGAAAGGTAGTAATTTGCTGGGAATGATTATATAGTTTATGTCTAGGAATTCTATTTCGATTAGAAGTTAAGAATTTGATGTTATATCTATACTTTAACTTGTGTCATTCTGGACAAATGCCTTAGACGGGACGGTGTGAACAACCATTGTCTCCTTAATGTTAAGGAATCTGCCAGGTGATATGGTCCCAGGGAGTAAACTGATGAGCCATTAAGGACACAATGGTTGTATTCTTTATGTCCTTAATGGCTCATCAGGATACTCCCTGCTCATCTACCAACTGCTATGTCTAGACTTAGGGATTTAGGTCAACTTAAATAAGTCGATTTTAATAAGTAGACTTTCAGTCGACCGTATTAAGTCAACTTAGAGAGTCCACAGAGGACTCCTAAATCGACTTAAAGTGGGCCTTACTAACTTGACTTAGAGAGTCTATACTAGACTCTCTAAGTTGACTAGTTAGGTCCAGGGAGAGCCAGCCCTGCAGGGGGCTGGATCTCCCCGAGGCAGCAAGCCCCAGACCACTTGGCTCCCTTCTGGTCGGGACTGCTCAGGTCCCGGGCAAAAGGGATTCCTTCTAGCCGGGAGCGAGTGGTCCCAGGGAGAAGGAAGCTGGCGACTCCCCTCTGCCTGGGACCTCCGTGGGTCCCAGCAAAAAGGGAGCCGCTGCTTCCTTCTTACTGGGACCCACCTCCGGAGGCTTCCCAGGAGCTGGAGGGAAGCAGCGCCGGCAATTGCTGGCACAGCAGCGCCCAGTTGGCGGGAAGACCTGGAGACTGCCCGCCAGCTGGAGCCAGATCCCAGCTAGGAGGGAGTGTGGGGCTCCCTCATAGCCGGGACCCGCGGGGATCCTGGAGAAAAGGGAGCTGCTGGAGGCTTCCCAGGAGCTGAAGCGCCAGCAATTGCCGGCCCGGCTGCCCTACAGCTCCCGGGAAGTCTCCGGAGGCTTCCCAGGAGCTGGAGCGCTGGCAATTGCTGGCATGGCTGCTCTCCAGCTCCCAGGAAGCCTCCGGAGGCTTCCCGGGAGATGGAGCGTGGTCCCAGCCAGAAGGTAGCCACAGGGCTCCGTTCTGGCCCTGACCTCTGGGGTCCCGGCAGAAAGGAGCCCGCACTCCCTTCTAGCTGGATCCCCACGGGTCCCAGCAAGAAGGAAGCGGTGGCTCCCTTCCCCAGTTGCCCTAAGTCACCTAAGCAGCTTAAGTCGACTTAAGGAAACACCAGTGTGGACACAGAGTAAATTAAGTCGACTTAAGCCTGCTTAAGTCGACTTAATTTACTAGTGTAGATGCAACCAATGTGATTTATGCCCTCATGTGGCAGCAATATCCCTCGGCTTTATACATTGAACAAACAGAACTGTCTCCACAAAAGTATAAATTGGACACAAATCTGGCATCAGAAATAACAACATTCAAAAACCAATAGGGGAACACTACAATCTCCCTTCTCATGCTATTGATGATATGTTATTAGCTTTTCTTCGGCAAATGGGTTACAAATCACATCTTCAAAGAGAAACTGCAGAATTGGAATTCATATGCAGATTTGACACCATTGCTTTAGGGTTAAATAGGGCTTTCAGGTTTTTTTCTTATTACAACAGTTGATTTTGCCTTCTTTTTATCTCACCTCCCTGTAATATGATGTTCTCCACTGTTTGAATCTACACAACTGCTTTGATTTGCTGTAACAGTCTGACCTGATCCTATGATTTACACTTCCCTACATTTATCTTCCTCCCATTCTGTAAATTCTCCATCTTCAAGCATCTGATGAAGTGGGATTTTCTCTCACAAAAGCTCATGTGATAAATAAATTTGTTAGTTTTTAAAAGTGCCACAAACTCTTTGTTTCATTTTTAAATCCATCATAAAAGAAATTTTTAGATTATATGTTTAACCTGATCTTTCACCACTAACATAGATGAGTTGATGGTTACGGTGAACATTTAAAAGTTTGTCAAGAGGAAAGTAGTATTAGAGAGAACATATGTGCATTTATTAACAAATGAAGAGGGGGAATAAATTAATGATGGCTCAAAAGAAGGTGAGATATCAAACTTTAAAAAAAATCACTATCTAGTGTGTAATTAAATGATAGGTGGATCTATGATGACTACATTTTGGCAGCCAAATCTTGCAAACTGTTCAGACTGGCTTGGGTTTATGTGCACTGAAGGTTTTATAGTAATAATTATTATAAATAAAAAGGATCATGTTGTAAGGAGGTTTCTAGAGTGTAGCTGTAAGGATTTGAGAAAGTAAACATCAAACTTCCATGAAATTCACTGAAGTACTCAAGTTTATGAAACTCTGCCTCCTTCAGAAATATTAAAAAGTAAGTACATCAGCAGATAAGATTACTTACCAGTTAAAAAATTCCAAAGGGGTAGCCGTGTTAGTCCATTGTAGAAAGACAACAGAGTCCTGTGGCACTTTTAAAGACTAACAGATTTATTAATCGCATGAGCTTTCGTGGGAGAAACGTTCAAAGCGTCTGACGAAGTGGGATTTTCTCCCACGAAAGCTCAGGCGATTAATAAATCTGTTAGTCTTTAAAAGTGCCACAGGACTCTGTTGTCTTCCAGTTAAAAAATGACAGACAGCACAGCACACAAGTACAGAATGGCTGCTTGAGGGCAGCAATAGATTGTAACTGCACGTACAAAGGATCAGCAACTCCTCAGAAGGTATTCTGGGAAAAAAGTCCTAGAAAACTGCAAACCTGGGGAGATTTGGTCTGATCAAGGCAGTCACAGCTTTTGTATGTAACATCCTACTTGGACTTACCTGGTAACCTGACCCAACCACAACCCATTGTAGACTCGCTAGACTCTAAGGTCTGAAGGGACCAATATGACCATCTAGTCTGACCTCCCGCACAACACAGGCCACAAAACCTCACCCACCCCCTTCTGTAATAAACCTCTAACCTATGGCTGAGTTATTAAAGTTCTCAAATCATGGTTTAAAGACTTTAAGATAAAGAGAATCCACCAGCAAGTGAGCCGTGCCCCGTGCTACCGAGGAAGGCAAAAAAACCCCCACAGCCTTTGCCAAACTGCCCAGGAGGAAAATTCCTTCCTGACCTTAGTATAGTGATCAGTTAAACCCTGAGCTTGTGGGCAAGACTCACCAGTCAGACACCCAAGAAAGGATTCTCTGTAATAACTCAGAACCTACCCCACCAATCATCCCATCTCAGGCCATTGGCATATCCACCACCAGTAGTCAAAGATCAGTCAATTGCCAAACTAGGCTGTCCCATCATACCATCCCTCCATACATTTATCTAGATCGGTTTTGAAGTCAGCTAGATTTTTTGCCCCCAGAGCTCCCCTTGGAAGGCTATTCCAGAACTTCATTCCCCAGATAGTTAGAAACCTTCGTCTAATTTCACAACTAAAATTCCTGATGGATAGTCTATATCCATTTGTTCTTGTGTCCACATTGGTACTGAACTTAACTAATTCCTTTCCCTCTCTGGTATTTACCCCTCTGATGTATTTATAAAGAGCAATCATATCTCCCCTCAGCCTTCCTTTGGTTGGGCTAAACAAGCCAAGTTCTTTAATTCTCCTCTCATAAGGCAGGTTTGCCATTCCATGGATTATCCTTGTGACCCTTCTCTTTACCTGTTCCAGTTTTAATTACTCTTTCTTAAACATGAGGAACCAAAACTTCACACAACATTCCAGATGAGGTCTCATCTACGCCTTGTATAATGGTACTAACAACTCCCTAGCTCTACTGGAAATACCTTGTCTAATGCATCCTAGTACCACATTAGCTTTTTTCACGGCCACATCACAATGGTGGCTGATAGTCATCCTGATATCGACCAGTACACCCAGGTCCTTCTCCTCTTCCATCACTTCCAATAGATGTGTCCTCAGCTTATAGGAAATATTCTTGTTATTTGTCCCTAAATGCATGACCTTGCACTTTCCACTTTTCAATTTCATCTTATTCCTATTCCTCCAGTTTACAAGGTCATCCAGATCTTCCTACATGATATTTTGATCCTTCTCTGTATTGGCAATACTCCCCAACTTTGTGTTCTCCACAAACTTTATTAGCACATTCCCAATTTTTCTGCCAAGGTCAATAATAAAAGGTTAAATAAGGTTGGTCCCAAGACCAATCCCTCAGGAATTCCACTAGCACCCTCCCTCTAGCCCAGAGGTGAGCAATGAAATTCACAGGAGAGCTGGTGGAGGTGATGGATAGCCAGCCTGGGGCCAGGGGAGGTGGGGAAGGAGAGCCGGTGGGAGGAGCTGGCGAGGGGGGTTGGAGAGCAGGTGTAGTGCTGAAAACTGTGTGTGAGAAGATTTTGTTACCCGCTAGAAACAAGGATGGTAACAAAATCTGCCCGCATGGTTTTCAGCACTACACTGGCAGGGGACAGCTTACAGCTGGCAAGGGGGACTGCACAGAGCTGGCCGGGGGGGGGAGGGGGGCGAGCGGAAGGGGATGGCACAGTGCCGGCCAGGGAGACATAGGGGACAGCGCAGCCCTGGCCCCACCCCTGGAGAGGCACAGCACTGGCTGAGGAGGGCGGGGGAAGGCAATGCAGTACCAGCCTCAGAACAGTGCAGCTGGCCAAGGGGGGCAGGCGAGAGTGGGCCAGAGGTGGCGGGCTGGATGACCTCAGGCGGGCCAGATCTCGCCTGCGGACCGTATTTTGCCCACCGCTGCTCTAGCCTGATGTTTCACCTTTCAGTATGACTCATTGTAGTCTCCCCTTTAACCCGTTCCTTATCCACCTTTCTATTTTAATATTAATCCTCATCTTTTCCAATTTAACTAATAATTCCCGATGTGGAACTGCATCCAATGCCTTACTGAAATCTAGGTAAATTAGATCCACTGCATTCCCTTTGTCCAAAAACTCTGCTACCTTCTCAAAAAAGGAGATCAGGTTGCTCTGTCATGATTTACTTTTTTTTTAAAGCCATGTTGTATTTTATCCTAATTGCCATTAACCTCAATGTCCTTAAGCACTTTCTCTTTCAAAATTTTTTCCAAGACCTTGTATACTGTTGAGGTCAAACTAACTAGCTTGTAGTTACCCAGGCCACTTTTCCCCCTTTCTTGCAAATAGGAACTATGTTAGCAATTCTCCAGTCACACGGTACAACCCCTGAGTTTACAAGTTCATTAAAAATCCTCGCTAATGGGCTTTCAATTTCAAGTGCCATTTCCTTTAATATTCTTGGATGGAGATTATTCAGGCCTCCTGATTTAGTCCCATTAAGCAGTTCGAATTTGGATTCTACCTTGGATGCGGTAATTTCTATTTCCATGCTCTCATTCCCATTAGCCACCCTACCACTATCCCCAAGCTCATTATTAACCTCATGAAAAATAGAAGCCAAGTATTTGTTTAGGTATTTAGCTATGCCTAGATTATCCTTAACCTCCACCCCATCCTTTGTAGGCAAAGGAAAGATTCTCACAAGTGGGATTAAATGGCCAAATAAATGACCACAATGGGGTACTGCCATTCTTTAAAAAAATTAGAGCACTGGAAAAAATGGGTAAGTCTGAAGTGAAAATTTAAACAATATCTGTTGTGTGACAGCATTTATTTATTTCTCAAGAGCAGGGAAAGATTTTAGGTGGCTATTCTACAGTGTTGCTCTCGCAGGCTATAATGTCCACACCTGGGCTATCTGTGAGGATAGTTAATGCCTGAATGTGCTTGGGGCTGCTGCTATTGTACTGTGTCTATTGGTGTCTAAGGGAGCTGGCTCCTGCCTTTTTAATACGTCAATGTGAAGGTGAGGGATCAATCATGGTGAAATCTGCAACATCTTCAGACAAAGCCCAGAGCCTGCTTGGGCCTATTTCCATTCCTCTGTCCATTCATGCATCCAAGCAGAGTTCCTCTGGGAAGTATCCACAGGCTCCCTGGACACCTTCTGGGAGCAGTTGCCACTATCCGGAGTTCTCTGCTCGCTCGGTGTCCCCTTTTGGTTACTTCTGTTTGACCCTTTGGACCCCACTCCCATTCCTGGTTTTTCATTTGTTGTTCTCCATCTCCAGTTGATTCCTGGGTCTACTGGCCCTTCGCATTCGGCGGGGGCAGGGGCCATTGGCAGTGGGCAGGCTGGTGCTCACTCACTTCCTGGAAATCAAATAGTAGAGCTTACTTCTACTGTTAGAGAAATAGTAGAGCTGAGCCTGTTTATTGCAAGGCTGAAAAGTGCTGCAGAAGTTCACAGCCCTGCTACTGGCTCTTCCACATCCTGCATTCTTATTGGCTGAGCAAAGACTGGGCCAGTGAGGGGAGTGGGAAAGCTCCCAGCTATTGTTATGAAAAATCAGAATAAAGTAAATGCCATCTCCTGTCCTACCTAAATGACACCCCTGGGAAGGTCCTCTCACAGATCAGTAAGTGGTTAAATTACAGGAAACACAGGGAAGGAGTAAATGGTCAGTTTTCTCAGTGGACAGAAATAAATAGTGAGGTCCCCCAAGGATCTAAACAGGGACTAGCTCTAGTTCCAGAGACAACAAGAAAAGAGGAAGAGGTGGTGGGGGAGGAAGGGTGGACAGCATGGGGCTGCAGAGAGGAGCAGACTTTGGGCTGCTCTAGTTCAAAGATATGCTGTGTTCTTTGAAGGAAGCAGTTTCCTATAGTCAGCCCCATTTCAATCAGGAAGCCCTGCCAATGTGACAGGAGCTTTTCTTTTCTTCCCCATTTCCAGAGCCAAAAGGTTGAGATAGCTTCTGGGGTGAAATCTTAGCTCCAGTAAGTCAATGGACTTGACTTCACTTTAGAGGACACTGTTTCATCCTGGACCATCCCCACACTGAACCTCTGGGGGTTCCCCACACATGAATTATTTCCAAAGGAGAAAAGCACCGACTAGAACAGAATCCACAGGTGTGGCAATCTGTGGAGCTGTTCTTAGCTCTTTGTGTTACCTGGAGGAGGACGCTTCACTTCCTGGTGCTTCAGTCTCCCTGTCTGTCAAATGACATTTCCCTTCCTTGCTGAGAGTTGAGAGACTCAATCCTTACCATTGTGAAGCAGTGCGAGAGTCCTGGATGGCAGGGTCTATAGAAATGCTGGGTACTATTTGCCCCCCAGAGTCCCTGGGGTGTTCAGAGGGAGACTGGGGGAAAAGTCCATCTCCCTTGTCTGCTGCATGCTTAGGCTCATACTCAGTACCTTCAATACTCAAGGTCGGTCCCAGATCAGGTTTGGGCCTGGCTCTGTAAAATGGGGTGCTTTGTTGTCAGTGAAGGAGACTGAAATCTTTTCCAGGGTGACCGCTCCCCCCCAATCCAGGGCCATCACCTCTGTCAATATAAAGATCTTCTGAGGGTGGGGAGGCAGCTGTTCTAAGTAGCCATCTAAACCCGGCCCCAAGCCTCTCAGCTCTGTGCGTGTGAGGGATATGCAGCGGGCAGCTGTGGAGGGGGAGGGTGGCAGCAATGTTCTGCTTCCTCAGGTACAGCTCAGGCAGAGGGGATTTATCTAGTCATGACCTGATTTTGAGTTAACTCTATCCTGACTGTGTGCACTCCAGCAGCCAGACTGCTCTCTGTTCTCTCTTGCTGCCTTACAGTTATTTACGGAAACAGCTGCTGAGCCATCAACAGCAGGCTGTGGCCTGGGAAGGATAGACTGAGGGATCAGAACTTTTCAGACATATATGGACAACATCCCATGGGGTCACTATCTGGTTGCTGTTGTAGACTTGCAATGTTTAACCCTTTCACTGAAGAAAGGAGCTGGCATTTCCTGGTAAAGGCCATTATTGCATTTTGCCGTAGTTACTCGCCTGTTTCATATCCTCAGCCTAGAGGGCTAGGAGACGAATGGAATGGCTCTCTTTTTGTTAGGCCCTATCAATCAATTCCAGTCTCCCCACTTTCTCCCACTGCTGGGCCAAATTCAGCTCAGTAAGCAAAAAACAAAATCAGCCATGGTTCCAAAATCCACCTCCAAGGACACTGTCTCTTTAAAAGTCAAAACCTCTATTTTAGCCTGCTAAAATACAAATTGGGGAACCTGTCTCCTTGGTGTGGCAGGTCTTCCAAAACAAAGCTGCCAAGGTCTACATCAGGTACCACTGCTTGCTGGCTGGACTGGTTCACTCACTTGCTTCCCAGTCTGAAAGGGAGAAATAGCAGCTAATTGAGCAAGGAAAGGCCTTTGGAAGCGTGGGAACAGGAGTCATTTCCAGCACCGAATTTCCCCTCATCTTATTATCCTTTTTAAATATTTAAGATACTAATAGGTGACCGTAATAGAAAGTGATAACAGGAGATTTTAAGGAGCTAGACCTATAATTGTTTGCATAGAGAGAAGGGGGGAGCAGGAGAGGAAATTGAAAGGGATTAACTTTAGCCTCACTTGTACATTTCCCCTCAGGTTAGGCCCTTATAGTGTTAATAATTAACCAGAATCTTGCAAAAGCTAAAATAGCTGCACTGCACAGGGATATCATCCTCTCAGTATTCAGCATGTGGACAAGCCTCGCCTGCCAGTCGCCTTGGTTACTGTGGCAACAGTACATCTGCTTTCCACAATATCCTTCATTAATCATTTACACCCAGGAAAAAACTCCTGGAGAAGCGACATGGCAGGAGCTATTTTTACTTGCCCACCACCAGTGCATGGCATGGGTTCTGAACACAGCTCTGCGACTGTTGCTTGCAATCAAAACCATATGCAGTGTAGCTGGGAGCCTTTTGCCACCAAGCCACTCGATGCCCCTTATCCTGTTAACGGGTTCACTTAATTGTCCAGTTATTTATTTATTTGGGCAAAACTTGGACTGGGACTCCAAGGTCAGTCTGGGAGCAGGATCATAAGGGAGGGCATGGGCTCTTTGTGAGATGACGCCTCTGTTGTTCCATTGTAATAGGATGCAGTCTTCAAAAAGTACATTACCATGTGGTTTTTTAATGCTGGGGATAGGTAGGAAAAGGTCATTTAGGGGAGACACTCAGGGTGCGTCTACACTTGTAAATTAAGTCGACTTAAGCTTGCTTAAGTCGACTTAATTTACCCTGTGTCTACACTACAGTTTCCTTAATTCAACTTAAGCAACTTGCTTAAGTCGACTTTATTAAACCTGGATTTAATTCGACCTAAGGCTTAAGTCGACTTTTTCAAGTCGACTTAACCCAGTGTAGACCTGGGGTAGCCCTAAGTCAACTTAGGGCTACTCCAGGACTGCACCACTGCACTCCCTGCCGGGGGGGGGGGCACAGGGGGAGCCTGGCATGCCCCCCCACAGGGCAGGGCAGAGCCCTGCCCACCCTGCCCCTATGCCCTGCCAGGGTCCCTGTCCCCCTTTGTCCCATTGTACCCATGTACAATGGGGCAAAGGCAGAGCCCCCTGCCACCGGGGAAGGGGTGCCCCCCCTGCCACCGTGGACCTGCCCTAGGTCCCCCTAGCCCCTAGAAGTTGACCTAGGCGTCCAGTGTGGACGCTCTAGGTCACTCTGTAAGTTCCCCCCAAAGTCAACTTAAAATTTAGCTGTAGACTCACTAAGTCGACTTAACTAAGTCGACTTTAAGTCGACTTAGTTAAGTCAATGTAGCTAAAGTCGACCTAAATTTTCAAGTGTAGACATAGCCTCAGTGTGGCTGGTATGATGGAGCGGACAGGCCTAGGAGTGGCCTAGATGTTTGGATCCAGCATGAATGAGTTCTCCTAACAGAACAGGATGAGATGAAAACCTGTCATGGGCTCCACAAGATGTGCCCATCCCCCAAACAACTAATCATGTGACCTTGCCCTCCCTCACATTTCCTTCTCTGCCCTGGTTGTTGCTTTCAGTGGCAGTCTCATGTCCCATTTAAAAGCCTGAGGATCTATTCCTGGTGTTCTCTTCACTGACTCCCCGGGACAGTCTTTTCATCTGTTCACCCAATGAGACCCTGTGTAAATGACCAGGTAACGAGATGGGTACTAGCTCTTAAAAGTCAACTTAATTTTTCAAGTGTAGACGTGGCCCCTTTTGGGTCTTATTAAGTCGACTTAACGTTTTAAGTTGACTTAAAAAGGTCCACCTAGGCACTACTCTGTGTCTCTACTGGCTTAAGTTGACTTAATAAAGTCGACTTAAGCGCTAGTTCGAATTAAAACGAGGTGTTATTAATTCAAACTAACTTTTCCTTAGTTTGACTTAAGGAGCAGCTTAAGTTGAATTAAGGAAAGCCCAATGTAGACGCGGAGTAAATTAAGTTGACTTAAGCCTCCTTAATTTGAATTAATTTGTAAGTGTAGATGCACCCTGACGGGGCACCAGCCTCCCCTGTGCCTTGATTGTTCATAGATCCTTGGCCCTGTTCTCCAGATAGGCACTAAAGCTCCATCCATTCCTTCCTCATGCCCGACTGTCAGCATGGCTTTTAGGGGCTGCATCCTCTAGTCCTGGCCTAAAGGGGAGCCCGTGTCCCTAAAAAAATCCAACCTGGCTGACTTGAGTTTTGAGCTACTGCTGCTCACCTTCAGCGTATCTGCCCAGCCGCTGGCTGGTCTGCTTACCAGCCAGCCCAGGAGTGGGTCAGGAGTGCTGCAGCCTCTGGCCCACCCCTCCCCAGCCTCCAGCAGCAGCAATGGCTTGTGCTGGCCTGCGCCCTGCCCCTCTGTAGTCCCCCCCAGAGCAGCGTGCCCCACGACCCCCACCTGTGGCCACCCTGCAGCAGTACCCTCCTCCCAGCACTGGCCGCAACCCCCGAGTCCCTGACTCCACCCATCCACATGGGGGAGAAATAGGGGGGCCACATAGGTGGGCAGCCCCCCCCCTCCGTGCAGCCTTGATCTGGCCCTGATTGTCAGGCTGGGGGACTTGCAGATTTGACCAGGATAACGAGTCTCTCTGGCTATGATTACACTTACCAAAGTTAGTTTGAATTAGTTAATTCGAACTAACTAGTTCGAACTAATTTTAGTTAGTTCGAATTAACTTAATTCGAACTAGCATGGCCCCACTAGAATGCTAGTTCGAACTAGTCAGTTGCATTAAGCTCAATGTGCCGATTAGTTCGAATTAAGCAGTTAGTTCGAACTAACATGGCACATTGACTTAATTCGAATTAACTAGGGTAAGGGTTAGTTCGAAGTAAAATGAGGTTTTACTAATTCAAACTAACTTTTCCTTAATTCGACTTAAGGAACTGCTTAAGTCAAATTAAGGAAACTCAAGTGTAGACACAGAGTAAATTAAGTCGGCTTAAGTCAACTTAATTTACAAGTGTAGACGCACCCTCTGAGCCGTGCTTGACTGGAGGCTGTTCCAGTTGCCTCTCACTCCAGCTGGGTAGGGATGCATGCACACCATTGCTGAGACAGGGAATGGGGCCCTCACTCATTCCCCAATCCTCACTCCACCAGATCACTCATCTCAAAGTTTTTTCTCTGTCCTGCCCTTGGGAAAACTGCTTCTCCAGAGGCTGAAGCAGTAATTTGAACAGTGTAAATAGACTTAGCATTAAAATAATGACAGTTAAAATATTTCCCGATCTCCCCAGATGAAGAAATGTTTATTTAAAATGTAACTGTAACATTTGACTCTTCTTTTGTGCTTTCCACCCAAGGGGCTCACAGCGCTGGACTAGCCTCAGTAATACATTTTCCCAGCAAGCTGGGGCAAGGGGAATATTTTTCCCATTGTACAGATGGAATCTCTGAGCCACAGAGATGTGAAGTAATTAATCAAGGGCCATCGATTTATAGAATTGTGTGGATTGTAAAACCAAACAGGATCACTAGATCATCTTATGTCCTCTCCTGTATTACAGTACAGACAATAAATGCCCCCCACATCCTCCCATACTGAGCCCAATAACTTTTGTTTGGCCAAAGCATCTCTTCCAGAAAGGCCTCAAGTCTGGATCTGAAAACATCAAGAGATGGCAAACTCATCACTCTCCTGGGGCACTTGTTTGACTGGTGAATCACCTGCATTTAAAAACTTGCCTTATTTCTAACCTGAGTATGTCTGAATTTAGCTTCCAGCCATTGGTTCTTGGTTGGCCTCCTTTCTCTGCTAGATTAATCAGTTTTATGTTCTTCTGCCTTTCTCCACTAGACTCTTTTGTATCTGGGGGTTAATATGAAATTTGAAAGATGGATAAGAAGTTGATTAAAGGGGAGATTGCAGTGGGTCATACTGAAAAGTGAACTGTCAGGCTGGAGGGAGGTTACTAATGCATCAATCTTGGTACCAATCTTATTTAACTTTTTTTATTACCAATTTTGGCACAAAAAGTGGGAGTGTGCTAATATTTGTGGATGACACAAAATTGGGAGATGTTGCCAATCCAGACGAGGACCAGAATATCATACAGAAAGATCTGGATGACCTTGAAAACAGGAGTAATAGAAATGGGATTAAATTTAGTAGTGCGAAGTGCAAGGTGATGCATTTAGGGACTAATAGCAAGAATTTTTACTATAAACTGAGATTTTATAAATTGAAAGCAACAGAGGAGAAAGAGCTGGAAGGCTTGGTTGATCACAGGGTAACTACGACCCATTCATGTGATGAGGCCATGAAAAGAGGCTAATGCAGTTCTTGCGTGCATCTGGCAAGGTATTTCCAGTATAGACAAAGAATTTGTACCTTTATACAAGGCGCTGGTGAGACCTGATCTGGAATATTGTGTGCAGTTCTGGTCTCCCATGTTTAAGAAAGATGAATTCAAACCGGAACAGGTGCCAAGAAGAGCTACTAAGATGGCCTAAGGAATGGAAAATATGTCTTATGAGAGGAGACTTAAAGGCTATGTCTACACTAGAAAAGTTAAGTCGACTTTGTTAAGTAGACTTTAATAAGGTCGACTTTAAGTCGACTTAAATTCGACCTTATTAAACACGACTTAACAAAGTGGACTAAGTTGACTTAGCTTTAAGTCGACTTAGTCCACTTTGTTAAGTCGACCTAACCACCCTTAAGTCGACTTAATAAAATCGACTTAAGGGTTACTCCATGTCCACAACATCCTTAAGTCGACTTAATGAGTGGTGGTAACAAAGTCGACTTAAGCATTCATTAAGTTGACTTAAGGAATTTCTTAAGTCAACTTAATGAAAGCCTAGTGTGGACATGGTTTAATTTAAGTCGACTTAAGCCTCCTTAAGTCGACTTAAATTTCCAGTGTAGACATAGCCAAAGAGCTTGACTTGTTTAGCCTAACCAAAAGAAGGTTGAGGGGAGATATGATTGCTCTCTATAAATACATCAAAGAGATAAATACCAGGGGGGGGAGAGAATTGATTTAAATTAAATGCCAGTTTTGACACGGCATCAAAAGTAAACTGACCATCAACAAGTTTAGGCTTGAAACTAGACAAAGGTTTCTAACCATCAGAGTGAAGTTCTGGATCAGCCTTCCGGTGGGGGCAAAAACCTAGCTGGCTTCAAAACAGAGCTTGATAAATTTATGGAGGGAATGGTGTGACAGGACTACCTACAATGGCATGTAGCTGATCTATCGTTGCCAGAAACAAATATTTTGATGATGGGACACTAGATGTGGATTTCTCTGAGTTACTGCAGAGAATTCTTTCCCAGGTGTCTGGCTGGTGGGTCTTACCCATATGCTCAGGGTCTAACTGATTGCTCTATTTGGGGTCAGCAGGGAATTTACCCCTGGGTCAGCTTGATAGAGATCCTGGTTTTTTTTGTTTTTTTGTTTTTTGTTTTTTGCCTTCCTCTGAAGAATGGGGCATGAGTCACTTGTTTATTTGAGCTAGAGTAAATTGTGCATTCTCTGTAACGAAGTCTTTAAATCATGATTTGAGGACGTCAGCAACTCAGTCAGATGTTAGGGGTCTATTGAAGGAGTGGGTGGGTGAGGTTTTACTTCCTGCAATATGCAGGAAGTCAGACTAGATGATCATGATGGACCATTCTTGCCTGAAAGTCTATGCGTCTAAATTGAACTGTCCAGGTCTCCCCAGAAGGTCTCAGTCTGGGACAGAGCTGCAGTTCCCCAGGGGAAGGTATCAGTCACTGACCTGCCTGAGGATATTGTTGTATAGTGTTACTGGAACAGAATAGATACTGTTACTCTGTTATAGCCCAGAAGTAGCTGCTTGTCAGTTCTGGCTGATATGATCCCACTACACAAAGTGTTTTAAGATCCAGAGGGATGAAAGGAGCGAGTGAAATCTCAGGGGTCATCCCACGATTCTTGCATTCTTGTCAGCAGAATGTTTCTCAGATATCCAGAGAAGCACAAACCCTGATATCCTCTCCCACTGCCCATGAAGCCTGGGTCATTTCTGACACCCTCTGAACAGAAAAGAGACATCTGCTGTGGCCACTCTTATCTAGATCTAGAATGCTACAGAGGACATGAATAATGGATTCTGGAGACTGGGAATCCCGCCATGTGGCATATTTTATGGTACATTATCGATTTTCTTCATGACAACTCAACTCTGCGGCACATAATGTAATTAATCCAGTTCACTCAGCACTACCTTTCTCACAAAGAGTGGAGAAATGTCCTGATGGCACAGCCATTCATCTCCTCACTTGGGTCTACTCAACAACAGACACTATAAAGACAATTTTACATGTTGGTCTGAGCTTAGCCACGGACAGCTCCAGATTTGAGCTGGCTGCAAATGTTCTTTTTGCCGTTGGAAGGTGCCCCTTTCTCAGAATGGGGATATGCCAGTCTCAACAAAGTCTTAGCAGGAAGGTTTTTCAGGTGAGAGACAAACACACACTTCATCCCGAGCTGCCCAAGAGTGTGGCAGGCAGCTTTAAATGCCTCACTTGGAGCAGTGACTGGAATGTGGGTCTCTGGTATCTAAAGCCAATACCCTAACTGTTGGGGTGGGAGCCCTCTGGCTTGCTGGGCCAATGAGTATTTCAGTATTTATACAAGCTAAAGGTGCTGCAGCACCTGAGGCTGACTTTGCTGTTTTGTGGTCAGGCTGCCCTGAGTGACCCAGGTTCAAGACCCTGGTCTGTACCAGGCAGAGCTGTGACTTGACCTCAGTACTGATCCCTGGGCTGTTAGGTGTCATAGGCTATGTCTACACTTGCTAAAATTAGTTCGAATTAGTTAGTTCGAACTAGAAAAAGTTAGTTCGAACTAAGCAGCTTAGTTTGAATTAACATGGCCACATTGGCTAATTCGAACTAGTTAGGTCACATTAACCCTTTAGTTCGAATACCCTATTCGAATTTAGTTCGAATTAAGGAAGCCCTTAATTCGAACTAACTAAAGCCTAGTGTAGCCATGGCTTTAGTTAGTTCGAATTAAGCCTCCTTAATTCGAACTAACTTTCCAGTGTAGACATAGTCATAGGTCTCTCATTCCTTCTGCCTCTTGTGAAAAACTTCAAAAGGTGTCTGGTTTGCTCTGTACCAGAATGAAACCAAACTGTAAAACCTCCATGTTTTTAGTGCAATGGAATTGCTGTTTTCCAACAATCCCTACTCCAGACACTAGTCAGCAGTGGGACACACAGGAAAAGAGTTGGGCCTGTTTAGGTACATACAAATGTAAATCAAGGTGTCTGGGGGTAGTGGAAAAGGGATGGGGGGATGGCTGGTCTCTACAGCCCCTCTCAGCTCACTGGCCACCACCGAGCACCCCCTCGATTCCAGCTGTTATAACAAGAGCCTGTCAATGGAAGTTGTTGCAAGCTAGGTCAAGACTAAAAATGTCCTCAAAGTTCAGGCCTCTGGGTTTTAGTTAAGAGTGGTCTCCGATGGCTTCTCTGTTGAGTGGAAAATGGCTACCTCTAGTAGTCTAGCCCACTGAGGCTCAAAGGGCACTATTAGGTGTTTTTTCCTTTAGTGCAAGTTGTTGCAGTCTTATATTGTTGATGCTAAAAGTGAAGGGTTCCAGTCTTGCTCCCCTTCTTTGTATAATTAATTTGGAACATGAATTTTTGCAGCTCATGAATTCTCTTTGGAGTGATAGAAAGGGCTTATTAGTTCACTAAGTCCAGAGTTCCTGGATGTCAGACAGGTCTAGTTTTAAATGGGAGGGGTGGGAGATTGAAATGTTGGCCCAATAGAAAAACTCCCTTTGAATGCAATGGGCCCAGGGGGGATATCTCTAAAAGCTCAAAGCTGGCACCCTGCAATGTGCTGGGAGTAATTGATGTGGAAAATGCCTTTTAGTTTACTCAAAAACATGAGGTGAAAATGACAAACATTTTTGCTTTTCCTCACAGCCATCGAACCCACACTATACCCTGAACTGGTCCATGGTGAGAGGTTGTTCTGAGTGAACTGGAGAGAGCCAATTGGGAAGAGCATTTGAAATCTGGATTTTGCCTAAACTGACCCAGCTTCCATCTGATTTGCTCTGAAGGAAGGATTTGCCCTGCAATGTGCCCTCAAGCCAGGAGAAATGGGTGGATTCAAAGGTCAAAGCACAGGAGAAACTGTTTGCAAATTTTACACTCTAACCTTTTGGGGTGGAAAATAGCTTTAAGCATCAAAGAAAGGATTAATGAGGCATTTCTTATATCTGAATGAGCATTTGAAAGCACATGATCATTTACAACCATGTGATTAAGCCCAGCCAATTAGAATCCTCACATTATCTCATTCTACATTAATACATATATTTACATTTTAGAGCTTGAATTTAAACGTTATGCTCTTTCAAAAGAAATTAACTAAGGCTCTGAATGAGATATTAACCTCCTATTCTCTGTGCCCCCTAACCACACATGAATATTAAAGCAGATGATCAGAAACAGATCTCATTTATGGAGAAATTATAAATTAATTAAATGTAGTTCCTTTCCCTGCAGCATCATTCAACCTTTATATCAAAAACTATATGAAATGCATCTGTATTAATTTGTTTGTTTTTTTTTTTTAAACTTTTGAATGTATTTCCATCTCCATTTAACTGAAAAAAAAAATGACTTGCAAAGAAGGCAACAAAAAACCTTCTGTAGAAGGATACAATGAATAATGAACTTCAAATCATATCTGCATGAAGGATTGTCAAGTTAGATGTTGTTTTTCCATATGACCTGTTTTTTCTAATTATTGTATTTTTCCTGGCTCTGATTTTATAAATAGTGGCACCTCTCCTCTTCACTCACTCAAAAAGAGGTTTATTTAATCTTTGACATTTATGATTTCACAGGCTTTCTGGCAAGTATTACACAATAGGGCTTTGTTGGTTTCAGTTTAATTAAACGCAATCACTGTGCTTTAAGTATCTGAGGAGCTAGCACTTTAAAAGTTCTGACTCAAACAGTTCCTGTTCTACTTGAGAAATAATACAGTGTCAGGGAATAATTAAGAGGTAAAAGTAATCTGAATTAATTAACATCTCAGCACTTTTAATGTTCTCAAGTTTCTTTACTTCTGAACTTTTCTTTTGGAGATGGCTTTGTCTGGGACACCACACGTAGTTGTGGACAAAGAGCCTCTGCTGTCAGAGGTTCCCAGCAATGCCAATATGTTTTTAAGCTACAAAATAATGTGCTACAGCCATGTTACTATCAAAAGCTGCCTTCCCTATTCCTTTTGCATATTCAGAGCTTCGATTCTTAGGATGCGCCTACATTTACAAGTTAGGTCGACTTAAGTAAGCTTAAGTCGACCTAAACTACTCCGTGTCCACACTGGGCTTTCCTTAAGTCGACTTAAGAAAAAGTTAAGTCGACTTAATAACACCTTATTTTTGGTCGACTTAATGCTTAAGTCAATCTTATTAGGTCGACTTAAGCCAGTGTGGACGGGGATTAGCGCCTAAATCGACCTTATTAAGTCGACTTAAAGTGTTAAGTTGACTTAATAAGGTCAAAAAGGGGCTATGTCTACAACTAGAAAAGTTAAGTCGACTTTTGTTAAGTCAAGTTAATAAGGTGACTTAAAGTCGACCTTATTAAGTCGACTTAGTAAAGTCGACTTAACTTTTCTAGTGTGGACATAGCCTTAGAACCGTCAATTCTCCATTACAGTCAGTGGCAGCAGAGGACATTCAGCACCTTGTAAACCTGAACTCCTAATGAGCCAGTGCCATTGTAGGTCCATCTCAGATACCTGGCAGGTCTCCTATTATTCCCCTAAGAAAGCAAGGCATCAATTGCCAGGCACTGATCTATCAGTGTCCAGAGATTCCTAGCTGACAAGGCCAGAAGTAGTAGCTAAACACTCAAGTGGCATACCTTCCACAGACTGGAAGAGCTCTAAAGAGCTCTAGGGAAGGAATGTGTTCATTTACAATCCAGGGTCTATTATACTAGGCCATGCTGCTTGCCTTGTACAGTTATATGCATTTCATTTAATCCCATTACACTGAATTGCTCCAAAAATGATTCCTCTCCCTGTTTACACTTTCCAGGCATTTTTTGGCCTCAAGACCTCAATGCCAGCCTGGAAAGTTAGCTCTCTTCAGAGTTACTCTTGAACCCTGCATATTTTTGTAGTTTTTCGCTGAACTTGCTTAGCTTCATCCATATGGTCCTGGTACGACTGTGCCTGGAACAGAACGGCTGTAACCAGGGGGTAGTGCCCCTCATTGCTCCTGTCAACCAAGCTCACTGCATGCATCAGGGCTCACTGAAATTCTCTCTCACTTCTTCCCTCAGGCCTGGAGCTCTGTGTGACTCCCATGATGCCCTCCTACCACACACCATTGTACCCCGTTTTCCTCTACACCAGGGTTATGTGTGCAGCCTCCTCTCTCCCTTCCACCAATTCAGGATCCCATATTCCTTCCCCGCCCCCATGCCAGGGGTTCTGAGTGTGTCTGCCATGCTCTGCTGTAAGGTTCTGTCCATTGATGCCTAGAAAATTGTCTGAAATTCTGGAATTGACAGGATGTGGGGATGTGGTGTTCAAAAGTTATCCTGTTATACGCAGACTGACAGTGAAATGTCATCAGCCAATGACACTGTCCATTCACATGGTACTGCCAATGCATTTTACAGCATGACTGCATTATACCTCCTAGTTGCCCCCTGCAGTAAGTAATATTGTTATCCCCATTTTACAGATGAAACAAATGAAGGCCAGAAAGGTGGAGCCTCACAGTGAGTTGATGGAAGAGCGGAATGCAGATGTGCTGGGTCCTGGTTCTATGCTGTGACTGCCAGAACATTTCCCTCTCTGTGGCCTGTGGGTGATCTCCTCAGGGCCATACAGAGAACCTGAGCTATCATCTCCTTGTGTGGGGAGACCAACATCACATTTGGCTATTTTGTACCATATTGAACTGCAAACTGCTGTCTGATCTGCTGTCCACTATCACCCCCGGTCTCCTTTGGCTTAACTGCTTAATAGATTTATCAAATCCACCAATATTCAATGCATGCTCCCTAGGCTTCAATTTCCCTTGCATGCTCAACCATTAGCCTCTCTGCAGAGAAATTGCCACTTAGCACTAAGTGGTAGCGGGTCTGCTGTATGATGCAGACACTGGCTAGAAGCAAGATTGAGATCATCTACTCCTCACTTCACATATGCCACCAAACAGCCATCAGATGTGGATGCCTTTCCTAATCCATCACACACAGTTTCATTTTGCTATCACTCCACTCAAGGTGCAATAGCTTTTCCCCACAGCTCATGTGGATCTCCAAGGGCTGGCTTTAGAGTCTCTCTGTGAGCCACGCATCTCTCCCAAGTTCGTTTTCCCCAATTCCAACTTTCAGTTAGATTCACTGACATGCAATGTTTAGCTGCTAACAGGCCAGCAATGTTGAGCTGCAGTATTCTCAGGGTTAGCCTGATAGCTCAAATGTTGGAGGATGGAACTGTATCAGGAATATCAGCAGGCAAGTGACCAAGATTCAGCTCTGAAAAGGACTTTAAATGCAGTCTGCTTGTGGATCATCAGTTTCCCCAGTATGAACTGAATAATCACAGGATGCGTGACAAGCAAGCTGATCCCAGTGCATGGAAAAGGCAAACCAATGGTCTATCCTATAGCTCTGTACTGGCATCAGTGCTTTTCAACCTGTGCATAAACAACCTTCTGTTTACCCAGCCCCACAGGCTTACATATGCAGCTGACATTTGCTCAGACATCCAAGCATGGTCATGCCCAGAACTTCAACACATCCTCAACTCTGCCTCAATTAAGATGGCCCAATACCGCAGTCAGGGACATTGGTTATCAAGGCTATTTTGAGTATGTTCCATCTTTTCAAAGTCAGAGCAGCCAAAGAACTGAATATCTTTCTCAGTGGACATCATTTGAAACACAAATCCCAACCAGTCTACCTTAGAGAAACCCTAGATAGACCTCTCCATATCTTAACCACCTGAGGAAACTGGCTGCAGTGTGGGTGCATAACAACACGGTAAGCCAATTGACCAACACTTGATGGGGAGTAAACTATCAAACTCTGACCCTCTGATTTAGCCCTGTGTTACGCTACAGTGGAATACTGTGCTCCAGTCTGTCTCCATTCTTCTCATATCACATTAATTACACACAGCTACACTCAACTATGTGCATCGTCACTGGAACAATGCAACCAACACCAGTATTGTTGCTCTCCAGGCTCAGCAACATCACTCCTCTACACATCCACCATGAAGATGCTTGGTTGAGAAGCTCAGGAAAACCTGAGCCCACCACTGTAGTAGAAAGCGAGAGCCTAAGACATACCGATATAACAGGCCTCTGGCCTCATCTTTGGCCTATTACATTAGCCTCATGTCTTAGACGCTCACTTTCTACTACAACTACTATCCACAGATCTCGTTGATCATCCAAAAGCGTGCTTGTTGATAAGGCACCAGTTGTTGGCCCACTGGCCCTGCACAGACTTCTCTGAAATGTCCATGTGGTTGGAAGAATGAGCTGCAGTGGATGCCAGAAAGCAGTCTTTGACCTGGCTCTGATTTGCCACACTACTCATGAGCCCTTCTGAACCAATTTCGAATAAGCCAGGGTCACAGACTCTGTTCTGGGGCAGTGCTCAGATAGCCCAGCACCGTTAGCTGTCCTCACCTGTACTAAGGAGTACTGACTCCGTTCCTTGCTGTCCCTTGGGATGGTCACAGGTAAATGACCATCTCAAGCAGATTCCCACCAGCACGTCACTGATGCTCAGTAACCAGCAGCAAGTCTAGTTAACATGCTTTACAAATGTACAACATGGTGTGACTGCAAGCCAATTTCAGAATACTGCATTAGATGGAAACCTTGAAATTATCTTCCACTGCTATGCCACACTATTAAATACCTGTAGCAAATGTAACATAAGCCCCATGCCAGGATTGACTGGATGTGTCCATTATAGTCATCTCCTGGAGCAAAGTGCTACATTTCCCACCAGTAAATGAAGTAACTCCCAGCCCAGGTGGAGTGATGCACTACCTGTTCTTTCTCTGGGGCTCTCTCTGGCACTTCATCCCTTCAGGGAGGATCTCTGCTCAGCTGTATGGAAGAGGAGGAAATCTGCATGCCAGTTTTGCTCCAATTCCTTTGGCATTTTAATGGTTGGATTCATGCGGTCACCTTCTGTCGGTACCGGGGACACCATGTGACAAAATGTGGCTTCAGTTTCAACAGGATCTTGTTCCCATTTGAGGAAGTCATATGTCTCCAGTTGGTGAAGTTCTGTGCGATGTAGGTCTCCCATGAACCCTTCCTTTGCTGATTGTGCTGTCATTGCGAGATCACCGCTCAGATTGTGAAGTCACCAATGTATTAGCACTCAGGCCCACACATGCTACACTCCCATACACACCCATATGTGCACATACATACAGACAGGCCTATACGCACACTCATACAAACACACTCAGTGATCCAGAATTTCTCTAAAATAGCATAAAATGTGAGCAGTCAGAATTTCCCCTAATTTTATTTCAATGACATGAGAGACTGAACAATTTCTTAGAGCCAAACAATGTGAGTGATTGTTTCCGTGAACAGGTAGCTTATCCCATCTGCTTGGGGGGCCGCATTCCCGAAAACCTGACTCCCAGTCGCTTTGGCTCTAGACATCAACATGAACAGCCAGGCTGGCCTTGTTTAAAGACTGCAGGTTCTGTCCAGTTTGGGTGGTCCCCCTTTCGGAGGTAATCCTATCACAGTCAGGCTTCCAGCTTCCTGGATTTTATCATATTTGGGGAAATCTCAGCCGTTGAGATAGAAGAGGTAGATGTTAAAGTTTCAGTCATCATTCTAGGGTAAAGTTAGTGATACAGAACCAACAATAAATTATTTGTCTGCTGTGTACTCTGACAAAACAGCTTTGAAAAGAAGTCAATGTTTTCCTTTGATAACTGATAATAGACCTGCTATAATGTGCAGCCAATTTAATACTTAGCAGCTTTATTCCTATAGCAGGTGTTTGCTTAAGAAAGACTTCACAGTGCAGCAAGTGGTAAATAGCAGATTTCTTCCTCTAATGGGCCTCAGGCACAGGAGGCTATATTATACTCTCTAGCGCACAAGGTTTTTATTCATTAAATGGCCTGACTTGATTTCCAGGTTCTTTTCTCCTTTATCAAGGATTCACCGAATACACTGAAAGTTACACATCTGCAGGGCAGAATAGTGGTTACATTTCTTCTCCTAACAGGTACATTTTCTAGATTCGGAATTGGGGGTCCCATTCATACACTGTCTCAGAAGCTTCATGTTTTCTGGGCAAACTGATTTTTATCTGGAAAAAATGGCATGTTTGAAACATCGTGCTTTATGGCTGGAAAGTAGGAATATTGATTTTGCCTCTTTTTTTAAAGTTAAACTAGTTCAGAAAATTCAAAGGACAATGCAAAACACTTGGGGTTCTGATTAGAATCTTTCTCAGATTTATTTATATTAAGTGTATCAAATGTGTCCTATCTAAGGCTTTGATTGTACAAATACTTGTACACTGAGCTTTATGTAGGTGATGCTTCACTGAACGCCATAGGACAACTCACGTGTGCAAGTGATGCATGTACTCGTGGGCTTGCAGGATGGGACTGACTGCTCAGGGAGCCAGCACAACACCTAATTAAAATGTAGCTACAAGCAACCCAGTGCAACTAGGAAGAGCTAGGCAAACTCACTGTGCTTCAGGAACATCAGCTGAGAAGTTTTGATGGAAAATTTCTTGGGGGAATGTTCTTGTCCATGTTTGGCCTATTCTGTGTATTGAGTTGACTTAGTCTCTAATCAGGCAGCACTTACACAGGTGTTTAGCTTTATAAGCAACAGCAGGGCACTTCAATCAACAGGATACTGTTACATGTAAGGTTATGCAGGTACATCAATCCCTGCTTCCCAAAGGCCCTGATCTGTGTGTCCCATAAGGAGCCCTGTGCATAATTGGACTCTGGTTGTTGTCACATTTCAACCCCACAGGCTGGAGAACTTCAGAAATATAGGGCCAGATTCTCAGCCCCCATTCGGGGCCCTTTGACCAACTGAGAGTCACAGAGGAGCTGAAATTCCCATTGCCACAGCTAAGAACTGGAGGATTCTCACTCAGAGAGAGGAAAGGCTGTCCTTTTCCTCCTGCCCACCAACTCCCTCATAGGCTGCGTCTACACTGGCAAATTAAGTCGACTTAAGCTTGGTTTAAGTCGACTTAATTTGCCCTGCGTCTACACTACAGTTTCTTTAAGTCGACTTAAGCAGCTTGCTTAAGTCGACTTAAGTAAAATTAAGTCGACTTTATTAAACCTGCTTTTTACTCGACCTAAGGCTTAATTCGACTTTCTAAAGTCAAATTAAGCCAGTGTACACGTGGGGTAGCCCTAAGTCGACTTAGGGCTACCCCAGGACTACACCAATGCCCTCCCTGCCGGGGGGGCACAGGGGGAGCCTGGAATGCCCCCCAAAAGGCAGGGCATGTGGGCACGGTGTGACACTGTCTGGATTTAGGGAAGCATTTATGATATTATTTTCAATGGATAGCTCATAAATGCTATAATCCATAGGAACTATGTCATGTTTTGGTATCAATAGAAAGGTAGTAATTTGCTGAGAATGATTATATAGTTTATGTCTAGGAATTCTATTTCGATTAGAAGTTAAGAATTTGATGTTATATCCATACTTTAACTTGTGTCATTCTGGACAAATGCCTTAGACGGGAGGGTGTGAACAACCATTGTCTCCTTAATGTTTAGGAATTTTCCACGTAGAATGGTCCCAGGGAGTATCCTGATGAGCCATTAAGGACATAAAGAATACAACCATTGTGCCCTTAATGGCTTATCAGTTCACTCCCTGGGACCATATCACCTGGCAGATTCCTTAATATTAAGGAGACTGTCAGACAAGAATGAGAACAAACTGAAGAGAGCACCTCATCATGTCTGGAGATATGTGGGGTTATCTCTGCATATGCCACAGCCATTAGCAAGGGAGTGCACTCCTAGCCCTGGTCTCCACTGACAGTGAGCTTTGACATAATGCTGCTTACCTCAACCTTCTGCAGCCTGTCTCTCCACTGTCAGAGCAATAAATTCAAGTAAATAAATAAATAAATAAATAAATAAAAATGGAGCTATAATTTGACCTGCTATCACCGCCCCTGCAAAGTGGCGCAGCATTGAGGTCGAAATCTACAATTCGAATTTAGGTCCATGTAGGCAGAGAGCAGCTTTTCCAGTTTTTCCTGTCTGCTACACCATAGCAATAGAGCTCCTCCCCTGCCTGTACCCCCAGAAAGTTTTCAATTAATTCCTCTCTCTTCATGCAGCACTGTACCTCTCCGTTGTGCCTGTGGCAGAGAAACAACAAGGAAAGCTTCTCCTGCTTTTTTTTTCCCTTAGAGAAGAGGAGAGGGAGAGGGAGTGGAGAACAACTGCCTCCCCACAAACCTCTATTATCCACAGTGCAATGAATTTCAGGAAGTAATGTGAGCAGTGGGGACACGAGACCGAGAGCAAGCAATTTGCTGTGATCACTCGCCTTCGCCTTCTGTAATTTGACAGTCTAAGATCAAATTACACCCACCCTCAGTGTAGACAAGCCCCTAGAGACAGGGCTATTGGTACAGGAATGGGGACAAATATTTGCCTTTCTAGTGGGAATACTTCTCACCAGCTTCTCTGAGCACTGGAGGCATCCTGCTGACCAGAGCCCATATGGTGGAGACACAAACCAGAGAAGTCAGGGGTTTCACATGCTTTATTGCAACTCAGAATGAGTTTCCTAGTTTAAAGGTTGAGCCAGCTTCTTTATTCCCTAGGTATTGTATCATGCTCACATGCATCAACCACACTGACCTGATATACCCAAACAGCTCCAGAACTATCATTCTGGTCTCATGCATGTGCAATCCACCAGCTGAGAAGAATTTGTACCCAGTGGGGTTCAAAAGGGTCGTTTCTGCCCCTTAAGCTGGTAATGTGCATTTAAAAATAAATAGTTAACGCTCAGAGGCTGACTTTGCAAAGGTCTCTCCATTCCCATTTAAATGACTGATCGGTCATAATGGCTCTACTGTGTCAGCTAGCCTGTAATTCTGTGAGCTAATTATATTTACTCTGAGAACAGAGCAGCGAGTGCGCGATACACTTTGAATTGACAACCATATTATGTGGCAGTAGCGTATTAAAATTCCTGATCAAAGAAAGATTAATGGGCCAGATGTACAAAGGCAGCAAACAAAACAGATGCTTCCTGTGTGTACACTCAACATTTCTAGGAACCAGTGAAGCGATGGTAACTAGTCTCAGGAAGAGACCCTCGCCTCGGGTAATGAAAAAGGAGGCTGAAACACAGCCCTCATATCCAGTATTCCACCATATTAATAATTAGTAATAACACGTCCATCATGTCCTTTATTCCAGGATTTCAGACTATTATGCTCCAATATATTGTATTTGGATTACATTGGAGGCAAATAAATTAAGCCTCCAGTGGCCCTCTTAGAGCTCTATGAGATTGTTGGACTGTCAATCACAGCATTACTGTTGTTTATTGCTGTATTTCAGTATCACTCCCCCGAGTGGTGGGTGTTAACAGATACCCCAAAAGACACACTTCCTGCACCAGAGAGCTTGCAAACGTATTTGTCATTTGAAAGAACTGGGAAAGTTTGCCCGGTTTTCAGTTCATGGATTGGAAGAATCTTCTAAAAACACAAAAAATGTTCATAACACTGGGAAATGCAGGAGTTGCCAACTCATCGGTTTTAGTCAAACACTCAAACATGAGCCTTCCATTCCTTTGCCTTTATAATTGGAACTTTTGCTGATCTTATGGGAAGAGGAACACTATGGAGAGGGATGGTGCCCACATCCAGTCTCCTGACTGCCCTGAGTAATGCTTTGTACTCCTGCAGCCTTCAGTTTAACAAATGCTTAGTTTTAGGACCTTGCTTAAATCTCAGCTATGTCTACACTGAGAAATATAGGTCAACTGTACCAAGTCGACTTTACTAAGTCGACTTTAAATTGACCTTATTAAGTTGACTTAGGGCTACCCCAGGACTACACCAATGCCTTCCCTGCTGGGGGGGCAGAGGGGGAGCCTGGCATGTCCCCCCAAAGGGCAGGGCAGGGCAGAGCCCTGTGTGACACTGTCTGGATTTAGGGAACCATTTATGATATTATTTTCTATTAATATCTCATAAATGTTATAATCCATAGGAACTATGTCATGTTGATATCAATAGAAAGGTAGTAATTTGCTGGGAATGATTATGTAGTTTATGTGTAGGAATTGTATTTGTATTAGAAGTTAGGAATATGGTAGTTATATCTGTACTTTAACTTGTGTGATTCTGGGGAAACACCCCAGACAAGCTGTCTACAACATTGTCTCCTTAATGTTAAGGAAGGTCCCAGGTACAATGGGCCCAGGGAGAAACCTTCTGCCCCTGGCCGAAGAGAGCCCCACACTCCCTTCTAGCTGGGACTGAGCGGTCCTGGCCCAAGGGAGCCCTGCGCTCCCTTCTGGGCAGGAGTGAGCAGTCCCTGCGGTCCCAGCCAGAAGGGAGCCCCGTGGCTCCTTTCTGCCCGGGACCCAAGCGATCCTGGCAAAAAGGGAGCCGCGGCTTCCTTCTTGCGGGGACCCACGGGGGTCCCGACTAGAAGAGAGCATGGGGCTCCTTTCTGCCGGGACCTCAGCGGTCCCGGCCAGAATGGAACCCTGTGGCTACTTTCTGGCCGGGACCGCACTCCAGCTGCTAGGGAGCCCCCGGGGGCTCCCCAGCAACTGGAGCACCGTGCCAGCAATTGCCGGTGCTCCAGCTGCTAGGGAGCCCCCGGAGGTTTCCCAGCAGCTGGAGTGCCGGCAGTTGCTGGGGAGCCCCCGGAGGCTCCCTAGCAGCTGGAGCATGGTCCTGGGCAGAAAGGAGTCCTGTGCTCCCTTCTGGCTTGGACCGCTCGGTCCCAGCTAGGAGGGAGCGCGGGGTTCCCTTCGACGAGGACCGCTCGGGTCCTGGCCAGAAGGGAGCCGGGACTAGCCGCTAGCAGCTTCCTGGGGAAAAGGGAGCAGGGGCTCTCTTTTTCCCCTTGCCCTGCCCTAACTCAAGTCGACTTAGGGCATCCACACTGCTTAAGTCGACTTAAGAAGTCAATTTAAGCATTAAAGACGTCTTAAAAGGAAGTCTAATTAAGTCAACTTTAAATTTCCTTAAGTCGACTTAAGCAGCAGCTTAAGACGATTTAAGGAAACTCCAGAGTGGACGCAGAGTAAATTAAGTCGATTTAAGCCTGCTTAAGTAGACTTAAGTTACTAGTGTAGATGCACCCTCAGTGACTTGCTGAATTGGGGCTGCCATACTTCACATACACTGGCCCAGAGACCCTCAGCGGCTGTAAGATGGCACAGATGAAATCCACTGGCTAGGGGTCTGCTCCAGTATGGATTGTGAAGTAGGGCGAGATTCAGTGAGACACAGAAGGAAATTTACAGCTGAGGGGGAAGGGTTGTGAATGTGGATTTAACTCCCCTTTGTGCCCACTTGCTCTGGAATGCTCCTCAGTCAGGATGGAAATTAATTGGCAGCAGGTTTAAAATGAACTAAAGGAAGTATTTCTTCAACCAACACACAGTCAGTCTGTGGAACTCTTTGCAAAAGGAAGTTGTGAAGGCCAAGAGTATAACAGAGTTAAAAAAAGGACTAGATAAATTCATGGAGGATCAGTCCATCAATGGCTATTGGCCAGGATAGGCAGGGATTGCTGTTTGCCAGAGGTTGGGAATGCCTGATGGGATGGATCACTTGATGATGGCCCTGTTCTTTTCATTTTCCTCTGAAGCCCCTGGCATTGGCCACTGTCATAAGACAGACTACTGGGCGAGGTGGACCTTTGGTCTGCCCATTCTGGCCATTCTTATGAATTTCTGCACACTGCAGCACTAAAGCCCCACCTCCTTGTCCCTGTCCAGCATGCCCTTTGCACTGGGAATATTCTTCCTCCATCAACTCTGGGCTTTCAGGGCTCCATAGCATTGCTCCTATTTGGAAGGGACTGAAAGACACTTGCCCAATTGGGTAAATTATTAAATGGTCACGGTGAGAAAAGAAAAAAAGAAAGAACACATGCAAACAACTCTCTGGCCTGGTGGCTAAATCACTTACGCAGGACATGGGGGCTTCAGCATCCAGTGCTTCTACTCCATTGCCCCTTCAGTTATTTATCCCAAATGTAGAGGCTTCAACAGGAGAGCCGGAGGCCACCTTTCTGCTCCCGGCAGAGAATCCCATAGCCCAGATGGCAGAATGTTAGGAGGGAGGCCCTGGTCCTCTTCCTCTGCCTTCTTGCACCAGCTGACCCTAGAAGGTGACTCGAACTCGAAGCTGAGAATCACAGGGAGCCTGGACATGGGCACCTGCCTCCATGAGGGGCGGGGCCTAGGACACAGCTCTCTTGTCAGCAGCTCTCATTGGCTGACTGAAGCAGCTCTCTGCCTTGCATGTTGGTTTTTGTGAATCACAGGCTAGAGGTGTGTCTACACTGGCAACTTAAGTCGATTTAAGGACGCTTAACTTGACCTAAACAAAGCCACATCCACACCTGGCTTTCATTAAGTTGACTTAATAACTACCACCCTTTAGGTCGACTTAACGCCTGAGTCGATTCATTAAGTTGACCTAAAACCGGTGTGAATGCCCTACGTTGACTTAATTCCCTAAGTCGACCTAGGGCTGGGGACAAGCAAACCGTAGCTCCCTGGCAAAAGGGAGTCGCATGGAGCTCCCTTCTCACCGGGAAGCCACGCGTGGCTTCCTTCTGCCAGGGATCCATGGCTCCCTTGTCCCCGGGGAGAGCCGCAGCTCCCTTCTCCCCAGGAGCCACTTCTCCCTTCTTGCCCTGCTCTCTGGCAAGAAGGGAGCTGTGGCTCCCAGCAAGAAGGGAGCTGCGGCTCCCTGGCAAAAAGGGAGCCCAGGCTCCCTTCTCCCCAGGAGCTTGAGGGGGAGCCAGGCTCTCCTTGTCCCTGGGACCAGTGGCTTCCCTAGCCTGGGGAGCCATGACTCCCTTCAGAACCGCGGCTCTCCATCAACCTAGCCAGTCAACTTAAGAGTCTAGTGTAGACTCTCTAAGTCGACTTAATAGGAGCACCTTTAAGTCGACTTAAGAGTCTTGTGTAGACTCTCTAAGTCGACTTAATAAAGTCAACTTAAAGTCAACTTTAGAAAGTCGATTTAAGAAAGTCAACCTAACTTTGTGAGTGTAAACATAGCCTAAGTGTCTTTGGGAACCTCCAAGGATGTTGCTATATAGAAAAAATGATTTGAGGCACAAGCTCCCCCTTTCCCCAGCCCCATGCTCCTGATCTCTTTCCCCTGTCCTCCCCTCTAGCACAGTGATCCCAATCTCTTTCCCCACCCCCACCTTGGCACTCCGGATCTGTTCTCCCCCCCTCCTCCCCAGGCCCAATGCTCCCGATCTCTTCCCCCTGGTCTTTTTCTTCCTGCCCCCATCTTCCCTCCTCCTTTCCCCAGCTCAGTGCTCCTGATTTCTTCCTCCCCACCCCCAGGTCTCTTTGCCCACTCCCCATGACCCCTCACCTGGGTCCCGATCCCCCTGCCTCCTGTTCAGTAGGAGACCCACACCCTCGCTGGGCAAAGGGGCCAACTCACAGCTGTCAGGTACTGGAACCCGCTCCCTGGCAGGCCTGGCAGAGCCATGGTGTTTTACATCTCCCACCCTGGGCCATGTGCCTGGGCACACCACAGGGTGGGAAATTTAAAAATCATTCCCCTCCCAGCCCCAGCTCCTCGGCATGTGAGTGAGTAGAGGAAGGCTTGGGGCTGACAGGCAGCTGCTGGGGCCAGCTCAGAGCACTATTCAATATATTCGGGGCACAGGCCTGGTGGACCAGTGCCCAGAGATGCCCCTGGGAACCTCGCTGACATTTCTAATGCTCTTAATCCATAATGTGGACGCTACCCCCATCTGCTTTTTTTTTTTAAGTTTAGAAATGGCTGTGTAAATATTTCTGTGACTCAGCTTCTGATCATGCAGATAACTCCTTCCTAATGATGTGTAATATGTGTACCTGCATTAGCCAAATGGCAGCTCCATGACAGGATACGGCAGACTGTACACAGCATCTGTCGACTGTGTAATACACATTTTTTAAAGTGTCTGATTATTCATGTGCATGATAGGCCAGGCTTGCATATCACCTGCTTGTGTCATTTTCTGTAATGTCACTAGAAAAAAAAATCAAAGGGAGTTAAGCTATTAATACTGCATTAATGTGACATTAACCCAAAAAAGCAAAGCAATGTCTGTACCCCCTGAGCAGAGGAATTGCTGACTGCATCTCACGTCACAGTTCCACGATTTTTCAGGCCACCCTCAAGCCAAGCGGCAATAACCTGAGGGGGAAGGTACATTTCACCCAGAAAAAACCATGCCAGAGGAGATGGAGATCTTGGTACATGCAATGAGTCCTAGATCAGTGGTTCCCAGCCTTGTTGAGTGAGAGTCCCACAAGTTAACACTAGGTAAAATACATGCCTCCCTCAATCCTGTCCCCTCGCCAGCCATAAACACATATAACACCTAGAAACACATATAATAATAATAATAATAATAATAATAATAATAATAATAATAGCAGAACTAAATTACATAATAAAAATGATCACTGACTCTTACCTGAGTCAGACGCTGCCCTCCTTGCCCGTGTGGACCCGCCTCTGCCAATCCCTCATGAACTGAGGATAATGGAAGTGGGCTCTGGTGTGTTGGCCAGGACTCCTCCAGGCCCCCACCAATGCAGAGCTGGTCCTGTCCAGCGGGGCACCTGGCCTGTGCAGGGCTGTGGGGGGCTGCTCCTCTGCTCCAACTGGTGCGGAGCTCAAGGCTGTTGTGCCCAGTGCAGCTTTTGGGGGGCACTAAATGACCTCAATATTAGTGAAGCCTCATGGACTCCCTGGAATCTATGGTGCCCTCCCTGCAACCTCCTAAGAGGTCCAGCCCTCCAGATTGGGAACCAATGTACTAAAGCATGGGTCTCAACATTCTGCCAACCACAGTGTGGATGCGTCTACACTGGCAACTTTGGTCGACTTAAGGAGGCTTAAGTCGACCTAAATGAAGCCATGTCCGCACTGGGTTTTTATTAAGTCGACTTAAGCATTTCCTTAAGTCGACTTAAGGAAAATTAATGTCAACTTTACTGGCTAAATCGACTTTATTAAGTCGATTTAGCCAGTGTAGACGCAGATTAGCCCTAAGTTGACTTTAAGTTGATTTAAAGGGCTCCAGGGCTCCCCCACTGCCCTCCCTGCCAGGGTGGCTGGCACAGGCAGAGCCTGGCGTGCTCCCCCCCCCCCCCCACAGGGCAGGACAGAGCCCTGACCACCCTGTTCCTATGCTCTGCCAGTGTCCCTGTTCTGCTCAGCCCCCATTGTACCCAGGTACAATGGGGCAAATGCTGAGCCTCCTGGCACTTGGCAAGGGGTGCCCCCCTGCCACCGTGGACCACTCCCAGATCCACCTAGCCCCTACAAGTTGACTTAGGCATCCAGTGTGGACGCTCTACGTCAATTTGGCAGGGTCCTCTTTAAGTCGACTTAATTTTTGAGTGTAGACATGCTAAGTCGACTTAAATTAACAAGTGTAGACATAGCCCAAGGTGCTATGTCTACACTGGAAAAGTTAAGTCGACTTAACAAAGTTGATCTTATTAAGTCGACCTAACAAAATTGACTTAACTTTTCTAGTGTAGACATAGCCTGTGAGACTAGGGGGCAATGCTAGTTCCATTGAAACCACTGAGTCCAATGAGAGCAGGGTCAAAACCTGTGTCTGATAGTGGTGACCCTGCTTTACCCATGCGTGTGAAATGGTGCCTCATTGCCCAGCAGATCAGGCCCATGGTTGGTTGGGACCTGTAACTAATTGATAGTAGCCATACTTCTTGTATTTCATTTCCCCTCCTTCTTCTTTCCTTGCTTACACTGAGCTAGATCCAGTCTCAGCAGTGCAGGGGGCTGAAATCACAGCTCCTCTGTGCCCTATGGAAGGATGGCCAATGCATGCAACTGCCCTCTGGATTTATGGTGGGAGTGGAATCTTTAGCTTCCAGTCCAAGGAAGCTGCATCAAGGATGAGTTGAATCAGCTCTTTCTCCAGCTAGCACAGCCAAATGTTTAGGCACTCCCGGGTATTCTTCAGGTCTCTGGCTGCAGGCACTATCTAAACTTTCTCTGCTATGCTGACCTCCCACTCCATATGACTCCAAAAACGACCACTGAAGTCTGTAGAGGAACGCCAGGATGAATTTGGTGTGGGTCTCTGGCCCCAAAAACATGTGCTGCTGTTCACAGACAAGTTATGTTAACCTTTACCATGACCTGTTCCATGTGTGCTGGTCTGCCATGGGACACAAGCCAACACATCCTAACTTCCCAGATACAGACATGTGCTGTAGTAATAATAAGGCCCAGATTTTCCTGCATATGATAGTTGACAGATTCCTTCACCAAATGGTTACTGAACTAATGAAAGGGGATGCCATTTTAGATTTGGTGGGTAGTGAGGACCCCATAGAAGAACTGGTTGTAGGCGACAACCTTGGTTCAAGCGAACCTGAGCTACTAGCTGGTTTCAAAACTGAGCTTGATAAATTCATGGAGGGGATGGTATAATGGGTCAGCATAGATCAACTGTTGATCTTTGGCTCCTGGTGGTAGATATGCCAATAGGACAATTGATAGGGGTGATTTCTGAGTTATTACAGAGAATTCTTTCTTGGTTGTCTGACTGATGAGTTTTGCCCACATGCTCAGGGCTTAACTGATTTCCATATTCAGATCAGGAAGGAATTTTCCCCCAGGGAAGAATGGCAAAGGTTCTGGAAGTTTTTCACCTTCCGTTGTAGCATGGGGCACGACTCTATTGCTGGTGGATTCTCTGTACCTTAAACTCTTTAAATCATGATTTGACAATTTTAATAATTTAGTCATAGGTTAGAGGTTTGTTGCAGGAGTGGGTAGGTGAGGTTCTGTGGCCTGTATTGTACAGGACGTCAGACTAGATGATCATACTGGTCCCTTCTGACTGTAGAATTTATGGGTGCATCTAGACTGGTGCCTTAGCTTGACCTAAGGACACTTAAATCAACCTACGGAACTCTACATCCACACTGGGCGCTTGTTAAGTCAACTTAAGCGTTTCTTTAAGTTGATTTCATAACACCACCTCTGAAGGTCGACTTAAGGCTTAAGTCACCCTTATTAAGTCACTACAGGCTCTGTTGTCGACTTAACACGGTCGACTTTAAGTCGACTTAAAGTCGTCCTTGTTAAGTTGATTTAACAAAGTCGACTTAACAAGTGTAGACATAGCCATGAGTCTATGTGAACACTGAGCCTGGAAATGGTGGATTAACTGGTAGCCAGGACAACTGAACCTTCCTTTTCTCTGCCACTCAATCCCAACAACTAAAGATGACAACTTTCCAAACACAGAGTAAAACTCCACTGCAAACAACTCGGGAAACAGATTCCCTCTAGCAGGGAAACTCATAGATTCCTTGCATTCCATCCCATTACTTAACAGTCCATCTAGGGGAATGTGCATGTGTATAACTACAATTACCAGGATACAAGCAACCAGAGGTAATTAAATCCTCTCCTTTGTGTACATGTTGCAACTAAGTCTTCATCTTTATCTTCCTTGGCTATGTCTACACTAGAAAAAGTTAGGTCGACTTTGTTAAGTCGACTTAATAAGGTTAACTTTAGGTCAACTTAAAGTTGACCTTATTAAGTTGACTTAACAAAGTGGTTACCCTGAACGTGGACTTAGTAAGTCAACCTAACTGCCCTTGAGTCAACTTAATAAAGTTGACTTCAGGGTTAATCCATGTCCACACTGTGCTTAAGTCGACCTAAGAAGTCGATTTAAGGGTTAGGTTGACCTAACTGGCTGTTCTTACTAAGTCGACCTAAGCTTTCATTAAGTCGACTTAAGGAATTTCTTAAGTCGACTTAATGAAAGTCCAGTGTGGACGGGGAGTAATTTAGGTCGACTTAAAGCTACTTAAGTTGACCTAAATTGCCAGTGTAGACATACGCCTTGTGCTCTATAGTCTGTGCCTCAATCAGAGGCAGATCGGGGCCAGCCAGGGGCAGGCCAGGAGCGCAAAGCCCGGCCTTTGGGTTGTCCCACCCGCCCCTTGGGCAGATCGGCTGGCCCAGGGGCAGGAGTGGAGCCTGGTGGTGGGCCCCTGTTGTCAATACCCAAATGATCATCTAAAGCTCTATGCCGAAGACTGAGGTTGATAGCCATGCCAGTGGAGCTCTTAACTGTAAGAGTAAAGGTCACCTGTGTGGGAGACCGAACTTTCTCCAGGAGCCCATCCCAGGATGTGGAATACAGCTCCCAGCCCTAGGAAATAAGGACCATCCCAACCCTACACCATGCTAAACCAAGGCACTCCACTGTATATGTTTCTCCCAATGGGGAAAGGATAAGAAAACAAGCCAAAGCTTACATATGTAGTCATATGGTTCACTGCAGTACTGGAAGGCAGTTACTACCGTGGAGAATCTGGTATACAGAGGAGAGCTAGGGTTAGCAAGTTTGCATCAAAGCTCAGAGCTCCACATGCTAGGCACTGTACAACCTCACAGTGAAAGCCAATTCCTACCCTGAAGGACTTACAATATAATATGACCAGCCAAAGACAGGTGACTTGCCATGGTTGTGCAGCAGATCTGGGATTAGGATCCAGGTCTCCAGACTAGCTGCCAGGGTGCTTTCCAAGAGGCCAGGCTGTCACTCAGCGGGTAGAATTCTGTTGGTTAGAAGAAAAATTGTGCTAGATGGTCTGGCCCAAAATTCCAAGCTCATCCCCATGCTAAGTTTAGGAGTAAATACCCCATTTAACAACATCAAGGGAGACTGAGAACATGAGAGAGAGAACTGCCGCACCGAGATGTTAGAAAACAAGCTAGTGAATGGGAGTTGAAGGGGGTGGTAGCCTGCTGCTCAGCTCACTGGGAGCTTTCCAGCCACTCCAGATTTCTTTGATTACATAAAGTCACCCCCATACAAACATCCGCCCTCGGATTCTTACTATGCTTGGCCGAGCTGGGCTGTTTTTGTGAATGATTCTCGGGCTTTCTCCCATGGCTTGCAAAGTGGGTGCCATGGGACCCCGTGTAGCCCTAAAAGTCCTGGTGCTTTTGCTGAGTGGAGCTTTACTGACCTCTGGAGCAGTTGCTCTGATCTGGGTCGCACAGAGCCAGGGACAAGCCTGGGCTACTATTTATGTCAAGGCTGTCTGATTAACTGATTAGTGAGAATCTGGAGGGGTTAAGAATGCAGAGGTTCAGGTGATGCAGAGCTCCCAGTTCCCCTTTCAAAGCTGCAGGCTGCTTTAGGAGGGGTTATCCCAAACCTCCTTTAGGGTGGGACGTGCCCCATGTGTATCAGTGCCCTCAAGTCAGGACACCAGCAGCGCTGCATGGAGTAGGCTAACAGTGAGGACTTTCCCCTCCTCCAGTATAAATGACAGAGCCGGGAAAGCTGCCAGTGTGGGACAAAGAGGAGCACTCAGCTAGTCTTAGCAGCAAAGGCTATGTCAGGAATGTATTGGGCCTTATCCCCTCCCATGTCCGCTCTTCCCTTGGATGCTACGTTAGTTCCCACCCCACTGGGTTGGTCTGTTATCTGGCTGGGACCTCCCCTGTCACTGGCTCTCCCTAGGCAGGCTCAGGAGACCTGGTGACTGGTGTCCTCAGTGACCTTGGGCAAGTGACTTTACATACATTATGTCTGTTCCCTGCCTGTGGAACAGAGCTAAAGCTTCCCTGCCTCCCAGGGCCACAGTGAGGAGAAAAACTATTAGTGATAGCAAGGAGCTCAGACTGCAAAGTAATGAGGGGCATATTAATAACGACCTAGCCTGGGTCCCTTGTCCTTTATTGATCTCTCTCTCACACACTCTGCCATGATTCTTAGTTTGCTTTCAGCTTTCCCTGCTCAGCCTTTAGTGCCCTTGAAAACGTCAACAGGGTGTGTCCCCCAGACTCTGTAAAGCCAGGGAGCTTTGCCTCTCCCCAGGGCTCTCTGGCTTGTGTGGAGTGTGGCCTGGGTTTTAGCAGAGCACACTTCATATAGACCCTATCTCTCCTCCCATTCACAATCACACCATTGCTGGCATGCAAAAGGATGAAGAAGAAAGTATTGGTACATCTGGCACTCTTTCAGGGGAATGACATAGTAAGAAATACAGAGGCCTGCACTCTGGGAACAACAGGAGTCTCTGGCCCAAGAGCAAGTGCTCCATGGAAATCATTTTGAGAAGCTCTGTTCTCATCCAAAGATTTACCCTTTTCCCAGTGCTCTTCTATTCCATCCATCCATCCATCCACCCATTCACCCTCTTTTCAATCCAACCACCCCTTCCCCACAAATCCCCCTCTCTCCTTCAGTATCACCCATACTACCGCCTTACTTGTAGGTCCCTCCTGTCCCTTCTTCTACTTCCTCCATTTGCCTTTCCTTTCACGAGATCATGTTCTCCCATCCTATCTCTCTACCCTCTTCTGCCTCCATCCCCACCCTAAACTTCTTTCCTCCTTCTTGCCTATCCTTAGGTCCCTCTCGTCTGTCTCCCCCTTCTCAGTGCCCAACTTCAGCACCTCTATTGCTGTGTTCTGTGGGCAGAGGTACAGTAATGCTAACATTGCTCAATGCCAGATTCCTTGCTTTGTTGCAGATAAGCTGTTGCCCAGCACATAGGATCCCTCTACTCATAACAAACTAAGACTTTTAGACACAGGAAGTAAAATTGTAGAAAATTGAAAAGGGAAATTAATGAAAGCTTAAGTCAACTTAATAAGAACCACCCATTAGGTCGACTTAAGCCTTAAGTCGACTCCTTAAGTCATCATAAGGATGGTGTGGACGTGGAGTAACCCTTAAGTCGACTTAAGGGTGGTTAGGACGACTTAACAAAGTCGATTTAACTTTTTCTACTGTAGACATAGCCTAAGTGTTTTGCTTTGCACTGCTGTCATATGGCTTTTTGCACATTATTATCTTTCCAGGTGACTCTTTTCAGTGGTTATGCCCTGGGTGATGGTTACAGAGGATCCATCTTCAGACTTCAGAATCTTGTGAGGAGCAGGCAGTCCATCTCCCAATCAGAATGGAGGCCAAAAGCTTAGAGGTCTACACCATCCTACACCAGAATCATAGAATATTAGGGGCTGGAAGGAACCTCAGGAGGGATCTAGTCCAACCCCCATGCTCAAAGCAAGACCAACCCCATCTAAATCATCCCAGCCGTGGCTTTGTTAAGCCAGGCCTTAAAAACCTCTAAGGATGGAGATTCCACCACCTTCCTAAGTAACCCATTCCAAACTGTACAAATGCTAATACATACATCTTACTGGTGGGAGTAAGAGATCTGGCAAAGCAAATGCCACTAAACTTCAAAGTAATCACAACCCAAAGCACAAGTGCAAATTTTACTTAGGAAGTGACAACAAACAATGGGGGATGTCAGATATCTCAGGAAAGAGGCAGACATGTATTGAACAGCAGGGCACCTCAATGGATTTAAATTCCCTTACTCTTCCAGATGATAAGCCTCTTTATTTTACCTCTGGAGTACGGAAAATTGAGTTGAAAATCATGTTATAGATGACACAATTAATTCCAAAGTTAGACAGCTTTTTAATTCTCTATGGTAAGAGCCAAAGAAAGAGAAGGTGGATGTTCATCTCTTAGATAGGAGTGGAAAAAATATTATGCTTGTAACTGCAGTAATAAAACATGATGATCTACTGAATAGCATTAGCAGCCTCATCAATGAGGCGAATAGCATTAGAGAAAAAATATTGGAAAACAATAAAAAAATTTAGAGGCAGAAAGAATTAATTTTAATAATATTAATAAAAACTACCTGAAGAGCTATATAAGATATTTGATAAAACAAGAGTCATTTGAAACCTCATTAAACTGAAAAAAATATGTTCATAAGGAATTAAGCAATAGATTTAGGTAGTATCATTTTAAACCTTATATTTACTGACTGAATCTAGAGAACTTCTATGTTATAGTTTATGGGACAACTATAAGAACAAGAAAAAAAATTCCTTCAGTAACCAAGGGTTTTGAGAGCCACAATGGGTGTAGCCTCCTCATAGGGGATGGGGGAAGCTGGGCCAAGGCACCTGCTGCAGGTTCTCCTGGCAGGGGTCGGGGAGCCTCAAACCAGGAACGGGACCCCTGCAGGGTCCCCCTATGTCAGGGAGAGTCTGGCATGGGCCATCTGCAGGGTCCCTGGTCGGGGAAGGGAGGGGGCTGGAGCCAGGAGGGTACTCTGGTGGCGGGGTGCTGATATGAGATTTCCTCTAGGTCTTCAAATATAGAATCATAGAATCACTGAACTGGAAGGGAGCATGAGAGGTCTTCAAGTCCAGTTCCCTGTACTCATGGCAGGACCAAGTACCATCCCTGACAGGTGCCTTTCTAACCTGCTCTTAAAAACTTTCAATGATGGAGATTCCACAACCTGCCTAGGCAACTTATTCCAGTGATTAATCACCCTGACAGTTAGGAATTTTTTCCTAATGTCCAACCTAAACCTTCCTTTATTTAATTTAAACCCATTGCTTCTTCCCCTATCATTGGCGGTTAAGGAGAATAATTTTTCTGCCTCCTCCTTGTAACAACCTTTTAGGTACTTGAAAACTGTTTTCATGTTCCCTCTCAGTCTCTTTTCCAGACTAAACAAGCCCAGCTTTTTCAATCTTCCCTCTTAAGTTGAGTGTTCCAGTCCTTTAATCATTCTTGTTGCTCTTCTCTGGACTTTCTCCAATTTGTCCACATCTTTCCTGAAATGAGGTGCCCAGATCTGTACACAATACTCGATTTGAGGCGTAATCAGCACAGAGTAGAGCAGAAGAATTACTTTTCATGTCTTACTTACAATACTCCTGTTAATACATCCCAGAACAATGTTTGCTTTTTTTGCAACAGTGTTACACTGTTGACTCATATTTAGCTTGTGGTCCACTATGACACCCAGATCCCTTTCACAGTATTCCTTCCTAGGCAGTCATTGCCCATTTTGTATGTGTGCAATGGAGTGTTCTTTCCTAAGTGGAGCACTTTGCATTTGTCCTTATTGAATTTATTTTAATTCACCTCAGACCATTTCACGCATTTGTCCAAATAATTTTGAATTGTGATCCTGTCTTCCAAAACACTTTCAACCCCTCCCGGCTTGGTATCATCTGCAAACTTTATAAGTGTACTCTATGCAATTATCTAAATCATGGATGAGAATATTGAACAGAACCATACCCAGAACTGATCCCTGCAGTACCTTTCCAGCATGACTGTGATTTGTTGATAACTATTCTCTGGGGGTACGTCTATACTGGAGGCTCTATTAGGTTATCTTAACCAAGGTTGACTTAAAGTCGATCTTGTTAAGTTGACTTAGAGAGTCCACAGTCCTGCGTCCACACTGAAAGGTGCTAGGTCAATGGAGGAGTGGCCAGGAACTCTGTGAGGGGGCCTGAAGGCCAATTAGGTCTATCCCCCATCCACACTAGCTTAAGTAGACTCAATAAGGTTGACTTAAGCCTTAGGTCGACCTTAAGAGCTAGTGTTATTAAGTTGACTTAAGGAAGCGCTTAAGTCAACTTAATAAGCACCCAGCGTGGATGCAGTGGTCTGTAGATTGATTTAACCTTCCTTAAATCAACCTAAGGCTCCAGTGTGGATGTACCCCTGGGTGTGGTTATCCAACCAGTTATGCACCCATTTTATTGAAACTCCATCTAGTTTATACTTCCCTAGTCTGTTCATTAGAAGGTGTTGTGAGACTGTATCAAAAGCCGTACTAAAATCTAGGTCTACCACTTCCCCACTATCCACAAGACTTGTTATCCTGTCATAGAATGCTATCAGTTTGGGTTGAGATAATTTGTAATAATCTTGACAAATCCATGATGATTATCACTTAACACCTTATTCTCTTCTAGGTGTTATCAAATTGATTCCTTACTTATTTTCTCGGTTATTTTTCCTGGTACAGAAGTTAAGCTGACTGGTCTGTAATTCCCTGGGTTGTGTCTTTATTTCTCTTTTTATAGATGAGCACTATATTTGCCATTTTCTGGTCCTCTGGGATCTCTTCAGTCGTCCATGACTTTTCAAAGATAATAGCCAATGGCTCAGATATCTCCTAAGTCAACTCCTTAAGTATTCTAGGAACTGATCATCATCATAGCTTGACACATTCTTGCAATTATAAATTAACTGGGAAATGTACTTTGGTTTATCCACAGATTATTGCTATTCCCCACATGGTCCACAGCTTGTATATATAATCAGAAAAGCTGTAATTTACTAGATACAAATAAGATAATATATACCCTGGGTCAAATCCTAGGCTATGTCTACACCTCAAAATTAGGTCGACTTAAAGAGGCTTAAATCGACCTAACTTAGTCCCTGTTCACACCAGACTTTCATTAAGTCAACTTAAGGGCTTCCTTAAGTTGACTTAATAACTACCACCGTTTAGGTAGACTTAATGGCTAAATCGATTTGTTAAGTCGACCTAAAACCCATGTAGACACTCTAGTCGACTTCGTTCCATAAGTTAACCTAGGGCTGGGAACAAGGGAGCTGTGGCTTCCTGGGACAGGAGAGCCACAGCTCCCTTCTCCCAGGAACCCCGTGGCTCCCTTCTTGCTGGGAAGCCTCGGGGTCCCGGCAAGAGGGAGCCGCGGGGGTCCTGACAAGAAGGCAGCCCCAGCTCCCTTTTGCCAGGGAGCCATGGATCCCTTGTCTCTGGGAGTCCCCAGTAGCTCAGAACTGCGGCTCTCTGTCGACTTCAGAGTCTAGTGTAGACTTTGTAAGTCGACTTAACAAGGTCAACTTTATGTCCTTACTTAGATTTTACTCAAGGTTAACAGGTCTGGTGTCTTGTCATATCCTAGCAGGGTTTGTATCTGATTGCCATGTAGTTATAGAAGTCACCCGCGCTAGAGAACAAATGCATAAATAACTAGACCACAGATGTGGTTCATACATTTTTTGCACCTCACTGTGATATGTGTTACCTAACTCTCTATCCTCATTAGCACCTATTGACAGACTGATGTGCACTGTCTCCATAGATACCTGTGTTTTTATTGCTATTAAAAACCTAACCCCATGATCCTGCCTTTTCCCCTCTGGACTACACTGAGCAATGGGGAGGTAGGAAGGAGAGTAGAGCAGAATGCTCCTGAGTGTGCATGAGGGCTGATGGCATCCGTGGTTGGTAATGTAGGTAGGGCAAGGCAGTGCATCCCCTCAGAGCTGCACCAAAGTCTTTCCCTGCCCTCCCCCACCTCCATCCATGTTGGGAAGGGACATAGCAAAGCACCTTTCCCTGCCCTCCTTGCATCTCTCCTCTGCTGCGAAGGCAGCCCTAAGTACCTTTCCCTGCCATCCCCACCTGCAGCATGTGGCAGAGCCAATAGCAAGGCTGGGAGCTTCACAGAACTTTCAATCTTGAAAAAAACAGACTCAGCTTGTGGAAGCAACAAGGCAAACTTTCACCTACATCCCTGGAGCTTTCATCTGGAACACACCACATGATCCATTGTCTACAGTCAAGCTCTAAGATTAACTGCATTTGCTCCAATCCTTCAGACAAAGATAAACACCTTCAGGATCTCTATCGAGTATTCTTAATTTGTTAGTCTTTAAAAGTGCCACAGGACTCCTTGTTCATTTTACTGAACTGGACTAACATGGCTACCTCTTTCTGGAATTTCTGCTCGAGTTGGACTGGCCAGCCCAGGGCCCTGGTGAGCTGGTGGGTGGGCTGGCTACAGGACAGTCTGGGGACAAGGTGGGTTGGGTCAGTGCAGTGCTGGGGCATGGGCTCCAGATGCACTTGGGCCACCCCTGGTACTGGGACCGTCCAGCACTGCAGCCACCTGGCAGGTCTCATGTGGCTGTCTGCACCACTCCTTTCTCCTTCTCAGACTTCACGTGTTTCTCCCAGGCTTCCTGCAGGGATCTGTTGAATGTACCCTCCCCCCAATGCTTGGGTCTGCAGATCTCGTCACTGCCTCCCCCCCCCCCCATCAGCTAGGGAGGGAGGAACAGGCTGAGTGAGTCATCCTATGGCGGCCTCCATCCCATACTGACCCAGTTCTTGCCTTTGGAGGTGCACAAGGGTTGCAGCTCATGCTGGGAGGGGAGTGGGGATAGGCAGGTACGGGTGGGGGGAGGAGAGGAGAGGAGGAAGTTAGCCAGAGACCAATGCAGTGGCTGCAGTGTGGGGTAGAGGGTATGAAGGGTCTGGGAGGTGTGAGGCGGGGCCAGAGGTGGGCTGAGGGTGGACCCTGGGGAAGAAGAGGCAGGCCAGAGTGCTTGCCTTCCCCAGGAGTAGCTTCACCAGCTACCTATGCCTGATGGGTTAGGAGAGGCCAGGCCCATGGAAGCTTGCTGAGCACAGTGTTCAGTGCAGGATCTCTCCTGTACCAGGGCCTGAGGGCAGCATGTACAAAGGCAGGGAAAAAGCCATGCCACAGGCCCAGCCTCGCACTCAAAGAAGTCTACAGATGTCCCTGTTCTCCATGGAAGCAGCACAGCACCTGAATCTCCATCACCACTTTGTTATCCTTAGCATTGCAGTGGGCCATTGGGGTTAGCTCTGATTCAGAGAAGAGCACACCCCTCCCCAATTGCCAGCTCATTCCCTACAGCAGAGAACTGTCTTCTGCCAAGTGCTAGTGGAACCCTAGAAACGAGTCCCTTCCACACATGGTAAGACATTTCCTTACAGTGAGCCATCTTCTCTCCAGTGGATCACACAATTAGGCTGGCTTTCTTGATAGTGCAGCATATTTCAGTGGCTACTCTGGAAGCCTTTGCCAGCTTTTCTGTCCCTAATTATGACTGGGAAATGAACACAATTCCAAAATGAGATCACTGAAAAGATCACAGCTATTTAAATTATATAAATATATTATTTAAATTTCAATGTAAATTCATGAGCCATTCACCAAGCACCTGTGGCAGGAGCTTGTTAGTGTTATTTATGGGCACATCCCAGCCACTCTCCACTCCACTCCAGCATGCCATCTGCCAGGGTGTGGGAGTGTAGGATGGCACAGCCTGGCATGGAGAAAGGCTCCCAGCTGAAGGGGTGCACTCTGTTGCCTGTGTCAGCAAGCCTACAGCACCCGTGCTTGGGAATAAAGATGGTTCCAGGAAGACAGCATGGTCAGCAGCCACAAGAGGGTGCTGCGAGACCTAAATCATTGCACCCCAGAGATGGGACTCATGGACAATGACAGTGCAGGTACGTACCACTATGTGCACAGGCAGCCGCAGGATTGAAGCCTGAATTCACCAAAGAGCTGATCCCCATGATATCATGGCATCAGGGGAAGGAGGGAAGGGGGAGGAGGGGACCAGCCGCTATGTATAGGTAACAATAGGACAAGACACTGAAGGAAGCATAGCCACCTTCTCATGGCCCTGCTGCAGATCCTTTGCAAATACTGGTTCTCTTGCAACAGAGGCTGGAAAGCTGGCAGCAAATCACGTAGGACTGCCATATTGGAACCACAACAGGATGGACTTTAGCCACAGCACACTCTCTGATAACGACCATCCTTAAAGAGTCTGTTCCTGTGTCCAGCCTGGATAATCAACAGCCCGTGCTGGGCTCACTGAGTCAGTTATCCCCTGAGCTTACACCCACACAAAGCATCTGGGTTATCCAGGTCACTCTGCACACCTGCTAGGTGTGATTAGTTTCATGGAATCATTCATAGATTTTAAGGCCATTTTGATCATCTAGTCCAGTGGTTCACATACCCTTGGGAATATGCAGAGGTATTCCATCAACTCATCTAGATATTTGCCTAGTTTTATAAAAGGCTGTATAAAAAGCACTAGCAAAGTCAGTGCAAACTAAAATTTCATACAGACAATGACTTATTTATAGTGCTCTATACACTTATACGCTGAGTGAGCGTACAATATTTATATTTCAATTGATTGATTTTAAAGTTATATGGTAAAAATGAAAAACGAAGTCATTTTTCAGTAACAGGATGCTGTGATGCTTTTGCACTTTTATGTCAGATTATGTAAGCAAGTAGTTTTTAAGTGAGGTGAAACTTGGGGTACGCAAGGCAAATTAGACTGAAAGGGGTACAGTAGTCTAGAAAATTTGAGACCCACTGATCTAGTCTGATCTCCAGCATAACAAATGTCACAACCCATCACCCAGCAATTTCTGTATCAAGCCCATAACTTCAGGCTGAGCTAGGCTGTATCTTTTAGAAAGGCATACAGTGCTGATTTAAAGATTCCAAGTGGTGGAGAATCAACTACATCCCTAGATAAGCTGTTCCAGTAGTGGTTTATCTCACTTAAAAAATGTTCACCTTATTTCTAGTTTGAATTTGTCTAGCTTCAGCTTCCAACCATTTGATCTAGTTATGGTTTTTGCTGATAGATTGAAAATTTCTGTACTATCAGATACCATCTCCCAGTGTACAGCAAAAAACAACGAGCGTCCTTTGGCATCTTATACAGATTTCTTTTCGGCATAAGCTTTCGTGGACTGTAACCCACTTTGTCAGATGCATCTCCCAGTATAGGTACTTATAGACCCTGGTCAAATAATCACATAACCTTCTTTTGGATAAACTAAAGACAACAAGCTTCTTTAATCTCTCACTATGAGTCAGATTTCTCAAACCTCAATTCATTCTTGTAGATCTTTTCTGAACTCTTTCCAATTTGTTGACAGCTTTTTAGAAACGTGGTCACAAGACTGGACATAGTATCCAGTAATGGTCTCACTAATGCCATAGACAGATGCCCTACTATGGGGTGTTCCCCTGATTATAGCTCCAAAAATGTCATTGGCTCTCTCAATTACAGCATCACACAGAGAACGTACATTCAGTTGGCTATCTACCATGACCACTAACTCCGTTTCAGAGTCATTACTTTCTAGGGTATAGTTCCACATCCTGTAAGTGTGACCTACATACGTTGTTTTTAAATGAATGAGCTTGCATTTGTCTGCCTTTGTTGCCAACCCCAAACATTCAAATTTATGAGTCTAACCCCTCCTCCGCAACCATTAGCTTTGCCCTGAAAATCATGCGATTTTTTTTTAAAAAGGTGATCTTCTGAACCATTGAACTCCCCTGCCCATCCCCCTGTATGGCTGCGTCTACACTTGTAAATTAAATTGACTTAAGCTTGCTTAAAGTCGACTTAATTTACCCTGCGTCTACACTACAGTTTCCTCAAGTCGTCTTAAGCAAGTTGCTTAAGTTGACTTAAGGAAAATAAAGTCGACAATGAATATTAAGTTGACTTTATTAAACCTGGATTTAATTCGATTTAAGGCTTAAGTTGACTTTTTCAAGTCAACTTAAGCCAGTGTAGACCTGGGGTAGCCCTAAGTCGACTTAGGGCTACTTCAGGACTGCATCACTGCCCTCCCTGCTGGGGGGGACGTGGTCAGGGGGAGCCTGGCATGTCCCCCACAAGGCAGGGCAGAGCCCTGCCCACCCTGCCCCTGTGTGTGTGGCACTTTAAACTAGTATTGCCCACTTACTAAGGTTTATTGAGTAAAGGGATTTGGGGCCCTGGGACAGAACATGCCTTGTCTTCACACCCCACACATGAGTGTAATAATCTTTACACAAAGTAGGACTTGTAAAGTATCATCTGAAAATTCATAATCTGCTGGTCAGTATCATCCTGATAAAATAGGTGACAACATTGTATGGGACATTTTCAGATTTCCCTGTATGGCATTATGAACACATGTTCCAAACCCCATAGCTCTCCCCAAACTGAGGCTGGAAAACAGGTCTGTCCTAAACAAAGGAATGTGTACACTGCTTACTTTGCATTTAAGCAGTAAATAGAATCATCAGGCTGGAAAGGAAACAAAGAAAGTTCAAACAGGTAAGGAAAAAGGCATCAGTGAACATGCTTTCATGTAGACTTTTTGTCTCCCAGTGACTGGCTGGAAATGTTTGTCTCCCAGTGACTGGCTGGAAATGCAAGAGAGAAAGTGAAACTATAAAAAGGCAGGACAAACTCCCCAAGGGACTCCTCTTTCTCTCCTCGCCCATTGCATTCACTGCACCAGAAGCATCAAAGAAAGCATTCACTGGACTCTAGAAGAAGGGTTTGGTCAGCAAGGCTGCTGAAAGCATGTGGTAAGAAACTTTGCTTGAATCTGATATAGTTTAAGTTTGGTATCAGTAAACAACTAATCTTTATCTTTCTTCTAACCATTTATGATTTGTATACCTCATTATTTGTACTCACTTAAAAGCTCTCTCTTTAAAATTAACAAACTTGTTTTATTATTTTATATAATACACTGTGTTTAAATTGACATACCTGTGGTAAATATGCCAATGGCCTGTGATGGGATGTTAGGTGGGGTGGGTTGTGAGTTGGTGCAGAGAATTCTTTTTTGGGTGTCTGGATGGTGAGTCTTGCCCATGTGCTCAGGGATTAGCTGATCACCATATGTGGGCCCAACAGGGGATTCTCCACCCGGGCAGATTGGCAGGGGCCCTGGAGGCTTTTTGCCTTCCTCTGTAGCATGGGGCATGGGTCACCTGCTGGTGGTTTCTCTGTATTTTGAAGTCTTTATACCCTGATCTGGGGACTTCAGTGACTCAATCATAGGTTAGGTATCTATTGCAGGAGTGGGTGGGAGGTTCTGTGGCTTTTATTGTGCAGGAGGTCAGACTAGATGATCATATTGGTCCCTTCTGACCTTAAAATCTCTTGGTACATCGACACTGGAGTTCTGTTAAGCCGACTTAACTACGGTCAACTTTAAGTCAACTTAAAGTCGACCTTGTTAAGTCGATTTAGAAAGTCCACAGCCCTGAGTCCATACTGGCAGGTGCTAGGTCAACAGAGGAGTGGCCAGGAACTCTACAAGGGGGCCTGGGGTACGTCCACACTGGAGCCTTAGGTCAACTTAAGGAAGGTTAAGTCAACCTACAGACCGCCGTGTCCACATTGGGAGCTTATTAAGTCGACTTAAGCATTTCTTTAGGTTGACTTAATAACACCACCTCTGAAGGTCAACTAAATGCTTAAGTCAACCTTATTAATTCAACTTAAGCCAGTGTAGATGGGGAAGCCCTTAAGTCGACCTAATTGACCTCCAGGCCCTGGTGCAATGTGGGACAGATACCCACAATGCACCATTCCTCCGTCGACCTAGCACCTGCCAGTGTGGACGCTGGCAGTCGACTGGAGTGTTCATTGTGGACTCCCTAAGTCAACTTAACAAGATCGACTTTAAGTCAAAGTCGACCTTGTTAAATTGACTTAACAGAGCCTCCAGTGTAGACGTACCCCTGGAGGCCAGTTAGGTCAACTTAATGGCATTCCCCGTCCACACTGGCTTAAGTCGATTTAATAATGTCAACTTAAGCCTTAGGATGACCTTAAGCGGTGGTGTTATTAAGTCAACTTAAGGAAGTGCATAAGTCGACTTAATAAGCACCCAATGTGGATGCAGCGGTCTGTAGCTCGACTTAACCATCATTAAGTCAACTTAAGGCTCCAGTGTGGACGTACTCTATGGGTATGTCTACATTGGCAATTTAGGTCGACTTAAGTAGCCTTAAGTTGACCTAAATTACTCCCCATCCACACTGGGCTTTCATTAAGTCGACTTAAGTAATTCCTTAAATCGACTTAATGAAAGCTTAAGTCAACTTAGTAAGAACCACCAGTTAGGTTGACCTAACCCTTAAGTCAACTCCTTAGGTCGACTTAAGCACAGTGTGGACATGGATGAATCCTTAAATCGACTTTATTAAGTTGACTTAAGGGCAGTTAGGTCGATTTACTAAGTCCACGTTCAAGGTAACCACTTTGTTAACTCGACCTAATAAAGTCGACTTTAAGTCGACCATATTAAGTTGACTTAACAAAGTCAACTTAACTTTTTCATATATCACATATATGAGTCTGGGAAACTCCATTTGGGGGTGACAAGTTGTGTGCATATTTGTCTGTTAAAGGAATAATGACTTATGTGTACTGTCCAGGAGAAGGCCGGACAGAACAGGACATACATTTCTGCAGAGAAATCTAAGCCTGGAGGTATGTTGGGATCACCTTGCCATAGGCTAGCAAGGCCCAGAGTGTAACCCTAGTGTGGCAGGTTAACTGCAGTTATCCACAGACACTATGGGTATGGCTTGCTTCCCGGGCTATGTCTACACTGGCAATTTAAGTCTACTTAAAGAGGCTTAAGTTGACTTAAATTAAGCTGCCTCCACACCAGGCTTTCATTAAGTCAACTTAAAAAAATCCTTAAGTCAACTTAATGAAAGCTTAAGTCGACTTAATAACTGCCAATCATTAGGTCAACTTAAGCCTCCTTATGTTGACCTAACCCTTCCTTAGGTCGACCTAAGCCCAGTGTGGACGCATAAGTCCACTTTGTTAAGTCAACCTAAGAGCATTTAGGTCGACTTAACAAAGTGGACTTAAAGTGTTGCCACTTTTTAAAGTCGACTTAAAGTCGACCTTATTAAGTCAACTTAACAAAGTCGATCTAACTTTTCCTAGTGTAAACATAGCCGTGGAGACTGTTTGGGTGCATCTATACTGGCAACTTAGGTCGACTTAAGGATGCTTAAGTCCACCTAAACAAAGCCACGTCCACACTGGGCTTTTATTAAGTCAACTTAAGCATTTCCTTAAGTCAATTTAAGGTAAGCTTAAGTTGACTTAATAATACCTCATTTTAGGTCGACATAAGACTTAAGTCAACTCCTTAAGTTGACTTAAAGCCAGTGTGGATGGGGTTTAGTGCTTAAGTCGACCTTATTAAGTCAACTTAAAGCATTCCGTCAACTTAATAAGGTCCTTATTAAAGACCTTATTAAGTCGACTTAACAAAGTCGACTTAACTTGTCTAGTGTAGACATAGCTTTTGTGAGCAGTCCAGGCTGAAGGCTACTGCAGTGAGGGCGCCCAGGGTTGCAGGCCAGGGGTGACACATGACTCAGTCTGGATTGTACCTTGTAGCCTGGTTTTTCACTCTCTCTTCTTCATTGCAGACGCTCTTGCTGCAGGACCCATTAAAACTAAGTTATACAGCCTTATACAAATTGCTGCCTGATGATGTGGAGCTTCTAGCTTTTCCCCAAATGCCGAAAGATGAATGAGTTAATGCTCTGGCTCCCAGCCCCACACTTGCCCAACCCACAGCCTAGTTATGTACCCATGCAACCCCCACATCACCTCTCTCTTCCCATGATTCACAAGAGGGAGTGGGGCTGCCCTGATTTATGCTAGGCTCTTTCTGCTTGCCTACCTACTCCAACTCTACTCTGGGCTCCTGAGAGAGGTGGAGGGATGGTTTTGCCTCCTGTAGCATCATTGATTGGCTGTTCTTCCTCAGAAGGCAGGGCAGTGGGGATGGGCAGCCAATCAGAGGGCAATTCCCTAGGTCAGTGCAGAAACTCCCATCCACACCTGGCTAGTAGAGTGACTCCAATAGGGATGCAGGGCATCTCGGGCTGCCTGGGCCAGCTTCTGGCACACATGTCAGGCTAGGAATGGGCCACATGTGTTTAACACCATTCTGAGATGGGAGACAAATCCTCTGACAGGCCATGCCATGTCCTTTGGTGCTACAGAGTCTGGGGTGGAGCTGAGCCCTGCCATTCACTCCCTTGGTGAGGGACGCGAATGCCTTCTGCAGAGACCCAGTCATGCATACAGGAGCCCCACACCCCAGCACTGGATTGCCCAGGAGAGTCCTGGCTCTTAAGGCTTCCAGCCCTCTGAGCACTGGCAGATGAGTGGGATCCTGCAGCCCCTCCCCCCCCATGCACCATTCCCACTGTCCCAGCTGTGGCTGTATCACAACCAACTCCACTCCCCTTTTACCTCTAGACAGTGTTTCTGCCCAGTTCACACCTGGATGGGTGGCACCTCTCTGCACTGGACTCCTTGGTAAGTTGGCCTAAACACGTCAGCAAATGGATGAAAATCAACACACCGATCTGACCCTTCAGCCAAGGGGGTTTACAAAGCAATGGGCTCCAGGGCGGACTCCCCAATATGATGGATCCCCAGTGGATGAGTTCGTGTGAGGAAGTTGCTTGCCCAGACACCAGGCCTTAGCAACAGGGGAGGGCTCTAAGTGGTGGAATGGAGAAAGGTCACAATGGGTTGTGTGGTGGGCTGGCCTCCAAGGCTATGTCTACACTTGTTAATTTAAGTTGACTTAGCATGTCTACAGTCAAAAATTAAATCAACTTAAAGGGGACCCTGCCAAATCGACTTAGAGCATCCACACTGGACGCCTAAGTCGACTTGTAGGGGCTAGGTGGACCTGAGACAGGTCCACAATGGCAGGGTGGGCACCCCTTGCCAAGTGCCAGGGGGCTCAGCATTTGCCCCGTTGTACATGGGTACAATGGGGGCTGAGCAGGACAGGGACACTGGCAGGGCATAGGAGCAGGGTGGTCAGGACTCTGTTCTGCCCACCGAGGGGGCATGCCAGGCTCTGGCTGTGCCAGCCACCCTGGCAGGGAGGGCAGTGGGGCAGTCCTGGAGCCCTTTAAGTCGACGTAAAGTTGATTTAGGGCTAATCTGTGTCTACACTGGCTACGTTGACTTAATAAAATCAACTTAGCCAGTAAAGTCGACTTTATACTAGGTTTTATAAAGTTAACTTTAATTTTCCTTAAGTCAACTTAAGCTGCTGCTTAAGTCGACTTAAGGAAAATGTAGTGTAGATGCAGATTAAATTAAGTCGACTTAAGCAAGCTAAAATCAACTTAATTTGTAAGTGCAGACGCACCCAAAGTGTCTACAGTATTGCCAAAGCTCACTATTTTATTGCAGCTATGTGGGGTTTTTACCTGTCTCATGAAAATGTAATGAAAGGCAATGCTCATGAATTTTCCCTCCTTGCAGTGGCTACCTGGCAAGCTATTACTGTCAATGGGGCGGAGGCCAGCAAAACAGCTGCCTCTTCCTTCCTGTACATCTGCAGTGGAACTTGCCTGCCCATAATAAAGTTGGCTGCCTCCTCCCACTGTTTTCAGTGAGACGGAGCCATGCCTGCAGCCAAAATGGCTGCCACTGCATGGTCCAGAGTACTGGGCAAGACATAGAAAGTGTGAGGAGCAGCAAACACACTGAAAGGGGAGTGGCAAGAGTGAGGAGGGAGCAGCTGCCATGAGGAGCAAGAGGCAGATTTAGGGATTGCAGGAAGATGCAGGCAGGCAGGTGTGAGGGGCAGGTTTGAGAGCAGGAGATGTAGGCCTCTGATGGCAGCTCCCCCAGCCTGGGGGAGGTGGTGGTGAAGGAGAGTCCCTGTCCAGCTGCCGGAAGAAGGTCGTTTAACAGCTTTGCCAGCTCATGAACTGGTCTACATGATTGTGCTCTGCACTGATGCGTCTAACGCATGGTTAGGGCTGTGCTGGTGCAGGTGGGGCCTCCCCATTAATTTAGATGCTCAGACTCTAAGCTCAGAAGGGACCAATATGATCATCTAGTCCAACCTCCTGAACACTGCAGGCCACAGAACCTCACCCACCCACTCCTACAATAAACCTCTAACTTATGACTGAATTATTAAAGTTTTCAAATCATGCTTAAGATTTTAAAGTACAGAGAATCCACCAGCCGGTGAGCTGTGCCCCATGCTACAGAGGAAGGTGAAAAAACTCCAGAGCCTTTGCCAATCTGCCCTGGGGGAAAAAATTTTCCCAACCCCAAATATGGTGATCGATTGAACCCCGAGCATGTGGGCAAAACTCACCAACCAGACACTCAAGAAAGAATTCTTTGTGATAACTCAGGCTTTGTCTACACTTGGCCAAATAAGTGGACTTTGCTAAGTCAACTTAACAAAGTCAACTTTAAGTCCACACTCAAAAATTAAGTCAACTTAAAGGGGACCTTGCCAAATCAATTGAGAGCATCCACACTGGACACCTAAATTGACTCCTAGGGGCTAGGTGGACCTGGGACTGGTCCACGGTGGTAGGGGAGCACCCCTTGCCAAGTGCCAGGGGGCTCAGCATTTGTCCCATTGTACCTGGGTACAATGAGGGCTGAGCAGGACAGGGACACTGGCAGGGTACAGGAGCGGGGTGGGCAGAGCTGTGTCCTGCCCTGTGGGTGGGCACGCCAGGCTGTGGCTGTGCCAGCCACCCTGGCAGGGAGGGCAGTGGGGGAGCCCTGGAGCCATTTAAGTCGACTTTAAGTCGACTTAGAGCTAATCTGCATCCATACTGGCTAAGTCGACTTTATAAAGTCGACTTAGCCAGTAAAGTTGACTTTAAACGAGGTTTTATAAAGTTGACTTTAAATTTCCTTAAGTCGACTTAAGCAGCATCTTAAGTCGATTTAAGGAAATTGTAATGTAGATGCAGATTAAATTAAGTCGACTTAAACAAGCTTAAATCAACTTAATTTGTAAGTGTAGACACACCGTCAGATCCTACCCCAGCTAACGTCCCATCTCAGGTCATTGATACATCCACCACCAGAAGTCAAAGATTGGTCAATATGCAAAGTAGGCTGTCCCATCATACCATGGCCTCCAGAAATTTATCAAGCAAAGTTTTGAAGCCAGCTAGGTTTTTTTGCCCCTACAGCTCCCCTTGGAAGGCTATTCCAGAACTTTACTCCTCGGATGATTAGAAACCTGCATCTAATTTCAAGTCTAAATTTCCTGTTTATATCCATTTATTCTTGTGTACATATTGGTACTGAACTCAAATAATTCCTCTCCCTCCTGGTATTTATCCTTCTGATGTGTTACAGAGAGCAATCATATCTCCCCTCAACCTTCTTTTGGTTAGGCTAAACAAGCCAAGCTCATTAAATCTCCCCTCATAGGACAGGTCCTCCATTCCACGGATCATTCTTGTAGCCCTTCTCTGCACCTGTTCCAGTCTGAATTCATCTTTCTTAAACATGGGAAACCAGAACTGCACGCAATATTCCAGATAATTCTCACCAGCACCTTATATAATGGTTCTAACACCTTTCTATCTGTACTGGAAATATCTCATCTGATGCATCCTAGGACCACATTAGGTTTTTTCACAGCCACATCTCATTTACAGCTTGTAATCATCCTATGATAACCAGTACACCCATGTCCTTCTCCTCCTCCGTCACTTCCAACTGATGCGTCCCCAGCTTTTAGGAAAAATTCTTGTTATTAGTCCCTAAATGCATGACCTTGCACTTTTCACTATTACATTTCATCCTATTTCTAATATTCCAGTTTACAAGATCATCCAGATCTTTCTGTATGATATCCTCATCCTTCTCAACTTGGTGTCATCTGCAAACTTTATTAGGTCATTCCCACTTCTTGTGTCCAGTTCAATAATAAAAAGGTTAAATAAGATTGGTCTCAAGACTGATCCCTGAGGAATTCCTCTAGTAACCTCCCTCCAGCCTGGCTGTTCACCTTTCATTATTTACTGTTGTAGTCTCCCCTTTAACCAGTTCCTTATCTACCGTTATATTTTCATAATAATCCCCATCTTTTCCAATTTAACTAATAATTCCCTATGTGAAACTGTATCAAATGCTTTACTGAAATCTAAGTAAATTAGATCCACTGCATTTCCTTTGTCCAAAAAATCTGTTATCTTCTCAAATAAAGTGATTCATGTTGGTCTGGCACGATCTACCCTTTGTAAAGCCATTTTGTATTTTATCCCAACTAACGTTAAGCTCGACATCCTTAAGTACTTTCTCTTTCAAAATATTTTCCAAGACCTTGTATACTGCTGAGGTCAAACTAACAGGCCGGTAGTTACCTGGATCACTTTTTTCCCTTTCTTGAAAATAGGAATTATGTTAGTAATTGTCCAATCATGCGGTACAACCCCTGTATTGCTTACAGTTTCAAGTGCCCATTCCTTTAATATTCTTGGATGGAGATTATCCATCTCTCCCCACCACCACCACCTGATTTAGTGCCATTAAGTAGTTTAAGTTTGGCTTCTATCTTGGATATAGTAATTTCTACCTCCATGTACTTATTCCCATTAGCTACCCTACCACTATTCCTGAGCTCATCATTACCCTTATTTGAAACAAAATATTTGTTTAGATAGGCAAAATATTTGTTTAGATATTCGGCCATGCCTAAATTATTCATAATCTCCACCCCATCCTCAGTGTGTGGTCCCACTTCCTCCTTTATTTTTTTTCCTATTTATATGGCTATCGAACCTTTTACTGTTGGTTTTAATTCCCTTTGCAAGCTACAACTCTTCTTGACTTTTGGCTTTTCTCACTTTATCTCTACATGTTCTGGCCACCAGGAGACAGCTATCCTTGCTGACCCCTCCCATCTTTCACTCATTGTAGACTTTCTGCTTTCTTTTAATCACCTGTCTGAGATGCTTACTCATCCAGTTTGGTCTACAACTCTTGCCTACGATTTTTCCCCCCTTCCTTGGGATGCAGGCTTCTCATAGTTTCTGCAGCTTTGACTTGAAGTTATTCCAAGCCTCCTCCACCTTTAGATCCAAGAGTTCTTCAGTCCAATCCACTTCCCCAACTAGTTCCCTTAATTTTTTAATGTTAGCCCTTAGAAGCTGAAGACCCTAGTTACAGATTTATTTTTGTGTATCCTTCCATTTACTTTGAACTGAATTGGCTCAAATTTAATTTCTGAAATCAAAAGTGATCCCAATGAACAGAATGTTGCTGTCTTCAAAGGACACTGTTATACCCTTGTTTGGACCGTTAAAGTACTTAAGCCTTTTCTGAATATTAGAAACTTTAAGGTTCGAATAGACCAAGTCCTGCTCCGATGGTTGTGCAGAGCCAAAGGGACCAATTTCAGACTAGTACACTGGAGTCTTGCCCCCCAGGAGTATGGCAAGGAAACAATCTATATCAGAAGAAAAGAAAATGTAGTGGCAGATGCCTTGGCAGGAATGGGGATCCCCAAGGCATCCTCAGGAATGTCATGGACACTCCTTCCTTCACCATTTTTGTGTTGGACTGTGATGCTGGCATGGCAGGTGCCAGCTCACAGCACAATCACCAAGCCTCCACTGAACACTGAGCCCGTCTGGCTCCCAGTGTGTTAGTGCTGTTCAAACAGGGATTGGAATGATATGAAGTTGTTTCGTGTTCTGATTTTATGAAATGCTTGTGAGTTGCTACAGGCATTCGGCTCACAACAGCAGTAGCCCATATTTGCATCGTAAGCCCCTGTGACTGTGTAAGTCATCAGCCAGGTGCAAGCCTTTACCTTGTGTGAGGGGCTGTGGGAAGGTGCTGTGGAGAACACCTCTCCAGCAGTAAGTGTCACATTCTTCCCTGTCTGAGTGTGACACCAAACAGACTAGAGTGGAACATTAAAGAGGACAGAAGATTGTTGTTTGTTCCTGCCACTCCCTCCCTGCACCGAAGATGAGTCTTGCAAGTGAATTCCTCCTATCAGTTGAGTTTGCAGCCCGGTGCAGAAGTGAGTAAGAGATAAAAGCCCTGAATAAGAAGGAATTGTATCTTTACACTGCTTAGATTGCGAGGGACAAGGATTACTAAGCATAAGCAAAATCTCCCCAGTGCTTAGTCCTGGTTAGCCCTAATTAACATATAGAATTTGCTTATCATAGACGCTCCTGTTACTTTCTTAAGCTTGGAACTCATTTGTGTGTATCTCTGTTTAATGGCTTTAACTTTGTAACTTTTCCTATATAATAAAATTTTAGATGGTTTTTGGCAGGATTGGCTAGAAGTGCAGTCTTTGGTGTGAGCTCGAATGTACAATGGACTTGGGGGAGGTGACTGGTCCTTTCAAACTGGGAATAACCTGAATAGTGCTGTCATAAGGGACCATCTATCACAAAGGCTTAGCTGGGTGACAAGACAGATGAGGGGACTGCCTGTGGCTCCATGTTTAGGCTGTTAGGCTATGTCTACACTTGGCCAAATAAGTCGACTTCGCTAAGTCGACTTTGTTAAGTCGACTTAGCATGTCTACACTATAAAATTAAGTCAACTTAAAGTGGACCCTGCCAAATCAACTTAGAGCATCCACACTGGAAGCCTAAGTCGACTTCTAGGGGCTAGGTGGACCTGGGATTGGTCCATGGTGGCGGGGGGGGCACCCCTTGCCAAGTGCCAGGGGGCTCAGCATTTACCCCATTGTACCCTGGTACAATGGGGGCTGAACAGGACAGGGACAGAGGCAGGGTACAGGAGCAGGGTGGGCAGGGCTGTGTCCTGCTCTGTGGGTGGGCATGCCAGGCTGTGGCTGTGCCAGCCAACCTGGCAGGGAGGTCATTGGGGGAGCCCTGGGGTCCTTAAAGTCAATTTGGGGCTAATCTGCATCTACACTGGCTAAGTCGACTTAATAAAGTCAACTTAGCCAGTAAAGTCGACTTTAAAGTAGGTTTAATAAAATCGACTTAAAATTTCCTTAAGTCGACTTAAGCAGCAGCTTAAGTCGATTTAAGGAAATTGTAGTGTAGACGCAGATTAAATTAAATTGACTTAAACAGGCTTAAGTCGACTTAATTCAGAAGTGTAGATGCACCCTTATAGTGCCTGAGGAGTTTACACTTAATACTGGGTTGGTGAAATCTAAGTCTAGAACTCATAGCCAATGTGGAGTTTATTTTCTGCTCTCATGCAGCCGGCCCTGCAACTGGTACTCCTGCTCGGAAGTCACTGCCAGCCAGCTTAACCTAACCAAGGTAGTCCCAGGATCTGAAAGACACAAAGTGAAGTAGGCACTATCTTTTAGAAGTTGGTCCAATAAAAGGTATGGCCTCACCCGCCTTGTGTCTGTTAGAAATGGATGGCAGTTCCCCTGTTTTAGGGGGGAGGAGTGGGTAAGTGGAGCCTATATTTGATCAGCCAAGGAGAGATTTGCATGAACTGATGCTTTTTTAATCTGAAATGTTTACACACACTGGCAGAAGATGAGAGGGGAGTTCAAAAGTCAAAAGATGAACTAACTCAAGATTTGATTATTTTTAATCTCATGTGTTTGGGGGCCAGTCGCAGGATTTGGGGGGATCTAATTCATGGTTTTGGCTTTCTTGAGGTTGGCAAAGCTATGAAACTCCAACTGATGCTCCTACAACCTTGCCAACATCTCCTCCCGTGGCAGCAGAAGATAATGTATCTTCTCTGTTACAAAGATATACCCTTGGGACAGAATTTCTTTGTACTCCCAGGGTACAAAGCAGGAGAGACTTTTCCAAAACTACCATGGCCAAAGTGCTAGAGAAAAGGATAAAGCCCACAGGAAGCAGTAACTCGTTTAACTTCAGTCAATAATAGCCAGCTGGTGTATTCCACCTACAGTGTGAGCAGATGGACACTAAAATAACAAAGAATAATTTGCTTCCTCAGATCACCCAGTGCAGCATAAAGGGAGGTAAATTTGGTAGCCTTAATTTAACAGGTCTGGAAACCTAGGCACAGAGCCCTTACAGAATACCCACACTACAACACACCCCATCTTCATATTAACGCATGGCTTTAACCTCTGACCTCACACAGACACTTAACACTGACATCCCGCTCTCCTGCCTCCTAGTGGAAGAATGAAAGGAATCCTAGCAGCCATTGTTCCTGCAGAAAAGTCTCCATCCAACAGAAGTTCTCTTCAATGCCTAAGGCAGGTGGGATGGGTCTGGACAGTTGCATGCACCTATTCTTGCTGGTGAGTCTCTGTCCTGGGTCTATTTAACCTTTTGTCTTGCTAGGGAGACAAGGTTGCAAGTTCCAGGAAGTTATGCTAGGTTTTCAGCCACACTGTCCATCAAGCGGATGAACAGGGATTTTACGTTGGTTTGGCTCTCTGAACCGTTCACAATTTAAGTCCAAGTAGCCCTGGGAATGTATTATCCCATCCATTAGATTTGCTTTGTAAACTGGTGCTTGATGCTAATATCTTTTCCAACCAGTCATGCCTGCTCTTGTTTACCAGCAATACTTAAGGGGCTTGAGCTGAGTTAAGACATTACGATGAGTGGATCCCTGCCAGTACTGTGCCTGTAAAGGCATTTTGCCTACCTTCAGCAAAAACGGAACGGCACACTGGGGTTTGCAATGTGAATTAGCTATGAAACCTGAGTTATATCTCTTGCCCTGAAGGAAATGAGATGAGGAAAGGTGGGGAATAAGCTATCTAAACAAGTTTGTACATGCATATGATTTTGTAATGTCCTGCCTGAAAGAGACACACAGCAACTTTGTGGAAAAGCATGAGGATTGTATTATAAAGTTCCATGATGTATCCTGCTTTCAAGGTATTAGAGGCAGACTATGGACAAATAATACATGGCTCTTTCCTCCAAGCATAATGCTTGCACTTCGTTTCACCTCTGCATCCCTCTCATTAGATAGAAGACTCTGTTGTCTTTCTACAATAGACTAACACGGCTACCCCTTTGGAATTAGATAGAAGCGTCATTGTATAGCTAACACAGCCTCACCGGGGGAGGGGGGGCGGGGGAGGGACAGGTACCACCTTCCTCACTTCCACTGCAGAAATTTCTTAGTAGGGGAGGAAGTTTGGGCAGGGAATGGTCCTAAGGGAATTCTTCTTGCTGCTATTTTACCAGGTAGGTAAATCACAGCACAGGATGGGGCTTTAAATTTAGGACATGCTATCTTATGGGGAAAGACCAACTGGAGAACAGTGAATAGGACTCTTCCACTCAGATTAGGGAAGGGGACCATTCTACTAACTGGAATGCATAAAATCCCAAGTATGATGGATGCAGGGGTGGGGGAGGTAGGCGGAGGTTCAGGTCTAATCCAAGCCATGTGACTGACTCTGTGTAAAATCCTGACGGAAGTTCTTGACTGAGGGAATGAGGTAAGAGGCAGGCACCATCTTAAAAGCCAGCCTCAGAGGTGAAGATGACCTCTCCTGAGAAATCCCACCTCTCCCCACTATGTGATACCTAGATACTCCGAGGATAGGCAGGAAGTTTATAAATGCCACAGCTGGATGATTTGGTTGGAGACTAAATCCTGAGACCAGAGGCTGCTTTTCAGCTCAAATTTCAGAAGAAATATGTTGTTTTTTCAATCTCATTTCATTGCTAAATAATCCCATTTTCAAATTTGCTTTGTCTCAATTTGAGGCCAATGGCGAAAACTTCTCTAGAATACTGTGTGCAGTTCTGGTCCCCCATGTTTAAGAAACATGAAGTCAAACAGGAACAGGTGCAGAGAAAGGCTATTAGGATGATCCGAGGAATGGAAAACCTGCCTTATGAGAGGAGACACAAAGGGTGCGTCTACACTTATAAATTAGGTTGATTTAAGCAGGCTTAAGTCGATTTAATTTAATCCACGTCTACACTGGGCTTTCCTTATTTCGACTTAAAGTGCTCCTTAAGTCAAATTAAGGAAAAACTAGTTCGAATTAATAACACCTCGTTATAATTCGAACTAATGTCTAAGTCGACTTTTTAAAAGTCGACTTAGCCAAGGTAGATGCCCTAAGTTGACTTGGTCGACTTAGGGCAGGGGCGACAAGGGAGCAGCACATGGCTCCTTGGCAGAAGGGAGCCACTGTGGCTCCCTTGTCCTGGGGAGCACCTGTTCCCTTCTCCCCAGACCTGCGGCTTCCCTGCCAGGAAACCTGGAACCCTGGCTGGAGAGCCTGGGAGGCGGGTGGCTGGTTCTGGCAGAGCCAGCCACGCGTCAGCTGGCTGTGCCGGGACCGAGAAGCCGCTCGCTGCTTCTCAGTCCCGGCAGAGCCAGCTGTGCGCCAACTGGCTCTGCTGGGACCAAGAAGCCACTCCCGGCTCATCCCGGCAGAGCCAGCCAGTGCACGGCTGGCTCTGCCCGGCCGAGGAGGGGCAGGAGGCTCTCACGGCTCCCTTCTCTCCAGGACCCCCAGGGGTCCCAGCAAAAAGGGAGCTTCTGCGCTCCCTCCTAGTCAGGACTGCGCTCCAGCTCCTGGGAAGCCTCCGGAGGCTTCCTGCCAGCGGGAGGCTGCCGTGCCGGAAATTGCCGGAGCTCTAGCTGTTTGGGGAGGCCCAGGGGCTTCCCTAAACAGCTGGAGTGCTGGCAATTGCCTGCACCACATTCTGGCTGTTTGGGGAAGCCCCAGGGCCGCCCCAAATTGCCGGTACTACGGCGCCCAACTGGCAGGGAGACCCAGAGGCTTCCCCACAGCTGGAGCACAGTCCCGACTAGGAGGCCGCGCGGGGCCCCCTTTTTGGCAGGAACCCGCGGGGGTCCTGGAGAGAAGGGACCCCCGCGGTCCCTTCTTGCTGGGACTGCGTGGTCCCGGCAAGGAGAGAGTGCTCCCTCCTAGCTGGAACCGCGCTCCAGCTCCCGGGAAGCCTATCAAGGCTTCCCGGGAGCTGGAGTGCCAGCAATTGCCGGCACGGCTGCCCTCCAGCTCTCGGGAAGCCTCCGGAGGCTTCCCGGGAGCTGGACCGCAGTCCCAGCCAGAAGGGAGCCACATGGCTCCGTTCTGGCCCGGACCTCTGGGGTCCCGGCAGAAAGGAGTCCGATCTCCCTTCCAGCCGGACCCCCGCGGGTCCCAGCAAGAAGGAAGCAGCGGCTCCCTTTTTTCCGGGACCCATGGGGGTCCCAGGCAGAGGCGAGCCGCTGGCTTCCTTCTAGCCTGGACCACTCGGTCCGGGCTAGAAGGGCTCCCTTCTTCCCAGGACCTGAGTGGTCCCGATCAGAAGGGAGCTGAGTAGTCCAGGGCTTGCTGCTTCGGGGAGAGCCAGCCCCATGTGGGGCTGGCTCTCCCTGGACCTAACTAGTCGACTTAGAGAGTCTAGTATAGACTCTCTAAGTCGAGTTAGTAAGGCCCACTTTAAGTCGACTTAGGAGTCCTGTGTGGACTCTCTAAGTTGACAATAAGGTTGAGTTAAAGTTGACTTATTAAAGTCAATTTATTTAAGTTGACTTAAATCCCTAAGTGTAGACATAGCCAAAGAGCTTGACTTATTTACCCTAACCAAAAGAAGGGTGAGAGGAGAGATGATTGCTCTGTATAAATATGTCAGAAGGGTAAATACCAGGGAAGGAGAGGCATTATTTAAGTTCAGTGTCAATGTGGACACAAGAACAAATGGATATAAACTCTCCATTAGGAAGTTTAGACTTGAAATTAGATACAGGTTCCTATCCATCAGATGAGTGAAGTTCTGGAATAGCCTACCAAAGGGAACAGTGGGGGCAAAAAGTCTAGCTGGTTTGAGAACTGAGCTTGATAAATTCATGGAGGGGATGGTACAATGAGACAGCCTAGTTTGGCAATTGACTAATCTTTCGCTCCTGGTTGTAGATATGCTGAGAGGATGATTGATGGGGTGGGTTCTGATTTATTACAGAGAATTCTTTCTTGAGTGTCTGACTGATGAATCTTGCCCATATGCTCAGGGTTTAACTGATCGCCATATTGGGGTTGGGAAGGAATTACTCCCCCTTCCCCCCCACCCCCCCCCGGGTAGTTTAGAAAAGGTTCTGAGGGTTCTTCACCTTCCTCTGTAGCGTGGGACATGACTCAATTTCTGGTGGATTCTCTGTACCTTAAAGTCTTTAAATCTTAATTTGAGGACTTTGAAGACTTTAATAACTTAGTCATTGGTTAGAAGCTTAATGCAGGAGTGGGTGAGTGAAGTCCTGTGGCCTGCATTGTGCAGGAGGTTAGGCTAGATGATCATATTGGTCCTTTCTGACCTTAGAGTTTATGAGTCAATTCAGATCCCATCAAGTTAGCACATGATGAGGCCTAAACGTGGAGTATTGCTATCTCTGCAATAGTGGGATCCTCTGGGGCAAGAAACATGATGATCTGGTATCTTAGATGCCCAGCCACCCACCTGACTCCCATTACGATAGCATCTGGCTGCCGTGCAGTCTTTAATGTATGTATTTCTCCTCACAACCCCTGGGAGATTGGGCCATGCTACCAGCCCCATTGGATGGGTGGGAGCTCACATGCAGAGACTGGGTGCCTTGTCCTGAGATCAGAAAAGACAGAGATGAAGGAGCAGAAACCCTGGTTTTCTGAGTCCCAGTTAGTCTCTTAAACAATGGACCATCCTTCCTCCGATGAGAACTCTGCATCCTTCACAAGAAGGTTCCATGTGAGCCAAGACAGACTGAACTGGATTCTATAAGACCTTTGGGTCCTGTGAGATTCCCCCTGAACAGAACTAGCTGAACAGGGAGGAGGATGTGCACATGGCTGAATGTGGCAGCTCCTTGCCTTGAAGCTCATTGACTTGTGCTGCTTACTCTTTGGCTTGCCTGCAGGGCGGAGGCTCCCAGCCAGAGGGAGCACACAAGAGTCCATCATGATACCCTAGTGAGCGTCCTAGTTAGGAAAACCTAAGAGCTGCCCAAATCTCTCCCCATTCGTAGGATGAAACTGGACCCAGTGCAGCCGCTACCCCATTACAACATTCTGAGTGACTCAGATATGTTTCCAGCCAGGCCCAGCACCACTGGAAGGGTGCATCTACACTTGTAAATTAAGTCGACTTAATTTACTCTGTGTCTACACTTGCGTTTCCTTAATTCAACTTAAGCAGTTCCTTAAGTCGAATTAAGGAAAAGTTAGTTCGACTTAGTAAAACCTCATTTTACTTTGAACTAGCCCTTAATTCAAACTAGTTAGTTCGAATTAAGTCAATGTGGCTGTATTAGTTCGAACTAACTGCTTAGTTCAAACTAACCGGCACATTGACCTTAATGCAACTGACGAATTCGAACTAAGCAAGTGCCATGCATGGCACTTGCTTAGTTCGAACTAGCATTCTAGTGGGGCCATGCTAGTTTGAATTAAGTTAATTCAAACTAACTAAAATTAGTTTGAATTAGCTAGTTTGAATTAACTAATTCGAACTAACTTTGGTAAGTGTAGACATAGCTGAAGGGTTTAAATCTCATGAAAGGCTGTTTTGGAAGAATCTCTAGGGGGCTACATGGTTATACCTGCCAGCTCCACATGCCCCATAGTGGACCAGGATGGGCAGCCACCTGCAGATGGTGTATTTGTGGGAAGAAACCTATCAGTCACCAGGTTGACAGGGTGTCCGGTCCCTTTCATGTACCCTGTACCTGTCTGATCTATTTAAAATGTAAGCACTTCAGGACAGGGACAATCTTCTACTTTGTGTTTGTAGACCACCTAGCACCATGGGTGGTTGGTCTCTAATCAACAGGGTAATTATTAATTAATACAAGAGGGAAGCAGGCCAGAGAGTCACCCAAAACTAGGAGTTAGAGGCAGAGGACCTTCTGGCTGGCTCCAAGGATGCTAGATGAAAAGCAGCAACCTGACCCACTCCGGACTAGATCAGGAAGCAGAGGTGGCAGCAGGAAGGGAGTTGGGGCCTTTTGTGGGAGGAGGGTTCTGGGGGTGGGCATGGAGGTTTCCTTGTCTTGTGATTCATCACACAGTTCCAGTCGGTCAGCAAAATACTTATCAGAGCCAGACCCAAACTCAAGCCTGGCAGGGATCTCTGGTCTCTCAGTAGCCCAAACACTCAGTCTGCAAGACATATGACACCAAGGTATGATCCATTACAAACTCAAGACAAACCTGAAGGAGGAATGCTGCCCAGAGAGTTTCAGAAGCCCAGGGTGGTCTCAAGTCATCAACTCTGACACATAATCGTCCTTAGCTTAGAATCACTTTGCTGAGGCCTGTGTGATGAGTGGAAACATGGTTGCTCCCCATGGGAGCCATCATATCTCTGCCATGCGCTGGTGTGCAGGATTGGAATGAGGAGACGCAGATTCCAGGGCCGACCTGTCTGTTTCATGCCTGTAAATGAGCATCTGATATTTGTGTCCTTGGTAAAAGTGGAATGTGAATGGCTGGCTCACCTGACCTGCAAGCAGAGTGCATCATTGTGAATTCCTCAGCAGTGAGCATGCATGGAGGGTCCATCCTGTGACTTCCACTCAAGAAGGGTTAATATTTCTCCTGTGCACTGAGAGAATGTGCAGGGGCTCTGCCAGCCCACACTGCAACCACCTAATTGCAGAGGCTGGTTCACTCCTGGCTCAGCTCAGCCATTCTTCGATGACACAGAAACCTTTTCAGCTCCATACTGCTGCTGGCACGGGCCTGTGGTCACAGTGATAGGTCCTGGTGCAGCTCAGCATCATTCTCAGCCCTGCCAGTCCAGGCCTCAGGCAGAGTTAGAGCAATCATAAGTTTTCCTTTCTGCCTTTGCTCTCTTGGGTCTGGCCTTGGCACCGAGGGCTGCTGCCAATTTAATTTCATTCTGCTCTCACTCTCCTAATTACTGGCTGAGAAGAGGGTTTGTATTGCAACGGGCTGATCGGTAAGAGCCTCCAACCCTGCCGGCCCTGCTTAAAGTCACAGGCTTGCTCCGTCTCACACCAGTGTAGGCCAGGAGCAACCACTTGAGGCCAAGAAGAGTGTGAGGAATCAGACCCTTTCCGTCTCATTCTCCTAGGACTAAGCAGACTGGCAATCTTCGTCAGCTCCCCTTGCTGCATGCAATGCTTTCCATTAGCTGCTCATTCAGAAATCACAACCATTTCTGCGGCCTCAGCAAAACACTCGCCATGTGTTTGGCTCCATAGCAAAAGGCAAACAGCTTCCTTTCATCAGAGTCACTGGCATTTACCGCAGTCTCTGCTCTGGTACCTCCTGATCCTGTTGCAGTGGGCCTTACCCAGCGCCAAGAGAAGTCAGTGACCTCAGTGGCCTTTTGGATCAAAAGCGAGATAGTTATGTCCAAAGCAGGCTGCGAAGAGTTACAAAGAGTTCGCACAGAACTGGCTCACTCAGCAACAAAATGGCAGGTGAAATTCCATGTTGATAAATGCAAAGTAATGCACACTGGAAAACATAATCCCAATTATATCTATACAATGATGGGTCTAAAGTTAGTTGTTACCACCCAAGAAAGAGATCTTGGAGTCATTGTGGAGAGTTCTCTGAAAATATCCACTCGATGTCCAACAGCAGTCAAAAGAGCTAACAGAATGTTGGGAATCATTAGGAAAAGTATAGGTAACATGACAGAAAATATCATATTGCCTCTAGAAATTCATGGTTTACCCACTTCTTAACTACTGTGTGCAGATCTGGTCACCCTATCTCAAAAAGACATATTGGAATTGGAAAGGGTATAGAAAAGGGCAACTAAAATGATTATAGGTATGGAAAAGCTTCCATATAAGGAGAAATTAATAAAACTGGGACTTTTCAGCTTGGAAACGAACTGACTAAGGGGGGGGGGGGGGGCTATGACAGAGATGTCTAAAATCATGACTGGTGTGAAGAAAGTAAATAAGGAAATGTTATTTACTCCTTCTCGTGACACAAGAACTAAGGGTTACCAAATGAGTAATTGGCAGCAAGTTTAAAACAAACAAAAGGACTTATTTCTTCACACAATGCACAATCAACCTGTGGAACTCCTTGCCAGAGGATGTTGTGAAGGCCAAGCCTATAATGGGGTTCAAAAAAGAACTAAAGTAGTTCATGCAGGATAGTCCCATCAATGACTATTAGCCAGGACAGGCAGAGATTGCTGTTTGCTAAAGTCTGGGAATGGCCAATGGGATGGATCTCTTGATGATTGCCTGTACTGTTCATTCCCTCTGAAACACTGGCCACTGTTGGAAGACAGAATACTGGGCTGGATGGACCATTAGTCTGACTCAATCTGACTATTCGTATGTATTTATTTGATTTTGATGGGGTCACTCCTGATTTACACCAGTGGAAGAGCCAGGGGGCCATTGTGTTTATAAAAGGAATGAGTGATTTGTGAGACTGACTGGGAATTTGTTATGCACAATTTCATAAAGAAGTGCCACACTCTGAAACGCCATAAAAACCAAGAACAAAGCATCATGCTTGCCAGGAGTTTGCTTCCTTTAATGTTCTCTAGAGTAGATCTCCGTCTAACATAACATTAGTTAACCCTCCTCACTGACAGCAGAACATCTGCCCTCACCATGCAAAGTCATGCTCAAGCTGCTTTTTTTCAGGGGAACAGAGTTAATTCAGATGAAATGCCAGTGCGATTTCCCAGCCAATTCTGTCCTGCAGAGGGATTTTCTTGAATTTGCAGAAGAGTTTGTTGACCTACATGCCAGTCAGGTGTGGGGTCTGACAAAGGACCGTGATGCAGTCAGACTGTTTGCATTTATGCACTTCTAAGCCATATAAATTATGCAGTGCCTTCTCCCATGCTTTCTTCAAGGTGACATTGGTAGGCAGTGTGATCTGATGAGCGGGAATAAATAAAACCAACAACCTGAAAACTGATCCAAAGCACTAGCTGCAGCCAGAAATGTGAGCTGGTTCCCTTCTGTTCTGGTTGGCTCATTCATTGCACTTAGGAAGGGCATAGATTTGAGATGATGATGCAAGTAATTATGCATTCAAGTATTCAGAGCACTGGCTGATTCCTTCTTCCAGAGAAAGGCTGGTGCGTGCTACTTATGTAAATTGTTGTGTAACCCTGGCCAGCTGCAGTGCTTGTGCTTCTGTTAGCTGAGGAGAGGCTCGGGAGAAAGCAGATCCTAAACCATTCAGCTGGGCACGGCCATGTCCTGCTGGGGAGCCCCGAGATACCAAAACCTTGGAGCTGGACCGGAGACTTTACAACCACTGAACATAGGCAGACTGCTGCCCCCGTTCCCAAAATATACCTGGCCCAGGATTCAGGGCTGACAAGCGAGGCCTATAACCGAGGGAGTTCTGCAATGCCGTCTATGGCTTCTCCATGTTTAGAATGGAGTGTTCCTCCCAAGGACAGCATGGACTCCAGCATGCACACCCCACCTCCATCCAAGACTCTGGCCATGGGGAGCGAGGTGAAGCCCGACACAGTGATCTGGGGCTGCCGTAGCTGGGGTCTGTCTGTACCTATCCAACCATGTGGGAAAAGGTGGCTTCAGGCCTGCTCCAGTTTGTGCAAATCCAATGTGGCCTTTGAACTCCTAGCTCATTGCCTGTTCATCCTGAGCAGGAGAAATCTGGGGCATCCCCATCACAAGAGCGGAGACCTGCCAACTTGCCCAATCGCTGTAATAGTCCCTTAGCTCTGCAGTGAATTGCTGATGTCTTGGCCTCAGTTAGCACAGAAGCCAGTGCTAGGTCCAGGCCCATGCTCTGCTCAGACCAGCTCTCCTCTGGGCTAACACCTAACCCCGGCTATTGCACTGGACAAGGCGGCGGGGTTACAGGCTCATTATTTCATGGCTCCACTGCCACATCCTGACTTGTTGTGTAAACGCGTGTGAGAGAGCTAGAGACTAGAGGGAGAGTGCTCATCTCGGCAGTAACGAAAGGGCAAAGCGAGTATAAAGTTGCATCTGGGTACATGGGCTTAATAAAAGCTGACAGCAGGAAAAGCTCATTCTGCCCAGCCAGGCAGCAGCCCAAGAATGCGCTTAGAGCCACACAATGCACGCTGCTCCCCTCACGTCACGGCTCTTCTCACTGCACAGCCTGCCCCTGAGTATGAGGTAACACAAGGAGACGACAATGACCCGTTCCCCCATACCTCCCCCTTGTGTGCCCACGGAGGCATGTGACAAGATCTTCTTTGTCTTCAGCTCTTTCAGTGAAGAAATTTATGAGTAGTCAGGGGAGGAATCGGGTTATAACCTGCAGCACAGGAGTCATCAGCAAGGCTGTAAATAGCCCCCAAGACCCTCTCTATTACCCAGGATTCAAAGCTGCCCCCTTCAGAAGCTGCTTCTTTCATCTCCCGTGGGTTCTTTTCTTTTCTTGCCTGGTCCTCATTGCTTATGAGACAGAAGGTGGAAAAAAGTCAAAGGAAGAGAGTGTTTGTGCTAATGTTGCCGGCACTTGCTGGCAGTGATCGTGGGCTTGGAGAAGCAGCATGTTGCTAGACACAGATTGGTGGTACTACCACCCTGGCCTCCATCAGGGCAAAGATTTGAGGGTTACATTCTAGCCCTATTCCAAGCCTGGGTAAATGGGCTTGGGCCAAAGGGTGCTGCATGGAGGATTGAATCCTCCCCCAGCCACTGCCTAGCTGTCAATCCATTGTGGCGGCTGTGGCCATCTCCATGGTATCTGGGCTCCCCAAGTGCAAGCACACCAGCACAGATCACACCCTGCCCATTCTTCTGGGCACTCTGCACCATGCACCGAGCTAAGCACCAGCACAAAGCCCAAGCACTGCTTCAGGGCCTCCTCTGCAGCCAGTGGCGCACAACCTTCATGCCGCCCATCTGCCCGGGGGAATTTGCTAACGCCTCCCCATGGCACCAGTGGATGGAACTGCAGCCCTTCCTGCACAGCCTTCCCCAGTGCAGGGGGACAGGCCAGTCACGTTGCTTCTGTGGATGATGCATCCAGAACAGTTCCCAGGTGACATGTCAGCAGTGTCTCCAAAGTCCTGACTTCACTACAGAAATGAACTGGGGAAAGGGCTAGGAACACAGAAGGAAAGAGCTGAGATGTGAAAGAAACACCTACAGCAGCTCTGCAGTATGAAGAGGGCTGAAGAAGCCTGCAAGGGAAGCAAGCCAAGAAACATCTCAGGAAAGGGTTTCTTTGTTCCTCAGTCTCACTCTTTCCTAGGATGTTGTCTAGCCCTTTGCTCCAGTACAAAGCTGAGACTAGATGAACATGGTGGTCCCTTGGGGCCTTAAGATACACGAAACTGAGTGCGAAGAGTTGCCACAACTCTCATTCAGTCACAAAGGAGAACAGGTACCACAATGTATCTGTGTGCCAGACCCTCTGTCTATCACGGTCAGGAGCATCCATGATCCAACACTTTTTATTGCTTGTGTGGACAGGACAACAAAGTGCTGTAGCCCAGTTCAGGCACAGGTGTAGATCTTTCATTCATTCATGCAAAAATGTGATGCTCAGCACATCTACTTCCTCTGATTTAATTCCCCCCTCACATTTGTTCATCATTTCCAATTCTTTCCTGTGCACCGACCGCAGAATTCTATATTTGAGCTGTGCTCCTTAGTCATGATTAGTCAGATGAACGCATGCTACGTTCTATTCCGTCGCTGGATGGATGCCAATGCACTTCCAGCATGAATACTGAAACACTTCCAGCAAACAGCTGTGCCAGGAAACTGGATTGTTGAAATATTCCTTGGAAATGAATGCGGGAGAGGCACACACTCACCCATTTCAAAATTCCAGCGCTTTCAGAAAGTTTCTTGAATATTCACCCAAATCTTTAAAAAACTCTTTTAAAATCTGTAACAAACCCACTGCAAACACCATGAGAAGTGAATGCTGCTTTTTATCTAGCCAATACTGATCATTCCTGCATTTAAGGATTTTCCCAGGAGATTCTTTATCATAACAAACAGGAATAATAGTTTTATTTGCAAAACAATGTTTGGGACACCATCATCTTCAAAATCACATTTCTTTCTGAATGTGCTTCATGTGCTGTTATTAAAAAGTAATAAGGCCTGAAATACAAGAGCTGCAATAGATTAGGAAGGATTGGGAATAACATTTCTCTCTATTTTCCAGTTTGTTTGCAGAGTGCATTTGACAGCAATTTGTGTAATAGCAGTTACATTCGGTCCCAAGTATAGAGAATTAATTAGGCAGTTTCCACTGTTATTTAGGTTTTTCACACAGCAGCAGGAGAAAGAGAAACATTTTCACAAACAAGAACATGTGACTGCAAAACCATGTAAAGTGGTTGAAGATTCCAGCCTAGGTGTGGGATCTGAATCTGCTTTGATTTTAACTAGATTTCAAGTTGAAAGCATCTTTTAATGCATGAATGGAACGGTTTGCTTGGCAAACAACTGTGGAATTGCCATCCCCAATCATTTGAAAATCCTGAGCTGGATGCCAAAATCCTGAGGTTGGTTTAAAAATCATGAGGTTTTAAAGTAATAATAATAATAATAATAATAATAATAATAATAATGTGGGTTCTTTTTCTTTGCCTTGTGGTTTTTCAGTCTTCAGGTCATGCTCGGGCCATGGTTTCAAGCTTTTCTTTACAACTGCAAGGGCTAGTAACTTATTAATTTAAAAAAATGAAAGCTGAGATTCTTACAGAATCACCTGACTTGAGGAGCAGGGGCTGTAAGAACAACACTAAATATCACAAGACTTGTGAAAAAGATCTCAGAAACTCACAACAGTGAAACACTGCGCTGAGACTTGGAAGTCCATGAACATCTTTTATACACTTAAAAGACCTCTGCAGAATCCCACAGGATCTATTACACTATGTCTACGCTTGCAAGTTAGGTCAACTTAAGAAGGTTTAAGTCGACCTAACTTAGTCGCTGTCCACACCAGGCTTTCATTAAGTCAACTTAAGAAATTCTTTAAGTCGACTTAATGAAAACTTAGGTCGACTTAATAAGAACCCTTAAATCAACTCCTTAGGTTGACCTAAGCACAGTGTGGACACCTATGTCCACTTTATTAGGTCGCCCTAAGGGCAGTTAGGTCGACTTACTAAGTCCTCATTCAGGGAAACCACTTTGTTAAGTCTACTTAATAAGGTTGACTTTAGGTCAACTTAAAATTGACCTTATTAGGTCAATATAACAAAGTTGACCTAACTTTTTCTAGTGTAGACATAGCCTTAGAGCTGGGCAAGTACCATATTTACTGGAATTTGCTGGCCTCATGTTGACATGATATTTGTGACTTTTATTCTTGACTTACCATGACCAATTTGTGGTTGTGAGTTTCTGTGCAGAATAGTGCCCAGAGAAAGAGAAAACCTTGCAAATCAAGGATATCTTGAAATGTCCATGAGAATTCAGGCTTCAGCAAATAGTCACACAACTGGGATATTGAATTGTGACTGTCACAGCAAGCTGGTCTCAAGTGACTTAAAAACTGCAACCAGACTATGGAAAGTATAATCAAAGAACTAAAGATATCCTCCCCACCCTTCAGCTGTCCAGTCTATTGGACTTTGGGGTAAGGCCTGATTCTCTGTCTGTGCTCTGCCTAGCACAGTGAGGCCTCAATTTCTGTGGAGACCTCCAGTTGCTTCAGCAAAATAAATAATAAAACGGATAAAAATTGGGTTCCACCTGCAGTCAATTCCTGAATAGGGAATCATAGAATCATAGGGCTGGAAGGGACCTCATAAGGTCAACTAGTCCAACCCCCTGCTAAAAGCAGGACTACTCCCACTAAATCATCCCAGCCAGGACTTTGTCTAACCGAACTTTAAATATCTCCAAAGACGGAGATTCCACCGCCTCCCTAGGTAGCCCATTCCAATGCTTCAACACCCTCCTAGTGAGAAAGTTTTTCCTAATATCCAACCTCAACCTCCCCAGCTGCAAATTGAAACCATTGCTCCTTGTTCTGTCCTCTATTACTACTGAGAACAGCCTAGCTCCCTCCTCTTTCGAGCAACCCTTCAAGTAGTTGAAGGTTACTATCAAATCCCCCCTTAGTCTTCTCTTCTGTAGACTAAATAAGCCTAGTTCCTGCAATCTCTCCTCATAAATCATGTGCTCCAGCCCCCTAATCATTTTCGTTGCCCTCCACTGGACTCTTTCTAATTTGTCCACATCCTTTCTGTAGCAGGGAGCCCAAAACTGGACACAGTATTCCAGATGCAGCCTCACCAGTGCCAAATAGAGGGGAATAATCACATCCCTCGATCTGCTGGCAACACTCCTACTGATGCAGCCCAATATGCCATTGGCCTTTTTGGCAACAAGAGCATACTGATAGCTCATATTCAGCTTCCCGTCCACCATAACCCCCAGGTCCTTTTCTAAGGTGCTGCTACTTAGCCGATCGGTCCCCAGCCTGTAGCAGTACATGGGATTTTTCCATCCTAAGGGCAGGACTTTGCCCTTGTCCTTGTTGAACCTCATGTTGTTTCCTTTGGCCCAGTGTTCCATTTTGTCTAAGTCTCTCTAAATCCCGTCCCTGCCCTCCAGTGTGTTTACCATTCCCCCCAGCTTGGTGTCATCCGCGAACTTACTAAGCATGCAATCTATCCCGTCATCGAGATCATTAATGAAGATGTTGAACAGAACCGGCCCCAGGACCAACCCCTTGGGCACTCCACTTGTTACCGGTTGCCAACTAGACATCGAGCCATTGATTCATACCCACTGGGCCCGTTGATCTAGCCAGTTTTCTATCCACCTTACGGTCCACTTATCCAACCCATACTTCCTTAACTTGCTGATGAGAATGCTGTGGGAAACCATAACAAAAGCCTTGCTAAAGTCAAGGTATACCACATCAACGGCTCTTCCTACATCCACAAATCCAGTCATCCCATCATAAAAGGCAATCAGGTTGGTCAGGCACGATTTGCCGTTGGTGAATCCATGCTGGCTGTTCCTGATTACACTATATTCCTTCAAGTGCTTCAGGATGGATTCTTTGAGGACTTGCTCCATGATTTTTCCAGGGATTGAGATGAGGCTGACGGGTTTGTAGTTCCTCAGATCCTCCTCCTTCCCTTTCTTGAAGATAGGTACTATATTTGCCTTTTTCCAATCCTCAGGGACCTCCCCCATTCGCCACGAGTTTTCAAAGATAATGGCCAGCAGCTCTGCAACCACAATGGCCAATTCCCTCAGCAGCTGCGGATGCAGTTTATCCAGCCCCATAGACTTGTGCACATCCAACTTCTTTAAGTAGTCCCTAACCTGACCTTCCATCACTGAGGGCCACTCTCCTTCTCTCCATTCTGTGTTACCCAGTGCAGTAGCCTGGAAGCTGGCCCAGGGAAATGGGAAATGGGCTAAGTTGCAGCATTGCCAACTTCTGCAATTTTATTGTGAGTCTTGCAATATCTGGTGTTTTTCTTAGAACCCTAGCTCTTGGAAGCCTGCCATTGTGTGAAAATCTCAGCTGTCATTTTAAAAAACTAAATGTCTACGTCTCACAGTTGTGAAGACAAGTGTGAAGACATATACCCTAAATATTCAGAAAGCAAAAGGCAAACAACAAGAAACCCAAATGTGTTATTCTTGAAAGAAATCCTATCATTTTAAGCTAATTTCAGTATAGCTTGGGCCTGACAGGATTTTTGAGCACTTGGACTGGCAATATTGGAACAAGCTCAACTGGCTCGTGTAGTTTTCAGCCATCCTGCTCATCTGGACCGCAGTGGATCTGCTCATGTGCTTAGAGAGGAGCATGTGGGTCAGTGTTTTGCTGGGTCAGATGGGAGTGCTCAGCAGGGAAGCCACTTATGGGGCTGGAAACAACAGGCCCACTCCCTGAGTAAGGGCCTGCTCGGATGAGTAAGGCTGGCATCTCCTGGCCCCATGTGATTTCCAGGAAGCTATTGTAACCTTCGGGTGGGCTAAATTCATTTAATTGCCCTTCTCCAGTGCCTCACAGAAATCATTCCCAATCCCTATGGGGAAAGCAGCTGGAGACCCAGGATCCAGTCTGTACGGGACTCTCAGAAAAGATTGCTCAGAGTTACCACCCCACATTAGAATACTACTACATTAAACATAACAATGAACTTTATTAACTACTAACTAAATGAACCTTATCCTAAGAAAACAAACTACAATTAACCAAGAACAATCCCTTGCATGAAAGATACCCAAGAGTCCCAAAGTCTGTGTGGAGTTCACCCAACTCTCAGCTACAGTCTCTGTTCCAGTGTGGAAGCTTGAGTGGCAAGAAATAGCTGTCCTCTTCTTTCTTTGCTGGGGTCCCCTGTAGCACTCCATGCAGGCTTTCTCTTCTCCTCTGCAACCAGCCCTCAGTCCCATATGCATGTCTGCAAGGTCTGTCGCAAATGACTCCTTTACATGGAGAAAACATCTTGTTCACTCCTGGCTCAGCTCTTCTCCAGAACACTGAGCACATGGTCTCCTTTCAAGGCAGCTCCTGCCTGCTGTCTGCTCAGGCTGCTGCTCTCCAGTCATCTGACTGACAACATCACATCACACAAGCAGGGTACACTGTGGAGCATGCTCAAATTGCTACCACTCCCTGCTTCTGGAAGTTTCCAGTTGTGGGTCACTAATCTGCCCAACAACACTAACCCACCCTCAGCAGGTCTCCCAGAGATAGCCTTTTCAGGCATATGGGTTACACTATCACATCAGGGCAGTTGTTCAGAAATGAAGGAAAGTGCAAAGGTCTCTCCCTTCTAAAGAACATCAGGGTAGCTGCTGCTGACAGCTCCTGGGGAGCTCCCTACAGCTCAGTTGCCTTCAGAAGTGAAAGTCCTACCATGTGCTGGGACTGCCACATAGGCCTGCGCCTGCCATCAGCTGGGTTGTGCATCTCTACTGCCAGGGAGCAGAACGTGACAAAGAAAGACCTCTCAGGCCAAGGGGCCATCATGTCCAGTACTGCACAGAATGTGCGCCAGCAAAGAGTTCCATCAGAGTCATCTGTCATCTCCTAGGTGGCTCACCAGATGGCAGCTCTGAGTGCTGAGCTGTGATGTCAAATCTGGACATTGGCCAACATATCCTGGTCCGTGACTTTCAGCACCCAACTTGAGACACCAAGGTCATTTCTCAGGCAGGTATATGGCACCATCAAACAAGCCTCTGCAGCACCCAAACTTACAGGCCACTTTTGACCTAAAGGCCACTGGTCAGAGAGAGGAGCCAGCCAGCCGGTCGCGATGGGACCGATGTGCATTGATAATGTCACATCCAAGTATTTCCTGTAGTTTTGACTAAGCATTCTCTGCCCTGAGCTGATTGCTCCAACCCTCCTGCTTCACCCACTCTGTACCTGCCTTTCTTACCTACCTCTTTTTCCTGGCCTGTTATCCTGACCTTCTCCCTTTCCTAGTCTTTCCATTTGGCTGATCTCCTCCTATCTAACCCCACTCACTGACACTAGCATGCCACTTGTTGCCTTTGCAGTGTTCACTCTGCTGGTGTGTTTTACCCCTGCCTCAACCCTTTGTATGTCCTGTCTATTAGACTAGGTGCTCATTGGGGCAGGCACTGGAAAGGCCCTGCTCATTGGGGCAGGCACTGGTGACAGATGTGATAGGAGAACTGTAAATCTTTTGCTCTCTGTTGCATGGATGCAGCTCCCAGCATAATTAGATCTTAGGGCTATAATTTGAACAGGGCTAAGCTCAGACACCTTGTGAACAGGTATAGTCTGGAACAATATAAGTTGCACCTGCAAACTTTGGATGCAGACAAGGAGTTGCAAATGCTGATCTGAGGACCTGCATCCCTAATGTGCATGATTTGCACCTGCAGTTGAAGGGCAGCTGAGACCCTCTAGTGTGAATTTTGCAAGTATAAATTGTGCCAAGTAAAAGGAAGCTGCCCATCTGAAAATGTGCCCCTAAGTGGGATCTCTGCTCAGTGATCTCACATTGCACACTCTTCCTGCTAGTCCCATTTTCATCATTAGATGTTCTCTGTGCGTTTTACACCTCTTCCCTTGAGTGACATGCTGCACCCCTGCACGCCCCTATAATACAATCTTTCTACTTTCCTGTTCACCCATACAATGTAACTGTGTATGGTCTAATGCAAAGTATATCATGTACGGTGTCTTTGGAGTGCTCGTGGCATGCTCTATATTACTGATAGTGTTGTATGTTTCATGCAACATCATACGTGTGTACAGATATGAAACATCCCCAAATGTATTCCACATGGCTCAAGTGGGGGTAGACAAACAAAGCTGGGTTTGCACACACCCAGTGAAGGTCTGCATACAAGAACAATGCAACTCAAGTACCTTGGCCCAAGAGGGAAGAATTTGCTGACCACAAGAAGGGAGGGCCGCGGGGGTTTGAAAAGAGAAAAAGACACAACAGGGTGACTCTTTGCTATGGATTCCATCTTCTAAGCAACATTAAGAACTGGGCCCTGTCCACAGGAGAGGAGGCAGAAACTGGCTAAGAATCACTGCAGCCAAACATAGGTGGGTAAGTTAGACATGGACTGTAACAGTGATCTTCGGTTAGACTGTAAATTATCTTTTATTTGATTGTGATTATCTCCTTGACTGATTAGCTATCTGATTTTAGATTGATTTGACATGTATTCAGTTCAATTAAGTTTTAATCAATAAACTTAGGTTTGTTTTGTCTAAAGCAGTGAAATATTGACTGTGTAAGTGTAAAAGCTGGGTTGAGAGCAAAAGCTAGTGCACATTAACTTCTTTGTTAGATTGACAGATTGGTGCAAATGAGTTTGCAAGGCCCAGTGGGCATGCACTGAACCTTGCAAGATGGAAGTCCCTGGAGTTGCATCTGGGGTAGGGGGGCTCACTGGAGAACCATCCCATGAGTGGCTAGTGAGAGCACATTTCCACTGCCTGAAAGACTGATTACATGCAGGTGGCTGGACTTGAGCTGTTCCGGGAGTGGGGGTTCAGACAGCAAGGCAGGGTACATCAGGGCCCTGGAGTGGGAATTGGGATGGCTTCATACCAGTCCAGATAGCAGGAGGGGAACATCACACCTTGGAATTCCAAATTGAACCAGGCAAGCTAACTGTTGTAGGGCCCAGATGCTAATATCTGGAGAAAGGGAAACTAGTGAATGGAAACTTGTCTTTTTCCCTGGGTTTTGTTTGTTTTTGTTTAATTTTGCAAATTCACTTTTGCTTTGAGCAGTTTTACAAGATGCCAGGGGGAACCTGCTCTTTGATTCCTTAAAAACCTTTTGTGTGTCAATACTGAAATCAAGCTGCTTGAATCAGCAGCTGCTGATCTAGATGTCCTGCACTGAGAAATCATGTCCCAAAAGGGAAACCTGGAACATATCAGGGAGAGCAGGGAAAATAATAGACTTGGCCTCGCCATGTCCCTCTGTGACCTAGAGCCCCATTGGTGCCATCTGGCAAAGAGTTCAGTGTTCATTACAAGCAATTCCTGTCTCGGACCTATCAAACTCACTACATCCAGCATACAGCTTTCTTGGTATTATTCCAGAAAGGGGAAAATGTTAGGTCTCCACGGAAAGCTGGTAATTACTGAAACTCAGCCATCGTGAGGTGTGCAGAGGGACAGTATTTGTAATGTAACTATGTTGGCATGTAACTGTATATTTTTTAGTTCAGAAGGTGGAGAAAGTTACTAGGGGAGAGGGTGTTCTCAGTTTGATTTTGACAAACAGAGAGGAACTGGTTAAGAATTTGAAAGTGGAAGGCAGCTTGGGTTAAAGTGATCATGAAATGATAGAGTTCATGAATCCCAGAGGTGCTGGGATTTGAGTGGGTATCCGGTGACCAGGGGCTAGGCAACACATAGGCTATGTCTACACTAGGGAATTAAGGTCGACTTTAAGAAGGTCGACTTTAATAAGTCGACTTTAAGTCGACCTTATTAAGTCAACTTAGAGAGTCCACACTGGAGCTCCCTTCTGCCTCGGACCACTTGGCTCCCTTCTGCTCGGGACTTCCCACGTCCCGGGCAGAAGGGAATCCTCCACGGTCCCTTGTCCCCGGGACCCGCGCTCCAGCTGCGGGAGCTGGAGCGCGGGACTCAGGGACAAACGAGCCCCACAGTCCCGACCAGGAGGGAGAGCGGGAGACCGCGCTCCCTCCTGGCCGCGACCGCTAGGGAGACAGCTGGAGCGCGGCAGCCCCGGGCTTCCTCCTGGCCGGACCGAGCGGTCGCGGCCAG
>ML685764.1:41534758-41653878 GCA_007922175.1 Pelusios castaneus
GACTTAAGCCTTAGATCGATTAGGGAGGAGGTGTTAGGAAGTCGACTTTATTTTGCCTAAGTCGACTTAAGCAAGCTGCTTAAGTCGAGTTAGGCAAAATGTAATGAAGACACAGGGCCAATTAAGTCGACTTAAGCCAAGCTTAAGTCGACTTAATTGGCCAGTGTAGACACAGCCATAGACCTTTTAAGGGACTATGGGGCTGAGGTGCATCTATGGCCCACCTACAGTCTGGTCTAGCCCAGAGGAGGATGCTCCAGTGGCGGCCAGGAGTGTGAGTCTGTGTGCTAATGTGACGTGCCCCCTTTGGCTAGACCAAGTGCTGCACAGCCGTGAGTCTTGGAGCCCACCTAGTCCATTTCACTGGGTTCTGGCTCAGGGTCCTAAAATCAAGCAGTTGGAATCACTCCTCAGTATCTCTTCCTGCTGGGCCAGGAACTCCTTCCCACCCACCTTGATCCGATGGGCCTCTCTAGCCCATAGATCCAGTCACCCCTTCTCTGGGGGCTCTCTCTGGCCAGCTTCTCATCAGACTGGTGGCAGGACTTTCCTTCTCCAAACTGCCCTTCTGCATCCCAGCACTTTCAGTCTCCAGCTCCTGGGAGGCTGCTGATCTGCACTGGCTGGCGTTGCTTCATTAACTCCTTGGTTGACAGGTAAACCTCGAGTCTAGACCCCATGACAGGGAGCTAACACCCAGCTGATATAGGAACAATTCCCCCATCCTGGAGGCAAGTAGCAGCAAGGTGTCTCATGAGCTTGGGTCCCCAGAGAAACATCATACCCTCTCTGCCCCTCCTGAAGAGCCCAGGACAGGTGACAGTAACAGAAACAAGGACTGCTCTCCTCAGTGGGACTCTAGTCAATCTTGGCTCAGGGATAAAAGGATGGTGGAAGATCTTTGTGTTCTCCCTCCACCCTCCTTTGTGCACTGGCACAGGATATAACCACCATCTGGCTCTGAGTGCAGCCCACATACAATTTATCTGGTTTCCATGCCTGTGACTGTTTTCCCATACAGGCAGGAAAGCCCATCTCCCTGTTGGCCCCAGTTACCTACCCCTGCAGTTCATGTGATCTTAGAAAGCCTCGAAAACAGGCAAGTCAGGATGGGGCACTAGTGGGCTGAGGAGTGCATGGAGCTTGCATGGGCAGCAGAGAAGGTGGGGCATGGAACGTGCCAGCAGAGTACAGGTGGGCCAGTGGAAGAGGGAACATATGGGAATTTCCAGACTGGATCAGAACTGAGGTTGATCTAGGCCAGTACTCTGTCTGTGACAGTGGCCAGTACCAGTTACTTTAGAGGCAGGCATAAGAACCTCCCCATTGGCAGATTTCGGATGATCAGCCCCCACATTAGGTCTCATCCTAGTGCAGTGTTGTGGAGCGCTGTACAACCAGAGTGCAGTTCATCCTGCCAGTGGTACCTGGCCCTGTCCAGAGTACAGCAGGAGAGAATTCCCTGCTGCTTGAACAGGAATTGCTGCTGCCAACAGCCAGCAATGGATGTCAGATGAGTTGTGCTCACGAGGATGTTTATTTATAGATGGTATATACCGAGGAGGCCCCGGTCAGAGGCCAAGGCTATCATTTTCAGAAATGCTGAACTCTCTTAGGAGCTGTCCTAAGTGTCTCTGGCACTTTACAGAATGGGACATCAGCTCCTAAGTCATGAGGACAGTTTTGAAAATGTTGTCCCAGGACCCCCTTGCACTGTGTGCCATACCGACACATAACAGAACATCCCTACCCCAAAGAGCTTCCAATTTAGGTCTAAGAGAAGAGACAACAGATGGACACAACAAACACACAGTAGAGCACAAGGAAACAGAGACAACCTGCTTGGTGTGACGTGATTGCGGCTCTGCTTATGGATTATGCAAAGGAACTGAAGTCATGTCTCTAATGGAAGTTGGGAAGAGATGCTTGGTACTAGAAAAAAAAAGTCCAATGTAGATGTCACGCGGGTTGAGCTTGGCAGTTGAAAAGCTGTTCCCAATGCCAATAAATAGCCTCATTCACTTCTTTTATGGCAGCTGAGTTTAAAGAGTTCTGTTTGCAGCTATCTTGTGCCAGCTCCCACCCTCAGCAGTGAGGGGCTTGATGTGGAAAGGAAACTCAGCTACAGCCCAACACTTTGTCTATGAGCAGATCAAAGAAGAGAGAATTGAAGTGGAGCTAACCTCAGGGAACGCTGAGCAAGAATAGGGCCTGCCCGATGCACTAAAAGGATGTGGTTTTTTCATGTTGTTACTTGTAGCAAATTCTTCTAGCTCTACCTTAACTCCATGCTTTTATTTTCAGTAACATTCTCCATATATTGAGTCCAACCTTCTGCTCACTGTATCCTCCAGCTTTTCTTATGCTCTGAAAGATACACCAGGGCGAACAAGCCACTCTGGCCCACAGGACCAAATGTTGGGCTATGATCTAAGAGACCTTCTCCATCTCCACCATTTGATCGGCCTAGCAGGATTCACTGCAACTTGCCGGGCCATGACGATAGCTGTAACCATGACAGAGAAAGAGCTTTTGTTCTGGCTTCTTTCAAGGGAATTTAGTTCTGAGGATTTTCTCAGATCATTTTTTAAAAGAAATCAAAATGATGACACTAGAGAGTGAGCTGCGAAGTGTCCATTGGGTACAAGGGGAAGGACGTCTTGGAAGGATCTTGAGTTCAGTCAGGATGAGAAGTCTGTACCAGGCCAATCATGCTGTGAATTGCCATTCACTGCCTACACTGTGCCTATTTATCCCCAGAGCCAACATGATGGAGAACCAATGTGATGGAGAAGAGCGTACATATGAAGACTAATCCACAAATTTAGCTGTGTCACAGTAGGCCCATTGCCGTGATATGGGGCTAGAAGAAATTTCAATGCCCAGTTCGTACAAATAGGCCATTTCTTTTCTTCGTCTTTTAATTCTAGGGTAAAAGAAACAAAGGAATTTGAAAAAGCCTCTTTGCTTAAGTGATTTGGGTTCTGACTCAAGAACTCGAAATACGGGAATTCCAAGTGCTGGAATAACCTGCCTCCTTAGTGCTCCATGCCCTAAGCACAGTGGAGTGGCCCTTGGCTGGTCCTTTAGGGGCTGAATTAAATCTAGGTCTCATTGCAGCCACTGATATTGGTTTCATGCAGACTCATTCATTTTTTTGTTGTTTGTTTGGGAGTTTTTTTCCCTTCAGTTTGCAGGGGCTGAGTGGTGCATTGAGATCAGCTAACCCAATTAGGGGCAAGACTTCTCTACTCAGTAGGCTATAACGGCAGCTACTCAAGCAGGAAGTGGCACAGGAGGCAGTCAATTGGGCTGAAAACAGGGGAGTTTGAGTGGGAGTTTGGAGAGGGAGGTTTGGGGGAGTGTGTGGTCGGGATGGGAGAGGTATTTTAGTATTGCGGGGGTGCTGATTGGTGGTGTGTTTTGCGGGGGGGTTCTGTTTTTGTGTCTTGCTAACAGGAAGTAGGGGGAAAGCTATAGCAGATACAGAGGCTATATCGGTAGTCACTCAAGCAGTGGAAGAGACAGAGAAGCTAAGTTGACTCTCTTAAATTGACTTAACAAGGTCGACTTAAAATCAACTTAAAGTCGACCTTTTTATGTCAGCTTAACAGAGCGTCTGCACTTTAAGTCGACTTAAATTGACCTTGTTAAGTCGACTTAACAGAGCCTGTAGCATAGACATAGCCGTTCACACTGGCTTTAAGTCAATTTAATAAGGTCGATTTAGCGCTATTCCCCGTTAAGCCTTAAGTTGACCTAAAGAGGGGAAGTTATTAGGTCAACTTAAGGAAGAGCTTAAGTCAACTTAATAAGCACCCAGTGTGGACGTGGCGTTCTGTAGGTCGACTTAAGTGTCATTAAGTCGACCTAAGGTGCAAGTGTAGATGTACCCTAGGATAGGTGATGTGGCCCTGAGGCTGAAGAGGATCCAAATGGGAGTGGGAAAGAATCCTCAGACTGTCCATATGGGTACAAATGATATAGCTAGATTATCACCAAAACATATCAAAGGATACTGTGCCAGGCTGGGGAGGATTCTTAAGGAAATCGAGACTCAGGAGATCTTCAGTGGGATTCTGCCTGTCCTTAAAGGAGGACAACAAAGGTGTGACAAGATTTTGATGATCGGCAGACAGCTCAGGCAGTGGTGCTACAAGATGGTTTTGGGATATATGGTCACTGTGAGGCATTCATAGACAGAAGACTTCTCTTGGGATGGACTTCACATGAATAGGAAGGGAAACAGACTTCTAGGATGGAGGTTAGCACAATTGATTAAGAGAGATTTAAACTAGGGGTTTGGGGAGACGGTTGGGAGATGCCCAGGTAATCTCCATGCCTGATATTAGCACTGAGAGGAAGGAAAAATGAAATAAGAAAGGACACAGAGGTGGGGAGCAAAATGGACATTAGAAGGAAGAGTAGTGTAAATACCAGTCTAATAAGTTATACTGGCAGTAGAATGACTGTGCCAAATCAGGTAAGGAATTTGGGTGAAGCCAAAAAGCAAAAATTAAAATGTTTGTCTATCTATGCGAGAAGCCTGGGTAACAAAATGGAGGAATTAGAGCTACTGGTAGAGGAAGTGAAACCAGATATTATAGGGATAAAAGAAAAATGGGGGAATAGTAGTCACAATGGCTATGTCTACACTAGCAATTTAGGTTGACTTAAGGATGCTTAAGTCAACCTAAATTACTCCACGTCCACACTGGACTTTCATTAAGTCAATTTAAGAAATTCCTTAAGTTGACTCAATGAAAGCTTAAGTCGACTTAATAACTTCCCCTCTTTAGGTCGACTTAAGCCTTAAGTCAACTCCTTAAGTTGATTTAAGGCCAGTGTGGACAACTATGTTCAATGTTTAGTCGACTTAATAAGGTCGACTTAACTTTTCCTAGTATAGACATACCCAACTAGTGTACATATTGATGGCTATGTGCTCTTTAGGAAAGACAGATATAAAGACAAAGGTGTTGGAATGGCATTGTATACCAATGATGAGAAAGACGGTAAAGGAATTAGAAGTGATAGAATTGATAAGACAGAATCTGTCTTGTAAAAATTATATGGTGTAATTCCCTTACTGAATGGGACAGGTATCCTTGTGGTGGATGATGCAGAAAAGGCTGAAGTCCTCAATGCTTTTTTTACTTCAGTCTTCACTGGGAGGGTCAACTCCCAGGCTACTACACTGGGTAAAGCAGAATGGAGAGGAGGAAAGTGGCCCTCGGTGATGGAAGGTCAGGTTAGGGACTATTTAAAGAAATTGGATGTGCACAAGTCTATGGGACCGGATGAACTGCATCCGAGGTGCTGAGGGTGGGTGGGGGTTAGGCATGGGAGGGTGGTGGAGGTGAGGGTGCCAAGTAGCAGGCCCATCCCTCAGCGCTCCTCGCTGACAAAGTGGGTCTTCAGTGTGTCACAGATGAGCACCACCTGCCTCTGGGTTTGCTGCATCTGGGGCAGGGTGTCGGACTGCTTGAACTGCCCAGCGAGGCGTTCAGCTTTGGCCTCCCAGTTGTGTGGGACCCTTTCCCCCTGGAGCTCACAGAAGTTGTGGAGGACACAGGAGGCACTGACGACCTCAGGGATGTTCATCTCAGCGAGGTGCAGGTGGGTTAAGAGGGCCTTCCAGTGTGCCTTGAGCCATATTGAGCCTTGTGTTGAACAGCTCCCTGCTCACGTGCATGTGGCCCATGTACAGTTTCATCAGCCAGGGCATCAAGGGGTAGGTGGCATTCCCCAGGATCAGGACGGGCACCTGCATGTCCCCGAGGGTGATGTTGTGTTGGAGGAAGAAGGTGCCCTCCTGCATGCACCGGTAGAGATCAGAGTTCCTCAGGACACGGCTGTCATGTGCCTTCCCCAGCCAGCCCATGTAAATGTTCAAGAAGATCGCTCTGTGGTCCACGAGGGCCTGCAGGACCATGGAGTAGTAGCCCTTGCAGTTCTGGTAGTCTGCGGCCCCGTGTTCTGTGGCTCGGATGGAAATGTGGGTCCCATTCACGATGCCCCCACAGTTGGGGAAGCCGAGTGCAGTGAGACCGTCGAGGGTGTCCTGCAGGTTGCCCGGTGTGACGAGGCAGGCTAGCAGGACCCGGTTGATGGTCCTGATAACCTGAAGAATGGCAGCCCCGACGGTGGCCTTGCCGATGCCAAATTGGTGGGCAACAGAGCGGTAGGAGTCCGGGGTTGCCATCTTCCAGACCGCGATGGCCACTCACTTGTCCGCAGGCAAGATGGGTCAGAATTGGGTGTCCCTGGGCTGCAGGACCAAGGTGAGCACAAGAACCAGCTCCAGGAAGGTTTGCTTGCTCATCCTGAATTTTCGGCAGCCACTGGTCGTCATCCCCGGTGGTGAGGACGACATGGTCCTGCCAGTCACTGCTGGTTTCCGTGCCCAGAGGCAACAGGGCACGGAGGGCACCATCAGCGTGGCAGCTTCCTTGGCCAGCATGGTGGTGACACTGCTGTCTGCCTCCGCGCTGTCGGGGTCCAAGAAAACTGTGATCCACGTGAAGAGAGTGCTGGGCGCTGCATAGCAGGTGTCGAGCACCGTTCTGACAAGTTGCAGCAACAGAGTGTGGTCCATGATCTCCTCGTGCTGCATGTTGTCAGGCACAATGGAGGGTGCTGAGCTCACTTCCTCTTTTATTGGAATTGGCAGGGGGATTGGGCCCTTCTCAGGTGCCATGTTGGCATACTTCCCATGATGCACCCCTCCTAAATCGACCTAGCAAGTGCCTGCATGGACGTGCTAGGTTAACTTAGGCTTCTAGTACGGACACGCTAAGTTGACTTAGTTAAGTCGACTTAAGATGACTTAAGGCGACTTTGTTAAGGCAACTTAACTAAGTCAACTTAGCGTTTTTAGGTGTAGACATAGCAAAACTGCTTAATGGGACTAAATAGGGGCCCCGGATAATCTCAATCCAAGAATATTAAAGGAAATGGCACTTGAAATTGAAAGCCCATTAGCAAGAATTTTTAATGAATCTGTAAACTCAAGGATTGAACATGTTACTGGAGAATTGCTAACATAGTTCTTGGGAAAAAATTTGAAAGAGAAAGTACTTAAGGATATTGAGGTTAACGGTAACTGGGATACAATACACATGATTTTACAAAAGGTAGATCATGCCAAACAAACCTGAGAAGATACATTTTGTGGACAAAGGAATGCAGTGGATCTAATTTACTTAGATTTCAGTAAGGCATTTGATACAGTTCCACATAGGGAAATACTAGTTCACTAATTATACTAATTAGAATACTCATTAACTACTTAATACTAGTTAAATTGGAAAAGAAAATAGAAAGGTGAATAAGAAACTGGTTAAAGGGAAGACTATACTGTGTCATAATGAAGGGTGAACTCTCAAGCTAGAGAGAGGTTACTAGGGGAATTCTTCAGGGATCAGTTTTGGGATTGATTTTATTTAACATTTTTATTACTGATGTTGGCACAAAAAGTGGAAATGTGCTAATAAAGTTTGCGGATTACATCAAATTGAGATGTGTTGCCAATACAGGGTAGGATCAGGCTATCATACAGGAAGATTTCAGGATCCTGCTCAATGGAAGGAAGGAAAGAAGCAGAACACACACCCTGGACTTCAGAAAAGCAGATTTTGGCTCCCTTAGAGAGCTGATGGGCAGGGACCCATGGGAGGCTGATCTGAAGGGGAAAGGTGTCCAAGACAGCTGGCTGTATTTTAAAGAAACCCTGTTAAAGGCACAGGAAGATAACATTCCAATGTGCAGAAAGAACAGCAAATGTGGACGGCGACCAGCGTGGCTTAGCAGGGAACTCTGCGGGGAGCTGAAACATAAAAGGGAAGCTTACAAGAAGTGGAAGCTTGGACAGATGACAAGGGAGGCGTATAAAGATATTGCTCGGGACTGCAGGGATAAAATCAGAAAGGCCAAAGGACAATTGGAGTTGCAGCTAGCAAGAGATGAGAAGGATAACAGAAAGGGGTTCTATAAGTATATCAACAACAAGAAAAGGACCAGAGGTGGTGTAGGTCCCTTACTGAATGGGGCAGGCATCCTCGTGGAGGATGATGCGGAAAAGGCTGAAGTACTCAATGCTTTTTTTACTTCAGTCTTCACAGGGCGGGCCAGCTCCCAGGCTACTACACGGGGTAACGAGGAATGGAGAGAAGAGTGGCCCTTGGTGATGGAAAGTCAGGTTAGGGAACACTTAATGAAATTGGATGTGCACAAGTCCATGGGGCCGGATGAACTGCATCCGAGGGTGCTGAGGGAGTTGGGGGAAGTGATTGCAGAGCCGCTGGCCATTATCTTTGAGAACTCGTGGCGAACGGGGGTGGTCCCGGAGGATTGGAAAAAGGCAAATATAGTACCTATCTTTAAGAAAGGGAAAAAGGAGGATCCGGGGAACTACAGACCGGTCAGCCTCACCTCAATCCCTGGGAAAATCATGGAGCAGGTCCTCAAGGAATCCATCCTGAAACACTTGGAGGAAAATAGAGTGATCAGGAACAGTCAACATGGATTCCCCAAGGGCAAATCGTGCCTGACCAACCTGATTTCCTTCTATGATGAGATGACTGGATTTGTGGATGAGGGAAGAGCTGTTGATGTGGTATACCTTGACTTTAGCAAGGCTTTTGATACGTTTTCCCACAGCATTCTCGTCGGCACATTAAGGAAGTATGGGTTAGACGAGTGGACTGTAAGGTGGATCGAAAACTGGTTAGATCAACGGGCTCAGCGGGTAGGAATCAATGGCTCGATGTCTGGTTGGCAACCGGTAACGAGTGGAGTGCCCCAGGGGTTGGTCCTGGGGCCGGTTCTATTCAACATCTTCATTAATGATCTTGATGATGGAATAGACTGCGTGCTTAGTAAGTTTGCGGATGACACCAAGTTGGGGGGAATGGTAGATACTCTGGAGGGCAGGGACAGGATCCAGGGAGACTTGGACAAATTGGAACACTGGGCTGAAAAAAACCTCATGAGGTTCAACAAAGACAAGTGCAAAGTCCTGCACTTAGGACGGAAAAATCCCATGCACTGCTACAGGCTGGGGACCGATCGGCTAAGTAGCAGCGCTGTAGAAAAGGACCTGGGGGTTATGGTGGACGGGAAGATGAATATGAGCCAACAGTGTGCCCTTGTTGCCAAAAAGGCCAATGGCATATTAGGCTGCATCAGTAGGAGTATTGCCAGCAGATCGAGGGATGTGATAATTCCCCTCTATTCAACACTGGTCAGGCCGCATCTGGAATACTGTGTCCAGTTTTGGGCTCCCCACTACAGAAAGGATGTGGACAAATTAGAAAGAATCCAGCAGAGGGCAACAAAAATGATTAGGGGGCTGGGGCACATGACTTATGAGGAGAGACTGAAGGAACTAGGCTTATTTAGTCTACAGAAGAGAAGACTGAGGGGAGATTTGATAGCAACCTTCAACTACTTGAAGGGTTGCTCCAAAGAGGAGGGAGCTAGGCTGTTCTCGAGGGTAACAGAGGACAGAACAAGGAGCAATGATTTCAAATTACAGCTGGGGAGGTCAAGGTTGGATATTAGGAAAAACTTTCTCAGTAGGAGGGTGGTGAAACATTGGAATGGGCTATCTAGGGAGGTGGTAGAATCTCCATCTTTGGAGATTTTTAAGGCTCGGTTAGACAAAACCCTGGCTGGGGTAATTTAGGGGGAGCGGTCCTGCTTTTTAGCAGGCGGTTGGACTAGATGACCTCGTGAGGTCCCTTCCAACCTTATTATTCTATGATTCTATGATTCTATGATAAGATCTGGATGAGCTTGAAACTGGAGTATTAGGAATAGGATGAAATATAATAGTGGTAAATGCAAAGGTCATGTATTTAGGGACTAATAACAAGAATTTTTCCTAAAAGCTGGGGACGCAACAGTTGAAAGTGACAGAGGAGGAGAGGAACCTGGGCATACTGGTTGATTACAGGATGTCTATGAACTGCCAATTTGATATGGCTGTGAAAAAAGCTAATTCGGTCCTAGGATGCATCAGAAGAGGAATTTCCAGTAAAGATATGTTACCATTAGGTGTTAGGTGTTACCATTATAAAAGCTGCTGGTGAAGTCTTATCTGGAATATTGCGTGCAGTTCTGTTCCCCCATGTTTAAGAAAGATGAGTTCAAACTGGAACAGGTGAAAAAAAGGGCTACAAGGATGATCCGTGGAGTAGAGAACCTGCCTTATGAAAGGAGACTTAAAGGGTATGTCTACACTAGCAATTTAGGTCGACTTAAGAACCCTTATGTTCATTTAAATTACTCCATGTCTACACCTGACTTTCATTAAGTCGATTTAAGAAATTCCTTAAGTTGACTTAATGAAAGCTTAAGTCGCCTTAATAACAACCGCCCATTAGGTCAACTTAAGTCGACTTAAGGATTGTGTGGTCAGGGAGTAGCCCTTAAGTTGACCTTATTAAGTCGACTTAAGGCTAGTTAAGTCGACTTAACAAAGTGGACTAAGTTGAGTTAACTTTAAGTCAACTTAGTCCACTTTGTTAAGTCAACTTAATAAGGTCAACTTTAAGTCGACTTAAAGAGGACCTTACTAAGTCGACTTAACAAAGTTGACTTAACTTTTTCTAGTGTAGACACACCCAAAGAGCTTGGCTTGTTTAGCCTAACCAAAAGAAGATTGAGGGGCGATATGATTGCTTTCTATAAATAAATCAGAGGGCTAAATACCAGGGAGGGAGAGGAATTATTTGAGTTCAGCACCAATGTGAACATAAAAACAAATGGATATAAACTGGCCATCCTGAAATTTAGACTTGAAATTAGATGCAGGTTTCTAACCATCAGAAGAGTGAAGTTCTGGAATAGTCTTTCAAGGGGAGCTATGGGGGCAAAAGACCTAGCTGAACTCGAGAAATTTATGTAGGGGATGGTATAATGGAATGACCTAGGTTGCCAATTGATCAGTTTTTTACTATTGATTATTAAAGAGAATCCTTTCTTGGGAGTGTGGCTGGTGAGTCTTGCCCACATGCTCACAGTTTATCTGATTGCCGTATTTGGGGTTGGGAAAGAATTTACCCTGAGGGCATATTGGCAAAGATTCTGAGGGGTGGTGGAGGGGAGGAAGGAGGTTTCCACCTTCCTCGGTAGCATGGGGCACAGCTCATTTGCTGGTGGATTCTCTGTACCTTAAAGTCATTAAACCATGATTTGAGGACTTTAATAACTCAGTCAAAGGTTAGAGGTTTATTATAGGAATGAGTGGGTGAGGTTCTGTGGCCTGCATTGTGTAGGAGGTCAGACTAGATGATCATATTGCTTCCTTCTGATCTTGGAATCTATGGGTATGTCCACACTGGAGCCTTAGGTCGACCTAAGGAAGGTTAAGTCGATCTACACACTCCTGCATCCACACTGGGCTTTTATTAAGTCGACTTAGGTGCTTCCTTAAGTCAACTTAATAACACTACCTCTTAAAGTCAACCTAAGGTTTAAGTTGACCTTATTAAGTTGACTTAGGCCAATGTAGATGGGGAATAACCCTTAAGTCGACCTAATTGGCCTCCAGGCCCCTTCGCAGAGTTCCTGGAGACTCTTCCATCGACCTAGCACCTACCTGCTAGTGTGGATGCAGGGCTGTGGGCTCTCTAAGTTGACTTTACAAGGTCGACTTCAAGTTGACTTAAAGTCGACCTTGGTTAAGTTGACTTAATAGAGCTCCCAGTGTAGACGTACCCCATGGCTGTGTCTACACTAGAAAAAGTTAGATTGACTTTGTTAAGTTGACTTAATAAGGTTGACTTTAAGTCGACTTAAAGTCGACCTTATTGAAGTCGACTTAACAAAGTGGACTAAGTTGACTTAACCTTAAGTCGACTTCATCCACTTTGTTAAGTCGACCTAACCACCCTTAAGTCGACTTAATAAAGTTGACGTAAGGGTTAATCCACATCCACACCATCCTTAAGTCGACTTAAGTCGACTTATGAGTGGTAGTTATAAAGTCGACTTAAGCTTTCATTAAGTCGACTTAAGGAATTTCTTAAGTCGACTTAATGAAAGCCTAGTGTGGACGTGGCTTAATTTAAGTTGATTTAAGCCTCCTTAAGTCGACTTAAATTGCCAGTGTAGACATAGCCCATGAGTCTATTGAGATCTGAGGAAAGCAACTGATGTCAAGTCATGGACAACAGGTTATTGTTGCCCAACTCTGGGGAAGAACTGTTTGGTGTCAGTTTCTGAGTTCTGGCCTGTTATCAGAAAATGGGGGTACAAGCAGTCAGCACAGAGGGAGCTCTTTAGTAGGAGTAGAAAGAAATCATTTGAAATACTACTGAGGTGTTGTTTTGCATGAGTGTGGGGGACTGGTTTAAGGTGAGCACTGGGGGAGTTCTTTAGCCTGAATTCTTACGTTAAGCACCAATGTGGACACCAGAACAAATGGATATTAACTACCCATCAACACATTTGGCTTTCAAATTAGATGAAGATTTCTAACCATCAGAGGAGTGAAGTTCTGAAACAGCCTTTCAAGGGGAGGAGTGCAGGCAAGAAATCTAGCTGGCTTCAAGACTGAGCTTGGTAAGTTTATGGAATGAGTGATATGATGGGAGTGTCTACAATGGCATGAAGTCAGTCTGTGATTGCTAGCAGCAAATATCTCCAATGGGCAGTGGTGAGACACTAGATTGGGATGGTTCTGAGTTACTACAGGGAATTCTTTTTCAGGTGTCTGGTTGATGATTCTTGTCCACATGTTCAGGGTTTAGCAGATTGCCATATTTGGGATTGGGAAGGAATTTTCCCCCAGGTCACACTGGCAGAGAGCCTGGAGGGTTTTCACCTTCCTTGGCAGCATCGGACACAGGATACTGGTAGGTTTAGCCTAAAGTAAATGGTGGATTCTCTGTAACTCAAAGTCTTTAACCATGATTTCAGTCACTCATCCAGAGGCTCCAGGTTGACTGCAGGAGTAGGTGGGCAGGTTCTGTGGCCTGTGATGTGCAGGAACTCAGGCTAGAGGATCATGATGATCTCTTCTGGCCTTAAAGTGTCTGAGTCTCTGAGGGTGCATCTACACTAGTAAATTAAGTCGACTTAAGCAGGCTTAAGTCGACTTAATTTACTCTGAGTCCACCCTGGCGTTTCCTTAAGTCAACTTAAGCTAGAAGGGGCGCGGGCTCCTTTCTGCTGGGACTCCAGCTCCCTTCTGGCTGGGACCGCACTCCAGCTCCTGGAAAGCCTCCGGAGGCTTCCCAGGAGCTGGAGGGCAGCTGTGCCGGCAATTGCCAGCACTCCAGCTCCTGGGAAGCATCCGGAGGCTTTCCGGGAGCTGGAGCGTGCTGTGCTGGCCATTGCTGGCATTCCAGCTGTTTGGGGAGGCCCGGGGACTTCCCAGGCCTCCCTAAACAGCTGAAGCGCTGGCAATTGCCAGCGGGGCAGCGCCCAGCTGGTGGGGAGACCTGGAGGCTTCCTGCCAGCTGGAGCACGATCCCAGCTAGGAGTGAGTGTGGGACTCCCTCCTAGCTGGGACCCGAGCACGGGTCCCAGCAAAAAGGGAGCCAGAAGCTCCCTTCTCTCCAGGACCCCCACGGGTCCTGGCTAGAAGGGAGCAGGGGCTCCCTTCCCCCCTTGCCCTAAGTAGACTAAGTCAACTTAGGACGTTGACACTGCTTAAGTCGACTTAAGCAGTAAAGTCGACTTTATAGTAGGTTTTATAAAGTCGACTTTAAATTTCCTTAAGTCGACTTAAGCAGCAGCAGCTTAAGTCGACTTAAGGAAACGGCAGTGTGGACACAGAGTAAATTAAGTTGACTTAAGCCTGTTTAAGTTGACTTAATTTACTAGTTTAGACGCACCCTAAGTCGATTTAATAAGGTCGACTTATTTAAGTCAACTTAAATCCCTAAGTGTAGACATAGTCTGAGTGTGGAGTGATCAGTTGGGGTGAGCACTGGGGAGCTGTATAATACGAGTGCTGGGAATGCAGTTTGGAGTGAACAATGCTGAGCTGTTTAGCATGAGCAGGGGAGGGAGAAGTTGGGGTGAGCACTGGGGGTCCTTCAGAGTAAAAATGGGGCAGTGATTGGCGGGTGAGTTGTTTATCATGAGCGTTGGGGGACCACTCTGGGGAGCTGGTTAGCATTGGCGTTGGAGGAGCAGTTTCAGGAGGCAAGAGGGGGAAGTTTGGGGCAGTTGACTCTGGGGATTTCTTTAGCCAGAGTGTGGGAGAAGAGTTTGGGGGAGCACTGAGAGAGTTCACTAGAGTGAGGAAGCAGGGAGACTTTGGAGAGAAAACAAGGAGACTTAGTTACCATGAGTGTTTAGGGAGCAGCTCAGGCTGAGCACTGGAGGGCAGTTGAATGTGGGTGCTGGGGATCAGTGAAGTGTGAACACTTGGGGTGTTCTTCAGAATGAGCCTGAGGAAGAGTTTGGGGTGAGCATGGAGAGAGTTGTGTAGTGGGAGGGGGGGAAGCAGTTTGGAGTGCAGATTGGGGTGTTGTTTGGCACGAGAGTGAGGGCAGAACATGGGATGAGCTGGGGGAGCTCTCTAGCATGAGTGGCAGTGGGCAGCTTGGGGGTGAGCATTGAGGAATACTTCCTCATGGGTGTGAGGGAGCAGTTTTGGGTGAGTACAAGTGAAGCCGTTTACCCTGTGGGTGGGGAAGCGGTTTGGGGTGAATTGCATAGCATGAGCCCAGTACAGAGGTTTGGTTTGAGAGGTTAGAGAGCTGTTTACCATATGTGCAGAGGGGACAGGTCAGGGTGAGTACTGGGGTAATTTGGGGTGAGCACTGCGGAGTGGTTTGGGGAACTCCTTGCTGAGTCTTCCCTAGCTGTTCTGAGCTGAAACGTGCACACTCAGCATCAGCTCAGAGTGAATTCAGTGGCCAAATCCCCATTTACTCCAGTGGGAGCTGGGTCTGGACCCTGGGATAGCACAGACAGGACCATCTGGTAACAAAGCTCAATCTTCCATCAGTTCTTGCTGCTGGGGAGGCTGGAAATACTCAAAGAAAAGTTTTAATCTCCTGGTGCTTCTGCACATTGCTTCGTCCTGAAACACACCAGTTCAGGAGTGGGCACTGACGATCTTCTGGAATGGGTGGGAGTAGTCACATGAAAAGATTGGGCTCTGATCTGGTTCAAGGTTGGAATGAAGTTTCATGGTGAGACTAGGGGGTCTGATTTTACTGGCCAGCCTCACTTATTTTTAGCTCAAAGCAGAGTATTTCTCTTTTAATTCTTTCATTCTTCTTGCTTTTGTTTTGCTTACAGGAGCCATTAAAGAATGGCCTGGGCCTATTTCCCAGGTAGCATTGAAAAAATTGTGGAGAAAGAGAGAATAAAAAGTCATTATTAAATGCAGATCAGCTGACAAACAAACAGTGTGTATATTGTTATTCTAGTATGAACACTGAGTCGGCTCAAGCCTCCATTGTATCCCAATGAGCAATTCTATAGCCCCCAAGCATATCCTGAAATTGTACAGGCTGCATCAGAAGTGTATTAAAATTCATAATAATGCTTTCAATTTACTCTCAGATACATACCTAATTATGATTTAAGGCAGCAATTGTGGGGTAAATATGGAACAAACTGATCATTAAAAATATATTTGTTGAGTTTCACAAAATGCCTACCAGATTAACATATTAGCCAGCAGTTGCTTATTAGAAAGAAGAAATGCAAGGATATTTTTGAGTTTCTGAAAGATGCCATTAGAGAAGCTCCCTGTCAATGCTTAATGCAAAAGGCAAACACTGTTCCCAAGGGGACAGAGTATCATGAGCTAATGCTTCATTTGCTAAAGGTTGCAGCAAAATCTCATCAGAGTCAATACAACTCAAAGATATTGTTAAGTAACTTCTACCATCCTCATCCAGTCTCAGAAGTGAGAGGCTGACGTCAGTTTGGACTCCTTATAAATATTTCCGTTTTACTGAAGATGACAGAAAACATGAAATTAGGTTTTTCTTGGTAAAATGTCTTTCCTGTGAAAGACAGATGCTCAGTGCTACCATCAGCCCCAGGAGGCAGAGTAGGAACCGTTAATAAAATAAGTATTTCTTTCCAGGATCCAACCCTGATACTGCTCACCCACTCACTCCATCCCTGCACACACATTCCCAGGGTCGGCTGAGGAGGGGAAAAGAGCAGAGTCGACTATAAGAACTTAAAAATCCTGTTTCAAAGGGGGAGCTGGGTCAGTACTGCACCTACCTCGGGTCACTCGTCATAGGGTGCCCTCCTGTGGACACCATCGGTACTGCACCCAATGGGGGGACACCTCCCATAGGGCGCCCTCCGGTGGACACCATCGGTACTGCACCCAATGGGGGGACACTCGCCATAGGGCGCCCTCCTGTGGAGACCATCGATACCCAAAGGGGTAGCTGTGTCAGTCTAGCTCAGCAAAACAAACAAGGGGTATGTCCACACTAGCAATTTAGGTCCACTTAAGGACGCTTAAGTCAACCTAAATTACTCCACATCCACACCGGCCCTTAATTAAGTTGATTTAATAAGTACTGGTAGTTAGATCAACTTAAGGTCTAAGTCAACCTTATTAAGTCGACTTAAAACCAGTGTGGATGCCCTAGGTCGACTTAATTACTTAATTCGACCTAGGGCTGGGGAGAAGAAAGCCAGGGCTGGGGGAGCCTCGGCGTAGGGATGGGAGCCGTGGAGCCATGGCTGGGGGAGAAGGGAGTCCCCAGGGCTCCCCTGGACCCCGGAGTGGCAGCGGCTCCTTTGTCAAGGGAGCCGCCGGTGTCCCTGGCTGAAGGGAGTCCCCGGGGGCTCCCTTCAGCTGGGGAAGCCGGCGGCTCCCTTCTCCAGGGCTCGGCTAGCTTCTCCAGGGCTCCCCAAACAGGGGAGCCCTAGCAGCTCACTTCTCCAGATCTCCCCTGTCCGGGGAGCCTGGGAGTCTCCCTTCCCTGAGCCGCTCCTGAGCCACGGCGGGGGGTGGCTCTGGGTTGACCTAATGACTGCCTGTGTAGACACAGGCAGCCAACTTAGAAAGTCTAGTGTGGACTCTCCAAGTCGACTTAGAAAGGTCAACTTTAGGTCGACTTAAGTCGACCTTGTTAAGTTGACTTAACAGAGTCAACTTAGCATTTTAGGTGTAGCCATAGCCATGTAGTGTAGTGTAGTGTAGCCTAAGATTCCACAAAACTGCCTTTTAAATCCATGAAACTGTCTAAGACTCTCATAAAACCCTGCTTAAATCTAATGACGAGGCAAAGTTTGCAGAGTGTTTGAACAGAAACCTGGTATGTCTGCCAGTTTGTGAGCAGAGCAAATAGTTTACCAGCTAGAATAATACAGAGGAAATCGACTAACTTGAAACATTAAGAGGTTTGTATTCCAGGAAACAGGTGCTAGATGAGGCTGGAGAAAATAAGAAGAGAGCTAATAATGCAGGGCACTGTTAGAATGTGCCACACATTTCATGTCTGGTACTCTCCTGAACTACAAATCCCAGTCTTGCTCCCTGTCCATGCCACCCTAACCCTCAGAGTAGACATGGATAGGTTGATGGAAAGGTGATTCCATTGACCTATGGTTGAGTCCTATCTCAGTGGAAAAATCCATCACTGTAGGAGGTGCCTGCACTATGGTGCAAAGCAGATAAAGCGCCCGTAATGTAGCTATGGCCTTAGCCTTCATGGCTTTCTCTTATAGACGGAAGCAGGGTCTGAAGGAGCTCTGCTCTGCCATCTCGTGATAAGCTGGAGGAAAAGTTTTCAGGAACAGACATGATGACTCTGCCAAGGTGCACAGCATGATGGAGCTGCTTTGCCAAAACGATCCCTTTTGGCTGGCATTAGGTTACAGTACTCTTCAGTATTGAGAGGAATGTTAATGAAATGTTGTCGCCCGTAATGGTTGAGTAAAGGCACAGCAGGGCTGTAATTAGCCTGCCCCCGTTGAGGGGGTTACCGTACACTGAATCTTGCTTAGCAGGGCCATAAATACCCTGCCATAAATCTAGGGTAGTGGACTAGAAGATCTCTCAAGGTCCCTTCCAGTCCTATAAATCTATGATTGTATAAAAGGGTGCGGTATTCCTATCTGGTGGGGATGCGCTGTGTGGTAAGAGTCCTTGATTTCATTTAATTTTCCCCCCTCCAGTGTTTAAAGACAGAGCTGATTCGACCCAATTGAGGGTCATTTCTTCTGATCAGGGATTGCCAGGACTGAATCACTGATAAGTAGAACAGGGACTATGCCTTCAACCTGGTGAAGGGACAGTAGCAAAAGGAAAGACAATGCAGAGGCTGTACTGCAGGCCTTGACAAATCCTGGATGCCAGGTCACCATGGCGCCTAGGATCTTGCCCCTAGGGCCTCCCCCAACCATGCAGAGTGCGCTGGGCTCCCCACTTTGTTAAGTTGACCTAACCACCCTTAAGTCGACTTAATAAACTTGACTTAATGGTTACTCCCCATCCATACCATCCTTAAATCGACTTAACGAGTTGACTTAAGGCTTAAGTCGACCTAATGGGCGGTTCTTATTAGGTCAACTTAAGCTTTCATTAAGTCAACTTAAGCAATTTCTTAAGTCAACTTAATGAAATTCTGGTGTAGATAGGGAGTAATTTAGGTCAACTTAAGAGTCCTTAAATCAATCTAAATTGCTAGTGTAGACATAGTCAAGAAGACTAGTGGCCATCGCATGTCTCATAGACTTATAGACCTGAGGAGATTTGACACGATCAAGGCATTCGCAGCATTTTTATGTAAAAGCCTACTTGGACCTACCTGGTAACCTGACTCAACCAAAGCCCATTTTAGACTCATACGGTATTCTACACTAGCAATTTAGGTTGACTTAAGGACCCTTAAGTCGACCTAAATTACTCCATGTCTACACCTGACTTTCATTAAGTCGACTCAAGACATTCCTTAAGTCGACTTAATGAAAACTTAAGTCGACTTAATAACAACCACCCATTAGGTCGACTTAAGCCTTAAGTTGACTCCTTAACTTGACTTAAGGTTGGTGTGGATGGGGAGTAACCCTTAAGTCAACATCATTAAGTCGACTTAAGGCCAGCTAAGTCGACTTAACAAAAAAAGTGGACTAAGTTGACTTAACTTTAAGTCGACTTAGTCCACTTTGTTAAGTTGACTTAATAAGGTTGACTTTAAGTCGACTTAACAAAAGTCGACTTAACTTTTTCTAGTATAGACATATCCATAGACTCTAATGGTATGTCTACACTAGAAAAAGTTAAGTCAACTTTGCTAGATTGATTTAAAGTCGACCTTATTAAGTCAACTTAACAAAGTGGACTAAGTCAGCTTAAAGTTAAGTCGACTTAGTCCACTTTGTTAAGTCGACCTAACTGTCCTTAAGTTGACTTAATAAAGTCGACTTAAGGGTTACTCCACATCCACACCGTTCTTAACTCAACTTAAGGAGTCGCCTTAAGGCTTAAGTTGACCTAATGGGCAGTTGTTATTAAGTTGACTTAAGCTTTCATTAAGTCGACTTAATGAATTCCTAAATTGACTCAATGAAAGGCCAGTGTGGATGTGGAATAATTTAGGTTGACTTAAAGGTCCTTAAGTTGACCTAAATTGCTAGTGTAGATATACCTTAAGATCAGAAGGGACCAATATGATCATCTAGTCTGACCTCCTACACAATGCAGGCCACAGAACCTCACCCACCCATCCTTGTAATAAACCTCTAACCTATGACTGAGTTATTAAAGTCCTCAGATCATGGTTTAAAGGCTTTAAGGTACAGAGAATCCACCAACAAGTGAGCCATGCCCCGTGCTACAGCGGAAGGCGAATCTGCCAATCTGCCCTGGGAGAAAATTCCTTCCCAACCCCAAAATACGGTGATCAGATAAACCCTGAACATGTGGGCAAGACTCATCAGTCAGACACCAAGAAAGAATTCTCTGTAATAACTCAGAACCCGCCCACCCAATGTCCCATCTCAGGTCCTTCTAATGGAGCTGCAAAGTTAGATGTTGCTGGTTTCATTGTATGCTGTCTCCATTTGTGTCATTTCAACAGCTTTTGAGCCCTCCTATAGGAGTCCAGTGATGTTAGAGCACCTTAATTTGCAGTGTTATACACACTTCTTCCTCAAGCTGCATTCTGTTCCATAGGAATAACAACAATGCTACTCTCAAACTACGTTCCTTAACTGCCAGTTTATTGCGAGATATATATTGTGCCAGCAGCACTTTGTTGTAGTAAAGGGATCCCAAGAGAGATTGGATTCATTGCAGGTACTGGGCTGAAGTTATCCAAGTTCACATACTCCTCTCACACTGATACCAAGCCAGTTTTGATGTTACCCACTAGCTTACAGACATAGACTTGGTTATTTGAACATTGCCAATCACTTCTCTTGCCAAAAGGAAGAAGACCCAGCCCCCTTCTTACCCTACCATCTCTGCCCCTGCAAGGCTTGTTGTGTCATGTGTGAGTCCACTAAATTCCTGTGAAAAAAAGACTTCTCCTTCAGAATAGATGGGTTGTTAGGGCTTCCGAATGGTAAGTGTCACCTTCGCAAACACCATGGGGGAGATCTGCCTTGTGCTTTTCTTCTGCAGAAGGAAGTCTACATTCAAATGAAAAACAGCCACCTGCTGGGTTTAATGCATGGCTGGCTTTCTGTTCTGGTGACAGGCAAATGTGATTGCATGAAAATACATTCACAGCCCTTCATTCTGTGACTCTGACATCTTATCTACCTTTCTCCTCCAGGAAAGGCTGTGGAATGATCAGATTATGCAGTGCAGACAGCCTGAGATTTCATAGCAGGATCATATCTGCCAGGCAGAGTTAGCTGCACATTCAATGTGAAGGCTCAGTCCTCTCCCCCAACACTGATAGGAACATTTGCCAAAAAACTCTGCAGAAGCAATAATAGTAACATTAGCTTCTTGGAGAAAGATTTCTCTGCTGTTGCCAGGAGCCTTGAATTTCACAAACAAGGTGTCTTATGGCACTTTTAAAGACTAACAAATTTATTTACCACACGAGCTTTTGTGGGAGAAAATCCCCCTTCATCAGATGCTTGAAGAAGTGTCTTCTTCATCTTCAAGCATCTGAAGAAGTGGGATTTTCTCCCTTGAAAGCTCATGGTATAAATACATTTCTTAATCTTTAAAAGTGCCACGAGACTCCTTGTTTGTTTTGCTGAACTAGACTGACAGGGCTACCTCTTTGAAACTTGAATTTCACAGGTCACCTGCCCAAGCAGCACCCACTCACAGTAAGCACCCACTCAGGGGTCAAAGGGAAGCAAACAGCAGAGCATCAACAAGGAACCATCACCTGCATCCATGCCTTTGATATAAGAGCTATGCCATGACGGTGCCATTTGTCAGCATTTCTTTCCCATGGATTGAACAGGTATCCAGATACACTGTAGTGCCCTCTTGCTTCTGGACCTGGCTGCAAATGCTTAGTGACATAAACACTCTTCTCCTCCAGTCACCTGTGGAGTATGGTACCCAGCATCCGTGGAGATATCCAAGTTATGCTATAAATAATATAGAGCCAGCAAGTGTAGACAGAGACTTCCTAATCAAAACACTGTGGTGCCAATTCTGGAAGATGTTTCTGGGTGCAACTGTGATAAGAGGATAATAATAAGTAATTAATACCACTTCCAAAGGTGTAGCCGTGTTAGTCTAGGTCAGCCAAATAAACAAGGAGACCTGTGCCACTTTTAAAGACTAACAAATTTATTTATCACATGAGCTTTTGTGGGAGAAAATCCCACTTCGTCAGATACTTTGAAGATGGTGAACTTACAGAATGGGAGGAAGTTGAATGCAGGGAAATATATGACACAGGATCAGGTCAGGCTGTAACAGCAAATCAGAATAGGTGTTGGGATTCAAACACTGGGGAACAGCACATAAAGGAGGGTGAGGTCAAATCATCTGTAGTAATGAGAGTAAAATCTATAGTCCCTGTTTAACCCTGAGGCAACAGAGTTGTATTTACATATAAGTTCCAATTCTGCAGTTTCTCTTTGAAGCTGTGATTTGTTATTTATTTGTTTGAACTACAATATCCACCCACCAAAGTGAAGAAACAGATTGACAGAGCCAGACGGGTACCCAGAAGTCAACTACTACAGTAGAAGCCCAAGAAAGAACACAACAGAATGCCACTGGTCATCACCTACAACCCCCAAGTCAGACCTCTACGGCACATCATCAAGGATCTACAACCTATACTACACAATGATCCCTCACTCTTTCAAGCCTTGGGAGACAGACCTCTCCTCGCTTACAGAAAGCCACCCAGCCTTAAATGGATACTCACCAGCAACTACAGACCAAACAACAGAAACATTAAAGCAGGAACATATCCCTGCAAAAGACCACGTTGCCAACTTTGCCCCTATATCTACACAAAAGACATCATCACAGGACCTAATCAAGCCAGTTACTCCATCAAGGGCTCATTCACCTGCTCATCTACCAATGGCTATGTGTACACTTACTAAAGTTAGTTTGAATTAGTTAATTCGAACTAACTAATTCAAACTAATTTTAGTTAATTAAAATTAGTTCGAATTCACTTAATTTGAACTAGAAAAATTTTGTTCGAACTAAGCAAGTGCCACACATGGCACTTGCTTCATTCTAATTAGTGAATTGCATTGAGTTCAATGGGCCGGTTAGTTCGAACTAAGCAATTAGTTCGAACTAACATAGCCACATTGGTTAATTCAAACTAACTAGTTCGAATTACCCGTTAGTTCGAATAGAATATTCAAATTTATTAGTTCGAATTAAGGAAGCCCTTAATTTGAACTAATGAAAGCCTAGTGTAGCCATGGCTTTAGTTAGGCTATGTACACATGATCAGATTAAAGCGCAACATGGCAATAACGCTATAAAAAACACGTGACCTTTATTCTGGGAGAGTGCGTACACATGTTGCTCCTTGCAACGCAACAGAATTCTTTGCAATATCGTCGTGTAGCGCAATGAATTCTGGGCACCTATCCCATAGTTCAATTTTCCCTGAATTGGCGCTTGGAATCCTGGGATGAAGGAAAGGAATGCAAAGCGCCATGGGTAAACTATTAGTTTCCCGTGGTGCACTGTGTTCCCCTTGCGTCTTCCTTGTTGCCAATAGCAACTCGCACCTATTTTCAACACTGCAGTGCCGCACTACTTGTGAGCAATCACAATTGCGACAGCATGGATCCTGCTCTAATCTCCACTGTTGCCTTCAGCATTCTAAATACATCTCGGCTGGTTGCTCAGTACGCAATGAGCTCCGAATCAGATGAGGACGCTGAGGAGCAGGGGCTGATCGATGCCCTGCAGAGCAACAGCACCGCATTGCTTAGCTCCTTCACCGATCATCTGCACACGGTGCAACGCCGTTTCTGGTCGCGAGAGACGAGCACCAAGTGGTGGGATCGCATTGTTATTCAGCTGTGGGATGACGAGCAGTGGGTACAGAACTTTCGAATGCCGAAAGCAACCTTTTTGGAACTCTGTTCAGAGTTAGCCCCTGCCCTGCGACGTAAAGACACCAACATGAGGTCCGCCCTAACTGTGGAGTAGCTTGTTGCGATAGCTTGTTGCGATAGCTGTCTGGAAGATGGCAACTCCTGACTGCTACCGGTCGGTTGCAAACCAGTTTGGAGTCGGGAGGTCCACCGTCGGATTAGCCCTCTCACAAGTGTGCCGAGCCATCAATCACGTTCTGCTACAGAGGACGGTGACATTGGGCAATGTTCATGAGATTGTGGACGGCTTTGCTGCCATGGGATTCCCTAACTGCGGGGGAGCAATAGATGGCACACATATCCCGATTTTGACTCCAGACCATCTCGCGACCGAGTACATCAACAAGAAGGGCTACTTCTCCATGGAGCTGCAAGCACTCGTGGATCACAAGGGGCGTTTTACAGACATCAATGCTGGGTGGTCGGGAAAGGTGCATGATGCCCGCATTTTCAGGAACACTGGTCTGTACTGGAAGCTGCAAGGGGGTACCTTCTTCCCAGATCAAAAAATTACTGTGGGGGATGTGGAGATGCCCATCGTTATCCTCGGAGGCCCAGCATACCCACTGATGCCATGTCTCATGAAGCCGTACACCGGGAACCAAGATCGCAGCAAGGAGCGGTTCAATTACAGATTGAGCCACTGCAGAATGACTGTAGAGTGTGCCTTCGGCCGTTTAAAAGGGTGCTGGCGCTGTTTGTATGGGAGGCTGGGCTTGGACGAGGACAACATCCCTGCTGTAATTGCGGTGTGCTGTGTGCTTCATAACATTTGTGAAAATAGGGGAGAAAAGTTTTCCCCGGGATGGGCTATGGAGGCACAGCGCCTCGAGGCAGCATACGAACAGCCAGCCACTAGAAGTATTAGGGGGGCCCAACGAGGAGCTGCTCGCATAAGGGAGGCACTCAGGGAGCATTTCAATGATGCCCTCCCATAGTTCACTTCAAGGACGCAGCAAGTGCACCTTATGAGATTTTCACTGTGTACAAATAAAGCCACTCTTCAAATTTTTTGTTACTGTTTTTATTAAAAGATGAAAGGGCGGGGTGGTGGTGGGAGGTGTTACAGGTGGGTGTAGCTGTGGGTCTCTAAAAAGTAGCTCTGTGAGGGACTGGATGTTGCAGTATACCAGGGGGACGGGTGACCTTCAAAGAAATGCTTTGAAGGACTACGGGGTGTGGGAGACAGACACGACTGAACTGTCTGGAGTGGAGCCCGTACATTAATCGCCTAGGTCTGCAAAGCAATCATGCTCTTGAGCAGTTCTGTTTGCTCCTTCATGATGCTTATCAGTTCGTCCCTGTCTTTCTGCCTCCTCTGTTGGGATTCCTCTCTCCAGGCTCGATTCTCCCTCGCGGATGCCTCTGTTGTTTTCATCAGCTCCTGAAACATATCTTCCCTGTTTCTTTGAGCATGCCGCCAAATGTTTCTCATGCAGTCAGCTGGGGTAGACATCGGCCTTGTGAAGGTCGAATCTAATAAAAAAAATAATAATAAAGCTATTGTTAACACATAGCCTAGATAACCAATGTAACCTTCCAGTAGCACATTCCACTGTCCATAGGACAGTCAACATCCTATGCTTTGCTGAAGCGGACAAGGTACGTCCTAATAGAAACCTTACTGGGGGCTAACATTCTGCACAGGGCACACAGATGGAACCCGATATCTCTCTCCTCAGAATGCCCCTGCCAGCTAGAATACATATCATGCCACCGGATGGAAGCCAGGACCGTATGCTGCTGCCTTGTGTGCTGCCATGGTTCCCAGTGCTGTGCTTTGCAGCTGGCGAGGCCGAGTATCCTTATACGGGAGCATAGACACATACGGTCTCCCATCTAACCTGAGTAGGAGGCTCTGGAGGTACATCGAGGAAACCTTTAGTGACCTAAATACAGATGTTTTTTGACAATCACTGCTTGTGTTGATGCACTTCTAATGAATGCAGACTAAAGAGCGTGCACAGCGGGGACCGAGACAGCAAGCACCCCCATCCCCGGACAATGATATTTTAGCAGGAGCCATAGCTGCACGAAAGAGAAACTTACCTGAACCCCCCTTTGCCGCTCAGAGGGCACGCTATAATTCATGTCTTGGGTGGACGTCTCAGCGGGGGTGCAGAAGAGCTCCTGGCTACACGCTGTTGCGCTCTCATCCAGGACATCCTCCATCTCCTCCTCCTCATCGATCCCATCCTCATCCTGCTCGGCTCTGGCATCCAGTGGATGGGGGGGGGGTGCGTTGTGTCCACAGGACTCTTTGCAGTGGTTATTGGGTCCCCACTGAGGATGGCTTCGATCTCCTTGTAGTACCTGCATGTAGCAGGTGCTGATCCTGAACGGCGGTTTGCCTCCTTCGCTCGGTGATAGGTTATTCTTAGCTCCTTCACCTTCGATCTGCACTGCACAGTGTCTCTATCATAACCACTCTGACATGGCCCGAGAAATTATGCCATATGTATCGTAATTTCGCCTGCTGCTGCGTAGCTGCGCCTGCACAGCAGACTCTCCCCAGCTGCTGATCAGGTCCAGCACCTCTGCCGTGCTCCAAATGGGTGCACATCTTCCGCGATGGGCCGCCATTGCTAGTGAAGATTGGAGCTGTACTCCACTCCACGAGGAAAAGAACAGGAAGTGAAACAGAGGAGAAATTCGAAAATCCCAGGAATCGAAACAGGGCGGGGACTGTTTCGTCACGGCCACAGAGCGGGTGGGGGGAAGACCAGAGAGGACGACTTTGGAATGTTGGGACACTTCCGGAGGCCAATCATTGCGCGGTAAGCGTACACACGAGTTGAAAGGCGCAACAGCTGTTCCGCGTTAACTCTTACCACCCTCGTCGAGGTGGTTTTTCTATTGCACTACAATAGGGCTGTTGACGCGCAACAGCCCTATTGCACGTGTGTATGCTGTTGTTGTTATCACGCGGTAATGACTGTTAATGCGCAATAAAGTGATCATGTGTACATGGCCTTAGTTCAAATTAAGCTTCCTTAATTCGAACTAACTTGCCAGTGTAGATATAGCCAATGTGATTTATGAAATCATGTGCCAGATGTGATTCTATCTGGGTTTAGGAGACCACTTATGTTTTTTTTTATATTAATGGTTCATAATTGCAATAATCCATGGGAGCTATGCCGTGTTTGGTATCAATAGAAAGGTTGTAACTTGCTATCAATGATTGTTTTGTCTATGTGTAGGTGTCATATCTGTATTAGAAGTTATGAGGGTTATAGTTATATCTGTGTTCCAAAGTGTGTGATTCTGAGAAACACCCCAGACTGTAGGTTTGCAGTCATTGCCTCCTTAATGGCCCATCAAGGGAGGCACAGGTACAATGGGCCTGGGGAGATACCCACCCAGTGAATCATCCAGACTGACCATGTGACTGAACTCCATTTTTATTGGGGAAAACTCCACACAGCATGGGAAAGGCCAGAGGTGATAAAAGGAGCTACAGCCAACACCCATCTCTGGAACTATTCATCTACAACTGGACAAAGGACTGAGATCCACCCAGGAGCTGGTTGTCTACCAGAGGAACAAGCCTACAAACTGCTTTACATGGGCTCAAAATCATGTGTATGTGTATGATTCACTTCGATCCTTTAACATCTCTCATATTTTGCTTCTTTTTATAGTAAACCTTTAGTTGTAGTTACTAAAGGATTGGCTATCAGTGAGGTATTTGGGGTAAGAGCCAAGCCTATATTGTTCTGTGGAATGTGGCTGGCCCTTTGGGGTCAGGAGAACCTATTTCTTTAAGGGACCGTGTAGGTAGGTGGGAGCCAGAGGAGCTGGAGTACAATAAAGGGGCATGTTTCTATTTTGGCAGACTTCTTATCATAACCGGTGTGGGGAACCAGAAGCCTGGTTGGGACTGATAGGGAGACTGGTTTAAGTACCACCCAGTGTTTAGGGATTTTGGCTCCCGGTTTTGCAGCTTGCCCTGATTTTTGCACATTCAGGAGATTATCCCAGGAGGCCCGGTCATACCAGAAATGCCCCCCTGCCCTATATATTGGACAAACAATACAGTCTGTACGCAAAAGAATAAATGGACACAAATCTGACATCAGAAATCAAAACATTCAAAAACCAATAGGGGAACACTTCAGTCTCCCTGCTCACTCCATTGACGACTTGTTAATATTGGTCCTCAGACAAATGAATAACAAATCACAGCTTCAAAGAGAAACTGCAGAATTGGAACTTATATGTAAGTACAACTTCGTTGCCTCATGGTTAAACAGGGACTATGGATTTTTTTCTCATTACAATAGGTGATTTGACCTCACCTTCCTCTATATGCTGTTCCCCAGTGTTTGAATCCCAACACCTATTCTGATTTGCTGTTATAGCCTGATCTGATCCTGTGTCATACATTTCCCTGCATTTAATTTCCTCCCATTCTGTAAGTTCCCCATCTTCAAAGCATCTGATGAAGTGAGATTTTCTCCCATGAAAGTTCATGCAATAAATACATTTGTTAGTCTAACTGGGAAGGAGTGGTGGCCCCATGGCTTGGAACATTTAACACACACTGGGCACAAAGTCACAGTGGGTGCATCTACTCTTACAAATTAGGTTGACTTAAGGAGGCTTAAGTCGACTTAAACTACTCCGCCAGGCGGTGGTCTGCACCAGCTGACTGGCTGAGACATATAAGAAGGCGGCCTCACAGAAGCAAGGGGGATATGTTTCAAGAGCTCATGCAATCCACCGAGGCTGCAGCAAGGGAGACTAGACTTTGGGGACAGGAATGCCAGCAGGACTGCAAAGAGAACTATTTGAGGAGGCAGAAACAGAAGGATGACCTGATAAACATCCTGAAGGAGTAAACACAACTGCTAAAGACCATGGTTGGTCTGCAGATGCAGCTGCTTCAGGCTCACCCTCCCCTTCAGACACAGCACCAGTTTCTGCCTCCCCCACCCCATTCTCCCACAAAGCATTTCTTCGAAGGCCAGGGACCCTCCTGGTACAATGTAACATCAACCCCTTCACAGAGCTCTGGCATCGAGCCCCGCACCTACACACACCTATAGCACCTTTCTTAGTCACTACAGAATGTTAGCCCACCACCTTTGTTTTTTAGTAATAAAAGTGAATCTCAAATCATGTACAGTGTCTTCATTCATACATATCCAAGATTTGTTACCTTATGTTCACTCTATTCATTCGATCACAATACAGTCCATTACCCCCCCACACACCTCACCCCCCATGCTGAAGCATGCTGCAGGTTTGCAATTGCGGTGTGACCCACTGATGTGATGCACCCTATGCGTTCCCATTACTGAAATGCTCTCTGAGTGCCTCCCTTATGCGGACGGCTCCCTGTTGTGTCCCCCTAATATTCCTAATGGCTGGCTGTTCAAACGCATCCTCCAGGCACTCAGCCTCAACTTCCCACGCTGGGGAAAATTTCTCTCCCCTACTTTCACAAAGGTTATGAAGGACACAGCACGCTGCAATGATGGCTGGAATTTTGTCCTCATCCAAGTCCAGCCTCCCATACAAACAGCATCAGCGCCCCTTTAAGCGGCTGAAGGCACACTCCACAGTCATTCTGCACTTGCTCAACCTATTGAACCACTTCTTGCTGGGATCCAAGTTGCCAGTGTAGGGCTCCATGAGCCATGGCATGAGTGGGTAGGCTGGGTCTCCTAGGATCACTATGGGCACCTCCACAACCCCAGCAGTAATTTTCTCATCCTGGAAGAAGGTCCCTGCTTGCAACTTTCGGTACAGCCCCATGTTCCTAAAAATATGGGCAGCATGCACCTTTCCCGACCACCCAGCATTGATATATGTGAAACGCCCCCTGTGATCCATTAGTGCCTGCAGCACCATGGGGAAGTAGCCCTTCCTATTTATATACTCAGTCGCAAGATAGTCCGAAGCCAAAATAGGGATATGTGTGCCGTCTATTGCTCCTTCACAGTTCGGGAATCCCATGGCTGCAAATCCACCCACAATCTCATGCACATTGCCTAATGTCACTGTCCTCTGGAGCAGAACACGATTGATGGCTCGGCACACTTGTGACAGCGCTAGCCCGACGGTGGACCTGCCGACTCCAAACTGATTTGCGACCGACCAGTAGCAGTCAGGAGTTGCCATCTTCCACACAGAAATTGCGACACACTTCTCCACGGTGAGGGCAGCTCTCATTTTGGTGTCCTTACGTTGCAGGGCAGGAGCAAGCTCCTCACACAGTTCCATGAAGGTGGCTTTACGCATTCAAAAGTTCTGTACCCACTGCTCGTCATCCCACACCTGCATAATAATGCAGTCCCACCACTCAGTGCTTGTCTCTCGTGAACAGAACCGGCGGTGCACCGGGTGCAGATGCTCTATGAAGGAGCTCAGTAATGCGGTGCTGTTCTGCATGGCATTCAGCAGCCCTGGGTCCTCCGATTCCTGGTCTGATTCGGAGTTCAGTGCATACTGTGCAACCAGCTGAGATGTATTCATTATGCTGAAGGCGACAGTGGAGATCAGAGCTGGATCCATGTTGTTGCAATTGGGAGTGCCCGGAAGGAATGCAGCAGTGTTGAAAATGGGTGCGAGTTGCTATTAGCAACAAAGAAGATGGCAGGGGAACACAATGCACCATGGGAAACTGAGAATTTACCCCTGGTGCTCAGCGCTCCTCTCCTTCTACCCAAGATTCTTAGTGCTGAATCAGGATGAGTGGAACTGTGGGATAGGTGCCCACAATTCAATGCGGTATATTGCGAAATTGCTAAGAAGAGTGCGGACACTCCATTCTGTTACAAAGAGCGTCATGTGTACGTGATCCAGCACAATAAAAACCATGTGACTTTTGCAGCACAACAGGCTTCTTGTGCAACAATTCTGTAGTGTGTACATGGCCTGAGAGGAGACATGGTAACAGTTTTCAAGTACCTAAAAGGTTGTTATGAGGCGGAGGAGGAAGAAAAATTGTTCTCTTAGCTGCCAATGATAGGACAAGAGGGAATGGGCTTAAATTATGGCCAGGCAGGTTTAGGTTAGTCATTAGGAAAAAATTCTTAACTGTCAGGGTGATTAACCACTGGAATAAGTTGCCTAGGAAGGTTGTGGAATCTCCATAATTGGAAGTTTTTATGAGCAGGTTAGCCAAACATCTGTCAGGGATGGCTTAAGAGGGTATTTGGTCCTGCCATGAGTGCAGGGGACTGGACTCCATGACTTCCTTCCAGTTTTTCTGATTCTAAGACCCCAGCGAATGTCAGGACTGTGAGGGATGCCTTAGACTGGCCAGGGCTATCCGAAGTCACCTCAGCAAAGGACACGTGAGATCCTGAGGGTCTGTCAAGGAGACAGACTAGGAAGTAGCCCAGGGATTCTTGCCACACAGCTAGGCAGTGTCAGAGGTTTGTGGCTGGATCCCCACTGACTCAGCGGTGGAATACTCTGCCACTGTCAGGGCTCTGAGCTGAAATTGGTGGGCCTGGGTTCCCTTACCCCAGCCGTCACCCATCCCAGGTGGTGCCCCGACGCCTACCCTTCCCTCCCCCAAGTGCAGGGTGAAGGTAAAAGGAAATGTGAACATTTGGCATTAGGACAAGCCCTGTTTCAGGGGATGATGGCTGGGGAACATATAATGCTGCAACAGCGGGGCTCATGAAACTGGAGTGAATTCTGAGAAGCTGATTGATTTACACTCTTTCACACCCCTCATTGTTCACAAGTATGCACAAGACATAAATTTTTAATGTGTGCGTAATTAACCACTGAAACAACTGGCCAAGGATTGCGGTGGATTCTCCATCATGGGTGGTTTTTAAATCAAAATTAGATGTTTGCTTCTAAAAGATTTGTTCTAGAAGTTCTGTGGCCTGAGCTATACAAGAGTTGGACCGGATGGTCACAGTAGTCTCTTCTGGAATCATGAAATCTTTGCCGAGTGGGATTTCGTTCCTATGAATGTTTGGGGAATGACTTTTCTTCATGGGTCTGACCCAAGATCAATTGAACTCAGTGGAAACATTTTCATTGACTTAAGTGGACTTTGGATAAGGTCCCATTTGAACATTCATGTGTGAATGAAGCTCTTTGTAAACAACTAGGAATTCTCATTACCCACTATTCATTGTTAGCTATTTGTCATTCATCCCTTATGATTTGTTTCTAAAGTCTCAGTGATCCAATCAGAATGCAAAACAAACCCATGTCACTAAAATGAGCCTCTCTGCATCATAACCAGTCGAACATCTAAGTGATACTCTGTAAGTTGAACTTGGTTCATATAAACTATCTAGTGAATAATTGTGTGTAACAAACACACTCCTCAAAATCAGAATGAGGATGCAAATTATTCATGAACACCATCCGTAGCTTATTCATAATGCATCATTTGAGCAGCGATAGTGCTCATTTGGGGTAACAATCCGCTGGTCTTTATGCAAGCGACAGGGGAGAAATGTAATTTCTTGGGCGAATGGGAGGAAATGGGGCATCGAAGGACTCCTGAGAAACAGGGACCCAGAAACCGGCCTGACAACTCCATTTCAGGGAAAATGAAAAGTGGGTGCTACACAATCGTAAAGTAGTAATACCTGACGTTGACTAAGACAAAAATCAGCATCCCAATGGACTCATTGGGATTCTGGAGTCAGGGAATATGCAAGGGAAAGGGGGCTGCACATGTATCCAGTGGCCCTGCCACACAGCATGTTGCTTTGGGAGTCTGGTAAATGGGAAACTAGCTAACTCCTGGGTTGCTCCCTTCTCTTTTGCACTGCAGAGACATAGCTGGCCCACCAACTGATCTCCCAGATCTCAGAAGGACTCAGGTGTGGGGCCAGGGCCTGCCAACTGTTTGAGAAAGACAGCTGCCTCAACAATCCTGGTGTGAGATAATGTGGCTGCCACAGGAGAAATAAGAGACAAGATAATCATTTGGAAACATGGTTGCCCTTTGCTCATTGCATGGGGCTGGATCCAGCTCCTGCTGAATTCTATGGAAAGGCTCCCATTGGCTTCAGTGGGAGTTGTGTTGGGATAAACTCAAATGCCCAGTAACTAGCCAGACTGGAAATCATTTTTCTCTAATAAGCCATGCAGTTACAATAACACACTGACTCTTCCATGCAGCCAGGGGAAAGGAAAGCCTTATAGAGCAACAGAAGATCTCCCAGCCGAGTGACAGTGTAACTTTGTATAGGAGCCCTGGGCAGAAGAAAGTGCATTAATTGTGTTCCTCCATTGGCTGAGCAAGACATACACCTCATGGGCAGATTGCAGGGCACTACCCCACTTAACACACACCGAGATCCAGGCCACGTACAGTCTCGCTACGTGTGTGCTGTCCCCTGTATACTGGTTGTGACAACCCCTTATCATCTTTAATAACAGTAGTTTAAAAAGTCCTGTGCGTTAGTAAATGAGGAGGAAAGATGGATCTGACATGGCTGACCTCACAAAAGCAGCACCAGTAATTTAAAAATCAGAGCCTGACTTAACAGGAAGGTTAAAATCAGTGACTATGGCTTAACTAACTGGGCTAAGTGATGAGAAAGGATATTGATGTGCAGATATGTGAATGATATAAATGGCATGGAGGAAAAGGAGTCACTTATCATAATAAAAGGGGGATAGCCAGGAGTAATGGATGGACTTAAGATGGGAAAATTTTGGCTGAATCTCAGGAAAACCTTCCTGACAGGCATGAGCCTGAAGAAACATCTCCCAAAGGAAGTGTTGAAAGAACCATTGTTTGGAACATTTAAAACAGGAACAATCCGCCACTGGCAGGCTGATGGACTAGCTGCCCTAAGAGTCTGTTCAGTCGCTAGATTGTCTGTGAAGAATGTGTAGCAGAAGAAGGACATCCTCTGTCTAGGCACCGACCAAAGTCAGACCGGCACGTGCACTCGGCAATAGGCAATTAATCTCCACTCCAGAATATCTCACTGATAAAGGCTGCATTATAATAACCTCTTCAAACAAAACCAAGTTCCAAGGTGTTTAATTATTAGTGAGTGCCCAGCAGGGGTCTGGGATAAGGGGATTGATTGGAGCCCTTACTCTAGGCAATTTCGCATTTCATTTATGATTCTCACTACGCAGCACGCATAAAAAACAAACATTTTTTGATCCAAATGGGAACACCTGCATCACCCAGTGTAGGAAAGGAGGAAACTGCACAGAACCTGCTGGATCTTGTCTCCTCCTTCTGGCTCTCAAATCTCCTTTGAGAAACCATGCATGAGTGGCGCTGTGCAAAATGCTTGCAGCTCCGTTGGGGTTCTAACACAGAACCAAAACCAGCCATGTTTCCTGAGCAACATTCTGAAGCCCCAGGAATCTTTCCTAGAAACTTAAAGGAGACTTTGTGCTGTCAATGCACAGGCAGGCCTTGCTCTAAGATGACTACCTGTGTTTCAGGATTTGGACTGAACCTGTTGGGTGTATGCCAGCACTCTGGATCAGATGGCCATGCCAAACACATGTGCCAAGCGTTAGGCTCATGTAACGCCCTTACACTCACAAAGCTCACGGCTTTCATTGTGAGTTTTTCCTTCATCATCCACTAACCCCAAAATTGACACTTCCTAGCCGTTAAACCACATGAACTGAATTGAGCAAACCTACAGGTAGAGCCCTGCAAATCCGCAGATATCTGCATTATAACCACGGATATCCGCAGACCATTTCTTGTCCTGCAGATCTACAGATATCCACATTATATCCACATCTGCAGATGCAATGCAGATATCCATGGACCATTTTGTGCGGATGCAGATCGCACGCAGGGCTCTACCTACAGGGGCATGCTTTGTACAGTTCTGGTCCTCCATTGCAGCTGCCTTCTTAAGGGTCCAAACCTATTCCCAGCCACCAGGAGTTTTGTCCTTAGCTTCAGTGTAGGACTGGACCCTACAATTGCCAACCCCAGTCTTCCAAAAGATCTGGACTGTAATGGTCTTCAGGGTTCATTAAAGACCATGCCATTGAATGAGTGAGGAATAGAACTTTAATAACACAGACAGGAGTGATTCCCAGGTGTGTAGCTGGGAGTAGCCATGTTATATCACCTGTAGGGCACATCTCCCAATCCACACAACACTGACCCATGCTAGGGAGTGTCTCTAAAATCACAACCTTCTACAAGCATCTGTCTACACAGACCAGCCTCAGGATCTGACAGAACAGACTGTGACCCTTGTTACAGAGCAGATGGACAGGGCTATAGAGTAATCCATTGCTGGTAGTCTGTACAAAACCAACAGTTAGAGCAGACCCACCAGAATCATAGAATATTAGAGTTGAAAGGGATCTCAGGAGGTATCTAGTCCAATGTCATGCTCAAAGCAGGACCAGTCCCAACTAAGGCATCCCAGCCAGGACTTTGTCAGACCAGGCCTTAAAAACCACTAAGGATGGAGATTCCACCACATCCACAGAGAACACGTCCCAGTGCTTTACTAGTCTCCTAGGGAAAGTTTTTCCTAATATCCAACCTAGACTACCCCCACTGCAATCTGAGACCATTGCTCCTACTTCTGCCAACTACTACCATTTAAAACAATCTAGCTCCATCCTCCCTGGAGCCCCCTTTCAGGGGCTGCTATCAAATCTCCCGTCACTCTTCTTTTCTGCAGACCAAACAAGCCCAGTTCCCTCAGCCTCAACTCGTAAGTCACATGCTCCAGCCCCCTAAACATTTTTGTTGCCCTCCACTGGAGTCTCTCCAATTTGTTCACATCCTTTCTGAAGTGCAGGGCTCAAAACTGGACCCAATACTCCAAATGAGGCCTCACAGTGCCGAATGGAGAGGAATAATCACTTCCCTTGATCTGCTGGCAATGCTCCTACGAATGCAGCCCAATATGCCATTGGCCTTCTTGGCAATATGGGCACACTGTTGACTCACAGAACACAAAACACCACAAAATGTGCTACCGTTTCTTAATGGGATGACCCTGCAGTCCTCCCAGGAATAGAACCAATTCTTCTGGGGCTTTTCATTCTTCTTCCTGAAAATCCTGGGCAGGTTCTGTGCCCAACTGATATCCAGGAGTCTACTTTCATTTTTTCCTGAACATGTCTGAGCCACACACTTCATCCCGGAATTAGGGGCCCAGGGAAGGTTGCAGGCTGTGCTGGCACCATTCCTATGCTAGATCTCAATGAGGCCTAGTGAGTTCTCCACCCGCCACTGCACCTTGCTTAACATTCACTGCATAGCTCAGGGGCATTCACAGGAAATGAATTATGCCAAGGCCCACCATGGCAGAGCTTCTGTAATTCCTCACATCATGGGAGATAACTGGATGAGCAGGGTTGCCTTAATTCTTGCAAATGTGTTGTGTGTGACACCCCACTAGAGATGTACTTCTCAGGAGGAGCTCTTAGTCAGAGACAGTTGCATGGGACCAGATGATATGGGGCATTTGTTAACTCAGAGAAGACAAGATGCCCAAGGTTTGCCAAGCAGCCTTTCTGCAGGCTTGTCAGTCCACAAACATCCCACACAATGTGTTACCAAAGGGCATGAATCGAAAGTGCATAGACCCCTGGTCTTAAGAAACAGGCTGCTTTCTCTCTAAGGTCTGGCTCCCAGGCTCCGAGTTGCTCTAATTTGTCCCCAGCTGCTACCTCTTTCCAGCAGCCAGGGAAACCCACCTTCGACACTGGGTACTGTCGAGCTGTGCGGCACCGGGCTGGTTGTATTACTGGAGGGTTCCCCTATGTGGAGAATCTTCAACTGGCCATGTAAACTGGCTTTAAATCTCTTTGGTGCATCAGAGTAGCAGAAACCTGGCTAAATGGAGATCAGAATCTGCCCATTATTTTTACCCAGGTCCTACCTAGATCTGGAAAATATGTCATATTTAAAAATATGTTAGCTAACTTGATTTACTTAAGAGCAGTTCTAGGAGACCAAAATTACCCCTCAGTGCATTCTGTGGGAGGAATCATCCTCATTTTGTTAACCAAAAAAAAAAAATGTTCATTTTGTTTACATTTGAATCAACATTTTTAAATGAAAATCAAATGTCAGTTCAAACATGAAAACTTTTTATTCATTTTGACATTTTTCCATGGTTTTTTTCCCATTTTTTGTTTGGTTGGTTTGGTTGTTCAAGCCGGGGTTATGTTTTTCCCCTGTTTTAAAACTTTTTTCTTCTTTTTTTTTGCAGATGGCAAAATGGGGGAAAGTTGAAGTTGGGTAGAATCCTCCTTTTCGCACTTTCTTTGCCACTTTCCACCTGGAAAAGGTTGGAGAACAGAACACAAGATTAGGTGAAAGTAATTTTTTCAAATCTTGAGGAAATATAGTTTCAAAATGAAATTGTTTCCTATCACGAACATTGAGAAAAATTAATCAAAACTGATATTTTCCAATGAAAAGATTTGATTTTGACAAAATTATATTTTCCACTGGAAGAATTCTCAATGTTCAACATTTTACTCAGCTCTACTTAGTCTGTGTTAAAAACCTAGTGTAGAGAGGGCTTACTACTTTTTTAAAAGTATTTGCTGATCATGAGTGTCTTAGGCTATTTCCCTTTGAGGTTGGCAGTCCAAGTGTTGGTAAAAATAAATGTGATACTATGAGAGACACCTAATCCTCCCACCAACAATTAAAAAAGGTAAATGTTTAGGCCCCCTTGCGCATCTATCAGTAGAGCAGGTATCTGAACACAATACTAAAGATCATAAATAAAGTAAAACAAGGAACAATTTATTTAGGGGCTAAACAGCAAAAGGATCATTCAGGGACTTTAACAGTGTGGAGCCAGAGCTGGCTTTTGAGGTAGGCGAAGCAGTCGCATGTCCAGGGCCCAGAGCAGTAAGGGGCCCCGTTGCCTGCTTTGCCTAGCCCAAAAGGCACATCTGCCTTGATTGGCAGCAGGAAGAGGAGCTGGCCCCTGGGGCCGGTGGCAGGGGGCTGGGGTTGGCAGCAGGAAGCTTGGGCTGGAGGGATGGGACGGGACAGGGAGCTGGGGCCAGGAGCAGGGACCTAGGGCCGGTGGTAGGGGGGAGGGCAGGGCTGCGGGGAGGGAGCCAGTATCAGGGAGTGGGGGCCACAGAGGGGCACCCCACAGGCCTATAGGGGGCCCCACAGTGGGCCTTCGCTTAGGGCTCCTAATAGCCAAAGGCCCCCTCTGTGTGGAGCTAAACTCTATGGCCTTTCCCAAATCAAAACCAATTAACCCAGGCCCAAAGACAGTGTAATGTACTTGAGATTTTTCTTCTCCCTCCTAGTGTGCTGTTCATGACCTTGCAGACCAAGGAATCCAAAATTCAGATGTCCTCGTATAGAGCACCTCAGAGGTCATATCCGAGCAAAGAGTAAACACAACACACAGAGTTATTGGCCAGCAATCATTCTCCACATTTCACAGCCTTTACGCAGGCTTTAGGAACCGGCCATACAACATCCCATGCAGTTAGCCATGCCACTGAGCGTTCACTGGATGTGCTCCCTGTCTCTGGCACCTAGCACCAGTCCCTGCAGGACTGCCTTCGGTAGTCTTCCTTTGCTTATTTGCCATGCCCCACAAACTCAGGTTTTCTTCACCTGAGTGTCCTGATGATACCAGTTATCACCCCAGTTCTGCTGTAAATTCGGGCAGTTACCTCCTTGTTCGTCACGTCCCAGGTCTAGCTAGTGCACAGTAATTGCCTATAATACTTCATTTCAAAGGCAGAAACCCTCATAATGTCCAACTTCCTTAGTGTGCATATCTTGCATGCATACAGCAGGCTGCTGAAGACAAGAGACTGCAGCAATTTCAGGTTACGCTTTGTGGTACTGCCTTTGCCTCTCCAAATATGGCTCAGTGTTGTTAGAGTCCAGATCTGTGCTGGATCTCTAAGTGGCATTTAGTGTCTCTTGTAGTCATACTTCCCAAGCATTTGAACTGCTCCACACCCTTGAATTCTCCTCAGTTTGGGGTAGGAATATTTTTGCCTTTTCAACAGACTACGAGGTCACCACTGGCTTTTGCAGTGTTGTTGTAGCCATATTGGTGCCAGGTTATTAGAGACAAAATGGGCGAGGTACTATCTTTTATTGGACCATGTTCTGTTCAAGAAAAAGAGAAGCTTTCAAGCTCCACAGAGCTTTTCTTCAGGCCTGTGTAGCTTGAAAAATTTTCTCTTTTACCATTGTCTTTGTCTTTTCATTGGATATTTTTACACCTAACTTCTCTGCTTTCACCACTACTCTTTCAAGCAATTTTTGCACCTTTTCTTCTGATGATCTAATCAAGTCAATATCATCATTATTAATTTTTAGTCCACTAAGGGTACATGCTCCTGTAAGTTTCTGTCTGTGTTTCTTAAGATTTCTTCAGGATAACAGTGGAAGAGAGTCCGTGATAGCCAGCAGGCCTGTCCAAATGCATCAGCCATATTACATTTACACCATCTCCAACCAGCTACAAGATTTCCCAGGTGGATTTGTGCTGTATCCTGTCTAAAACCTTTGCAAAATCCACAAAGACATCAAACTTGTTCCTACCATCTCCAGCACTTTCTCAAATAGTACATGCAGATTGAATATTTACTTCACTGTACCTCTTTTGGGTTGAGGCTGGCTTATTCCTCACCAAAATGTTCTCTGTCTTCGGCATAATTCTCTTCAGGATGATGCACAGCTGTATTTTGCTAGGCTACATCAATAAAGAGATACTGCAGTAATTTCCACAAGCACTCAGGTCCTCTTTTTAATGCACAGAGTCTGTGTCCAACTCTTGACCCATCTTTCAAACTCCCAAATCATACTGACAAACTTATGGGATGCTTGGATGAGTGCCTCTCCACATTAATTGGTTCTATTTATTAACCAGGGCTTTATTGCTTTTCAGTGTTCACACCACATCTTCAACTTCTCTGAGTGTAGAAGGAGGTTCACTGGGATAAGTCAAACTTCACACATAGATCTCCTCAGCCTCTTTCACTTCCAGCTTAGAATTTATTTTGCTCATATTATATAGTTCTCATCAATACCCACCCAAAGTGTTGGGAGAAATAGTATTTTTCCTGCCAGAGAAACTTTGCAAAAGAGTCTTGATGGTTTGATGGACCTTCCTAATGGCATTTGCTGCCAAAGAATTCTATATATAGACGCACTGTTGTTCAAGCCTATCTTCTTTTGCCACTGTAATCAGTTTATTTATTTTCTTGTGTCATATAAGAATATTACTCTCTTGAAGTTTCATCCATCTTACTTTGTGCTCTTAGTTTCATTCATTGATCATACAACTTGGTAATTTTCTCTATGATCCAAGGATTCTTCTTCAGATTTGTTTCCCCAGGAACTCTCTACTGCAGCAGATGTTGTACCCTAGCAGATCTACATGCCCATGCACAGGTCAACAGCTTGTAGCTTCTGTTCAATTGTCTTTTTGGGTGCGTCTACATTGGCAGCTTAGGTCGACTTAAGGAGGCTTAAGTTGACCTAAACAAAGCCACATCCAAACTGGGCTTTTATTAAATCGACTTAAGCACCTCCTTAAATCAACTTAAGGAAAGCTTAAGTTGACTTCATAACACCTAGTTTTAGGTCGACTTAAGCCTTAAGTCAACTCCTTAAGTCAACTGAAAGCCAGTGTGGACAGGGATTAGCGCCTAAATCAACCTCATTAAGTTAATTTAAAGCATTAAGTCGACTTAATAAGGTCGATTTAGGGTATGTCTACACTAGAAAAAGTTGTCAACTTTATTAAGTCAACTTAATAAGGTCAACTTTAAGTCGACTTAAGAAAGCCGACTTAACTTTTCTAGTTTAGACATAGCCTTTGACTTCCACTTGTGTTCTATGGGTTTCCAGTTTTTATGAAGTTATAACAGACTCTGTAGATTCTTGTTGTTTGCTTGCTACTTCATGGCTTGATCTTTATGTTCCCTATTTCTTTGTTATGATTGGATCCTGTGTCGACCTTTTTGACTCCCCATCACACCAGAACAGCACTTTTTCATGATTATGATTAAGTTAATCTGGCTCTGAATTTGCAAATCCAGCAAAATCCAAGTTAATTTCCTTGACAGTTTGTTCTTGAATAAGGTTTTTGTCACTACCGAAATCATGTCAGTGAATACATTTTTAAACACTGCTTCTTTTCCTCATCTAGACAGAACTTAAGGCAGAAAGGCCCTGACTGCGCTAAGAGAAAAGGTATGTGTGTTTGCTAAGACTTGGTAGTTAACAAGTTAAAATCATAATGATGAGAAGACCTTTGAGGTTTAACATCTAAGCCGGTGGACGTCAGTGCCGGATATAGGCAGAAGCCAAGTAAGCCATGGTTTAGGGCCTCACCTTATGCGTGGCCTCTAAATATATCAGAGGTAACAAAGAAGATTTATCAAAATTGAAAGTGATAATGCAAATAAGGCTTTTTACAAGATATATGCTTTATGTAGTTGTTTTTCATTGCATCTTTGCTTATGTATATATGCAAATATAACAGTTTATCATTTTTTTCATTACCCTTTCTGTTATAATGTAATACTTTTTTTTTCATTATTTTTTATGGTATAGGGCCTCTGAATCTTGACAAAGTTTAGGGCTTCAGTTTATCTTAATCCGGCCCCAATGGAGGTACTCACTTCATTCTGGTATGAATGACACATGGTGAGAATTACGGCCCATATCCTTATGGAGGGATGACTAATGAATCAAACATTTGTTTCTTCAAGAAATATCGTAACATTCCTCATTCGCATTATTCTCTGGCCATGGGCTGACCAGGCTTCTCAGGGTCTCTCGCTATTTCCCTGCCTGCTCCTCTCTTGTCCTGGAGTTCTGGGAGAAGAAAGCGTGAGGGTGACACGTGCTGCATGTTACTCCTCTGGGAAGCTGGGGAGGCTCCAAATGCCTCTGAGTCTTTCACACTAGGAAAGTTTGAGAGCTGAGAAAATCAGTGAGTAGACCACCCTAGAGTGAAGTGGGAGGAGGGGGAATGGGACCAGGATTCTAGGTGAGCCAGGGGAATACTGAGCATAAGAGTCATTCCACTGGGGGCAGCATCAGGTAATCCTGATGAGGCAGAATTGGATACTGTAAAAAAATAATAAAATACAGCTGGCATGATACAGTTCAGTCAGATTAATTGTGTGGGTATTGGATCCATGGAGAAGCCGTGGCAGGTGTGTGTTTTGCTGAACTAGACTGACACAACTACCCCTTTGGAATTTACAAGAGCCAGTAGCTGACTAGGAGCCAGAGGCTGAAATGCAGTAAAGAGGGCTGTTTATATTTGGCTGTGGCTTCTTGACAGCCAACGTGGGAAATCAGAAGCATTGTTTGCTTGCTGATTGGGAAGTCTGACTTCAGTGTCACACATCAGTATTCAGAGAATCTGATCTCCTTTTTTGCAGCCTGCTCTGATCCTGGCATTTTCAAGTGGCTACTCTAGGCACAGATGGGTCACACAAAGTATTAAAGAGCTCTGCCCCGTAAGTAAGACTGACTGTAGCTCAGCCTGTACAACTGTCACAGTCCTGCAGGGGGCAGTAAAATATCTACAGGCCTACCCTTTAAGGAATTAGCCAGCTCTTAGTTGGAAGGTTATGGGAGCGCGCCACCCCAGCTCATTTGATTCCACTTCAGTTCCCCTAGGCAAGCCCTTCCTTCTGCTCTGCAGCTAAAAAATGAGTCGGATGCTCACGAAAAGGCAAGGTTTCTGAGCTCTCAGAAATCCTGTCTCTTTTTTGCTTCAGTGTCTCTTACCAGACTGCAGGTGCAATATATCAGGTGCAATGCATCAGCGTACCTGTACTGAAGTATGTGCTTATCTCTGACCAGCCATCTATCTGCCTATACATCGGCGTAGCCACCCCAGCAGTTGCCGGTGGTACTTGACCTTTCCTTCCTCTGCCTTTATACACATCTGTATCAAAGAGAAGAGATGGTCCAAAAATGTCAGGGGCTACGGGGTCCAAAGAAAAATTCAAGCAAAACAAGAAATAAATTGTGTTTTTTTCTCAGTTTTCCATAGAAAACATCAGAGTTTTTTTTCACAGAAACTTGAAAGCCAATTTCAATAAAATTACCACAGTGTCTCATGGGAATTGTAGTTTGGGTATCTTATCCTCTCATTCTCCTTTATAGACTGAGCTGCCAGGTCAGACTACATCCCCATGAAATATATTCTCTCCCTCCTTCCCCCATAGAAAGAGGAGGTGGTGAATCCAGGAAGTCCCTAGCCATGGTGCATCATGGGAGACGTAGTCCCATCAGTGAGCCCAGCTCATAGAATAGAATGGAACATGAGGCAACTGAACTACAGCTGCCACAAGGCACTGCAGCAATATTTCCAAATCAAAATATCTTTTGTTTTCAGTCAAAATATTTTGGGCTCTGAATGTTTGGTTTTTTGACTGAAAACTACAATTTTCCATGGAAAGCAGATGCTTCTCAGGAATAAAATTCATTTAATTGCAAAACTGTTTTGATTGAAAATTGTCAACCAGCCCTACTTAAGATCATGCCCTCCCCAGTCCCGCCACCCCTGCCAATCAACAATAGCAGCTGTAGCCTTTGCTCATTTTTGCAGGGCTGAAGTGAGTCTCCTCTGGCTCAAGCCTTGACAGGGAGGAGCAAAGGATCTACTGACCCAGTCAGCAAACTGGCATATAACGACTGAGCCCTTCCACTTGCTTTGCCCAGTGGTAAATGTTTGCAAGGCAAGAGTTGTGTAGGGAAGTGGTGGTGTGGCTCATTTACAGGCTTGCCGTTCACTATCTGGTATGTTGTAATATGGCTTTGTAACTGGCAGCAGTTAATGTGTGCAACAGCTAAAAATAAAGACCCTTGAATCCCACAATGACTCAGACATGCAGAAAGGAAACCCACAGACTCTGCTTTGCTATCACTAGAGCTCATTGAAAAGTTTTCATCTGAACTTCTTTTTGGAGGTGGGGGGGGGCAACAAAATGGCTTTTTAGGGGGAGAAACAAAAACAGAACAAGTCCCCCAAATATTTCCACAAAAGTTTCTTGTGAAAATTTCTGCTTTTGCCCAAATCTGGGGAGGGGTTTATCAAGCACTGAAAATATTTCCATTTTCAGCAACTGAAACCTTTTGTCAGTTGTTGAACAGAAAATAAATTGTGTGTCAGAATGGTGCTCTTTTGGTAAAAGCCCGAACAGTTTTGATAAGGGGGTGGGTGACATTGTATTCAGTGAAATATTTGTGGAAAATAAAATACATTGTCCAACAGTCAAGCTGGCCTGCAGTGTGTGCATGAGGTCCAACCTCAAGATAGATGGTTAAGAACCGGGGCACAAACCCCAAATTGGTTGTGAGTCGTATATTTGGATTTCACTAGCCAATTCTCAAGTGTAAACTCCTCAGGTGCTATAACATTGGTAACATTCAGTCCCAGACACCTGGATCTTGGATCTGTCTTGCCAGCTAGGTAAGGCCAGCTTTGTGCTATATGGTCCTTTACCTCAAACATCACAGCAATATTCTGTATTTTGTATATACCACTCAACTGTACTTTCCACTTTATGCATCTGACAAAGTGGGTTGGAGCCCACGAAAGCTTATGCCCCGAAGAAATTTGTTAGTCTTTAAGGTGCCCTGGGACTCTCATTATTTTTGCTGTACACAGACTAACACAGCTACCCCTTTGGAATTTAAGAATATTCTAATTATTCCCTGTCGCTTTCCCCAGGTCAATTGCACCTTAGCTCTCACACCAAAGATAGCATTTATAGCCAATTCTATAATAAACTATATAAAGATTTATTAATAGGAAAAGAAAACCAGAGATTTATTTACAAGGTAAAAACAGATAAACATAGATATGCAAAAGAGTTGCAATCTTAAGTTTTGAAAGGTAATAGGAGCTTCTATAATAAATAAACTCAGATGATCGTTAGGGATAACTCAGACGAAGCAGTTGGGGATCCCTTGCTTATACCTAGAAATATTATCCCCCAGAGTCCAAGCAGCACAGAGATACAGTTCTTTCTCATTAGGGGTTTTTATCCCCTTCTTCACTTGTGCTCTCAGCTGCACACTCAGCTGGTAGGAGGAATTTACATGCACAACTCATCTTCATTGGGGCAGACGTGACTGACCAAACAACAAATGTCTGTTGTCCCATTTAATGTTCCACACTAGTCCATCTGGTATTGATGGACCATCACTGGGGGCAGAACATAACACTTTCTGTTAGAGACCAGCATGTCACACTAAATGTCTCCCTCCCGTCTTATGAGTTATACAGTCACAGAGGCTTACAGAAAAAATGCTCTGGGAAAAAAGGGCCACTCCCAGGCCCTTTTAGCTGCACAGCCTGCGCCAGCCCCACCCAGAAGTCTGAACTCTGCCACTGGAGCTGATGCTATTTAGTAAAAATTTTGTGAAATGTTCAGTGAATGTTTTTTACTTCAACCCAGTCCATCGCCCCTCTGCCCACCAGAGACCCAAGGACCCCAAAGACCCTCCAGACAGGGCTTCTTAGCATTCTGGACCCTGGGAGGTGCTGCGTGGACAGGAGGGCTGGGGAAGGAGTTTTATGCACACTCTTGGAGGGGAACTGGGACCCAGCCTGAGTGATATTTTCAACTTCATCAACTCGCTGCAGGGCTATGAGCAAGTCATCGATCCTCTCTGTGCCTCAGTTTACCCAACTCCTCAATTGCTCTACTACTACTTAACTCAATTCTCTTTGTGGCCATGTGGCTAATATGGACAGACCTAGTGTGTCCTAAACTTCTTCTGGTATTTGGCACACATGGCCCCACATGACCCCAAGACACAACACAAGACGGGAGAGTCAGTGAGACTGGCAGCTGCCGCAGTAAATCGTCTTTCTCTTGGAGTCTCCTCTCCTTGGAGAGCCCTTCCTAGAAATGTCTGTCTTCAGGAGTTAGGGACCCAGCCTTCCCCCATCTCCTGGGCTGCTGCTTCTCACAGACTGGGCAAGGCTCCTTTTCTCAGGCACTTCTGAGCCTGATTTGTCCTCAGCACATTTTCTGTGAGGAAGGGGGTCCTTGATGAGAAGCAGGACTCAAGCTCACATGTGCTCATGCTCTAGCTGCTGCCCTGCCACCTCAGCCTGGGGTCTGAGAGTCAAGCTGGCCTCTTTGCTTCTCAAGCATCATCACCGGGAACTGAGAGCCTGCCTTAGCTCCTTAAAGACGCCTGTGCAACCCCATCCTCTTTGATTATGCCCCAGGTGACACCTGTGCCTCCATGTAGCTTCTAGTCGGTTGAACAGGTGGAGTTCAGGAAAATGTCATAAACAGTTGTGTTGATGAAGCAAAAGAAGATATGGACTCTACCTCCCTCCCTCTTAGGCCATGTACACACTACAGACTTGTCCCGCAATAACTTTTATTGCAGGACAAGCAAGCGTTATAATTATAATGCTTTACTGCGTCCACACTGCACTCCTTCTAGCAAAAGGAGCGTTCACACGCTCCTTTCAATTTTAGCTAGAAGGAGCAGTGCATGGTGGGTACCTATCCCACCATGCACTGCCCTGCCAGCCGAAAGGCTGGCAGTGGTGCTGCCTTGAGCCCCAGTCCTGCTGGGACTCAGCTGCACTGGGGCTCAGCTGCTGCTGGCCAGTTGAGCAGCAGCTGAGCCGCGGCTCAGCCAAGCCTGGCTTTGCAGCTGAGCCGGGCTGCAGGGGCTCCAGCTCCCCTGGTGGGGCTCCAGCCGCCAGGCAGCTGAGCTCCCCCCGGGGAGCTTAAGACCCCTGCCGCAGCTGAGCCCCATAGCCAGCCCCAGCGGGGGCCGTGAGACCCCCGCCAGGGCCGCCGAACCCCACAGCCGGCCTGGCCGCCGAACCCCACAGCCGGCCAGCAGGGACTTGAGAACCCCGCTGTGGCTGCATCAGGGTTCCAGCCGCTGGCCACCTGAGCTCCCTGGAGCCCGGTGGGTGGAGGGGCTCCACCGTCGGTGGCTGCTGGAGCCCCGCCACTCACCGGGCTCCAGGTGCAGGGGTTCGGGTGGTGGCAGGGGCTGTGGTGCTTACGCACTCAGCTCCCGCTGCCACCCAGCCCACTAGCTCAGCCCCGGGGCTTCGGGTGGCAGCGGGAGCTGCTCCCGCCGCCACCCAAAGCCCTGCAGCTTCACTAGGGGGGTGGCCCGAACCGGCTGCCCTCGCCGGGCCAGCCAGCCAATCCCCCAGCCACCGAACCTGGCAGCTTTAATATGTCAATTTCACTGCTCGGCTAGAGCAGTGAAATTGACATATTTGACAGCTCCAATGTCCCAGAGTGGCCCGGTTTGGCACTCTGGGACATTTCCGGAGGCTGTCAACAGCACAAAAAGCATCCACACAGGCTGTAACACGGAACAACTGTTCCGTGGTAAGCCTTACCACCCTCGTTTAGGTGGTTTACATGTTGCGCGGCAAGAGGGCTGTTGCCGTGCAACAAGAAGCTTTAGTGTGTGGACGCTTTGATTGTTATCACGCGGTAAGGAGCCTTACCGCACGATAACTTTGTAGTGTGTACAAGGCCTTAGTCATGCTGGCTCCAGAAAATTATTTTTAGCATATCAGCAATGCTTCTTGATTGCACATAGGGGTAGGTCTGCAGAGTGAAGATTTTTGCCAGAGTGGGGATCCCTAAGGAGATACTGATGGACCAAGGGACCCCATTTCTATTGCAAGAATGAAGGACTTATGCACCTTGCTTCACGTGCGGACCCTGCAGACGTCCATCTACCACCCTCAGACTGACGGCCTGGTAGAAAGATTCAATAGAATCCTTAAGGTCATGATAAAAAAGGTGGTGAGCCAAGATGGAAAGGACTGGAATGCTCTGCTGCCCTACCTCATGCTTGCCATCTGGAAGGTTCCTCAGGCCTCCATGGGGTTCTCCCCCTTCGAATTATTATATGGGCGACACCCCAGAGTTATTTTGGATATTGCCAGGGAGATCTGGAAGGAAGAACCCACTCCAGGAAAAAACGTGGTTGAGCATGTGCTACAAATGAGAGAGCAAATAGCCTGGGTCACCCCCATTGTGTGGAAGCACTTGAAGAAAGCCCAAGAGTCTCAACAGACCCACTATATCTGCCAAGCAACAATCCATCTGTTCCAGCCAGGAGACCGAGTGATGATATTGGTGCCCACCACTGAGAGTAAGCTGTTGGCCCAGGAGCAGGGGCCCTCTGAAGTGATCGAGCCAGTGGGGGAGACCAACTATAAGATACGCCAACCAGGGCACCGCAAATAGGAGCAAATATACCACGTAAACTTGTTGAAGCCGTAGAAGGACAGAGAGGCATGTGTGGTCCTTCCTCAGGAGGAGTTAAAAACAGAGGGAGTAAGGATATCTTCCGACCTAACGCCGGAGCAAAGGTCCGAGGCAGCAGCGATGATTGACGGGTACTGAGATGTATTCTCATCCAAACCAGGCCGAACAACAGAGGTATACCACCACATAATCCCGAACCCTGGAGCCAGAGTAATGATGCACCCCTATCGAATCCCGGAGGCTAAGTGGAAAGAAATTAAGGCTGAGGTGGAAAAGATATTGGAGTTGAGGGTCATTGAAGAGTCCCATAGCCAGTGGTCCAGCCCGATTGTATTGGTACCAAAGCCAGATGACACCATGAGATTTTGTAACAATTTCTGCTGTTTGAATGAGGTTTCTCAGTTTGATGCTTACCGCATACCCCATATAGATGAACTTGAAGACCGGTTAGGCAAAGCCCGTTATCTAACAACCCTCGACTTGACTAAGGGATACTGGCAGATTCCCCTAGCCCCAGAAGCAAAGGAGAAAACTGCATTTGCTACTCCAGATGGACTATTCCAATATACTGTTTTACCCTTTGGTCTACATGGAGCCCCAGCTACCTTCCAGCACTTAATGGATAAGCTGCTACGCCCCCATGCCAGTTATGCTGCTGAATACTTGGATGACGTGGTCATTCACACTCCTGACTGGGCATCTCACCTAGAGAAGGCAGAAGCAGTGCTGAACACCCTGATGCAAGCAGGCCTCATGGCAAATCCTAGCAAGTGTGCCATAGGTCTAGCCGAGGCTAGATACCTTGGATATATTGTAGGGAGGGGCACTGTGAAGCCCCATATTAACAAATTGGAAGCTATCCAAAATTGGCCCCGGCCTAATTGGAAGAAACAGGTCCGTGCATTCCTTGGCATAGTAGGGTATTACCGGTGCTTCATTCCTCACTTTGCCACCAGAGCAACTCCCCTGATGGATCTGATAAAGGCTCGGGGTCTGGAAATGCTGAAATGGACAAACGAGGTGGAGAAAGCCTTCAAGGACCTATGGATAGCCCTCTGCAGTAACCCTGTACTGGTAGCCCCAGAATTCATGAAATAATTTATTTTACAGACAGATGTATCTGAGGTAAGATTGGGGACTGTCCTATCACAGATGGTGGGAGATGAGGAACACCCAATAACGTACCTCAGCAGGAAGCACCTCCCGTGAGAACAGAGATATACAAGATATGTGCTGGTGGAAAGAGAATGCTTGGCTATCAAATGGGCCATGGAGACCCTTCATTACTACTTGCTAGAGTGACACTTTACCCAGGTAACTGATCATGTCCCTTTGGAGTGGATGCAACGGAACAAGGAGAAGAACTCATGGGTAACCAGCTGGTTTTTGTCCCTCCAACCCTTCCAGTTCACCATATGCCACCGGGCTGAAAGTCACCATGGCAATGCAGATGGACTGTCCCAAATGCACTGCATGACATCCCAAGTTGTCCAACCCCTTGGGATTGTGTGGGGGAGGGTGGCTGGGGGATACGTGACAGAGCCAGGCCTGATGGCTACAGGAGGGTGGTGGAAGGCAGGTATATTAGCCCCAGGCTCAGCAAGGCCCTGTTCCCAGGGTAGCTGGGGTGGTGCTGCTTTGAGCCAATTAAGGCACCTGACTCCAATTAAGGCATCTAGCAGTTGGAGCACCTGACTCCAATTAAGGTAGAAGATAAAAAGTCCCTGTAGCAGCCAGGCAGTGAGGGAATTTGGGAGTGTTGTTTGGTGGTGGAGGCAGGAGCAGTGTTTGGGGAGCAGAGCGAAGAAGAGTGGAGGAGTTCTGACCAGTAGCTGTTACTCACAGCACCTAGGAGGTACAGGCAGTGAGGGCAAGTTAGCCCAGACGGGCCTGAGAGCCCCAGGCCCAGTGGCCTGTGGGGTGGAGAGCCCAGCCCAGGGCAGGAGGGACTGAGGATCCATAGCACTGGGGGGTTTGAGGAGGGAAGACTGTGCCTTAGTTGGCTGCCACAACCTGAAGCACAGGACCCCCGGGGAACTGAGAGCGCTTGGTTTGCCACACTGTCTTTCTCATTTTTGGGTCTTATATTTTTCAACTGGTGGTCTCGCTCTCCTGAGAGCCCTTTATCTTCAGCTCCCACTCACCCACCTTGGACTTTGTGATCCAGCGTCCAAGGGCAGGATAGCTGCCTTGATAGTGGGTCATCAGCAAAGAGGCAGGCTCAGATGTAGCTGTGTCCAGGCCAATTAGTGGCTTTGAAGTTCAGGAATCCGTTTGGCATCTATAGTGAGCTGAGAGGCAGCAGAAGGTGCTGAACTCCAGTGTCACTTCCTGACGGAGAAGAGGAGCCATTTCATCCTGTTCTAGTCTCTGTTCCTTCCAGGGACCTTGTATCTCACAGAGCTCTCCAGTCAGGACCTTGCCCAAATATGCAGCTGGAAAAGTCTTTGGTTGAAGTCCAGTGACCTTATCTCACACCCAGCACAAGCAGCAGATGTGCCAACTCACATGAATTCATCGTGAGAGAAGCGATTTCTAAGTAAAATTAAGCCTGACTCATGACAGAACTCTCAAATGTCAGGATTTTTTTCAGCTGTGGCTGACAGATGGACCCTGACATTTGCGTTCTAGCCCAAGATCATGAGTCAGGCTTAACAGTTTTACTTAGAAATCGCTGTGGGTGCGTCTACACTTACAAATTACAAATTTAATCTGCGTCTACACTATATTTTCCTTAAGTCGACTTAAGCAGCAGCTTAAGTTGACTTAGCCAGTGTAGACTTTAGCTCTAAGTCGACTTGAAGTTGACTTAAAGGGCTCCAGGGCTCCCCCACTGCCCTCCCTGCCAGGGTGGCTGGCACAGGCAGAGCCTGGCGTGCCCACCCACAGGGCAGGACAGAGCCCTGCCCACCCTGCTCCTATGCTCTGCCAGTGTCTCTGTCCTGCTCAGCCCCCATTGTACCCAGGTACAATGGGTCAAATGCTGAGCCCCCTGGCACTTGGCAAGGGGTGCCCCCCTGCCACCGTGGACCAGTCCCAGGTCCACCTAGCCCCTACAAGTCGACTTAGGCGTCCAGTGTGGACACTCTAAGTCGATTTGGTAGGGTCCCCTTTAAGTCAACTTAATTTTTGAGTGTAGTCATGCTAAGTTGACTTATTTGGCCCAGTGCAGACATAGCCTGTGAGCTCTGGTGGCTGGGGCTGGCAACTGGAGACCCTCCACACAGGGTCTCTTGAGGAAAGGATCCCAAGCTCCCAAACAGCTCAGAATCTGGAAGGGAAAGAACGAGAGCCTGCATTTCATTTAAAAATCCTCTGGATTTTTTAAACCGCTCCCATAACAGGATTTCTAAGTAAAATTAAGTCTCACTTTTAGAACTCTTAAATGTCAGGATTTTCTTTTTCAGTTGATTCCATTGCTTATTTGAGGTTTGCCATGCCTCTTGCACTTCTTTATGTCTCAGATAAAGTTTCTGTTCCCTGCTGGGGTGAATCATAAAATATTAGGATTTGAAGGGACCTCAGGAAGTTGGGTTGCCAAGCTTGCATTTTAGTTTCTACCAACAGGAAGATCTGAAGTTGATTATTTTTACTGACATGGTAAACTTTTTACTGACATCACTAAAAATACCATAAACAATACAATCACGTCACAAAAGTGTGCACTTACTCGCAATATACTGTACACAGGAATTCAGAATTACACAATTCTTTTAGCTGCAGTTAATTGATCAATCGAGGTCCTTGGGCATGTGCAGTAATAGAGAACAGGAAGTTCATAGTCATGGTCAGTGTAGTTTTATGATACAAGAAGTGATTCTGAATGATGACAATCAATGTCAAAATAAAATGTGTTTTGTTTTACCCAATTTCACAGACATTTTCACTTATTTACGGCCTTTTTAAAGACTAACAAATTTTATTTATCACATTAGCTTTCATGGGTGCAAACTCGCTTCCTCAGATGTATGAAATGGAAGCTATAGCTTGTCAGATGAATAAAACAGGGAAGGGTGAGTCACAAGGTCAGTTCAGTGTTTTCCAGCAAACCAAACCACTTGTTTTGATTCAAACAGTGTGGAACAATAGATAAGAAGGTGAGAATGATAAAAGAAGGGAAAATCACCTATTATAATGAGTGAGCCAGCCCAAATCTCTATTCAGACCTAATCTAATGAAGTCATTTGCAAATGAATTCCAACTCTGCAGTTTCACGGTGGAGATCTCTTTTAAAGTGTTCCTGTTGAAGCACTGTAACTGTCATGTCTTTCACAGAATGTGGAGGGAGGTTGAAGTGTTCCCCTATAGGTTTTTTAATATTACCATTCCTGATATCTGATTTCTGTCCAGTTTGTCCACTGTATAAGGCAGAGGAGCATTTCTGGCACATAATGGCATATATCACATTGGTGGATGAACAGCTGAATGAACCCCTGATGTAGTGGCTGGTTTGATTAGGTCCTATGGTGGTGTCACTTGAGTAAATATGTGGGCTGAGTTGGCAATGGGGTTTGTTGCAGGGATATGTGTCTGCCTTAGTGTTTCTGGTGTAGTTGCAGGTGAGTATTTGCTTAAGGTTGGGGTGGGGGGGGCTGTCTTTCCAATTTCCAAATTTCAGAATCCTTCATGAAACAGAACTATCGTCCTTCACACAGCTCTAATGGAAGACTCTACATTAAGGGCAGGTCTACATTTACAATGTTGCATAAGCACAGCTGTAGTGCTTTAATAAAGACATTCAAAGGGCTAGTCTACCCTTAAAACTTGCAGCGGCACAGTTATATTGGTACAGTTGGGCCGCTCTCTGGAAGAGCACGTGTGTAGCCACATTATGTCAACAGGAGAGAGCTGCCTAAATGAGAGGTGGTAGCTATGTCGGTGGGAGAGCATGTCCTGCCACAGAAGCACTTATTCTGGCAAAACTTCTGTTGCTCAGAGGGGCATATCTTCACAGCCCTGAGTGACAACGCTTTCATCGGCATTGTCGCTAGACCTAAGCCAATGGGAGAGAGCGCTTATCAGGATAGTTTACCAACTCCCCATGAGGTGATAGCTAGGTGTGATATAATAATGCTGTCTAAGTGGGTTAAGTCAATATAACTCTCGCTCGGGGGAGTGGAAATTTCACACCCCAGTGTGACATAGTTATACCAATAGAGGTCTGTCGTGTAGACCAGACTTAGCTGAAGGCATAACAAGATGCAGTGGTAGGAAGCTGAAGTTAAGCAGAGATGAGAAATAAGTTGCAGATGCTTAACAATGAGGATAATTAACCACAGAAACAAGGTAGCTAGGGGGGTGGTGAATTCTCCATCGATCCAAGTCATTAAATCAACACAGGATGACTTTTCAAAAGACATCCTCTAGTTCAAACAGAAGTTATGTGCTTGATGAAACAATCACTAGGTGGAATTCTCTGGCCTGTATTGTGTGGAAGGTCATGCTAGATGCTGATAATGGTCCCTTCCAGTCTTAAAATCTATAACTCGATGAACTTTCTCCAAGCAGTGTATTTAATGACCCAGTGAATCTATACTGATTAGAAATTGCTTAACATTCACTGAAATTAGGCATTTCCAGGACAGGGCTAGACAGTAACAATTCATATATTCTGAGGCCAGAAGGGAGCACTGAGATCAGCTAGTTCAGGGGTGGGCAAAATATGGCCCACAGAGAAGATCCGGCCTGCCTGAGGTCTCTGTCCAGCCCGCCATTCCTGGTCAGCTCTCCCCTACCCCCTTCAACCTCCAGCAGCTGGCTCTGCATGGCTCTCGCCCACCCCCTTCCACCATCCCCAGCCAGATCTCCACCACCCCCCAGCCGACTCTGCCCTCATCCCCAGGGACCAGCTCTGTGCTGTCCCCCTACCCCTGCAAGCTCTCTGTCATCCCCCCTCCAGCCAGGTCTGCACCACTCTGGGAATGGCTATCCGCTACCACCCCGGGGTCGGCACCTCCCTGGCCCCTGGCCAGCTTTACCCAGCTCCCTTCCCTGATGACTCTGCACCACTCCATTATTTTGCCGAGGACTGATGTCAGGTGAACAGCCTTATAATTACCAGAATCATCCTGTTTACCCTTTTTAAAAATTGGGACAATATTAGCTTTCTTCCAGTCTTTTGAAACTTGAATAGTGCTATAAGATTTATCGAAATTCAACATTAATGTCCCAGTGATCTCCTCAGCCAACTTTTTTAAAACACGTGGATGCAAATTAGGTGGACCTGCTAATTTAAAAAATACCTAATTTTAGTATCTTCTTTTTAACATCCTACAGAGAGCTGCTCTAGTGGAATGAAAAGAATGTTATCATCACCATATGATGAGTCTCATGAGACTATATCATCTGTTTTTTTCACAACTTCTACCTTTTCTGCATTATTACTGAAAATTATAATACTTGCATCTAATAATAGACCAAAGTCATAGTCAGGATTCTTTTTTATCCCTAATATATTTATAAAAACTCCTTCTAATTGTCCTTAACTCTCCTGGCCATAAATTTCTTATTGTGTCCCTTGGTTTCCCTTATCAGTTTACTACAATTCCTAATTCTGATTTACATTCTTTACTATCAACTTCCCCATTCTTCCATATGAGCTGCCTTACTTTCCGTCTAAACCAGATCATTTTTTAAACCTGTACATCCTTCTACCTTACAGTTGGATTGTGGGTTTTTTGGATATCTAATTTCTCTGAATAGTTCCTCTTCATCTGTTGAATTGAGATCTAATAACAAATTCCCCCCATGTTGGCTGCAAGACTTTTTGAGTTAGGAATTTGTCATCTATAATGTTTCGAATTTCCAAGGATGTTTTAGTTCTGATGGCAGTGCAGTGATCTCCATATTTGTCATTCAAGCTGAAGTCCCACACAATTACGCAGCTTTTTTTCCAAACATATTACAGATAGGTGTGCTAGGAGGTGGTCACTCTTTTCCCTAGTGTGATTTGGGGGTCTATAGCAGACCCTAACTAATACTCCATCTTGTGCCTTGCCTATTAGGACATTGATCCATAAATATTCCAAATCATTTTCTTCCAGTTTGTCAGTGACTTGGAAACAGGGAATGCCATTTCTGACAGTGCCCCACCCCATCCTCTTTTGCCCACTCGATCCTTCATTGATTTGAACATTACAGTCATGTAGGTCATTCCATCAGGTTTCAGTTAGATCAACTAGATCAAATTACGCTCATAAATGAGCAGATCCAATTCCTCTTGTTTGTTACCCAGGCTCTTAGTTGTGGTGTGTAAACAATTCAAAAATTTCTTCTCTTTATGTCCTTTGATTCCTTGATAAATTTTGAACTCAGTGCTTAGATCTTCCCTCTTTGTACTCTTCCCTTTTGCTATTAGTTTAACCCCCTCCCGATAACTTTAGTCAGCCTGTCCCCCTTTTAATTAGGTGGAAGCCATTCAAAGTATGCAGCCTTTTCTCCCCATAAAGATGGACCAATAGTCCACAGAATCCAAACCCTCCACTCCACATTACTTATCTAGCCAATATTTCATTTCCAGCATCTTCTGCCATCTGTCTTCCTTTGCTTGTGGTACAGGAAGTATGTCAGAGAACATTATTTGGACATTAGAATTATAGAAGATGAGGATTGGAAGGGGCCTCAGGAAGTCATCTAGTCCCACCCCCTGCTCAAAGCAGGGGCAACCCCAACTAAACCATCCCTGCCTAGGTTTTCTCAACCCGCACCTTAAAAGGCTCTAAGGATGGACACTCTACCACCTCCCCAGGTAACCCATTCCAGTGTTTTACCATTTTCCTAGTGAAAAAGGTTTTCCTAATATCCAACCTCGATCTCCCCCATTGCAATTTGAGACCACTGATCCTATTTCAGTCATCTGCCACTACTGAGAACAGCCTAGTTCCACTCTCCTTGGAACGCCCCTTCCAGTCGCTGAAGGCTACTATCAAATCTCCCCTCACTCTTCTCTTCTGCAGACTAAACAAGCCCTGTTCCCTCAGCCTCTCCTCATGAATCATGTGCCCTAGCCCCTAAGCATTTTTGTTGCCCTTCACTGGATTTTCTCTCTCTCTCTCACGCTCACTCTCTTTCTCATTCTTCTTCAGCACATTTCAGATTTCCTGAAGACATTTACTAGCTGCAGAATATTCTGCAATGTAGTGTCGTTAGTGCCTATCGAAGCCAACAACAATGGATCCTTTAGAGTCTACTTCAGAAGCCCATCCAATCTTACAGTGATGTCTTTTTTCTTGGCTCTGAGAAACCAAAACTCTCTCCAGTTGTCTTCCTGTCCCTTGCAAAAGGTTCTTTTGAGTCTTCTAAGTATTGACTCTCCAGCAAGGCTTGTCTGTCCTCCTTGGATGATTCAAGAACTCCTTGCAGGCAAGTTTGATTTGCATATGATTTGGGCTGACCTGCCATCCACATGTGTCTTCTCCATCTCTCCATTCCCTTGGAACTACTGGATCTTGATATGTATCTTCCATAGTTTCCACACTGAGAATCAGATTTCAATTTGAAATGTCTAGCTGTGAGGAGTTACTAGTGATCTTATTCTGTCTGGGGCCCACAGCCAGCTCTTCCTTATTCATCTCTAGCTGTATAGAATTCTGCTGTGACCTCTTGCCTCTGGTTGTTATGAACCTCCAGGCCTCCTCTTTGGTTTAATCTCTGTCTGATTTCTGGGTGGCCACCTTCTTTCTTCCTAAAACTGGGAGACAGGTGTTCCCCAAACCTGATTATCTGGGAGCTCGTCAGTTTTTCTGATTCTCAATAGTATCTCTACTTTTCCCACCAATCCACGAATATTTACTGCAGCATAGCCACCAACTGGCACATCATGTACAGGAAATCCCAAATAGTACTTCTGTTGCAGGTCACAACCACTGTCCCTTCACTGGCCATCTTGATATCACACATAGGTCTTGACTACACTAGAGAGTGTTATTGATTCAACTTACAGCCTTTTAAGAGCTTCATTACCTTTACAGATAGAAAGTTTTCCTAATATCAAACCTAAATCTCCTTTGTTGCAGATAAAACCTATTACTTCTCATCCTCTCTTTAGTGGATGTGCAGAACAATTGATCACTGCTCTTCGGTTCCCCCTCCCCCCCATCTTCTTCTTTTCTCAAGACAACATGTGCCCAATTTTTTTAACCTTTCTTCATAGTTCAGGTTTTTTAACTCTATTATTTTTGCTGTTCTCCTCTGGCTTCTCTCCAACTTGTCTGCATCTTTCCTAAAGTGTAGGACACAGAACTAGACACAGTACTCCAGCTGAGATTTCAACAGCGCTAAGTAGACTGGGAAAATTACTTCCCATATCTTACATACTGTTATCCAGGGTTCTGCCAACCCAGAGTTCATGGTAACTTTACTTTGTGTGAGCTGGTGTCAGGAAATAGGTCAAATGGAGACACGGTCGACCAGCCGATAGATGGCCTGTAGAAACAGTATAACAAAAAAGTGCTCTTACTACAAAGCTATGCTTTACTTAAGCTCAAATGCAACATGAGAGTGTTCTTACTTTAAAGCAATACTTTTTCTTAGGCTCAAGCATTTACACACATCAAGTTAGTAAAACACCTCATTCCTCAACCCTTAATAATTAGTGAAGTCTGGGGCACTTTCAAGTGGAAGCAGCAACTGCTTTCTGATTGGCCTGATCTTCCAGCTGCCATTGGAGAATCCAGAAGCTGTGTCCTAGAAGGGATCCCAAAGAGTCCAAGCCTCTTCCTCCCCCCCATCCCCCTTCCTTTTATCCTTGTTAATAGACAATAACAGGTCAAGAAAGAGGGGAAGATGTTTCAAAAGCTAGACCTAAGGTTGCTGGAGTACTTAATTAACTAGATGTGACCCCACAGAATCTGCATATCTTGAGTCCTAGACAAATGTTTCCCAGGGGGCATGTATATATAAGCTTATTGTTCTTTTCCTGAAACATAGCACGTTCATCAGACCATCAGGGAAGGGTGCAGGGTCAGGCAAAGGTTGAGCAAGAGGCACTCCTCCCCTCCTGGCTTAGTCATGCCAAGGCTGCACAGGCCTGGAAAAAAGCCTACCAACTTTGGCTGCTGTTAGTAACAAATATGATAATCAATATTACACTATCAAGTGGTCCCTACCCCTTTTAGGGTGTGTTTACACTGGCAATTTAGATTGACTTAAGGAGGCTTAAGACAACCTAAACAAAGCGATGTCCACACTAGGCTTTTATTAAGTTGACTTAAGCATTTTCTTAAGTTGACTAAAGGAAAGCTTAAGTTGACTTAATAATATCTGGTTTTAGGTCGACTTAAGCCTTAAATTGACTCCTTAAGTCGAATTAAAGCCACTGTGGACAGGAATTAGCGCCTAAATCAACCTGATTAAGATGACTTAAAGCATGAAGTCGACTTAATAAGGTCAACAAGGGGCTAGGTCTACACTAGAAAAAGTTGTCAACTTTGTTAAGTCGACTTAACTTTTCTAGACAACAGAGTCCTGTGGCACTTTTAAAGACTAACAGATTTATTTATCGCATGAGCTTTCGTGGGAGAAAATCCCACTTCGTCAGACGCTTTGAAGATAGGAAAGTTACAGAGTGGGAGGAAATTAAATGCAGGGGAGTGTATGACAAAGCATCTGATGAAGTGGGATTTTCTCCCACGAAAGCTCATGCGATAAATAAATCTGTTAGTCTTTAAAAGTGCCACAGGACTCTGTTGTCTTTCTACAATAGACTAACACGGCTACCCCTTTGGAATTTAACTTTTCTAGTGTAGACATAGCCTTAGTGGTCCATCAAAATCTCCCCGTACAATACAACACTCCTCTGAAAGCACCCCAGAATGATAGTAGTCTTTCACACAGCCTAACCCCATTGCTGATTGATATTCACTTTGTTGTCTACTGTAACCAACAGATCCTTTTCAGCAGTACTACTATCTAGCTAGCTATCCATCCCCCATTTTATGTAATTGTGCATTTGAGTTTTCCTTTGTAAGAGCAGTATTTTGCACTAGCCTTTATTGAATTTCAGCTTGTTGAAGTCAGGCCAATTCTCCAGTTTGTCAAGCTTGTTTTTAATTCTAATCCTGACCTCAGGAGTGCTTGTAACCCCTCCCAGCTTGGTGTCATTTGCAAATGTTATAAGCATACTTGGCAATCTATTATGTAAGTCATTAATGAAATATTGGTAGTACTGGACTCAGGACTGACCCTAAGGGATCCCACTGGATGTGCCTCCCCCCAGTCTGACAGTGAAACATTGATAATGACTCTTTGAGTAAGATCTTTCAACCAGTAGTGTATCCACCTTAGACTATATTTGCTTATGGACTGTTATGTTAGACTATGTCCAAAGCCCTACTAAAATCAAGATATATCATGTCTACCTCTTCCCCCAAATCCATTAGGCCAGCAGTCCTGGCAAGGGAAGAAATTAGGTTGGTTTGGCATGACTTGTTATTGCCATGTCATCTATTCCTTATATCCCTATAGTCCTCTAGATGCTTACAAATTGGTTGTTTAACAACTTGTTTCAGTATCTTTCCAGGAATCAAAGTTAAACTGACTGCTGTATAGTTTCCCGTGTCCTCTTTGTTTCCCCTTTTAAACACAGATACTAACTTTGCCCTTCTCCACTCTCTGGGGCCTCGCCCATGCTCTCTCGGTTCTTAAAGATAATTGTTGATGGTTCCAAGACTACGTCAGCTAGCTTTTTTAATATCTTAGGCTTAATTCATCGGGCCATGCCAACTTGAACTCAGCTAATTTATCTAAATACACTTTAACTAGTTCTTTCACTTATCTGGCTCGGGTTCCTTGCACCTTGTTGTTAATATTAATTGTGTTGAGTTTCTGGTCACCATTGACTTTTTTTAATGAAAAATGAAGCAAAATAGTCCTGTAACTCCTCAGCTTTCTTGATGCCACCCACCATTAGTTGTCCATCCCCATTAAGTAGAGGGCCTGCACTTTCCTTCTTCTTTCTCTTCTCCTAATGTATTTTAAAAGCCTGTTTTTATTGCCTTTTCTGTCCCCTATCAGGTTTTACTCTTTTTCTACCTTTGCCTTTTTTATTTTGTTCCTACGTGTTTGGGCTATTGTTTAGTACTCTTCCCTCTCCACTTTTTGTAGAATTCTTTTTTATTATTATTTTAGGTCATTAAAGAGTGCCTGATGGAGCCATATTATTCCTATCTTTTCTTCACATTGGGATAGTTCTCCGTTGTACCTTTAATAGTGTCTCCTTGAAAAAATATGAGTTCTCCTGAACTCCTTTTTCCCTTACATTTTCTTCCCATGGGATCTTATCTACAAGTACTCTGAATCTGTGAAAATCTCCTTCCTTGAAGTCCATTGTTCTTACTCAGGGGACCTGTTTGACTGGGTCAGCCAGCCCTGGTGAAGGATCAGACCCAGTTAGGAAGGGCTAGAGAGCTCAGCAGGACAGACATGGGCTCCTGCAGAAGACCCTGGAGCAGGGGGGATTTGAAGGGAAGTGGCTCTCCTCCTTCCAGCAGAGGTACCTTTGAGAGCTGGAACTGAGGATGGGCCCTCAAACTGCTTTTGTTTGATGTTTTACCTAACTTTTAAGTTTGAAAAATAAAATTGTGCCCAGAAGGAGACTTGGGCATGACAGAAAGTCCTTTTAGTGCAGGGCAGAAGATCCAGCCTGAGTGAGGAGAAATTGAGGCATAAGCTGCCCTGAGGCAAAACTGGGTAGGTGGCACTGTGACACCCTGTTCTTCCCAACCTGGCATTGCTTACATGACGAGATGGGAACAGAAGTGTTTGCACATGTGCAATGGTGCCCCAAAACAAATGGTGGTGAAGAATCAGGCCTGGAGTGAACGAGGAGCCTTCTGTCTTCTCATCTCCTGCCTCTCCTCTGAATTCATTCAAGGAGGCTTGCATGTCACGAGCCTCCTAGCTCATGATGGTTCCTCAAAGTGGCAGAGCCAGGGTCCTTCCTCCTTGCCTTCCAGTGGATCTGAGACTGACTCAAAGGCACTCGTGTTTGCAATGTCCTTGGCGAAGATTAACATTGTGTCACAGGTCCCTGCCCTACTCCATGCTGGCGTTACACCAGAGCCTCCTTGGTTTGGAGATGCCCTCAGAACCGACTTGACAGTTCCCCAAAGCATGAAACAAGTAGATGGAGCTGTTCAGCATCTGCGTTGAGTCCCCAGAACATACAGCACCACCCTCCATCAGCCCCATTTCCAGTCCTGCTCTCATGCTGAGAAAGGGGAAGGATCCGATCTGTCAGGACAGAGCCTAAGGCCAGGCAGTCAGGAGCTCCATTTGGGACAGACACTGCAAGCAATTGTGCGACTGGACCCATGTGGCCAAGGGGCTGGTGGCTTTGTCAAGTGGGCTGTTAAATGCCACCTCCAGGATCCATGGCTTCAGTCAGGCTCCTGCCAGAAAGGTTCAATCCATCTGAAACTGCTATATTTGGTAATGGCAATGTGGGGACGGCCCAGCCCGCAGGATGTTGATTCAGCCACCCAGATACTCAACCACTTCCTGTCTGGATGCACTAAAATTACTTGCATCATTTAAAGAAGGCTGCTGGCTAAGAGAAGCAAAGTGCTGTTGACAAAAAGGAGGCTGACAGAGCTGAGCCGGAACAGCTGGGTTCCAGCAGCTTCTGTCCTGCCCCAGTGTAACGGAAAGAAAGCAGAGCAAACTGCCTCCCCCGCTGCGTTGCCAACAACGTCGCTCATGATGCAGCATGTTTCTAGCTCACACTGCCTTCTTCCTGAGCAGCACATGACAGCCGTGTTATCTGTGGACATAGCAATGAGAGTACATCTAAGCCCAACAACACCCACTACCACCTACAATGATTCACCCCCATGGCTATTGGGCCTGTCCTGATATGGCTGCAGAGCATGAACACAACAGGCTGTTTGTGCTGCTTTCAGAGACAGTGTGGTCTAGCAGTTGGAGCAATGAACAAGAATGCAGGACTTGGATATCTGTATTTGACTTACTTTCCTGCTGATCTGGTATATCACCTCTGACACATCACTTAGGGACAATGGATGGCCTTGCTTTTGCACCCACAACCTCTACAAATAACCTGTGGCCCAAGTGGCCACTTGGAGTGTGTCTACACTTAGAAATTAAGTTGACTTAAGCAAGCTTAAGTCGACTTAATTTAATCTGCATCCATACTACATTTTCCTCAAGTCGACTTAAGCAACTGCAACTCCACGTCCACACTGCTTAAGTCGACTTAAGGAAAATTAAAGTTGACTTTGTTAAACCTCCTTTTAAGTCGACTTTTCTGGCTAAGTTGACTTTAGAAAGTCGACTTAGCCAGTGTGGACGTGGAGTAGCCCTAAGTTAACATTAAGTCGACTTAGGGGGCTCCAGGGCTTCCCCACTGCCCTCCCTGCCCCAGGTACAATGGGGCAAAGGCTGAGCCCCCTGGCACTTGGCAAGGGGTGCCCCCCCACCACCGTGGAGCTGTCCCAGGTCCACCTAGCCCCTACAAGTCGACCTAGGCGTCCAATGTGGATGCTCTAGGTCGATTTGGCAGGGTCCCCTCTAAGTCAACTTAATTTTTGAGTTGGGACATGCTAAACCAATTTAAATTAACAAGTGTAGACATAGCCTTGGTGTCTAGCTTCCTGCTGAATGGTGTGATACACCAGGTGGTGCAGTGCAGGGACTTAGGTTTCTTCCCACAATGTATTTTGTGTACCCCACATTGTATCCACAAAAAAGGCCAGTGCTCATCCCATCATCTCTCTGTGCCTCCAGCCATTGTCCCTAAAAGTGGGTGTGGGGGGCACAATTAAAGCTGGCTGGAAAATGTGTGACTACATGGAGCGGTGGGGTGGAGGGGGGGGAGATGCACTCTGAGCTCCTGGCAATGTCCAAGGAGATGCTATGGGAGATGTTCATATGGCTGCTAGGTATTCCGGGCAATGCTCAGAAGTCAACAGCATCTCCTGAATTTGCTAACTCAGAACCCAGTTGTGCCTCCAGGACCCTCTGCTTATGGACCACACCTGCCAGTACCAAAGGAGCCATGCTGCCCAATGCCAAAGGAGCCATGCTGCTGAAAGCCAACTGGCAGTGCCAGAGAACCAAAGGCAGCATGGAGCCTCCTTGACCACCTGTTGGTCCACAGTGATCTGTGCCCAGCCCTGTGTCCCATCATGGGAGGTTGCCACCCAGTGCAGTGATCAAAGAACCTTGCCAGCAATTACTGCAGGATTAATCCAACCCTATACATTGACTGCAGGATCTTTATTGCTGATGATGCTTGAGTCACATAAGCTATGTCTACACTGGCAAATTAGTTCGAATTAAGGGCTTCCTTAATTCGAACTAATAAGTTTGAATAGGGTATTCAAACTAAGGGGTTAATTCGAACTAACTAGTTTCTAATTTCTTAGTTCGAATTAACTGGCCATTGAAATGAATGGGGATCGCTAATTCGAACTAAGCAAGTGCTTGCTTAGTTCGAACTAACATTCCCGTGTGGCCATGCTAGTTCGAATTAAGCTAATTTGAACTAACTAAAATTAGTTAGTTTGAACCAACTAATTCGAACTAATTGTAGTAAGTGTAGACATAGCCAAAGTGCCCAGCTTGACTTTCAGATCCCAGACGCTCAAATGGATCTGCTCACTCCCATCCTTCAGAGCTGTTTTGCAGAGCAGCCACATCAGAGGCCTGAGACCCCCTCTCCAAAACACGAAGCATTTAATCCTTCTTGGAGTTTTCCAGTCATTAGGCATCCTGTCCTGAGGTCTGAGACTGAGATAGTTATGGGCAGCTATTCACCAAATGGTCTGGACAAGTTGTTTGCAGACAACGGCTTGCATGAACTTTTTGCTAGTGGATTTCCTCAGGATATTCGCTGTTTGCTAACTGAGCTGTGCAAGCTGACACATGGACTCAACGCTTTAGATTTGGGTGTCTGCATTTGGCAGGGGGCACTTGAGATACTTTAAAGGTGCCTGATTTTCAGAAAGTTCCTGGCACGTGCCTGCTGAAATAGCCTCCTTTAAAGTGTCTAAAATTGGGGACAGCAAAACTGAGGCACCCAGAATCACCTGTCACTTTAGAAAAGCGTGGCCAAGGCATATTTTCTGATCCTGGGTAGGTGGGTGAAAGGTTTATGCAAGGGAGTGACAGACAGACAAATGACAAACAGCAAATCACCCCAGCTGGGTTCCATTTGACTCATCCTAGCTCAGCAGGAAAGGCGCTGCAATCAGAACTCGGGCATAACTGTGTGGCTGTCATGTGAACAAGCATAGACTCCTGCGCCCTCTCCCAGAGTGGGTGAGCTCCACAGGGTGAACTAGAGCCAAAAGGGAGAAGCATCATAGTCTGTAAAGTGAGCAGGGCACAGAGCAGGCCTGGTAAGTAGGAAAGGGCCCTTCTGACCCAGTGACATTTCAGAGCAGAGCTGTACTCTGGCCTGAGCCACATGCGGTGAGCCTAGAGTCCAAGGTCCATGTCACGCACACATCTCAGTTGTACCTGGCTTTAAATATTCTTTGGCAAATGGTCAGTGACACTGGTAAGTAAAAATGACAGTTCTGTGAGCAAAGAGCTCTCAGCATAACTGTAAAAAGACAAGCTAATGGCAGGGTGTGCTATTAACCAACCCCAGTTCCTAGGCTGCCTGATAGCAACCAGCAATATTATCTGGAAATCTAAACCACGGCCTGCAATGTGATCCAGCCAGCGAGATGTGCAATACACTGAGTAGTGGCAAGCTCACTGCTTAGTGCTTGGCCGAGAGGGGAGACTGATAAGGACCGAGATATTCATCACTCTGCAGAGAATGCCAGCTCCCCACATGCTGCAACATCCAGGCAGAGGTAGCCTTTGGCTATTGGGAGCCGTTGGCAAAGTCCCATTGCAGGGCCTCCAACAGGCCCATGGGGGCCCCCTGACGCTGACCCTGGCCCCTCACTGCCGGTCCCAGCTCGCCCCCAGACCCCGCTGCCCCAGCCTCCCCCTCCAGCCCCAGCTCCCTGCCACCACCGCTTCCTTCTGCCAACCAAGGCAGACATCGCTTTTGGGGCAGGCGACGGGTCCCTACTGCTCAGGGCCCTAGGTGTACGCCTGCTTAGCCTACCCCAAAAGCTGCCTCTGCATCCAGGCCAGGGATTACTGGGAAGAACCAGAGATATTTGCTGCTCAGCCCAAAGGCATGGGGGTAGTGCTGGACAGCAAGAATTTCCAGGCTCAGAGAGGCCCTGTGGCTTAGCCAGTCTGGAGCCAGAACCAGCAAGGGAGAGTGTTGTGCCATCTGGTATGGCTCGAGTCCATGAGTGCTGACCGCAGAGCAGACTGTCAAAACCAGGGCAGACGCTCCAACTTGATGGTGTGCTCTATCATTAGGTTTCACCAAGCCAGTAAAAAATGTGATCTCCGGGATCACAGTGTCACCACGGAGTCACAGATAGTCCCCTTAGAGTCTCCAATCTATTGTGCCACCCAAGCAAGCTGGACTTAGTGATAAACATCACTAACAACAAAAACCACACCCCATTCAGGTTGTTTCCAGTCACTTGCCCCAGATCAACTTGTTCCCTAGATCCTTTAAAGACAATGCTGGTAGCTGTTCCTATACCAAACTCTCTAATGATTTATTAACTAGGGGGGGGGAAGGAGAGTTATGTACAGGTTAAAGCAAGCAAACATCAGGGCTGGGTTAAGGCAGGGGTTTTAGGGGCTGCAGCCATGGGGCCCAGGTTAAAGGGGGGTCCTGTCAGCGTGCAATAATCTGGTCCCGCTCAGGCCGGGACAGTGCTGGCTAGGCCCCCACAACTCAGGTTGGCCTGGCAGCTCTCCTTACCTGGCTCCTGGGAACCCTGACACAGCGACATGACAGAGCTCTTGGCCCCACTCCCACCCCTCGAGCACTGCTGCCATGCACCGGCTCACTGCACCCCCAGGCTGGCTGGTCTGTCTCTGCAGGCCCCCACCCCAGTACTGGCCAGGCCCCTTCAGCGCTATGCTCTGGCCTGCCCCACACAGCTGTTCGGTCTGCCAGCAGGCCCCAGGGTCAGTGTGCCTGACTGCTACCCTTTCCCCAGACTGTCCACCGCCACAGTGAGGAGATTGGGGGTCCTGAACTCCTACAAAAGTGGGCAGCCCAGGACCCCAGGTGCCTTAATTGGGCCCTGGCAAACATATACACACAAATGCCTTACCCTCTAGCTCCTAAGAGAGACAGAGGGCCAGTGATCTGGCAATTTAACATGTCTTTCCAGGCAGACCCAGGTGGTGACCCCGGAGATCTCTGGCTTCACTTTAGAGTCTTTAGCCCTGTAAGAGTTCAAACAGCAGAGATGAAAAATCTTCACATCAATGACTTTTATTTCCCTCTTCCAGCATTCAAAGAGGTGGGACGAGGCCTTCTGCACATATGTCTCCATGGGTGGCAGGGACAATTAATACAGCCTGTGTCTTATAATGGCCCATTTAAATTTTGGTTGTCCTCCAAGAAGGGAGGTGGCTCATTCTCCCCCTACTCAGTGCCACAACTAGTGTTTTTCTGTTTAAAAAAAAAAAAAAAGAGGTGCCAGAACTCAGCCTGATCCAGCCCTGACCCCAGCTGGGAATGCAGGGCTGGGCCGTGGCGGTGGCAGGAGCCTGATTTGGCCCTGAGCCCAGCTGTGGACCCAGGGCTGGGCCGTTGCCGCAGCAGTAGCCTGATCCAGCCCCGACCCCGACCCCAGCCCCGGCTAGGAACCTAGGGCTGCTGGATCTGGCCCCAGTCAGAGACCTGGGGCCATTGCTGGTGGTGGCAGGAGCCAGGGCCACATCGCTGTGAAAAAAGGTGCTGATACTCTGTACCACTGTGTACCTACCATCCAAAAAACAGCACTGGCTACAACACAATGCCAAGGAGCACTCAGGGACCCAAGGCCTTCAAACCTCACTGTGATACCTCAGGGTGTCACCTCCTGGTGAAAGATGCTAAAGAGAGAATCACACCATTCCAGGCTATTCCAGCCAGTCCCCCTCATCTCCACCCCACATATCTTGTGCACCAGCCATAACTGATCATAAGCTAATAGGGCCCAATTAATATCCAGGGCAGAATCCCTATTGCCATCACAGGCCATAGATTCAGGCCTTAAGTGGTTATTTGAAATTAACCCTCTCCTAACAAACCATTGTTACTAATTGTCTGACTGCCATCACCGAAGCAACAGAAACTCAGCTGCGCTACAGCAGCTCTGTAGGCTGGAAAAAGCAGGAAAGTGAGGCAAAGACTCACGAGTTGACATGGGGCAGAGGTGAGACCTAAATGCTGACCTCCTGGGTCTGTAGCCACTGCCTTACCCACAAGGCCCTCAGTCTACTTGTGCCTGCTTCCCCTGTGGGCTCTCAGGAGAGGCTCTGCACCCAAGAACATTGCAGTGGAGGGGTTCCCACTGTGAAGGTCACCTCTGGTTTAGGTCTTTTAAGTAAAACTCCAAAAAACAAAGCTCTCTGCCCTCTCCCCACTGCCCCCAACATGACCTCACCTCAAAAATGTGCTCAGAATGAATCCTCCTGGCTCTTTATAGCTGAGCGAGTGGGGGTGGCCATCCTGGGCTTTCCGGGACAGAGCATTCTTGGAATAGGACAGGAAATAAGCTAAGGTGCTTCAGAGCCTAGGGGACAGAGAGCTCCGATTGGTGGGGTCTCCCCTGCTGTCTAACAGGGCCACGTTAATTAGATGTTCTAAGGAATCAAATAAACAAGGAATTTGTTTCTTTATTAACAGATTTATGTGCCGTGTCCGGGACTAGAGTAGCTTGGAGGGGGGGGGGGCTTCAAGGACATAGTCAGGCAGTGTTTTCCCCAGGAATTGACATTAGAGGGAGTGATCGAATTTCTGGGGCAGGAGGGGAATTGGAAAATGACTAATTTGAGACCTAACTGAGCGCTAGGCAGGACTGGAGGAGTTCGCGGCTGGGGAGGGGCGAGTTGAGAAATCCCAGGGAGGCGTTAGCAGAGCTGTACACGGCAAGCCAAGATCTGGGATAACAAGGGACTGTGGGTCGGGAGTGATGGCACTGACAGAGCCATCTGGAAGCCGTTTGGCTTATGCTTGTATATACTCTACTTGGTACAGAGCCATTTCCCTCCATTGCACATTCACAGAACTCAGCAAGCCCACCACAAACTGCGCTCGCTCTGAAAGCAGCTGGTGCCATCGGAACACGATCTGTGGAATTTTCTGGGAGAGGTCTGTGGGTGGGGAGGTCTGATCGGGGGGGTTCTGTCAGAGAGAGCAGAGATTTAGAAATCTGAATGCTTCCTTTTGTGCCAGGCTCTCGCCAGAGATGGTATTTTAGGAAATTCCCTGTCAGCTTCCTTAGTGCGCACTGCACAGCTGAATATTGATTCTGCTCATTTGCATGTGCTCAGTACCTGCACTTGGGCTTGTCATTCGTCAGCTCCTCTCTCTGAGTGAGCTGAGATAATATGCTAATGCCGCACATCTACATTCGCTGTTAAAAAGGAACAGGGTGTCATTTCCTCAGGATTTGCCAGTGTATCTAGGAGTGCTTAGCAAGTGAATGCAAAGCTGCTTCCCCTCCCCCAGCCTCAGGAGGTGGTCTTCTCAAAAGCACCTGGCCCTCTGTGGGCCTTTTCCACACTCATGGGCACCCACCCTTGCTAGTGCAGCGAGATCACAGGGGAGTGTGTGAGGCGCTGTTTTCCATTTATAGCAAAGCACCAGAAGGTGCTAACCTGAGCTAGAAGGGGCTGCCCCACTGAGGCTAATAACAACCTGCTGCTGCAGGCCCACCACACATATCAGGCCTCAGTTTTCCCTCTCCCCCACCTTAGCACCATGCCAGAGCGTCAGCTCAACACAGAGGCCCAGACACTGAGATCCTGATTCAAGGCTGGCTGAGTAACACTGGCCTGAGTCACCCCCTGAATTCTTGCCTGGCGAAGAGCTAGTCTAGAGTGGTTGGTGAACATTTTTCATCACAATTTTTTTCAATGAAAATTTGGGTTTTTAATTAAACAAAACTTTTAATGAAAATTGTTTGTTTTCCTTGGAAAAATTTAGCTTTTTGTCAAAAAGATTTTTTTTTTAATTTTGAACTCACAGAAACAGGAAAATTTGAGCTGAAAATAAAAAAAATTCTATTCAGAAATGCCATTGTGGTGCTCATGGGAGCTGTAGTTCAGGTCCCTTATGCCCTTGTTCTTTTCTATGAGCTGGGATCTACAGCAAGACTACATCACCCAGGATGTGCCATGTCCACAAGATTCCCCAGGATGCACTGTGGCAGCTGAGCAAGAGGGGGGACTGCATAGCAGGCACAGATTATCCAACAAGTTCTTGGAATGCACAGGAGATATCTTTTTATTACAGAAGGTGGAGCAAGCAACTAGGGAGAGACTGTTCTAGATTTTATTCTGACAGATAGGCATGAAATGGTTGAGAATTTGAAGGTGGAAGACAGTTTGGGTGAAAATGATCACAAAAATAATAGAATTCACAATTCAAACGGTAGGAGGAAAACAGCACAAAAAAGACAACAGACTTCAAGAAAGCAGACTTTAACAAACTCAGGCCATGTACACACTACAGGAATAATCGCACAACAAGTCCGTTGCACTTTAAAAGTCACGTGGTTTTTGTAGCGCAGTATCGCGTTTACACTCTGCCGCTTGTGACGGAACAGATCCCCCCCCTGCAATTCACGATTTCACAAGAAACCCAATTGAATTGTGGGAACCTATTCCACAGTTCCATCCATCCTGATTTGGCGTTAAGAATCCTGGGTAGAAGGAGAGTAGCGCTGAGCACCATGGGTAAAGTCTTGGTTTCCCATGGTGCATTCTGTTCCCCTTGCGTCACGAGAGTTGCTACTAGCAACTCGCGCCCATTTTCAACAGTAGCACATTGCTTCCCAGAACTCCTTTTTGCAGCAACATGGATCCAGCTCTGATCTCGACTATCGCCTTCAGCATAATGAATACATCTCAGTTGGGGTACAGTATGCGTTCAGCTCTGAATCAGACCAGGATTCAGATGACCCTGGGCTGGTGACTGCCATGCGGAACAACAGCACCGCATTGCTGAGCTCCTTCACAGAGCACCTGCACATGGTGCACCGCCGGTTCTGGTCACGAGAGATAAGCACCGAGTGGTGGGACCGCATCGTTTTGCAAGTGTGGGATGATGACCAGTGGCTATAGAACTTTCGAATGCGGAAAGCCACATTCATGGAACTCTGTGAGGAGCTAGCCCCTGCCCTGCGACGCAAGGACACCAAAACGAGAGCCGCCCTCACCGTGGAGAAGTGTGTCGCAGTCGCACTGTGGAAAATGGCGACTCCAGACTGCTACCGCTCGGTCGCGAATCAGTTTGGAGTCGGCAGGTCAACCATCGGGTTAGCACTTTCACAAGTGTGCAGAGCCATTAATCATGTTCTGCTCCGGAGGACAGTGACGTTGGGCAATGTGCGGAAGATCCTCAATGGATTCCCGGCCATGGGATTCCCAAACTGTGGAGGGGCAATAGACGGCACGCACATCCCTATTCTCGCTCCGGAGCATCTTGCGACTGAGTATATTAATAGGAAGGGCTACTTCTCCATGGTGCTTCAGGCACTGGTGGATCACAGGGGGTGTTTCACGGACATAAATGTGGGGTGGTCGGGTAAGGTGCATGATGCTCACATTTTCCAGAACACGGGCCTGTACCGGAAGTTGCAGGCAGGGACCTTCTTCCCCAATGATAAAATTACTGTTGGGGATGTGGAGATGCCCATAGTCATCATAGGAGACCCAGCCTACTCACTGATGCCTTGGCTTATGAAGCCCTATACTGGAAATTTGGATCCCAGCAAGGAGCGCTTCAATTACCGGTTAACCTGGTGCTGAATGACTGTAGAGTGCACCTTTGGGCGCTTAAAAGGCCGCTGGCGCTGTTTGTACGGGAGGCTAGACTTGAATGAGGACAACATTCCAGCCATCATTGCGGCGTGCTGTGTCCTGCATAACCTCTGTGAAAATAGGGGAGAGAAATTTCCCCCTTCATGGGACGTGGAGGCTGAGCGGCTAGAGTTTGCCTTCCAGCAGCCAGCCACTAGGAGTATCAGGGGGGCACAGCTGACAGCTGTCCACATAAGGGAGGCACTTAGGGTGCATTTTAGTGATGGGGACTCATAGGACGCATTGCATCACTGTGCAGTAGTGTTCCCACGCACTACTGGGTGCTGATTGGGGGGGGGGGCGGTGCCGGTGGGCATGTACTGTACTATGCTCGAATGAGTGAATACTAAACATGCAACAACTAATTTTATTGTGTATCAATAAAGACACTGTGCACAGTTCAAGTGATTCAATTTTATTATTATAAAACATTACATATTTATAGTAAGCAGTGCCTGTAAAAGGGGCTATAGATGCATGTAGGTGTGTGGCTCAATGCCATAGCTTGGTGCAGGAGTGGATGTAACATTGTACCAGGAGGGTCCCTGGGCTTCAAAGAACTGCTTTGAGGGAGAATGGGGCATGGAGGACAGAAAGTGTTGCTGTGGCTGCGGAGGGGAGGGAGAGGGCGAGCCTGGAGCAGCTGGGTCTGCAGACCAACCATGGTCTTCAGCAGTTGGGTCTGCTCCTGTAGGATGCTTATGAGGGCATCCTTCTGCTTCTGCCTCTTCAAATTGTTTTCTTTTCGCTCCTCCCAGCACTCATGCCTCCATTGTCTAGTCTCCCTTGCTGATGCATCGTTGGACTGCATCAGCTCCTGGAAGATATCCTCCTTGCTCCTGCAAGGCCTCCTCCTTACTTCTCTCAGCCGGTCAGCTGGCGCAGACCACCGACCGGAAAGGTCGTTTCTAAGGAAAAATGAAACATCATAAGTAGTGGTATTGTTCTCACTTTGGTTAAGGAGCTGATAATATGCTCTGCCGCCACATTCCTCAGTGCCCACGGGACAGGGCATTGCCGGGGACTGAAAGGGCTTTTGCAAAGGGAGGTTCGGGTTGCCGAGACAAGACACACAGCTCCATGAACTATTTGCAGTGCTTTGGGCGATTAGTTGACATACGGCACTGCCATGGAAGCCGATATCTCGCTGCTTAGAGTGCCCCTGCAAGCCAGAATGCATATCCTGCATGTCACTGGTTTTAGGCCAGGACCGTATGCAGCAGGCTTGTGCGCAGCCATGGTTCCTGCTGCTGTGCTTTGCAACTGGCGAGGGAGAGTATCCCTCTAAGGGGGAGGGGAAACAGTTGCTCTCCCATTGATTTAACTAGGAGGCTGTGGAAGTACATCGAGGACATCTTCAGTGATCTCAACGGATTTTTTGACAATTACAGAATGCGTTGATGCACTGCTCATGTAATGTGGGGTAGACCCCCCCCCCATCCAAAGAAAGAAAGAAAGAAAGAAAGAAAGAAAGAAAGAAAGAAAGAAACTCAAAACGCCCATCTCCTGCCTGCTCTTCATTTGCCCGCAAAGCTTATCCAGCTAGCACAGAAGCCACTTCTGATTAAACTTACCAGAGCTCCCCTCTGCTGCATCCGAAGACAGTATGGAGAAGGAATCTGGGCAGCACGTGTCGGGTGGCGTGGAGAACAGCTCCTGGCTCCCTAGGTCCGTTGCACCGCTTTCACCCTCCAGGTCATCTTCCACCTCCACGTCCTCGTCGACGAATTGCTCGTCACTGTCTGCTCCAGTATCCTTTTCATGGGGGGGTGCCGACGTGTCCACAGGAGCTTTTGGGGTGGTTGTGGGATCCCCGCTCAGAATTGCTTCCAGCTCCTTGTAAAATCGGCATGTAGCCGGCGCTGAGCCGGAGCGCCGGTTTGCCTGTCTGGCTCTGTGGTACGTGATCCGCAACTCCTTCACCTTCGACCTTCACTGAAGAGTGTCTCTCTCGTACCCCTTCTCTGCCATGGCCCGAGAAATCTGGCCAAAAATATCGAAATTCCGCCGGCTGCCACGTAACTGTGCCTGCACAGCAGACTCTCCCCAGATGCCTATGAGATCAAGCACCTCAGCTGTGGTCCACACTGGAGCACGTTTGCTGCGTTGAGCCGCCATTGCTCTTGGAGAACACAGCTGCACTCCACACTGAGCAAACAAGAATAGTGAAGAATTCAAAAATTCCCGGGAATGATGGGAGGGCGGGTACAGTCACGTCACAGCCACAGAGCGAATTCTGGGGACATTTCCGTAAGCTTCATATTGCGCGGCAACCGTACACACATGAACTATCGCGGAACAGCTGTTCTGCGGTAGCCGCTACCACCCTCGTTTTGGTGGTTTACATGTTGCGCGGTAAGACGGCTGTTACCATGCAACAACATAGATTTGTGTGTGGACGCTGTGCCCGTTATCGTGCGATAACAAGCGTTATCGCACAATAACTTTGTAGTGTGTACAAGGCCTCAGAGAATTGGCAAGTATGATTCCATAGGAAGCCAGTTTAAGGGGAAAAAGAGTTGAGGAGAATTGGCAGTTTTTTAAAGAGACATTATTAAGGGCACAAGAGCAAACTGTCCCAAAGTACAGGTAAAATAGGAAGTATGGCAAGAAACCTGGCTTAACCAGGTGATCTTCAACAATTTGAAACTCAAAAAATAGTCATACAAAAAGTGGAAACTAGGTCAAATTACCAAGGATGAATAAAAAGAAACCAACACAAGCATATAGGACAAAAGTAGAAAAGTCAAGGCACATAACAAGAGTAAACCAACTAGGAACATAAAGGGTAAAAAGAAAACATTTAACATTAAACATTTAATTTTACATTAAATATTTACATTATATTTTACATTAATAAATACAAAAATATACTTTAGATTAAACATTTAAGAAAATATTAGATGCAAGAGGAAGACCAATGGAAGAGTAGGCCCATCACTTATTGAGAAGGGAAAGACAATAATCTGAAATACAGCAATAGCAAAAGAGTTAAATGTCTCTTTTGTTTCGATTTTCACCAAAAAGCCTAGCAGCGATCGGATGACCGACATAGTGAACATCATGGTAAATGGGGTAGGATCTGTGGCTGAAATAAGAAAAGAACAAGTGAAGAATTATTTAGATAAGTTAGATGTCTGAGTGTCAGGGCCTGACAAAATACATCCTATAATAGGTAAGGAACTGTCAAAAGAGATCTCTCAGCCACTAGCAATTATCTTTGAGAACTCCTGGAGGACAGGAGTGATCCCACTGGGAAAAAACAAATATAGCACCTATCTATAAAAAGGTGAATAAGGACAACCCAAGGAATTCTATACCAGTCAGCTTAACTTCAGTACCCGGAAACATAATGGAGCAAATAATCAAACAATCAATTTGCCACCTGAAAATTCCAAGGCTGGGGCAGGCTGCAGAAGGAAAGCTGATTCTCCCAGCACTGGACTGGTGGGTAAGATTGAAATTAGACTTTGATTCCCCACACTGGTTATCAAGAAACTAAAACAAAATGTATACATCCTCCTTGCCAACATCTCAGTCTTTGGCTCCCAGCCAGCAACTAGAAGAGATAAGTTATTTAAAATTCTGTTCCCTTTACCAAAATGTTCTCCTGACCCCAGAGGGTCAGCCACATCACCAGAACAATGTAAGTTTGGATCTTACCCAAAATACCACGCTGCCAGCCAATTCTTTTGTAACTAAAACTAAAGGTTTATTATAAAAGGAAACAAACAGTAAAGAGAATGTGAAAGGATTAAAGCCATCATACAGACAAATGACTTGAAAATCCATATATACAGTGCTATTTTTGTGATGGTACGTAGGGGTATGGAGTACCGGTACCTTTTTTGCCAGCCCCACTGCCCAGTTGGAGGGGCAGGGTCAGCAGGGAAAAGGAGCACACTGTTCTTGTCCCCTGCTGGCCCCGCTGCCCAGCTGGGGACAGGGTCAGCAGGGGAAAGAGCGTGCCACTGGAAGAAGAGGGGTGGTGTAGAAAGAAGAGGGTTGGGAGGGGCATTCTTCAAATTTACTATCAAGATATGAGTACCGGCATCTTTTTTTTTTTAACAAAAAAAGGTCTGCATATACACACACATACATACACACACACACACACACACACATATACATACACATAGATAGTTAAGTTTTCATTAGAATTGTGGCGTTTTCAGGCTTGTGTAGTCACTCTGATGTACATCCAGTATCTGGACAGGTCTCGGTCCTTTTTCTCACAGCTTCAGTTGCAGATGAGTTGATCCAGAGGTAGGAATAGGATTGAAGTCTGAAGACAATATGGACGTGGTGCAGCAGCTGCCTTTATGCCCCTTTGCCATGCTGCTTGTGGAAATTTACAGAAACATGATGGAATCCAGGATCATTGGGCAAGTCCTGGTAACTAATAAGGTGTAGCCCCTGGGTTTTTCCCCTGGGCTTATTGTATCTTTGAGTTCTCTTAATGGGCCATGAAGCAGCTTATTGCTGCAGCCATCCTGTTCGGGGTGTCGCCCAGAAACACAGCACAAGTTAAAATACAGATGCATCAAACTTAGCCACAACTTCCAATACAAATGATACATACATATAAACAATAGCATCATCCTTAGCAAATTATAACCTTTATAGTGATATCTCACATGGCATAGCTCATATGAATTATTGTAATTTTGCAATATTGATATTAAAGCATATTCTAAGAGGTCACTCCTAACTCAGCAAGCATCACAGGGCAAAGCAGTAGTGATATATTTCTACTTTGCTACTTTCAGTGCTGTCTCATGTAACTATTTCATAATAAAACTAGGGAAATCTAGTCTAGATGAACCTACTATAAGGTGGGTGCACAACTGTCTGGAAAACTGTCTTCAAAGGGTATGTCTACACAGCAGTTAAACAGCCCTGCCCTGCCTGGCTCAGCTGATTTGGGTTCATGGGGCTCAGGTTGTAGGGCTGTAAAACTTCTGTGTAGTCATTTGGGCTTGGCCTTTCTGATGTTCAAGGAAGTCTGTTTTGAAGGGGACACACTTACACAGACAATCACATAGTATGCACTCTCTGGGATACTTTACATTAGTTCTTTCTTGTTTGTTGTTCTGTGGCTAAACAGCAACGGTCAAACAAACTTCAGGGACACAGTTGCTCTTTGAGTATGGATGGCAAATCAGAAGAAAAGCCTCTTTAGCTTTCAAGCTCTGGAACAATACCAGCCTACCATGCCACGCTCTTGTTCTGTATGGATTGGCGTGGGCTTGACACAGGCAGGTTATTGATTCTGGCTAACAGAGATATTGTAATTAGAGCCAGGTGAACTGTGAAGCTTCTGAAAATCTTAATTCCTGCTCCTGGGCTGCAGGCTCCACTGTGGACCCCATCCCTCCATTCCTGCAAGGCTGTGGCACATTGTTTACTCTCCCTGACCTGTTCTGAGGCATAGGAAGATCCTGTTTTGGGGAGAGCCCCTGTGCCCGAAGAGAAGGTACCTAGGAACATTGAGTTTAATGACAGCTACTTTGGGGAATGAGAAGGCTCCCAAATAATCTGGTGGAAGCTTTCAGGACTCCCAGGGGGTGGATTGAGTGGACACTGAGCCCTTCACTCCTCAGAGGAGATCCCAGAGCAGGCAACCAAGAGTGAATCAGGAGAGCAGAAGTAACCCAGGCTTCTACAAAGCTGCCTGGTCCCTGCAGCTGGGAAGCAAGTGGAAGCCCCAGTGTTTTATTCAGAGGAATAATGCCTGGCATTTACAGCAGTCAGCATGTTCCATGTGTTTTAATGCCCTGCCGATGCTTGTCAGGGGCACCAGGCAGAGTGGAGAACTGCTCCCTGCTTCCCCCACGGGCACTGAGTATAGACTGTGATGTTAGCCTGTCTCTTCTCCACCCTGCCACAATTCCTAGTTTCGGGGTGCAATGGAAAACTCCCAAACCCCTTGGGAGGCTATTCCTGTACACCCTGCAGTCTGGATGTGCGCCTTTTCTGACAGCCTCCATTCCCGTGAGAGTCGCAGTCTGATTTCTCAGCCAAAGAAGACTGGTGAGATTCAGAGGGTGTAAGGCCAGATGGCACCATTAGGATCATCTAATCATAACCCAGGCCAAGAAATTTGACCCACTGATTCTTGAATCCAGCCTATAACCGCTGGCTGAGCTAAAGCAAACCTTCTGGAAAGGATCACCCAGTCTTGGGTTAGAGAATCCACCCTCACCCTGGGTAAGGTGGTTGGACTGATGATGGACAAACCACTCTTGAAATATCATGATAATATGCACCGTATAGAACGAGCATGCCCACATCCCTCAGCTCTTCTAGGAGCTCTGCTCTCCAGTCTGGGTAAACGGGAGCCAACATGATGGTTGGTCCCGTGATGTGCTCCTGGAATGTCAACTGTGCTCCTTATGGTGGAGCTATGAGAACTCCCCACTCTGCAGTGGGCTTTGAAAAGTGGAGCGCGCTCCCGGGGTTGCAACTGCCAGTGGGAGTTCTGAATTCTCTTGCCGTGGGTGTTAGTTCTGCTTTGCCAATGCAGTGGAAAACAGGACACATGTTGCATGGTGGAACCAGGCGGTTTTCATTGGTTTCTAGAACTCTCTTTCGGTACAGAGAGGAAGCAGGGCCCAGGCTGCCCACAACAGGTGGCAGCATGCCAGCTTCATGTAACTGAAAACAGAGAGAGGCATTGCAACAGCCAGAGGCCAGAACCACTGGTTAAGTCACATGGCTTCCCACCAGACTGGGCAACTGTTTCCCCATCACTGGCTCCAGGGCTGGGCACTGTGCACCTGTCTCCTATCAGAAGGCAAAGAGGACCTTGGGGAGATGGCAAGGCAACCCAGAAGGGCATGAGCTGCAGTCATTCTCCTAGAAGGAGAGATGCCAGCTGATCCAATGCATGCACCATGGGCAATAGAACTTACAGCCTCAGTCTCGGGACACAGCTTGGCTTCACCTGAGCTGGTGGAGACTCTGCTGGTAATGGGATATTGTCTCTTTCCAGGCCCCAGCCACTAGATAGACATGTTAAATAACAAGAATGGCCTTGCTATCATGGAGCTCCCAGAGGCCTCTGCCAGGTTGGGCCCTTTGGTGCTAGGAGCTGTACATATGCTTAGGGAATGACAACCCCTACCCAAGGAATTTGCAGAGCTATTTGTGTAATTGTGGCACTGACCTTGGTTTGTCCTTTATACCAGTGAAAAGGGCAAATCCAAACAGTGGTGTTTTGTAGTCGCTTTGCACAGGGTGGAGGATGGGGGAGAACAAGGCATCTTGTTCAGGGTCCCTTTAAGAAAGAGTCTGTAATGCACAGGGGATTAAGGGGCGGGGGGTGCATATGCTAGTGAAAATGCAGCTGAAGAGGGGAAGCAGGAAAAGCATCAGTGCATTTTCTCTGCAGTGCACTTCACCCTGCACCAAAGAGTTCTCCCCTGTCACTCAAAGGGGAGCCCAATCTCTGTGGCTTACTAGGCCACAATCCTCAGTGTTGAGATTGTTCAAAAGGGGAAAAGGCCAGAGGAAGGAAAAAGGAACTGGTGGTTTCTTCTGATGTGGTCACCTGTCCCTGCCCTCTAGGCACAAGGTTGGCAACTCCAATGCACCTAATTGAAAGCACCAACCTGCCACTCCCTGTTACTAGCACAGAGGTTATAGAGGAACAATCAGACACCGGCTCCTATTGCCTTACCAGTCCCTGATCTTGGACAGCTTGGATCTTCATTTAAGTCCAGAAAGGACCATCAGGATTTTCTAGTTTGATGTCCTAAACATCACAGGCCACAGAACCTCACCCATTCACTCCTGTAATAGACTCTGAACCTCTGGCTGAGATACTGCTGTCCTCAAATCATGGCTTAAAAATGTTAAGATACAGAGAATCCACCTTTTACACTAGTTTAATCTGCAAGTGAGCCATGCCCCACACTGCAGAGGAAGGTGAAAACCCCCCAGGGTCTCTGCCAATCTGACCTAGGAGAAAATTCCTTCTTGACCCCACTTATGGTGATCAGCTAAACCCTGAGCATACGGGAGAGATGCACTAGCCACACACCTGGGAAAGAATTCTCTGTAATAACTCAGAACCCACCCCTCACTGGCCACTGGAGATATTTGCTGCTAGTAATCACAGGTCAGCTACAGGCCATTATAAGCAGGCCCATTATCCCATCCCCTCTATAAATTTATCAAGCTCAGTCTTGCAGCCAGTTCGGCTTTTTGCCCCCACTGCTTCACTTGGAAGGCTATTCCAGAGCTTCACTCCTCAGATGGTTAAAAAACCTTCATCAAATTTCAAGCCTACAGTTGTTGGTGGTCAGTTTACATCTATTTGTTCTTGTGCCCATATTGTCCCTTCACTTAAATAACTCCTCTCGATCCCTCATATTTATTCCTCTGGTGTATTTGTAGAGAGCACTCATATCTCCCCATAGCAGTTGTTTGATTAGGCTAAACAAGCCAAGTTCTTTAAGTCTCCTCTCATAAGGCAGTTTCTCCACTCCACGGATCATCCTTGAAGCCCTTCTCTACATCTGTTACAGTTTGAATTCATCTTTCTTAAACATGGGAGACCAGAATTGCACACAGTTTTCCAGATGAGGTCTCAGCAGTACCCTGTATAATGGAAATAACATTACCCTATCTCTATTGGAAATACCTCATCTGATGCATCCTAGGACTTCATTAACCTTTTTCAGGTCCTCATCACACTAGGGGCTCATGGTCATCCTGTGATCAACCAATAGACCCAGATCTTTTTCCTCTTCTGTTTCTCCCAAAAAATTCTTCCAAAAATTCTCGTTCTTAATCTCTAACCGCATGATCTTGCACTTTTCATTATTAGATTTCATCCTATTTCTATTACTCCAGTTCTCAAGGCTATCTAGATCTTCTGTGATGTTCTGATCTTTCTCTATATTAGCAATATTTCCCAACTTCATGTCATCTGCAAATTTTATTAGCACACTCCCACTTTTTGTGCCAAGGTCAATAATAAAAATGGTAAGTAAAACTGGTCCCAAGACTAATCCCTGAGGATCTCCACTATTAGCCTTCCTCCAGCTTGACAGTTCACTTTTCAGTATGACCAGATATAGTCTCCCCTTTAATCAGTTGCTTACCCACCTTTCATTGCTCATATTAAGCCCCATATTCTCAATTTAATTAATTATTTCCAGACAGATTAGATCTTTTGCATTTCCTTTGTCTAAAAAACTCAATTGTCTTCCCAAAGAAAGAGTTCATGTTTGTCTGGTACAATCTAATTCCAAAGGGGTAGCCGTGTTAGTCTATTGTAGAAAGACAACAGAGTCCTGTGGCACTTTTAAAGACTAACAGATTTATTTATCGCATGAGCTTGATGACTTGTTAATAGCTGTGTTGAAACAGATGAATAACAAATCACAGCTTCAAAGAGAGACTGCAGAACTCGAATTTATATGCAAATTTGACTCAGTTGTCTTGGGGTTAAACAGGGACTATGGATTTTTCTCGCATTACAACAAGTGATTTGACTTCCCCCTCCTCTATGTGCTGTTCCCCAGTGTTTTGAATCCTAACACCTATTTTGATTTGCTGTTACAGCCTGACCTGATCCTATGTCATACACTCCCCTGCATTTAATTTCCTCCCACTCTGTAACTTTCCTATCTTCAAAGCGTCTGACGAAGTGGGATTTTCTCCCACGAAAGCTCATGCGATAAATAAATCTGTTACTCTTTAAAAGTGCCACAGGACTCTGTTGTCTTGGTACAATCTAGTTTTTGTAGAACCTTGGTGGGTTTTATCCCAATTACTGTTTACCTCTCTGTTCTTAACTACTTTTTCTTTCAAAATTTGTTCCAAAACCTTGCATACAATTGAAGTCAAACAAACTTGTAGTTTCCTGAATCACATTTTTTCCCCATTTCTTAAAAATAGGCATTATGGCTATGTCTACACTTGCACTTTTAAGTCGACTTTAACTAAGTCGACTTAGTGTGTCTACACTTAAAATTAAAGTCAACTTAAAGGGGAACTTACAAAGTCAACCTAGAGCATCCACACTGGATGCTCTAGATCGACTTTGTGGGGCTAGGGGGACCTTGGGCAGGTCCACGGTGGCGGGGGGGCACCCCCTGTGTACAATGGGGCAAAGGGGGACAGGGACCCTGGCAGGGCAGAGCCCTGTGTGTGTTGCTGTCTGGATTTAGGGAAGCATTTATGATATTATTTTCTATGGATATCTCAGTTCCTATGGATTATAGCATTTATGAGATATCCATAGAAAATAATATCATAAATGTTTCCCTAAATCCAGACAGTGTCACACCGTGCCCACATGCCCTGTCCTTTGGGGGGCATGCCAGGCCCCCCTATGCCCCCCCCCCCGGCAGGGAGGGCATTGGTGTAGTCCTGGGGTAGCCCTAAATCGACTTAGGGCTATCCCAGGGCTACACTGGCTTAATTCGACTTTAGAAATTCGAATTAAACCTTAGGTCGAGTAGAAAGGTGGCTTAATAAAGTCGACTTAATTTTCATTAAGTCGACTTAAGCAAGCTGCTTAAGTCAACATAAGCAAAGTGTAGTGTAGACGCAGGATAAATTAAGTCGACTTAAGCTTTGCTTAAGTCAACTTAATTTACCAGTGTAGACGCAGCCTATATTAGCAATTCTCTAGTTATCAGTTTGACCCCCCCTAAGTTTACAGATTCATTAAAAATCCTTGCTGTTGGACTTGCAATTTCATGAGCTGGTTATTTTAACATTCTTGGATGGAGATTATCTAAAATGGCTTTACCTCTTCTCGTTTAGTGACAATATGATGAAGAAATCTGTTGGCTATCACAACCAGGAAAATCTGGGCTCTACTTTTATTAGTAGCACATATCCTCCAACCTGGGAAATTAGCCTCCCATGATCACATAATTCCCAGTAGCATTATTTCATTTAAAACATTAAAGAGGTCTCTATTCATCTCTAAATCAGATCATGGGGGTCTGTAGCACACCCCACGCACAATCCTAGGGGAACCGCTGGTAGCTTTCTTCTCCCAAGTGAGTTTGACAGATTCTGTTTTATCCATCCTGTCACTTCAAATGTCTTTACAGTCTACCTCATCACTGATATACATTGCTACTCCACCACCTTTGCCTTTCTTCTATCTTTTCTGAAGAGCACATAACCTTCATTCGCTGTACTCCAATCATGACTAGTATTCCACCATATTTCTATTAGCCCTAGAATATCTGGTTTCACTGCCTGCACCACTATTTCTACCTCTTCCATTTTTTTAACTCAAGTTCCTTGCAATGCTCTACAAATATCTTAGTTATTTCTGCTTGGCTTTGCACATTCTGTGCCTAGTTGCGTATAGTAATTTACCGCCAGTATCACCTACCTGATTCTTAACACAATTGGTACTGGCACTGTCTTTCCCTTTAAAGTCCATTCTGCTACCCATTGCTCTTCCTTTCTCCGTTGCTGTATTCTCTCTTTATTGTCCTCCTGCTCAATGGAGTGGAGGTGGAGAATACATGAGCATTTTCCAACTGTCTTCCTTGAGTTCCTAGTTTAAAGCTCTTTTAATCAGTTGTGCCAGCCTCCGTCCAAGAAGTCTATTTCCCTCTCTACTCAGGTGGAGTCCATCCCAAGAGCACAGTCCTCTGTCCATAAATGCCTCCCAGGGCTCAAATATCCCAAAGCCCTACTTATAGTCCCTCTGCCTCAGCCATTGTTGGTCATTATACGCTTCTCTCACCTTCTTTCTCCTTCTCTGAGGCCAGTCAGTATCCCACCCAGGATCACTTAGTTCTCCATTTCTTTAAGTGTCTTTCTCAGCCTGGCATAGTCTCCCTTGATGCATTCCAATGAGAATCAAGAAGTATTATTTGTTCCATCCTGAAGGACAATCGGTGGATTCTTTCCTGCTCCCATTAGGATCCTCTTCAGGTTCATGTCCACATCCCACATCTTATCTCCCATCAGACAACACACTCTTCTTTTCTCAAATTGGGACTGAAGAAATTTCATGAGGTTCAACATGGACAAGTGCAGAGTCCTGCACTTAGGACGAAAGAATCCTATGCACTGCTACAGACTGGGGACCAACTGACTAAGCAACAGTTCTGCAGAAAAAAGACCTGTGAGTTACAGTGGACAAGAAGCTGGATATGAGTCAACAGTGTGCCCACATTGCCAAAGGCTAATGACTAGTACTATTCCATATTATTGAGCTGCATTAGTAGAAGCATTGGCAGCGGATCGAGGGAAGTGATTCTATTCAGCACTGGTGAGGTCACATATCGAGTATTGTGTCCAGGAGGACGGTGAAGCACTGGAGTGGGTTACCTAAGGAGGTGGTAGAATCTCCATCTTTAGGGGTTTTTAAGGTGCAGTTTGACAAAACCCTTCCTGGGATAGTTTGTTTGGTCCTGTTTTGAGCAGGGGGTTGGACTAAATACATCCTGAGGTCCATTCCAGATCTAGTCTTCTGTGACTCCATGATTCTTTGGATCAGCTCTGGTGACACACAGGCCTGTCTGTTCTTCTTAGTAGGGAGTCACCAGTCACATAGACCTGCCTCTTCCCGGAGTTGGTCCGATTCTCCAACCTCCGTCCAGTTCCTTCTGGCTGCAAGTTCTCTTGTCTTTTGTTCTCCCTTGCAATCTTCCAAGAGTCATCCTCTGTCCTCCTGAGGCTCTGAACTCTAGCTCTCTCCACTGACTCTTCCCTTCTTCTTGTAGAACTAACTGCTCTTCTCTTCTTCCTTCTCTTAGTACCTGCTGTGCCCATTCTTCCATTTTAAACTCAGCAAACTTGTTCGTGAGCTCTATTTCTCTTCCATTAGCTGATCTTTTCTTCTGCCTGGTTCTCATAGTCACATGCTTCCACTGGTCACTTGCCTCACCCAGCAGTGTCCTCTCCCAGTTCTCCAGTCCAGCTTGCATCTGCCAGTCTTGACATTTCCCTTCAGCCTCCTCTCTTTTTCCCTCTGTCATCTGCTCAAATCTTATTCAAAACTCAACCATAGTTTCCATCTGCATCTCTAAACCTCAGATCTTCTCTTCCCCATCAGCTCTTTCAGGCAGCACTTAAACAAAGCTCTTTTGGGATACTTGCTTCAGGATAATGTACATCCCGTCAGCTTCCACATATGGTTACACTCATTATTTCCTCCCTGTTAGTGGAAAAATACCAGGGAAGAAAACTGGCCAAAAGGAGTTGGTGACTCTGGCATGCACTCTGAGTCACAGTCAGGGCTGATCATGGTGACTCAACCTCTGTCCCTTCTTCAGAACACCATCTCTTTTTCTGTGAAACCAGGACAGACACAAATACTGCTGAGTCTGACCTATGAGCAAGCACTGCATGGAAGTTAATGTGCATTAGCTAAATCTGGCTGGGAGTCAGTATATGTGAAACATTTCTCCAATTTGTGCCTCATATCTTGGAATAGAGTGATAAGGCTGTGTTACAAAACTTCCCATTAACTCCAGAATCCCAGGAAAAAATTCAGCTGGGAAGCAGGATCTCTTACAGACCTGTTGCACAACCAGATTAACAGACAATTTTGTAATATTTCCATGATGCTGTGCCTCTTCACTGGCCTCATTACTGGTACCATTTTCCAGAGCTTAATTCCCAGCTTGCTATGATCCACCCACAGCACTGTGCTGCTTTGAAATCAATGGGAGCTAGGCCCCTAGGCACCAGTTTAGGAGCTGTTGAAAAATCCCATCAGGCACCTAGCTGACTCTTTAAACCCCCCAGGTCCTTTGAATATCTGGCCCGTTAGGCAACTTTGAAAATGTCACCCAAGATCATCTCTGTGACATACTTTGAGAGAACAGGTGCTATACACACAACTGCAAATACATGATAATTATTGCAAGGGGGTGGGGGTGGGGAGGCGAATCCTGCTCTGTCCGAGTTCCAGGTGCCTTTGTGTAAATACCCTGTGGCACTGAATGAAGTAAATTCCTGGTTTGTAATTGTAGAAGGTAGTAGAGGACTGAGAGGACAGAGGTCCACCAATGGCCACCTGCAACCACCACCATTTCCTTTTAGAGAAAAAAAAAACAATTTTAAAGAGTTTCTCCAGCTCTTAAAGGAAGATAAAAAATCAGTATAACAAATGAAGAAATGGTTTGGAATCAAATCTGAAAAGCAATTGCTCTGCTCTGTTAATGTTCTCCTTGAGTGTTTCCTGCAAGTTTGTGGGGATCTATTCACCGCTCCCTTCTCCCCTCCCCTGCTGGTGCCTTTGTGATTATCTGGAACTTACCTATCACTTTACATGTTCAAGGGACGATGATGAGGTTGTCTCATGCCTTGAACTCACTTGCTGTGGTGACCAAGAAAGCATTTGTTTTCCGGCCTCCACTGTTATGTAACCCACAATACTGCAGTCTGGGGCTTTATTCCTCTCCCCTCACTTATGGCTGGTCCTCACAAGAGGATAAGGGATAAGGACCTACTATAGCTGCTTGCTAAAGGAGCTACTCTTTTAGCTCAGGTACAAGGACTGGAAGGGACCTCATGGGCCATCCAGTGCAGTCCCTGCCATCACAGAGGCCCTGTCAGCTAATTCTGTTCATTAATTTATCAAGCTTCACTTTCAATGGTAGAGGCTGGTGCTTTCAGTGACAAATGTCTTGGCCAGTCCCATCCAAGCCATTCCATAAAGTTTCTTACAATTGACTGAGGTGTGATAGATACCACAACATCAGTCCTCTGTAGCATCCAATGAGATCCAGACCAGCAAGGTCAAGTGATGTGTGTTGGTGGATGAAAAAGAAGGGAATGTTTTTTATGAGAAATTCCCACTTCTCAGCAATATACCTTTAACCCTGGAGGTGCCACATGGGTCTGTGCCTCAGAACAGGAGAGGGCACATTAGTCACCACAGTGACAAACCTCTAGACCCAGCACTAGAAGCAAAGCCAAAGCTCCAAGCTAGTTGTCAAGCAGGGAAATCCTGACTGTCCCCCCCTATGGTGGGTCCCTTTGGAGCGTCTCCTGTAAATAGATCTCATGTATTGCTGCAGGGCCAAGGCAGATGTGCCCCTCCCCAGAAGAAAACGGGCTGGGAGCAGGTGGTTTGGGGTATGACTGGATTCAGACTTGGCCTAGATGTGTCATTTGCAGTGGGATGAAGAAAAACTCGGCCATGGGGCTGCAGGGAAGAGGAGGGGAGAGGATTCAGGCAGATTTTCCTACATCTTGCCCCAGCATGGCCCTGGGGGATGTTTGATTCTCCTCTTTCCTGCAGCCATTTCCACTCTGCAAGTGGGGGGATTCTACCTTGCTACTCTGAGTGTGATAGCCTTCTTCCCTTCACTTTGGTCTCTGCGTGGCCGAGTGTAATTAAACAAGTGTCTGAGGTTCACAACCCCTTGCAGCTCTGTCCCTGCAAGCCCAGTCTCGGGGTGTGAGGCCTGGGGGTTGTCTCCCTAACCCAGGGCCCTTGGAGCTGCAGAATCAAACCAAGCCAAAAGGCAAGGCTTACATTGTTATTGGAGGTACTTGTGAGAGGGAAAGGCACAGAATAGCTGGACTGAGGCTGAGAATTTACACCTGGATCCAGCTCACAAGCACCTCCAACCCCTCGAGGATATTTCTCCATTTTTTTTTCTTTGAACAAAGCCCCTGGGGCCTTCTGAAGAAGCATGTGCAGGGGAAAGGGGTGCTGGATATTCAGTCTGTTGCTGAAATGCAGGCTTACTGGACACTGGGCACTTTCAGAAGGGTCATCTGCATGGCCCAAAGGCAGGAAATTGACCAACCTGTCTCACCTGGCCACACCCCATGCTCTGGGGTTTCGGGCTCACTTGTGGACAGAGGGTTGGCATGGATGGTTCTTAAAGAGAGGCACAGAACTTGTTCCACAGCTACTTTGTGCAAACTTCCCCCAAGCCTCTCCAAGAAACAGTGGTCTGGGTGAGAACCTGACGAGCAACTCTTTCTCTATGGCCAAGTGCAGGCTGCATTGAGGACCAGAGCTCTAATAAACACCAGTGACCCAGGACATTTGCTGTGCTGCCCTCTGGGAAACACCAAAGGGTTCAGCCATAGTGAAGCATCCCTGAACCAGAGAGGGAAGAAACTCACCTTCCCAGCACTGTCCCTGTGTTACCCCAACACTTCTCTGTCCCTGTGTTACCCAACCCAGCCAGGCTGGTGCCGAATGCTCCCTGCACCTTGCCTGCCAGTACTGGCCAGTCATGCTCCACCCACCAAGCCATAAACACACCCCTCACAAACGACTCCTCAGAGCCCAGGCATACCCAAGAATTCAGGAGCAGACCTACCTCTGTGGAGAGAAAATTCTCCACCCCACAGCAGCCATGCCTCAGCCCCTGGAGGCCTCATCCACCAGCAGGAGAGGCTCTTTGCTTTTAGGAGACAGTGCAAAGGACAAGGCCGTGCAGTAGGATCAGTTTCACTTTGGCTCACTGTCCAGTATGGAGCACTTGCTTTTTCCCAATACTTACAAGCCAGGATCTTGACCCTCCACTGCCTGATCCCTGATGGTGCCGTGTCCCCAGTGAGCGCACAAGGCATTCACTCCCCTGCAGCACAGAAGTGCCTCATGAAATCAGGTGCAGGCAGGGGCCAACTGCTTTCAGGCCCTGGACCAGAGTCGCAGGAGGAGCTCCTCACAGACTTTTGATGTAGGAATATCAGAGGCTGAGCTGGCTTGCATGAGGCACAAAGGGCAGCTCAGTGATGTCAGAGAGCTGGGAGCTCAGGACAGGAAGGCCTGTTACTGTTGTGAGGCTGTTCTGCACCAGAAACCGGCCACTGCTGCACACGGGGGGATCCTGCTGCTATCACAGAGGGACGTCACCCCCATCATTGGATCCCAAGGTGCTTTACCAGCACCAATGAACCTAGCTGCACAGCGCCTGAGGAGATGGGTCTGAGCACTTCCCAATGCTAGCAAATGGGGAAACTGAGACATGGAGTGGGGCGATCCGGCACCACATCCCACAGCAAGTCAATGAGAGATGTGAGATTAGAATGCAGATTCCTCATACTACTTGAAGGGGGGGGGGGGGGAGGAGAGGTCCAGGAAGGATGGTGCTAGGCTGTTCTCAGTGGTAGTAGATGACAGAACGAGCAATGGTCTCAAGTGGCTGTGGGTGAAGTGTAGGTTGGATGTTAGGAAAATCTTTTTCCCTAGGAAGGTGGTGAAGCACTGGAATGGGTATCTAGGGAGGGGGTGAGGTCTCCATCCTTAGAGGTTTTGAAGGCCTGGCATGACAAAGCCCTGGCTGGGATGATTTATTTGGGGTTGGTCCTGCTTTGAGCAGGAGGTTGGACTAGATCAGGGGTTCTGAACCTGTTCTCTTCCATGACACAGTTGGCAGTGAGGCCAATTGTGCTAATACAGCCCCCTGCTGAAAAAACCCCACTGCCTCCGGTGTTTTCAGTGGTGGCACAGAAAGAAAGAGCCCCCACCATCAAAAAATAAAAGCTACCACCAGGAATTTCAGTGGCAGCTTTCTTCTGTGCTGACCCCAAAGGACCCCTGCCACTTCCTCTGACCACTGCCGCAAGCCACCTGCCGTTTCCCCTGACTGCTGCCATTTCTCTTGCCACCCACCACCACTGTTTTCCCTTACCCCTGTCAGCCACCTCCGCTCCCCACCACAGCCCCCTGCCTCTTCCCCTGAACCCCACAGGTGCCTCCTTGGACTCCCAGCTGCTTCTCCTGACCTCCACTTCCACCTCCCCCTGACATCTGCTGCTGCCTCCCCCAAATGCTTCCCCAACTCCTGGCCCCCACCACTTCCCTGACCCCCACCACCGAGGCTTGCTGCTGCCACAGGGACTTTTGATGGTAGCATTGACTGTTGCCGCAGCAGCTCCCAAACAATCTGCACATACTCCCCCGCCACCAGAAGCCCTGCTGTCAGCCTTGTTTCAGTGGCGAGGAAGCGTGCAATGCCACACAGCCACATGCAGTGACAAACTTTTGTGTCATGCCACAGCAGTTGAGAACCACTGGACTATATGACCTCCTGAGGTCCCTTCCAACCATCATCATCTATGATTCTGTGATATAAAGTCTGTGATTTCATTAATGGAAAATTATGTGTACAAATCCTGTTACCCCAAATGAAGTTGCCCAAACATTTCAATGCAAACAAACATCCACGGGTTTAGATAAAACAATAAAACAAGTTTATTAATTGCAGAAAGACAGATTTTAAGTGATCACAGGTAGGAGGCATAAAAGTCAGAATTGGTTACAAGAAAATAAAAGGTAAATCACAATTAGTGTCTAATTTAACAAGCTAATGAATTCAAAGCACAAGTTTCTCTCACCACAACATACACTAGCAGTCTTACTGGCTGGAATTCCTTCAGCCAGGACCCCTCCCCCAGTTCAGTGTTAATTTCTTTGTCCTTCAGGTGCTGTTGGTGCTGTGTGCAGAGAAAAGGGAGGAGTGATTTGCATGTCTGTTCCCCTTTCTTACAGTCCTCTTTTTCTTTGAAAAATCACCTCCAGCCAAGCTCCTGGATCCAGTAGGTGTGTGAGTTTGGGAACCTCCATCTGTTTCTTTGCCAAAATGTAGATTTCTCACTCACACCCTTTTCTCTGCCAAAGAATGGCTGCTTACCCAGGTGATAAGATAGTCCATCTGATTTGTGTCCAGACCTGTCTGAGGCATCAGCTTCCTTTTTTTTCCTCTAAGAATCTAGTTTGTGCCTGCTTTTCTGAACTTGAAACATGTACTAGTAATGTTATACAATACAATCTTATAACCTCACATATAATGTTGCCACACCTATTTCACCAGGCCACTAATGATCAGCAAATTATGAGTTTTCAGATGATATTTCACAAGCCACACTTTGTACAAAATCCATTATAGTTTTGTAAAAAGAGATACAGACTGTCACAGCATGAAGCGGTATTTAAATAAACCATGATCAATACTCCAGTTGGGAAACAGTCTATGGGTAATGGGTCTGCAGCAGAATCTGCTGCATTAACACAGAAGCTATTGAGCCCCAGCAGAGGCCAATGAAGTGAGGGCCCGAATTTCTCAGAGAGAAAGGCACAGAGCTGGGGAAGGCTCAGTTTCACTCCCAGAATTATCTTTAAAGAGCCCTGTACCCACACTGGGTAGCATCCTTTTCCTTGACCGCTCCCATGAGGTACCACCTAGTCCTCACCCTTCTCCACTGGGCAGTGCCTTGCACCCCAAGTCTTTCCAGCCGATAGTGGCTTGCTCCTTGACCCCTCCTGCTGGGCTCATGTTTGCTGCTGGGGCCTACAGCAAGCAGATGTGCACGTGGCAGCACTAGAGGGAGTGGCAGTGCCAGAGGAAGCACTAACTCTCCCTTGTTCTGCAGTGTGCTCCCCATACAATGCCTGGCCAGTGGATGGGTGGTAGTCACAGGTTCTGGGATGCATGAGTCCTGGGGCTGCACAAAAGGAGCCGACCATGCAAGACCTTGAATGCAGGAACCGTGGCTGTTGCTGGCCTTTGTCATAGACTTTAAGGTCAGAAGGGACCAGTACGATCATCTAGTCTGAGCTCCTGCAAAATGCAGGCCTCAAGACCTCACCGACCCACTGCAGCAATAGGCCACCAACCTATGACTGAGTTATTTAAGATACAGAGAATTCACCAGTAGGGGAGCCATGCTCTGTGCTACAGAGGAAGGTGAAAAACCCCAGAGCCCAGGCCAATCAGCCCTGGGGGAAAATTCCTTCCAGACCCCAAATATGGCGATCAGTTAAACCCTGAGCATGTGGACAAGTCTCAACAGCCAGTTACCCAAGAAACAATTCTCTGTAATAACTCAGAACCCACCCCATGTACTCTCCCCTCTTGGGCCACTTGTATATCCACCACATGTAGCCAAAGATCAGTCAATTTCCAAAATAGGGTAATCATACCATCCCCTCCACAAATTTATCAAGCTCGGTTTTGAAAGCAGTTATGGTTTTTGCCCTCACAACTCCCCTTGGAAGGCTATTCCAGAACTTTACTCCTCTAATGGTTAGAAACCTGCGTCTAATTTCAAGCCTAAATTTCTTGATGGACAGTTTATAACCATTTGTTCTGGTGTCCACATTGGTGCTGAACTCAAATAATTCCTCTCCCTCCTTGATATTAATCCCTCTGATGTATTTATAGAGAGCAATCATATCCCCGCTCAACCTTCTTTTGGTTAGGCTAAACAAGCCAAGCTTCTTCAGTCTCCACGCATAGGGCAGGTTTTCCACTCCATAGACCATCCTTGTAGCCCTTGTCTGCACCTGTTCCAATTTGAATTCATCCTTTTTAAACATGGGAGACCAGAACCGCACACAATATTCCAGATGGAGTCTCACCAGTGCCTTGTATAGCGGCACTAACACCTCCCTGTCTCTACTTGAAATACCTCTCCTGATACATCCTAGAACCATATTAGCTTTTTTCACGGCCACATCACATTGGCGGCTCATAGTCATCCTATGATCAACCAGTACTCCCAGATCCTTCTCTTCCTCAGTATGTTCCAAATGATGCGTCCCCAACTTATAGGAAAAATGCTTGTTATTTGTCCCTAAATGCATGACTTTGCACTTCCCATTATTAAATTTCATCCTGTTCCTGATACTCCAGTTTACAAGGTCATCCAGATCTTTCTGTATGGTATCCTGATCCTTCTCTGTATTGGCAATACCTCCCAACTTGGTGCCATCCGCAAACTTTATTAGCACATTCCCGCTTTTTGTGCCACGGTCAGTAACAAAAAGGTTGAACAAGATTGGTCCCAAGACAGATCCCTGAGGGACTCCACTGATAACCTCCCTCCAGCTAGACAGTTTACCCTTCAGTATGTCCTGGGATGGGGGCAGGGGGCAGGATCCTGAAGCCCTACCCCTACCCCATGTGCCCACTGAAGGGCCAGGCTCAGTCTGCCCAGAGAGGTATTGATCAGGGCTAGATCTGCCCTGCATATGGATCAAGGCATCACCCCGACTGCAGCTGCTGTCACGCAGGAGAATCTGCGGGCAGAATGCAACACTCAGAAAGGGTGGCTTGCTGAGTCCAGTGGATCTAGGGCCTGTCACCTGCCGTGGCTGGTTCAGGTATATCGGCTTCCTTGGGGGGCCTGTGTGACAGGAGCCACGTGGTACCTCACCCCACTGCCGGGCACATGCCTCTACAGCACTGACTGCACCAACATACACCCAGGCCAAGGGCCATGGACTGGAGGGGCACAGAGAGTGAGCTTCCCCTGCCAGCACTAATGCTCCCTGAGTGATGGTGATTAGTGAGGGAAGATCACTATGCACATGTCCACTTTGTGTGTGTGTGTGTGTGTGTGTGTGTGTGTGTGTGTGTGTGTGTGTCTTCCCGGGGGGAGGGTCATTTACACCTGGGCAAAATGCACACATAATTCTCACCTGCCCCCCTCCCAAGTAATTCTGACCATTTGCACTAACTCTGCCATGGGGTAGGTGGAGGCACATGGGATACGTATAAACCCCATCCCAGGAGTGCCCCCTTTGGGCTGCTAACTCTGGGTGCATCTACACTAGCAACTTACATCGATTTAAGTGCGCTTAAGTCGACCTACACAAAGCCGCATCCACACTGGGCTTTTATTAAGTCGACTTAAGAGCTTCCTTAAGTCGACTTAATAACAGCTTAAGTCGACTTAATAACACCACCTCTGAAGGTCGACTTAAGCCTTCTTAAGTCACCTTAAAGCTGGTGTGGACGGGGAATAGCGCTAAGTCGACTTTATTAAGTCGACTTAAAGCCACTGTGGATGGCTATGTTTACTGTTGTCGACTTAACAAGGTCGACTTAAAGTGTAACCACTCTGTTAAGTTGACTTAACAAGGTCAACTTTAAGTCGACTTAAAGTCGACCTTCTTAAGTCGACATAACAGAGTCGACTTAACTTTAAAAGTGTAGACATAGCCACTGGGCCTTGGTATCCTGAGACCAAGGGCTGCTCCAGGCTAATGCTCCTTTCCTCCAGGCCCTGTCCATGCATGTGCGTGTGTCCCGGAGGGCTCACACGGCACCGGTTTGAGCAGGACACGGTGACTGTGCGCTTCCTTTGCTCGTGGAGCCATTGTTGTCAAGATCCACCCTACGGAGTGACAGTGGAATGGACAAGGTAGCCTTGTGAGTCAAAGGAGAATCATGGAAAATTAGGGTTGGAAGGGACCCCATTCACTCTTCTCTTCTGCAGATTAAACAAGCCCCTTTCCCTCAGCCTCACCTCATAAGTCATGTGCTCCAGCCCCCTAATTATTTTGTTGTCCTCTGTTGGACTCTCTCCAATTTGTCCACATCATCTCGGGGGTGGAGGGGGGGGGGGGGAAGCAAAACTGGACACAGTACTCCAAATATGGCCTCACCAATGCCAAATAGAGGGGAATAATCACTTCCCTCATTCTGCTGGCAGTGCTCCTATTAATGCAGCCCAACATGCCATTAGCCTTCTTGGCAATAAGGCAATATGAGCTTGTATTGCCCAGGAGGAGCTGAGCAGAACAAGATGCAAGTTTCTGGGAAAAGTCTGGGACTGGAGTTTGCTGGTGTTGCCCTTCAGTGTAATTCATGGGTGGCTGCCATACACTCCCACAATGTGGCTGGAAATGATACATGCTGGAGGCTGGGTATGGGCACACCAGGAGTGGTGGCTTTCAGAGTGAAGCTGTGTAAAAGGCACCACAGGCTGAAGAATTGAGAGGCCACAGCTGTCCATCAGTCCATATTGTACCCTAGGGGATGTCACACACGCTCTCTAGGATAAACAGCTCAGTGACAGGAAAACCTACAGAGCAAGGTCAACACATTCCTTCCCCCTAGGGCTGAGGGTAGGACTGTGCCTCTTGGGCATATTCTGGTGCCTGGAGCAAGCTAATTTTAAGTCACCCAGCAAAAGCCTGACATGCCTTAACTCTGACCTACAGGAGCTATAAGAACAGTCATAGGATGGGTGCTCATCTGGGATAAATCAGGGAAGCCACATTCATTTCAATGGAGGCCAACTTACACCGACTGAGGATCTGGCCTCTGGTGTGTCTACTGCAACTAGAGACACTGCTGTAGTGAGAAGGAGAGCAGCTGATTATCCCTTTGAGTCACTCTTACTCTGAGATCCATAAAGCAGCCCATCATCCCCACAGCACCAGCCTGGAAGCTGCCAGCTATTTCCAACCCTTCCCTAAGAGAGAGGCCCTGCAGGCAGTAGGTGTTTGTGTTGGGGTCAGCTACTCTTTGCTCAAACACCTGGGTTCCCATGCAAACAAGGGTGTTTGTACACTTGAGAACGCTTACTGTTTGTTAGGTACCGTGCATTATTCTCCTGTTTAAAGACTTTCAGTCAACTCAGGAAGTGAAACAACACCATGTGACTTAGACGACCCACCAAATGCCACAGAGAGATAATAGTGAACAGGAAAGAGTCCAAAAGAAGAGTCTATGAACGCTCGAGCTGGTTGGGAATTTTTTTTTAAATTAAAAAAACAGTTTTTCATCAAAAAATGCCAATTTGTCAAAACCAGAACTGTCCATGGGATGAGATCTGAAAAGATAAGTGTTGAAATTATTGAAACATCCCACTTTATTTTCTGAATGGAATTCTTTTGCTTTCAGTTTGAAATGACTTTTCATTTTGAAATTTGAATTAATTTATATTCAAAAATAGGTTAAAAAAATAAAGGTCAAAATTGAAACAAACATTTCAAAAACATCAAAAAAAATAAGTTTTGCTTTACCTGATCTGAAATTTTATTTTAGGGTCACATTTTTGAGAATTCACTTTTTGTCCTAATTCAGGAGAGGAAAATTCTTGGGATGAGAAATCTCAGAAACTCTTGTTGGGTGAAAAATATATTTCTCATTCAGATGTAGTGAACATCCTATTGGCTGAAAATTTCCCTTCAAAACAATTTGGGAAGTATTCTTTGAGAACAAATCAGACTAAAGGAAGTCAGGGTTGATGCATGTATGGGGGGAAAGGGTTATATTTATACACAATGAATAAGTCAAGTAGCTCTCACCCTGAGTGACTGTAATGCAGTGGTGAGTGTAGTACATGGGCAGAGGACTCCTAGAAATCATGCAATTTCTTGATAGATCTTGTTATTTTCTGTGACTGAGTGCTAGACTAGAAGAGCTGAGTTGCTGCTCTGCTCATGGCAGCTCCAATCAAACAAAGCAGAATGGAGCTGATGAACCAGCACTGTGCCTAGTATGTGCGTGGAGCAGAGCTAGAAGGCTAATTAAGCCATTAGGCAGAGGCTACAAATGGGCACAAGAAAGAAGCAAAAATGGGGAAAATAGGCACCAAGGTGGGGAGGTAGATTGCTCTTCTCTGCTTCTACTGGAGCCAGGGGCTCCTTTGGGCTGTTGGAGCAGGGCTATCTATAGTGTGCAGTGGTAGGAACCCACATTGTAAATAAAATACACAAGGTGTTTGACCAGCACAAGAATCTCTGAGCAGAGGCAGGAGCCAGAGGACTCTGTCGCATCTTCCTTGCTTCCTTCTGGTTCATGCAAATATGGTGTGGGGTTTTTCTTTTTTTGGTCTTTCTAGAAGTTGTTCTATGAAATCCTGGCTATGCAAATGGCTCAGTTCTGCTGTGTCAATTCTTGCGTCTCTCTCAGGCATCTAGTAAATTGCATGCTGTGACTAGAATGAGCCCTCAAATCGGCCACAAGGGCAGGTAAAGTTCAAAAAGCTGAATCAAACAATCAAGAGGAAAGAGTGGGGAAAGTTCAGCTCTGTAGTTTCACACTGATGTTTCTCGTCTTGTGTTTCACATGGTACCACTGAGCTGGGAAGTGCCAGAGGGGCTGACAGAGCCTTGGAAATTTAATGAGAGCTTGTTCTGAAGAGTGGAGTGAACTGGCTGGTGGAAAAACCTGAGATAGGGACATATTCCTCTGGCAGGGGAGGGTGTGGCCCTGACATGGAGGGCTGTGGGGTAGGTGACATATCAGTTCTGCGGAAGGAGCTGCTGGGGTTTCCCGGGTTGATTCTGCAGCTTGTCGGAGGTTCAACACATTTCTTGTCTTTGTGTTCTGCTTTTACTCCCCCTTATTTGTTTTTCCCATGCACAGATGTCATTAAAGAGCTGGGGACAGATTCATCTCTTGTTTGGATCAGGAGTGAAAACAGTGGTGCCCCAATCAGTGTGACCACCCCTGTACTTTCACCATTAGGAAACTCAAGTGACCCATGCAGGCAAATGCCCAAGCTCAGCAGAACCAGAGCCAATAAAACAAACCTCGCTCTGAACTTTCATCGAAAAGAGGAACTAGACACCAGCTTCTACAGAAGTTATAAAAAAAAATCAGTTACTTTTCTGGTTTTCTGTCGAAAGAAAAAGGATTGCCACAGCTGGGGCCATCTCATCAGAATTCTTTCTCTGACATTGGCTGGTACCAATGGCTTCTGAGGAAGGTGCAATTAATGCAGAGTGGACAGTTATGGGAGCCTGCCTTGGAAAGCTTTCTAATGCAAGCCATTCAGGGCAACATTTTATAGAGGACTCCAGACCCGACTTTCAAAAGAGGTGAGCCCCCAATGCCCAGACAGCATGCTGACCCATAGAGGCTAAGGTCAGAAGAGACCAATGTGATCATCTAGTCTGACTTCCTGCACAACACAAACAGAACCTCACCCACCCACTTCTGTAACAAACCTCTACCCTATGACTGAGCTATCAAAGTTCTCAAATCATGGGTTAAAGACTTTAAGGTATAAAGAATCCACCACTAAATGAGTCATGGCCCATGCTACAGAGGAAGGTGAAAAAACCCCAAGAGCCCTTGCCAATCTGCCCTGGGAGAAAATTCCTTCCCAATCCCAATATGGCGATCAGTTAAACCCTGAGTTTGTGGGCAAGACTCATCAGTCAGACAGCCAAGAAAGAATTTGCTGTAATAACTCAGAACTCACTCCATATAACCCCATCTAAGGCCATTGGTATATCCACCATCAGTAGTTAAAAACTGGTCAATTGCCAAACTAGTCTCTCCCATCATACTATCCCCTCCATACATTCCAGGGATTTCCCTAGATCCCCTGTGGGGGTGTGTATCCCCCAGATCCTTTCCAGCACCCCTCAGTTGTCAACTAGTTACATGCAGTGTTATGAATTTAGTTGGTTAGAAATTTGAAGTGCAATTGAAACATTACTACACACTTTTAAAGCATACACAGCATACAATAAAATACTTGTTCCAAAGGGGTTGCCGTGTTAGTCTAGTTCAGCAAAACAAACAAGGAGTTCTGTGGCACTTTTAAAGACTCATAAATGTATAAAATAAAATACTTGTACATGAAAAAGCATAATAGGTTTTAAAAGTATAAACAAAACCTAGCTTCCTCACACTCCTGTGTTTTTCTAACAATGTTGATGCATTCATTTAGGTAATATTATCCATCCTAATAATTTAAATGTTGATTTTTTAGGAAGGTCTGAATGTGCAATCTTCTGACAGCTAGTGATGAGCTGAGGGGTGAGGGAGAAAGGCTTCAAGATCAGACTGTGGTTACATAAACACACGATACACTGCTCTGCCTAGGTATCCAGAAGACAGAGCTGTGTTGCCCAAGTGATCAATTTTGGCTAGTGTTGGATGGGTTACAAATCACTTTAGTATAGAATGCAGGGGGAATGAAATGCTGTTCTCTTTATTGTGTAACCCCTTTGCCAGGCCGCGACGGCAGTGGCAAACGACCGGGATCTACTTCTAGGGGTTCCCAAATAATGTCAAACCACCAATTGGCTTGAGCCCCCACCCAGTCTCCTGGGAAATTACACACCACTCCCTGGGCGCCGTAGAAGGGCAATACTTCCCCTCTCCAAAGCACAAGTCTGAGTGTAGCATACAAGACTTTTAATAAGGCTAATCAAAGGCAACATCAAAATGCAGCACTGATTGGGATACCGTGCAAAGATTCCCACAAAACCCACTAGAACCACTAAGGGGAGGAGGGGGAGTCAGCCCTCAGTCCTCCCCTCCAATTGTCCTCTGCCACCTCAAGGTCTGCTCACACCACCCACTGGCCACTCATACTCGCTGTCTGCAGGTTCCATCTGGGTCCGCTGGCTCTGCCACACCGCCCGCTGGCCTCTGGTCACATCTGCTGTCCACTGGCTCCACCACACCACCCGCTGGCTGCTGATCACACCTGCTGTTCCCTAGCTCCGCCTGCTGTCTTCTGGCTCTGCCACACCACCCACTGGTCACACCTGCCATTCACTGGCTCCACCACACCACCCACTGGTCACACCACACACCCACTGTTCCCTGGCTCCACCTGCTCTCTGCCAGCTCTGCCACACCACCCACTGGTCACACCTGCCATTCACTGGCTCCACCACACCACCTGCTGGTCACAGCTGCTGTCTGCTGGCTCCACTGCACCACGCATCACACCTACCAGCTGCTCATCCCAATCTTCTGCTTGACTTCAGTCAGCTCCTAGTGATTTCAGCTCCCAGAGAAGTTTCTGCTTTCCTGGTGATTTCAGCTCCTGGAGAAGTTTCTGCTTTTCTGGTGATTCTAGCTCAATCAAAATAACAAAAGAGCCTCCACAAGGAATCTCTGGATCTATTCTTTAACAACAGGCAGGGGGGAAAAAAAGTGTTAACTTAAAGCACAGCTCCAGTAGAAGTAGTGCTTACACCCCTCCCCATCTGGTTTTACAAGTCTGAAAACTAGGGTTGCTCACTTTTCCAAGTTCTCTGTTGCTGATGGTGACTTTTCCATCAGCTTCTTGGTCAATAACAGATATACAATCAAAGGGTAGCATATCATGAGAAAGCAATATTTCCTTTTCCCCTTCTGATAAAACACCAGATTTAGAGGATTTGAACCAGTCACACATACCAACTCCCATCATGCCCAGCCTCTGGGTGAAATTATGCTGAGTGTCATGCAAATACGAAGCCCAGGTAACTCAATGGCCCCCTCCCTACTTAGCTGCTAAGCAAGAGAGGCTCTCAGATTCCTAACCTTGCTTACAACTGTATGAGTAAAAGGTCAACAGAACTGTTCTTATCCTGAACTGATTTAGGGGGTTACCATGAACTGTCATGGTCACGGACGAGGACCAGAAGAAAGTCATCATGGTCGACATCACGGTCCCCTTCGAAAACCAGTCTCCGGCCTTTCTTGGCGCTCGGACCCGAAAAGAGGAAAAATATGCTCCCCTCGCTGACACACTGAGAGCCAAGGGCTACACGGTCCAGATCCATGCCCTGATCGTCGGCGCCCTGGGCACCTGGGACCCAGCCAACGAAGGTGTGCTGCAGGCCTGTGGTGTCGGTAGACGCTACGCCCGACTAATGCGCCGCCTCATGGTGTCCGACACCATCAGATGGTCCCGAGACATCTACATCAAACATATCACCGGGCATAGACAGTACCAGGAGGAATAAGGGTCCACCTCCACATCTACCACCAGGGGGCTCCGCCGTCCCCCTCCCCCCACCTCTCTGCGTGAGAACATATCTCCCTATGGATTCTTTACCCGCCCTCCCTATTCACATTCCGGGATAAACCACCCTCAATATCATATGTGCTCTCCATATCGTCACACTCAGTATCCCTCCCATATTAAGCTGTTTATCCCGAATCTCTGACCTCTTGCTTCTCAGCCCTGCAGTCCTTTGACTCCCCCCATCCTGAATACTGTAGATCATGTATTGGTTGTACTCCCCATCCTTACCTTTACCTGTTACTTCCCAAATGATCTGTACTGTAACCTGGATGACCAATCACTTCCTTTATCTAAAACCATGTCTGCTTGACCCTTTTTTGTAACATTCACTCAAATAAAGTATTTTAAATCAGATTTATTCTCAGTTGAGAGAGAGCAGAGGATGGGGACAGGTGTTTTGCTTGGTGGTGTGGGCTCTTCCTAAGAATCACAAGCACTTTTGACCTGCCCCTTCCTTGTTAAAAGACTGACCAGATTAGGCTCCATATAGAGTCTTTTATTTTGTTAAGTAGCCACTAGCGCTGAGATCACTGATAATCAGGTCTAAGCGCTTAGGTCTGATATGGGACAGTGTTTCTCTGGAAGAGATGACCAGCCTGTATTAGTAGCGAAGTTCCCAAGGACAACAATGAGGTGCGGTGGAGGGAGAAGGGAGAGGCACATTAAAGGCCCTTTGTTTGTTGGACTGTGCTTTAGAGACTTTGTTACAGAATGCTAGATTTGTGACTGGGAAACTTATATAAATATATGTTTCCTAGTAGGCCAATATTTTTTAAATACTTTATTGACCAAGGTTATTATTAAGAGATCATTATCTTAGAGAATTTCTGCACTAAACATTTTTATGTTATAATTAATTTTTATATAAGAACATGAGAACAGCTGTATTGGTTCAGACCAATGTCCATTTAGCCTGGTAACCTGTCTTCTGACAGTGGCCAATGTCAGGTGCTTCAGAGGGAATGAACAGAACAGGCAATCATGGAGCAATCCATCCCCTGTCATCCAATCCCATCTTGTGGCAAACAGAGACTAGAAACACTTCAGAGCATGGTGTTGCATCTCTGCCCACTCCAGTTAATACCATTGATTGAGATATTCTCCATTAATTTATCTAATTCTTTTTGAACCCTGTTATAGTCTTCACCTTCAGAACATCCCCTGGCAAAAAGTTAAACAGGCTGACTGTGCATTGTGTGAAGAAATAGTTCCTTTTGTTTGTTTTAAACCTGCTGCCTATTGATTTCATTAGCTGACCCCCTAGTTCTTGTGTTATGTGAAGTATTAAATAACATTTCCTTATTTGCTTTCTCCACACTAGTTAAGATATGATAGAAGTCTATAGAATCTCCCCTTTGTCATCTTTCCCAACCTGAAAAGTCTGAGTTTTATTATTCTCTCCTCAGATAGAAGCTGTTCCATATGCCTAATCATTTTAGTTTCCCTCCTCTGTACCTTTTCCAATTCCAATATATCTTTTTTGAGATGGGGCAACCAGATCTGCATGCAGTATTCAAACTGTGGGCATACCATGGATTTATATAGTGGCAATTTGATATTTTCTATCTTGCTATCTATCCCTTTCCTAATGGTTCATAACATGCCACTAGCTTGTTTGTTTTAACTCCACATGGAGCAGATGTTTTCAGAGAACTATCCATCATGGACTCCAGGGTCTCTTTCTTGAGTGGCAACAGCTAATTTAGATCCCATCGTTTTATATGTATAGCTGAGTTATATTTTCCAATGTGCATTACTTTACATTTATCACCACTGAATGTAATCTACTATTTTGTTGTCCAGTCACCCAGTCTTCTAAAATCACAATCTGCTTTGGACTTAATTATCTGGAACAATTTTGTATCATGAGATAAATCTAATAAAATGGTTGTGAAACACTTATCAGTTTTTATTATGCTGCCATACAGCCCACTTTCACCGTCATGGTCTCACCACTCATTGTCCCTCACAGCCACCTGCAAATTCTAACTCCCCCTTCCCCCCGCCCCCGGGTACTTTCAGTTCCAGAGGGAAAGACTGCATTTATCAAGCTATAGCTCCCCTTAGAAGGGTATTCCAGAACTTCTTTCTGCTGATGGTTTAAAACCTGCATCTAACTTTAAATCTAAACTTTCTAATGACCAGTTCATATCCATTTGTTCTTGTATCCACATTGGCATGGCACTGAAATTAAATAGTTCCTCTCCCTCCCTGGTATTTATCCCTTTGGAGTATCTATAGAGAGAAATAATATCTCACCTCAGCCTTCTTTTGGTTAGGCTAAGCAAGCCAAGTTCTTTGGCACTCCTCCAGTGCCTTGTATAACAGTACTAACACATCCCTGTTTCTACTGGAAATACCTCATCTGATACATCCTAGGACCACATTAGCTTTCTTCACAGCCACGTCACACTGGGGACTCATAGTCATCCTGTGATCAACCAGCACACCAGGCCCTTCTTCTCCTCCATCACTTCCAACTGACACGTCCCCAGCTTATAGCAAAAATTCTTTTTAGTCCCTAAATGCATGACCTTGCACTTTCCACTACTAAATTTCATTCTACTCCTATTGTTCCAGTTTATAAGGTCATTCAGATCTTCCTGTTTGATATCCCAATTCTTCTCTCTATTGGCAACATCTCCCAACTTTGTGTTAGCCACAAACTTTATTGGCATATTCCCATTTTCTGTGCCAAGGTCATTAATAAAAAGATTAAATAACCCCAATCCCTGAGGAATTCCACTAGTAACCTGCCTCCATCCTGACAGTTCAATATGATCCATTGTAGTTTCCCCTTCAATCAGTTCTTTATCCACCTTTTAATATTCATATTAATCCCCATCTTTTCCAGTTTAACTAATAATTCCCTATGTGGAACCGTATCAAATGCCTTACTGAAATCTAAGTAAATTAGATCCAATGCATTCCCTTTGTCTAAAAAATCTGTTATCGTCTCAAAAAAAGAGTTCAATAGTCTGGCATGATCTACGTTTTGTAAAGTCATTTTGTATTTTATCCAAATCATTAAACTCGATATCCTTAACTACTTTCACTTTCAAATTTTTTTCCAAGACCTTACATGGTGCTGAGATCAAACTAACTGACTTGTAGTTACCTGGACCTCTTTTTTTCCCCCTTTCTTAAAAATAGGAACTATGTTATAAATTATCTAGTCATACAGCACAACCCCTGAGTTTACAGATTCATTAAAAATCCTAATGGGCTTGCAATTTTATGTGCCAGTTCCTTTAATATTCTTGGATGGAGATTATCTTGCCCCCCAGATTTAGTCCCATTAAGCAGATTGAGTTTGGCTTCTACCTCAGATGTGGTAATCCCTACCTCCATATCCTCATTCACTTTAGCCACCTTACCAGTATCCCTCAGCCCATTAAAAACAGAGGCAAAGTATTCCTTTAGATAGTCTCGTGAAACCTCTGCCCATTGACATGATTATTGGCCATAGACATTTTTTTCTCCTGAAATGGAACTCTGCAGTCACAGTCTGATTTTCATTATGTACGATCCCCAGCAGCTGGGCCTGCTCATGACTTCGGCACTGTCTGAAACACCCCACTCAAAAGGTGTTGCTCAGTAGACCCAGAAACAAACCTGCCACTGTACCGCTGCCCAGAGACAGCCCATAATGTCACGTGTCAAACCAGAGACTTGGAACTCAATTCCTGCCTTCCCCTGCAACCTGCTCCAGAAGCTTCAAGTAGCAATGCCTTCTCCAGTGTTACAGGCACAGTTTACCGTGTGTCCACAGCCAGCGGGATGTGCCAAACATGTGCATCCCCTCACAGAGTGCCTCTTACGCAGCCTTAATGCAGGCTGGGATGTTGAGATATTTCCTGCTGCACCTTTCCTGCCCCAGTCCCCTGAACACCACAGTGGAGTTTTCATGGACCCATTTCCTTGATGTTCACCTTTGTCTCCACACCAGACCTAGGTCCAAGCAGCACAGCTTTGCTCTGGGGCTGCCTTTTGATCCATTCTGGATCCACGGTCATAATTTGGCCCTTCACAGAAAGGGGCCAATTGCTAATTTTGTATGTGAATCTGGGTTTGGATTCCAACCTCCTGTCCAGGATTCTGGTGCAGCCTGTGCTCTGGAAATGGTCCCTTGTCATAGGACAGGGCAGCCCGCATGCCACCCAGGGGTGGAATGCCATGGTTGGCCCTATGCGACACCAGCAAAGCTGGAGCCCTGCCAGACTTCAAAGGGTCCCACTGAACTTGTGCCTGCCTGAGAAATTATTTTGTGGTTCCTGCTCTTCTGCTAAAGCAGAATGCCCTCGGGCAGCTCCACAGATTGAACAACCCCGGCCACTTCCATGGACCTGCCCTGGAACAGCAATCGGAGAGTAGGTCTCAAACCAGGACTTCACTAGGCTTGCTGCTGCCCCATGCTACGAGGCAGGATGAGGCAGAAAGGCTGATCTATGGGGCTGTGTAGTGTTCCTGGGCACCAGGGTCTAATGGGCCCCTCACCTGGGAATGGCACATGCTCAGGAGTGCTCACTAGCCCTCTAATGGTCCTCAGTCCTTTAGCTCCCATGCACCCTGGTGTGGAACACTCTTCCCAGCCATCCAGCTGGATTCTCACCACTCATGTAACTAGCCCTTTGATTCCTGCTCCCACCAACTTCGAAGCTGGCTGCGTAAAAGAATTAACAGCCCCAAGCTGGGATGCTCCCAACTGAGAGAGATGCTTAAAATCCCAAAGATCACATTTTTAACCAGGCGTTCTCATCAATGTACATGTGCACAGGCGTGTGTTTGCCTTTACATATGTGTGTACACAATGCATGTGTGTACATGCTTGCTCTTCTGCCTGCAAAACCTATGTTTCCACAGCCAAGCAGGTCTCCATGTGACCAAAGCAAGGAGTTCTATGCACAAGCATTACCTGCACATGCAATTAGCCATCTTATGCATGTGAACGTGCATGTGCAAAATGCAGTACTTTTGTTGTGGTTATTCAAAGAGTACCATGTGCTGGGTGCAAGGCAGTTCATAAAGTGTGTTCACTTCCTGGAGGATCTGCCATTAACACAGATAAAAGTTATTCAGAGGATATTACTGAAATTTAAGATGGGCATATGCTTTTAGTTGCTTCCCCAGGCAGTATGAGAAGCAGACCAAGAATGATTTAAGGTGGAAAAGAGATGATCATTATTTAAGAGTCACAAGCAAGATGGGGGAATATGGGATTTTAAGGCCCCCTAATCACCTAGGCTAAGCACCCAAAGTTGGTGTAATTTTGTCTATTGTCATTTCAGCTCAAATTGGCTCAAAACAACAGCTGCTCTTGACTCATCTGTCATGCGCACGGCAGAGCAGAGCGCCCACGACAGCAGAGGAAGAGGAAAAAGGTGGAGGAGAGACAGTGGAAATTCATTATAGAAATCTCTTTAGGGCAGGTGCTGTCCCTGACTTTGTGTCTGTGCAATACCAATACAATGACACCCTGGTTGCTACAATGTATGCAGCTTTGCTAAAAAACCCAAATGCTGTTGTTCCACTACAAATCTCCATCAGCTTGTGACAAGACCCCAATTCTACACACCTACAAACCCCCAACACCTTCTGACAAGACCCCAATGCAGAGCTGATGGCAGTCCACAGCTACAGTGGAAGGGATGTCAGATCTGGCTGTGCTACAGTAAGCTGCACCTGCAGAAGGAAGCCATTAGCCGTTCACACTGGCTACTAAGTGTGCACAGTCGGGATGGTGAGTGGCCAACTTGAGCCTCCTCACACCAGGCATGGGGGAAACTGGCAATAATGGCAATGGCAGGATGATGCTGAAGAATCAGAACCAAAATCTCCTTTTCACAGCTCTTCCTCTGGAGATTAGGCAGCCAGACAATGAGAACTGCCATTCTTGGGGTAGCACAGAGAAGACGTGAAGGAGACACGTGCTGCAGCATTTTGCACTCGTCTGGAAGGGTCTAACCAGATTCCAAATGCTGGAAGAACCCCGAGGGCAGAAGCCAAGGCAGGTTATGCACTGAGAGCCTGGGGGAGCTAAATCCTGGCTAGTAACTATGGAATTGTTGGCGAGTTCCCAAGTGGTAGCCATCTCAGTGAAAATGAAATTGTTTAATCCCTTTACTTGGTTTCCGAGGGAGCAACACAGAAAGATTTGAGAGCAGAGCTAGCTGAATATTATATACTGATGTACAAAGAGTGGTGCCTGTGAAAACTCTATTCACCATCATTTATGGAGCCCTGTTATTTGTGGTTCACAAGTGGTGAGATGACGAGTGTTCACAAACATCCTGGGAAATGTTCATAAAACCCAAAGATATCACAAAAGAAGTACAAGTCTAAGACATCCCCCGGTAGCATGTGTTCTGTTCATTATTCACCAGTCAGCATTCATTCTTCTCTACCGCTAGAATTAAAAAGGCCAGGAAGTAGAAACGACATCACTTTCCACCAAGTCAAGCCAGTGAGTTTTCTTGACATGAACATTCACGGAAAACGAATTTTAAGCTCACACACTTGGATAATCATGGGAAATGAATTCTAAACTGACATGGGTATAGCTGAGATCAGGATTTGACCTGAAAAGTAGAAGATGAGTGCTGAATATTATCACTTAATGTAAGTGAGAGATCTAGCGAGCTGTCTGTCTGATTCACACGACCCGTATCACCGCAATATTGGAACCTTTCTCAAGTCTGATTGAAATGAGGATAATACACTCACTTTTACCCAGCTGCAGTTGTTTTTGTTGCTGGTGTGCACACAAGCCACTGTGTGCGTGTGTGTGTAATAAGCTAACTGTAACATGGGACGTGTGCGTGTATTTCTGAATGCGATGGAGGGAGTTAAGCCACCAGCTTTACCACGGAGGGTCTGTCTAGACTTCAGTAAAAACCCCATCGCTGGCCCGTGTCAGCTGATTTAGACTTGCAGGGTTCAGGTTAAATGGCTGTTTAATCATGGTGTAGACATTTAGGACAAGACTGGCGCCTGGGCTCTAGGACCCTGTGAGGCGGGAGGGTCCCCGAGTTGGAACATCTACACTGCAATTAAACAGCTCCTTAGCCCAAGCCCCGCAAGCCCAGCTGGGCCAGCTGCAGGTGTCTAACTGCAGTGTAGACATACACTAACATTCCATAAGCTGGATCATTGTTCAGATCATTGTTGTGAAACACCGTAGCTCTTTCTGTATAAGGGAAGTACCATTCACACCCAATGCCCAGGGTCTAAAACAATCAGACAGTAGCTTGTATCACCCTTATTGTGACTGATCTGCTAGGTTTGCCACAGCCAGCATGACCACACTGTCTGGTACTGCTCAATCAGTAATGAGGTTTCCCGTTGCTCCTGGTAGCTGCAGGATGGGAGGGTGTGTGCCTTACGTAGGAGAGGGGAGTGTTGAAATATCTCCTCTATGGACACCATAGGACGACCCACTGGGTAGGGAGAGGTCTAAGCCAGGTTTACCACCAAGGGGTATGCAGTGACATGTCATTAGCAGGAATCTCTGGCCATTCCCCTTCCTTGGCAACTGACCACTGCCATGCAGAATGAAGCAGCCCCACTATGGGTCCCAGGGGTGATTCTCTTCTACAGCAACTGAAGATTTGATCCTGCTCCAGCAATGACTTCACTTTGACCATAATGTCTCTGGGTTATCAGGTGAAAGCTTCCCTCTCCAGAACAAACACCTTTTCTTTTCTCTAGTTGGGGAAAATAAGAACGAATACCAGGTTTCAACGGTCACTTCATACTGAGGTTCTGTTTAGATCCAAACTTAACCAACGCCTCCCCAACCACCACTGAGAGCAGGGTTGTTTTACAGGAACTCTCACAGTTATTCCCAGCAGTAGAGATGGACTAGATCAGTGATTCCCAACCTGGGGGGCAGGATCCCCTGGAGGGTGCCAAAGATTACAGGGAATCCGTGAGACTTCAGTGATATTCAGGTCATTTAGCCCCCCCGCACCCCACCCCCACCCAAGCTGTGTGCTGGGCACAGCCAAGGAGCCCCAAACTCCACTGTGGCTGGAGCAAAAGATTAGCCCCCCAACCCTGCACCAGCCAGGCTCCTGGTTGGAGAGGAACAGTCTCACACCAGTGGGGCCTGGGGAAGCCCCAGCCAACTCACCAGAGCCCACACCCATTACCCTCAGTCCCTGAGAGATGGGAAGAGGCGGGGCCATACAGGGCATGTTGTGGCAGCTGTGCCAGGGAAGGTGTAACTTCGTACTCAGGTGAGAGTTAGTGATAACTGTTATTTATGTAATTTAATGCTATGATTATTATGGGTTTATTGGGGTTATGTACGTTTATGGCTGGCGAGGGGGTGGAGCAGGAAGTTCAGGGGTGGGAGGGCATGTTTTACCCAGTGTTAACTAGTGGGGCTTTCAACTCAGGAAGGTTGGGAAGCACTGGACTGGGTGATTCAGGGAACCAGCAATAGCCTAAGACCCTTCATCTTTGGGCCAGGCCCTACAGATAGTGCAGCAGTGCAGACATGTGTAGCTGAGTATATCAGCCGTGTGCTTCTCCCTCCTCACAGAGTCACAGCTGCCAAAGCCAGGCAGGACCACCCTGCCCACCTAGTCTGACAGCACAGCTCAGGGAACCTCCCCCAGTGGTTCCTCAATTGAGCGAAGTAATTGATGGACAAGCTAGAGCAGAGCTTTTAGAAAGAGACATCTAAGCTTGATTTAAAGACTCCAAGGGATGGTGACTTCACCGCATTTGCAGATAAATTGTTCCAACGGTTAATTACCTGTGAAAAATTTGCTCCTTATTTATAGTCTAAATTTGTTTTGCTTCAGCTTCCAGCCATTGGATTTTGTTTTTCATTGGTCTGCTGATGAAAGAGGCCTCTGCTATTGGGAATCTCTTTCCTGTGGAGGTTCCTGTAGGCTGTGATCCAGTCGCCTTTTCTTAATAAGCTAAATAGATTGAGATCCTTTAGATTCTCACTGTAAGGCAGGTTTGCCAAACCTTGAATTGTTCTATTGTAAAACGGTTGCAGAAATCCCCTTTATGCTGTATGTTCCTTTGTTTTCCCATTTAACCAAACTCTTCCCTATAGCCATAAGTGAGGAAAGAAGAAAAACCACTGGGCAATTCAGTGTGTGCTGAGTGCTCCTCTCATTGGCCATGACCCTTTCCTCTGTCTCACTAGGATGCAAGGCAAGCGTACAGCTTGTGCCATTGGAAGTGCAGGGAGTGGAGGCCTTTAGGACAGCAGGCCACCGGCATGGGGACATCTGGTGCCACCTGTTCCCTCCCCAAGGCAGACAGGTTGCTCCTAAGAAGTATTTCTAGGCACCCCCATGATAAATCACCCCTGGCAGGGAATGTCAACCTGAGGCCTACTCCAGTAGATGTTGCTTGTGAGCAGAGCCTGTCAGAGTGTAGCTGGGTAAGGAGCACAGCCCTGAAGCCTCCTCTCACCCTCTCCAGAGAAGCTGTTCCCACAGCTCCAAAGATCAGCTGATCTGGCAGGAAGAAAGGTCCAACAGTGACAAGGAAATGTGGGGCGATGAAGAGGCAGGTGCTTGGGCTGTCAGGAGACCGGGACATCAAGGGATGGATCCAGCTCTCACTGAAGTCCATGTAAGAGTCCCACCAGCTTCTATGGAGGTTTGGTTACATCCCTGCTGCACTTTGCTGATTGTCAGGCCCTGTAAGCCTGGGCCGCACTCTGCAGTGGGCGAATAATCAGCATTTTCCAGCCTCAGACCCCTTTGAGTAACAGCATGGAGGTTCAGCTATGCACAGGCTGTGCCCTCAGACCTCTCAGATTATGCAGTACCAAGGAGGGTAAATAAAGATCAGAGCTAGGGAGGAATGAATCATTCCCGCGGTTGCAACAGGGAGCCATTAACCTGAGAATAAGTATGGAAACGGCGGCTGATTTATGGAGCCAGGCAGCAGTCGGCATGAATTAAACATGGCAGCTGAGATGTGGCTGCTCCGGTCTGCGAGCCATACATCAAGTCAGATGTCCCAACACCTCAGCTGCTTGGCCAATAACTCCATCAACGGGAGCAAGGCAGGTGACGGGAAAGCGACAAGTCAGTCAGATGCGGAGAGAGTCTCTCTCAACCTCCTGCAGTGTAACACACAGACCGCACCCTTACTCAGAGCACAGCAGGGGATGTGGGGAAGGATGCTGAGGAAAATGGAGCTGCTTTCCATCACTGCAGTGCGGTAGCATCCAGAGCCAGCAGTGAGACTGATCCTGGAAGCCAGTTCTCTCCGGGACACCAGAGGAGGGGTGCTGGAGGGCTGGGGGGAGGCAGGGGCCCAGGAGAGACTTGCGAGGCTGTGTGTGGTGGCACTGCGTGCAAGAACCACCATCCACTGCAGAGCAGGGGCTGAACACTGTGACAGGCTAGCCAGCAGCAGGGAGCTAGGCAGTGCACTGCCCCCAGTGGTCAGGACCTACCATTGGGCCCCAGCAGTGAGAAAGCTGGACCTGACTTGTTCTGGTCTCCCTTGTTTTGATAAGCCAGTTCCTCCCTCTGCTGCACATCTGCAGCTAGACCCAACATCTGAGGCAGCACAACATCCTGCATGGAAAAGTCCCGGTCAGCTGGTTTGTCAGGTTTGGTTTTCACACTTCTCAGACTCTGCTGGCAGTGATGCCAGTGAGAAGACCATCCAAGGGCAACCAACTGGTCTTTGTGACCCAGGAACAGCCAAGCTGCATGTCATAGCCTCTGCCTTTTCTCAGGTCCAGCTGCTCATTGTCTGCCCTCAACCTGGGTAAATGATGGAAAGAGCATTGCCCACCAAGGATCAGGCATCAGCAGCTTCAGCTGTGACAGCATCCAGAAGATTCACAAATTTTAACACCAGTGATTCTTTACTGAAAGCGTGTCCTCGCAGGTGCATTAGTCCATGTTTGCCATGCATTAGGTTCCTGCTGAAAAAGGGCCAGGTGTCCGGTAAAGTCAGCAAGAACAATTCCATGTGGTTTAGGTGCCAATACCAGGAGGACAGAAAAATTGCCAGATGATCAGACTGGAGTTCCATCTAGCCCAGTTTCCAACAGTGGGGGGTCATCAGCAGGTCCTTCAGAGGAAAGCAGAGTACCCAGTGCAGCAGCTGTGGGGTAACCTGCCCCTCACATTAGGTCTCAGCCTGGTCTCAAATGGTCAGAGATCGGCTAAAGCCCTGACACACGAGGTTTACAATGAACGAGGTTCAACTGATTGATCAATAGATAGATATGTAACTGCAGCGCCCTCGTGGCCAAGCTGGAATCTGCTCTGCAGGAAGCTCTGGACAGTAAAAGATGGGCTGAGGAACGCAGCAGGGAAAGTCCTTCTGCCTCAGCAGTCCCATTCCAACCCCCATCCCCCCCACTCACACACACCATGATAGTACAGTGAATATAGGAAAGGAAAATATTTACTTACCGAGGAACGAAAGGAGAAAAACAACAGGGGGAAGGACAGAGGGAGCAGTAAAACAGGGTTACATCCAGCACAAGGCCCCACAGCTCAGCGGTACCATGGGCTGAAAGGACAGATCCCGAGCAGTGCATCTGCACTCAAGAGTTCAGGAATCCTGGGCAAAGTTCCAGTCCGGTGCTGAGTCTTGAGTGCTCGGGTTGTCTTTAGCACCAGTGAACCTCAACAAACCCTTCCAGTGCCCTCTTTTTCCACTCTCAGCAAATCCCACAGAGCTGCACCCTCACCATTTAACTATCTCCAACCTCCCGCCCTATTCGCAGTACTAACAGGCCCACACAGCTCTGAGCATTATTTTTACTGAGTTCAATTCCGCTTTGTTCTTCTTGGATGAGTCCTCGTGGGGAAGGAGGGAGCGACAGATATGATAACTAAGTAGATAGCCTATCATACTTTATGACTAGGGAATGAATAAAGACTGCACATTGTTTGCCTCTAAACTATTTGGTGAGTACTTAAGAGTGACTAAGGCATAACAAGAATGAGCACCAGTTCCTGAATGATTCCTGAAGAGCAAAGGGCTCCATTTGGTGAATAAAGTCATTCACCCCAATAACATGATTATCCCTAATTTGTTCCTGCCCGGTCAGGGACGGAGACAGAGTGACTGACACACCTCCCTCATGTGCCCATGCCTCACTCCCCCCAAAGTCATGTCCAACTGCAAAATGTTAACGGTGAACAGGTTGTGGGCCTGGCGGGAGATGTTGTCATTTACCAAAGCTATTTCCAGCAGTGAATTATGGAGCATCAGCTCTTCCCCTTTGCTGCTGCAATGCTCAGCCCAGCTCTCGGCAGGAAGTGCTGCTGTATGGATCCCTACCCACAAGCCACTTCATTTCTTTCCCCTTCACAGTTAAAGACAGGGACTGGGATTTAGAATGGAAAAAACCCAGAGGCAGGGGAATCCCCAAACAGTGCTTTGCCAGCAACCAGAACAGCCACGTCCTGCTCCACACACAGAGCACCCTCAATGTGGTTTTTGGCTTCTGCTGCAACCTGATAGCTAAGTGAGCCCTTCCCATGCATGGGGAAAGCCCAGTAGGGCCAAATCTAACCCCATGGGCTAGAACAGCAAAAGGCTGGGGAACTGAGCAGGCAAGGGGACCCAAACGAGCAGGAATTTCTTGCCACCTTCAGAGGAGGACAAGCTATCCGCAGAGCAGCACATTCTACTGTTACAAGCAGAGTAATGATGCATTTTGGCAGAGGCCAGGACAGAGTCAGTGAGAAGGGAGACTATTTCTGTTGCTATCCACACACAAGCACCAACAAACACAAACAAACACACAAATAGACACAAAAACAAATCCACTGATCATCTTTCTAGCTACCTTAAGGTTTCCAGAAGTGCGGCCCACCTGGGGGTCAGGAGTATTTTCAGAGGAAGCTGACGGGGTGGGGGAAGGAGTAGTGTGCCAGGAGGTAGAACATTCTCTGTCCCAAACAGCATTGTGAATGAGAAAAACTGCACCACAATTGCTTTCCTAATGACCACATCCAAAGTCGGGGGTGGGGGGAAATGGAAAACATACTGGAGAACATAGACCTATGAAGATTTAGAGGGATAGGGCAAACCAAGGTCTGGGGTGGGGGCAACTGCCCCCCTTTGCCCCGTAGCAAACAATGCCCCGCCGTGCATCCTCAGCCACCTGCACCCACTGCCTACCCCAGCCCCGCACTCAGAAACATGCCTGCACACACCATTCACACTTACTAACACATGCTCTGACTGCCCTGTGGCCATGCAAACAAATGCTATCCGGGGCAAATTGTCTTCCACTAAAGAGCCATGATTGATGCTCACTGGGTTTTTTGGGCCTCTTACCTATGAGTCTCCAAACAGATGACCCTAAACAAGCCCTATGAGATGTGCTGAGACATTCCATCCCGCTGCATATGGCTCGCTGTGCTAGGCATTGTACACACAGGGGCTGGCTGGGTCCCTGCCCCCAAGTGCTACGAAATGAGTTGGACATGAAACCAGAAGCGGGAGGAGACATTAAGTAGGATCGTGCGGGAGCCCTGGCCCACCTGCCTGGCTCCGAATGAGATGAAAGGTTTTAATAAAATGAATAAACCTCTGCTCTCTCCAGCCAGCCCTGGCCCAGCCCCAAGGAGGTGAGGGGCTGATGTGTGCCAGCAGATGAGGGTGTTCAGTGGAGAGGAGGAGGAGAGGACAGTGGCCTACTGGAGCAGTGGGAAGGAAGATCAGGCATGTCTGGGGCAGAGCTGACATGAGCAAACTATGGGAGAGGAGAAAAGAGCATTGATGGGATGAGGGGGTTGCAGGGCAGGAGCAGGGACACATCCTGCATTCTGGGGGCCAGCCATGAGAAACCACCTACACGCAGCTGCTGCACACCTTCTTTTGCCCCATAGCCAGGACAACATGCTCACCCCATGGACATCAGATTTCAGGGTAAGCCCTGAGTGGAGAGCCATGCTCTCTGAGTGCCTTGGGCATCAAGCAGCCTCCAATGGTGGTACCACCTGCGCCTCTGGAGCAGGCGCACTCCCCTCTGCTGGGCTGCAGCTGTTGGGGAAGTGCAGAATGTGGGTTGTTCGTATTACCCACTGACACACGCCAGGATCGTTCCATTGGGAGCAAGGCATGGGGGGAAGATTTCCAACCCAGAAATGGGGATCTGCAGAGGAGTGCAAGGGAGGGAGGCACCAAGTCCCAAGGCCAACAGTGGCAGTTTGGGCCCAGCCTTAAGGATGGAGCAATGCAACTCCAGCAAGTAGTCTTTTACTGGCAAAGCACCTATACCAATCCTGAGAGGTGCCATTCTCAGCACCAGGGGAGGTGCCAACTGGTTAGTTAGTTCACAGCCCCTGAGATCCCACTTGAGTTTGGGGTGCAAACAGACCCCAGGCCTTTCAGAGTGACCCCATTTTCCTCCAAGCAGTGGGATTCTACTGTTTCTCATTCACAAAGGAAAACCACCAAGTGGGGCCATGAGTCCATCACTTGGGCCCCGCCACACTCTGAGACAGAGTGGAACTTCTGTCAGATCTGGCCTGAGATTCCAGTTGTAACAGAACACCCAGTGTGCCTGCTCATGGGGCACCGACAGAAATGGCAACACAGGAGCCCATCGCAAATTCGTAGCTTGGAACTGGGCTGAGACAAAACCCAGATCCACAGCTTGCAGCTCGGATCCTTCTTGCCTGCAGCCAAAGAGATGGTGCACAAGCAACAGCATTTTTCTTCAGACAGCTGGTCTCTGTGAAATCACAACAAATCAGAAGGGAAATAGCTGGGAATTAAATTGTACATAGTGACATCACAGAGATGGGACAGCTTCTGCTGGCACAGCAAATGCATATAATGACAGCCTGGGTGGGTCAACTGTGAGAACTGACCCCATACCACATCATCTAACAACATAGGTGCACCAGTGTGAGCTAACGGACAAGCTGTTAGCACACAACACAGAGATCTTGGTGTCATATGGACAGCTCTCTATGTGCAGCCTCAGTCAAAAAAGATAGGATTAGGATAGACAATAAAACAGAAAACATCATCATGCCACTTTGAACATTGTGTGCAGATCTGGTCACCCCATCTCAAATAAGGTACCGGTATATAAGAATTGGAAATGGAACAGAGAAGGGCAACACAAATGATTAAGGGTATGAAACAGCTTCTGAATAAGGAGAGATTAAAAGGATTGGGACTGGTCATCTTAGAAAAGAGATGACTAAGGTGGGATATGATAGAGGTCTATAAAATCATAACTGGTGTGGAAAAAAGTGAATAAGGAAGTTTCATTTACCCTCCTCCATGGCACAAAAACCAGTGGTCACCTAATGAAATTAATAGGCAGCAGGTTTAAAACAAACATAAGGAAGCACTTCTTCACACAACATAGAATCAAACTGTGGAACTCACTGCCAGGGGATGTTGTAAAGGCCAAATGTAGAACTGGGTTCACAGTAGAATTAGATAAGTTCATGGAGTTTATCAATGACTATAAGTCAAAATGGTCAGGAATGTACCCCCAGCTCAGGGTGTCCCTACACCTCTGAGTGCCGGAAGCTGGGACTGGATGATGGGGGAATACATCACTTGATAATTGCCCTGTTCTATTCATTCCCTCTGAAGCATCCGACACTGGCTACTCTCAGAAGACAGGATACTAGGCAAGACGGACCATTGGTCTGACCCAGTCTGCCATTTTGATGTACCAGCACGGTTGGTGGTAGGTTGTAGTTTACACGTTGATCTCTGAATGTGCTCCAGCCACTTAGGAAGAGGGAGAATTAAACTGGGTTAATGTGAGTTAGAAACTGGGCCAGCCACAGAACAGAGCTGGTCTGAACAATATAGTTCTGCCGAACTCCACAGATCCATGCCAACGCAGGTCTACAGAGAATCTGGCCCAATCTCCCTCAGTTATGACCAACATCTGCAGCACCATTTATGACCTATTGTCCAGTGGGACTGCAGTATGCAAATGAACTCAACTATACAGGGACATCAGAAGCAACCAGCACCTAATCAGTAAGTGGGGTTCACTCCCCTGTCACAGTCCTACTGGTTAAAAACTCGAATGTCTCACTTTATAAAGATCCCATCTCGGGCTCTGATCTCACAGCCAAAAGTTCTCTGGTGTCCTACTTGCAAGAAGCTGTGACTTAGGAGCAGAATCACTAGCCAGTGTCTTGTGCCATAAAATAAAGTGTTTGTCACATGTCCCCTTTTCAGAGGGACATTGCCTGTTTTGGAAACCTTTTCCCCCCTCTTTCCAACAGAGCGTTCACCTGCTCCCACACACTGCAATAGAGTTTAAAGTCCATTTTTATCACTCACTGTCTATTGATCGCAGTTTAGTGGTGGCAGGCGCTCAGGCCTGGCCTCCACTAAACTTTTTACCCATAGAGTTATTTTGGTCAGGGAAGGAGGCAATTTTTACCAGAATACTTACACTGGTGAAAGCCCTAATGTGAATACAGATACACTGGAATAAAGTTCCTTTCAGCTGTCTAGTTATTCCCCTTCCCGTGGGGGTGTAGCTAAACTGGGATTATGTAGCTTTTTACCGCTATAACTGCATCCACACTATCAGTACAGTTAAAGAGACACAGCTTCTTGGTGTAGACCTGGCATCGGAGAGCCATTGTTAAACCCCTCAAATCAGAGATACTGGGCTGTATTCTTCCCCGCCTCGCACTTCGTTTGTAGATTTCTTCACCTCTGTGCCCGGTCAACATGAAACACCAGCATTGTGATCTAGCAGGACATGGGCGTAAGCACATGTGGCACAAGGGGTGGAGAACCAGAGCCACTGAGCTTCACAACTTTAACAGAGAGCCCCGAAAAATAACTTCAGAACAAACCGAGCACTTCCCAAGTGAATAGCTCCGGACTTCTCTTCTGGGGAGAGAAGGGTTAATCATCTGTTTGTCCACAGGCAGCCAGGCCCGGTTCCTGCACAGCTGAAGTTAAAGCAGGGTTAGTTTGATGGACCCTCCCTGCCAGAGGAAGAAGATGCCTTTGTGCATAACAGACCCTCTCCTCTGTGCATGGGATGCTGGCTCCAAACACAATGTACATGAGATGAATGAACAGCAGTGTAATCCGACCTAGAGCAGCTCATCTGGAAACTAACCGTGGGAGGGAGGGGCAAACATTTCTCTAGTAATCCCTCCCCCACCCCAAGGACCCCTTGTACAAAGAACAGGAAAACCTCCCCCCTACACACATTGACACCATCCCCCCAGCTTCCCCACCCCCACCAACCTTCCTTCCAGGAATGTCTGGCCTCCAAAACTCCTCAGCCAGGAACCATCTGCTCCAGGCCAGGGCAGCCCCTCCTCCCTCCCGCCCCAGAACAGAGCAATTGCAAAGGCGAAGCCTGCCAGTGGTGTTTGCAAACAAAGGCAGCACTTCAAGGCTATTGCTGGGAGTCTCCGCCAGAGTCAAAGAAGAAAGGGGCGCACAGTACTGGGGGTCCAGAAGGATCCTGGTTTGCATTAGGGGCAGGCTGGTCCCAGCAGACTTCTCATCTGAGCAGCTGCTTCTAGCACTCAGTCTGGGGAACGCATTGCTGCCCCACATGGGACCACCAAGGGTCAGCAAAGAAACCAGCTAGGGCCAAAACCTGTGTGGCTCATGGCTGAGAGTCTCCTCCTGCTGGGGCTTCTAGGGCCAGAGGAGACATAGCTCCCTGGGTCCCAGAGCAGATCTGGGTGGACTGAACTGGGGTCCATCTGTGCAGTTCATTCCACAAGGCCAGGGCAGCCGTGCCAGAGGCAAAGGCTTCTGTGCACCAACCCTTGGCATTTTGAGAGGCAATTCCCCTCTGCACTGAAATATCTCAGGCATGGTGCAAGCTTAGAGGGGACTAGTTTTAGAAAGTTTCAGGAAATGTGGGTTGTGCAATCAGGAATCCAGTGAGCGTTCAGCCCCCGACACAGTTGATGAGACATTTCTTAGAACTCAATGCACTACCAGGACAGCTTCAATTTGTTTGCAGTCTTCTAATGTGGTGTTTTCAGCCGTCACTGAGGAGACTAAGCTATGGCTTATTTCAAAGGACATTTCTCAGCAGGGCCAACTCTTGTGATTGTCACGTCTGAGACTATCTGGTACTTTTCTTCAAGTCAAGTTATTTTATGAGACTCTCCGCTAACTAACTGACTAGCTTTCTTTCTTTCTTCAGCCTTCCTGGTTGCAGAAAACGGCCTGAAAGTGTGACCCCCTACACAAAGGCCCAGAAACAACATGGCAAATTAACAGAATCCAACTTTATTATTTTTTTTAATCTCATTATTTTTAAGCTAATCTCATGATTATAGGGGACTGACACCTAATTTTTAAACGAATGCAAAGCGGCAGCAGGGGGACTCCGTGATTATTTTCTATTAAATGTTCCAAATCATATATGGTTTGCTAATAGGGGGGTGGTATTAAACTGCCAGATATACAAGTTCGACTTATGGCTCCCCAGGACACCCCCACTGCCCTCCCTGCCAGGGGGGTGGCACAGGGAGAGCCTGGTATGCCCCCCCCAAAGGGCAGGGCAGAGCCCTGCCCACCCTGCCCCTATACCCTGCCAGGGTCCCTGTCCTCCTTTGCCCTGTTGTACCCAGGTAGAATGGGGCAAAGGCTGAGCCCCCTGGCACTGGGCAAGGGGTGCCCCCCCTGCCACCGTGGACCTGCCCCAGGTCCCCCTAGCTCCTAGAAGTCGACCTAGGCGTCCACTGTGGACGCTCTAGGTCGACTTTGTAAGGTCCCCCTTAAGTCGACTTAAAATTTAGGTGTAGACACGCTAAGTCGACTTAACAAAGTCGACTTAAAGTCGACTTAGCTAAAGTCGACCTAAATTTACAAGTGTAGACATAGCTTAAGAGACTCTACCTTCCCTCTGTTGGCCTGGCAGGGCTAACAAGAGTATAAAGCAAGAGAACTGCACTTCTCTCAGTACAGTCAACAGATCTGACTGACTCTGATCTGAATACACACAGCTGGGCGCAAAGTGCCTGCCATGCAGGGATGAATTCCCCTACCTAAGGAGCACATCTGCTGCATAAGAAGGGTCCTTCCTTACAAAGTCATTTTTCAGGGCAGAATTGCACTTTAACTATTCGTGACGCAAAGCCAAACATCTTTAAAGGTCACACATGGAGCCTGGGCAGTATGTTATTTTCCTAACACCGAAGTGTGATGCGAATCTTTCCAGGTGTGAATATTTGTCTGATCATTCAAACAGCTGCCAGCGAACGTAGCTAACTTCACAAACAAATGACTCACAAGGTCAGAGCTGGAGTCTTTGCCCTGGCTGGGATGGTTTAGTTGGGGTTGGTCCTGTGTTGAGCAGGAGGTTGGACTGGATATCTTCTGAGGTCTCTTCCAATCATCGTCTATGATTCTGTGATTCTTTAGGCACTATATAATTCTGCACACACACTCCCTGTAAAGAGCTTTGATCCTTCCCTCAGGATGAGTGCTGCTTAAGAACACCCTTTCTTTGTTAACGGTAATCCTTCTTAGCTCTCCAACTTGTCACTCGGACAGCAGTTTATGGAAAGTTAGAGCCAAAGGCACAGTGAACACAAATAATGAAGATGCAGATGGACGGATACATTTTGGGATGGATAATTGTTGGGAGTTGGAGTTGGGACCCAGTCCTGCTACAGTCAACTTTGATGGCTCTTGGGCAGCTGAGACAATGCTGTAGCAAGAGGTGAATTCTAAAGCTAATGCGATAAATAAATTTGTTAGTCTTTAAAAGTGCCACATGACTCCTTGTTTGTTTTGCTGAAATTCCTACATCTTGACACTTTTTGCCATCTCCAGTCTAGCATCCTGAACTCCATCATATGTTCTTTGCTGAAATGCACTGGAAAGGGGGTGAAGGGTAGCATATGAGTGGGACTCACACAAAAAAAGGACATGTTGTCCTTGATGCTATCCCCATAAATGCAATCTATACATAAATTGTTGCTAACCCAGAAAGCAGAGGAAAAGTATTGACCAGATCTTACACAACTATTATATGAGGTATCTGATACCCATAAAGACAACAGAGTCTTGTGGCACTTTTAAAGACTAACAGATTTATT